>CM051257.1:15891739-16181739 GCA_027921565.1 Artemia sinica
TCCTTTTATAGTATTGCAACAAATTGTACGTGATGAAGATGTATTCCTTACGAGCTCCCAAATTGCAGGAAAAAACACAGGGTAGTGGGAGGGGGGGGGGATATGCCGAATGTCGATTTCAATGATGATTGCTAGAAGTTTCAACTCGGGTTAGAGCTGGATATTTTTGGAAGTTATTTTTTAGATTAGAAGCACTGGTAAATGGTGAAAGTGATCCATAAGTTTCATTTGCATTACTGCCAAGTTTCAGTATTTTTACAAATGGGATTACACACTGTCAATGTGTATGCGCATGGATGGCGGGTATTATAAGCTGTACCAGAAGTCCCAAAGTCGATCCAAAAGAATCACAAATTCTTGATTTTATTAGACAAAAAGCGGTTTTCATTGGCAGTTAGTGACGTTTTGACTAAAGGCATAAAATACCACTTTCAATTTTAATAACTTTTTGTTAGGGCTAAAAACTAAATTTGGGACAGATAAATTTTTGACACATCAAATAAAAAATAAAACATTTAGTGGCTTGGGTATTTTGCTTGCACGACCTTCTGCTCATAAAATTGTAAAATTTATCTTAGTTTATGTAATTGAAAATCATTAATTAGGAATTCCCAAATAATATTTTGGTTTATTTTTGGCAGATGATGGCAGTCTCAGACATTACATAATTAATATATATATAGATATAGATTAATTATATATATATATATATATAATATATATATATTATATAGATATATATATATACTATATATTATATATATATATATATACATAGATATATATATATATATATATCATACATATATCTTATATATATATATCTATCTATATAGTATATATATATATCTATATATATATATGATATATATGTATATTATATACATATATATATATATTATATATATATATATATATATATATAGTATATATATATATATCATATATATATATATATCATATATCTATATTTATATATATACTATATCTATATATATACATATAATATATATACATATATCATATATAATATATATATAATATATTATCTATATATATCATAATATATTGTCTATAAATATATATATATATATATATATATATATATATATATATATATATATACTATATATATGATATAGATATATAATATCATATATATAGTATATATAGTATATATATATATATATATATCTAGTATATATATATATATATATCATATTATATATATATATAGTATATATATTATATGATATATCTCTATATATATATATATATATATATACTATATATATATCATACATATATCTATATAATATATATATATATATATATATATATATTATTATATATATATTATATATATATCTATATATATATATATATATAGTATTATATATATATATATATATATCTATATATTATATATATATATATATATATATATATATATATATCTAATATATATATTATATATAGATAACCAAGACATGGATCTTATTTGTAAATTTCTTTACTCTTTGTTTCGTCGTAAGAAATCTTGAAGCCAAACCTTTGTATATTGGCCAACATAACCCCCTCCCAGGAATTCAACCCAATTTTTTCTTAAAAAGTTTAAATTTTCAGTTTCTCAAGTTCATTATTTGCCATAAAAACGTGTTAATTTCAATAACCTTGATGAAGTAAGTTGTGAAATGGAATTCTTTTCTTTTAATTCAGAAAAAATGGGAATAAACTATTGAGTAATTTATTGTTCCGTCTCGTGCTTTTTGTTTCGTCGTTTTAACCGTGAGAAATCTGCTTAATGGGATTTTATTTCGGAGAACGGATATGAACATCGTGGGATCCAGTCAGTTTTTTATTCTAGACAATTTTATTTGTTTTCTGGCATCTACTAAATGGCAATTTTTCCTTATTTTACTCTCACTATTTGCTTAAGCCTTTAAAGGGTTTAAAATACTCGGTAAGAAGGATAAATTTGTTTCTTTGCGATTTTGTTGGAAAGAAAGGAAACAAATTTAAAAATAAAAAGAACAAAAAGGAACTTAAAAGAAAAAAATAAATAAGAGAAACAAGAATTTCTAGCCAGTGCTTTGAACTAAACTTAGCAGCACTGTCTTATTAAAATATTTTTTTTAGCCGGAACTTTTTTCTCTTATTTTCTGTCTATCTGCCAAAGAAGTGAAACTTATTTCAGACAGCCGATGTTTGCAATAGAGATTTGACTAATTTCTAATCTTCATCGTGTTTGCCTAAGTGTATGAAAGTTGTCTAAAGTATCGACTATATTGAGTTACCGTTCTCTAAGAGAATTCGATAAGAAGAAAGAAAACATTACTAGAAAAATGAGGTATTATTTCTACGAAACTTCTAAGTATTGCTTGAGAAATAAATTAATAAGAATTGCTTTATAATTTCATTTATTCTTTAGTTTTATGTTTTAACTCTACTAATTATCGGAATTATTTCTTTGGCTTTTTACTTTCTGAGAATACCAGGACGATAAATAAAAGTTCAAATAGGGATAAAATCCTTTTAATAGACAGTGTTTCACATTGTTTATCGTCAAGGAAAGGCAGTGTGGTCTTCGAAATCATCCTTGAAAAAACAGGACAAAAAATCTAACAGGAAAACAAAAGATACTTCTTCGTTTTTCTGATAAAACAAAGAAAATTTCGGTTTGAAAAAAAAATAGAAAAAATATTAGATGTACTATTTTAGCAAACTGTAATTGAAAAATCTTTTTTTGTTGCGGTTTTTTTTGGTTTGTTTTCTTTTTTTTGTTATTATAAAGGAAATTCTTTCCGATACTAATTTATATTGTAAGATCTCGTTTGCAAGGTTTTTGAAAAGCTTAAACTGTAAATTGAAAAACGATTCAATTTAACGTTCATCCAAAATTTAGTGTGTTTCTTAGTCTTCTATTTGGAGTTAGTGTTCGGTGTCGATAATAAAATTGTTTTAATAGTTCAAATTAAAATTCGTTTCCCCAATTTAATGATCAAATAGAAAAGGATCTTGGTTGTAAATCCTTCTGCCTTATTAAGTGTATTTTGTGAGATCTTCTTTTATTTCTCTTTAATACTCTTTAAAATAATGATTTGAAAAGCTTGATTTTATATGCAATGCAAATGGAATATCCCCTTATTAATTTTTTGATTCTTTTACTTTTATCATTTTGGAATATGATTTGACTATTAGTAACTGGACGCTTAGTTCAAATGAAGAACTTGACTTAATTTTGCAATGACAATAATATTAATTAATGTATCAGTGTTAATTTTAGTTTCTGACTTACATAGGATTGGAGAAGATCCACAATGATGCAAGACAATGGATTCCATAGATATCTTAAAAAGGTAGCTTGACCTACCCTCATTTTGCTGAGTAGGAAAGCAACAACCATAAAATTTGCTTAAAAATGCAAAATATGAGTTGAGTATAACCGAACATCAGTTTTCAAGAGTTGATCTGTGTCAAACCTGGAAAATTTATTGCTTAGAAAATAACTTTTCTTAGACTGAGGTTTGCTATACGTTTTGTTCATAAAGTCATAATTTTGTAGATAAAAATTGATAAAAATTTCTCTAGATAAATTTGCTCTTCCTTGTATTCAAGCACCTTACACTTTCCTTTTTTACTTTCAATTTATTTTTGTGTCTATTTTAAGTAAGTATTAAACTCCAATTATTGCTTAAGCTTTTTGTTGGCGTAATGATCGTTTGTACTTTAAGAATAATTTTAAGTTTTCTGAAATTAGGATATTTTAAGCTTGTCAGAAAGCTACCTCTGGCACGGGGGGAGAAAGTGTATATCCTTTATTTATTCAATAAAAGCAATGAGCTATTGAATGGTTGTTGTTATCCTATTTATAAACAAAGGGGTCTCCTTGCATGTTAGTATAATCGTTCGTGTGTTATTAGTGGATTGCTTATGTGAATGGTGTTCTTACAGCCAGCCCCTGCGGAAGCAAGTACTGATCAACGACGGGGAAGCTTGGAAATACTTTATAAGGTTGGTTATTTGGATAATATTAAATACTCAGGGCTGGAACTCTGGCATTTTTCGATTTTTTCAGTGTAAATACCAAAGTTGTACTTTTCAAATATAGGAGGGGGGGGGAATGCTGACTAAATCACACTTTCTAAAGATGACATAAGATAAATTGTCCAAACAGTAAACGATTAAAATAAAAAAGTGTATTAAACTCTGTCGTTTGCAATATTGGAACTTTATGCCTGGAAACTATCTATTTTATCCTATCTATTTTCTTGAACTTTAAGTAAACCTCTTCTCTCAACCAAAATTCTTTTTAATAGTAATAATTGAGAAAATAATTATTTCTCATCGATTAAATAATTTTCTTTAATATATTCAAACCAAACTCGCTATGCTTGACGTTAGATAATATGCAGAGCAAATAAACGAGCAACAATTCCAGCCAGTTAAAAGCAGAAAACTTCTACTACTACTACTATTAACACCTCACTGTAGCACCAAGCTGCCTGAGGCCATTACAGCTACACACGCTCCTCCTCCATCATAATCTATTCAAAGCTTCCGTCTTTACACCCAGGAAGTCCCCATTTCCCTTAAATCGTTCTTTACGACATCCTCCCACCCCAACCGCGGACGACCTGCTTTCCGTTTAGCCCATGATGGTTGGCCTAAAAGGATAATCTTGGCAATATGTCATCCTTCATCCGCAGAACGTGCCCTATCCAACCTTTCTCTTGTTGTACCCTTAGAAAGCGAGATTGAACCACACTTCGTATAGTCTACTGTTTGAAATACGGTCAGTCAGCCGGGTACCCAAAACAATCTGTAGGCAACTTCTCTGGAAAACATTTGGCAAATCTTCTTCCGTTTTGAAGAAAAGCATAAAACAATGCAAATATATCGGCTGAGATCCCTATTCAGCCTTCCTTATTGTAAAGAGAAGAAAATGATACAATAGAATAAAATACGCAAAACAGAATAAAAAGACTAACCTAAAAATTACGTAACTAAAAGAGCTCCTTAAACTGTTTTGAGTTTCTAAGCTTCGTATCAGTTTTATCTTTACTGTAGCCAATTTTGTTCTTTTTAGAAGCCATGCGTCTAATTCATCTCTCAAATGCCCTTTTATACCTTCTCCGAACGTCTTCTAAAAAAAAGAAGCAGAAACTTATTTGTACAAGTTTATCGGTGGTTTGGTATAGTATAATCTAAAAGCAAATTATCTTCTTTGTTACTTGCTTAAAGAGGTTAAATCTGATCATGCATAGTTTTCATTATGGATATTTTGTACAAAATTGAAAAGATCTTGTTGATTGTCAAATTCCTTTAAAATTAAAACGATTCTTTACTTCAGATAAATAATAGATTTTTCTCAAAATAAACGATTAAATTTTGGATAGTCTAATATAACCGATTCTTATATAAACGATAATTAACGTTTAATATAAACGATAATTTAAAATAAACGATTCTTCTCAAAATAAACGATTAAATTTTGGATAGCTTAATATAAACGATAATTAACGTTTAATATTAACGATAATTAAAAATAAACGATTCTTCTCAAAATAAACTATTTTCAAAATAAACGATTAAATTTGAGTAAAAAACGATTCCTCTCAAAATAAACGATTCTTTAATGTTGGATAGTATTATATACTTAGGGCTGAAGCTTTTGTAGTATATGAGTTTCCTAATTCAATTGATCTTGATTAGAAACAAATGTGGTTATAATTTTGGATACAAAAAAGGTAACAAAACTTGAAGCAGCTGTAAAAAAAAAATTGACTTCAAATGGTTTAAAAAAGCTTAGATATACCTTAACCACTTTAAAGATTTTTGAGTTGCTTATACGAAGTAATCGCTAGTGCCTGATTTTGCCTATGGTCAATTTTTGAGTTCTGGGAGTATAGAGTTGCTCCGTGTTGCCTTCCTGAGAGTGTATAGCTGTAGTGAACCAAAGGGGAAATTATAATAGAGGAGACTTCGAAGTAAAATCTCATTTCATTTTTTAAATTGGTCAAGTGAAAACTTACACAGCTGCATGCGTCTTCAAAAATTAGGAAACCTTGGAATTAAATTTTTAGTGCAAAAGATGTTCGGTGCAGGTATGCAGTATTAACTTTTATTGGGTGTTAATTTTAAAAATAAAGAACGTGTATAAAAAATTAGCAGAAAATCAACGAGAAAAATGTATCGTCATGGAAGTCTAGAAAGTGTAACTTTTCCCGATTGCTGTAACAATAGACAATCACTGCCATTAAGGGGTCGTAAACTGGGTGAAAAAAAAGCAACAGTGACTGAATGATTAAAACTCTTCAATAATATAACCTGCATCTCGTTTCCAAACTGGAATTGAAAAGAAATATATATATATATATATTAGATATAATATATATATATTATATATATAATAAAATATATATTATATATATATATATATAATATAAATATATATATAGATATTATATATATATATATATATATATATATTATATTATATATATATTATAATATATATATTTATATATATATATATTATATTATATATATAATAATATATATATCATTAAGGAGCTCAAAATTTAAGCTATGCATCAATATATTTATTAATAAATTTCTTCAGGATTAAACAGTCCGAATTATTTGCTAGTTGATTTACCAATAGGAGAATATTTTAAAAAAGACCAATTATGCTATCAAATTTTTGTTGGATTTACCCTTTTATTTGACTATTGACCTATCCGTGTAACCCTTTTTTTCTGATTTGAGAAACATCCCTTTTCTTATTTAATTTTGACATATCTTACTAGCCTATATTTGTTCAATAGCAAAATGTTGTACCACCCCATGATTTTTGAAATACTTGACTGTATGACGCCCGTAAATTGGGTGGCACAATCGTCCGGTTCGGCTTTTCGTGTAAACAGGATAATTTCCGTTTGTTTTTCTTCACGATTCACTGTTCAATGAGGAGAAACTTGGCGCAGTTAAAAGGATTTTAATTGGTGATCAAAATAAAAATCTTAAAAAATTCCCGTTTTCAGGTGTGAATAGACCTAAGGTGGAACCAGGGGCAAAAATTGTTTTCATTTTCATGTCCTTGGTGCTGTAAGGAGATTTTAGAGGCTGTAAAACATGGGTACAGTAGAAAAAAAAATAAGGAATTAAAGATGAAAAGGCTCCTAACTAAAATAAAATAGCTTTTCAAATAAAAAACCTCTTTGAATTTTTTTTTAGGTTTTCCTTTTTTGTTTTGCTTATATCTTATCTTATGTTTTTATATTATCTTATATTTATTATCTTATGTTTTGCTTTTTTTTTTCTTTTTTTCTTTTTTTTTTTTTTGCATTGAGGATTGAGGATGATTTTTCACATTTCACTGGCTGAAATTTTTCTTGTTTGTTTATTCTGTGGATTATCTTTCATAATTATCTTTGTCTTGAACAATTCCGATTATTGTTTTAAAAAGAAAAACAACCTAAAAAAGGTTTTAAATGGCAAACTAATTTTAAATGGCAAAAAGAATTCATTTAAATAGCTTAACCAGTTGGTGCTGCAAATAGCCAAGAAGTCAATAACACATACTTTTTTCTTTTTTAAATTTGAGCCCTATTGGGTTTTTAACCAGCTATAGCAGACATCTACTTTTGAAAAGATTCTACCTCTCAGAACTTTTAAGTAAATATGTCAAGACTTTATCCAATAAGTTTTTGTTTCACCAGATTTCAATTGTTTGTTGGTTAAAATTTTTTTATTAACTTAATCTGCCTCCCCCCTTGAATTAAATCATATCGAAAAACTATAGATGCGGAAAATTCTTTCTGTTATCAAAGACCTTTATTCTAGGAAGGAAAATAGCAGTAAATTCCCTTTGGGGTAAGTGAAACTCATTTTTTTGGTTCCATGTATGCGGAAAAGCCTTTTCAGGCAGAAAGATATGTATTGTGAAAGTGAGTTCTGAATGTTTCCAAATAATTATTTGAAATTTATGAAGTGGACCTTGAATAAGAGCCCTCTCTTCTTAGCTATACGCTAATCAGGCTATACACGTCTTAAATAGTTGATGTTTCTTTAGCCTCAAGATAACAGGGTTTATAATTTCATCTTGCAAGATAATGTATAATGATTTGCATAGTTTCAGCCTTGGAGTTTACCTATTATTTCATTCTAAAATCTACTTTCCTTACCTTTTATTTCTATACTGCATAAATTTTGTTTTTCTAAAGGATTCTATGCCTCAATTGCTTAGGCTTTCTCTATCTGTTTGAATTTTACTGTTTGGTGTCAGATTTGTTACTGGGCTTTGCAGAGCAAATCTATACCTTTTAAGAAATAGGCAATGAAAAGTTTAATCTTTTTTGTCAAAACATTTGAATCAATATTAAGAATAAAAAAAAAATGATTAGTAATGAGAGGGTAGTGACGTTCTTATTTTACTCCTTTTCTTACAGCTCGTTGCGCAATGTAATCGCTTTTTATTTGCATCAGACTTTCAAATCGTATGTAAAAAGTTGGCTTGCTTGGCTAAGGGAATAATTCGTCTTGTCTCTATCTTTTCCCTAGCTATTTATCTTTCTAACCTCGATGCATTTGCTTTTTGTTTCTCGTTGCTGCTTTTAGTGTTCGTTCTTATAGCATTTTCTCCTTATAATCAAGTTTTTGCTGAAGAAAAAATGTTGCTAAGTGTATTTCTCTATATTAATTGGTGTGCAAGGCCGAAGTTGAAGAAACTCCATTGAAGCGAAATTATCAGGATTTTTATAAGAACGGCAGTTGAACTCCTATTCGTGTCCTGTTCTCGTTAAATAACCATATTTTCAGTAAAAAGCTGAATTTCTGCACCAAACTGAATGTATACCGAACGTAACCGCAAACCCATTTCAACGAATCTCCAAGTCAGAGGGAAAATAAACTTAAATGTCGGTACCTCATTACTGCTTCTGTTTTACACGGCATTCCTTTTGTGTCAAAACTGGTCAAAAAGGAGCCGAGAATGCACAAAATGAAACTAAGACTGCTGCTTTTGTCACCCAGGATTTTGTGGACTCAAAATTTCGCTACTTGGGGCAAAGAATGACAACTCTGGAGTCGAGATTCTCATAAAAAACAGGTCACCCAGAGATACAGAAATGTTGCCGAGGTAAAAAAAAATCTTGTAAGCGAAATTTTACAAATTGGAGCCGAGATAGAATGAATTGACACCGACAATTCCAATAGTTGACACCGATAATGCACAAAACGGAGCATATTTTGCAAAGAAAGTAGCAGAGATTCCAGTTAAAAAGTTCTGAGGGGAATTAACAAAATGGAGCCGACATTGCACCTGCGTCAATACTTTTGGTCTTACCTATATTTTCCATATAATCTTCATAAATCCGGTCCAAAATAGCAATATTTTAAGTTGAATTTCTTGCTAAGATCAACCTCAAAGTTCAATTGGCCTGTTCTATTAACCTGCATGGTACAACTTTTGACATTGCCTATAATTTTCCTATAGTTAGACTATTTTCCCTCTCGCCCTTCAAAAAAAAAAAAAAACTCTAGTATACGTGATTATCACTTAGGATTAAACTGTACAAGCTATGACTCATTCTAAGACTCCCCCCCCCCAAAAAAATGAAAGATGTGAAAAATAAGAAGTCAAGCTTGTTAATTTGTTTCTTAAGTTCGAAAAAAATTATAGTGGGTTTGCAATAAGACTAAGTCAAGATGGTCGCCGACTAAGGAAAACCAGCACCATCTAAGATTTTCGACAAAATCCTATAGTTATATACTTTTTTATATGCCGCATTTCCCTCTTAGTCCTCTTTTGCTCGCCATGATTATTGGCTATATAACTTTGAGGTAATAATTCATGAACATATCAGCGCCAAAGTGATGGGGAGACTCCCCATACTTAGTGATGGGGAGACTCCCCAACTCCTCCGTACTTAGTCCAAAGATTACTCTTTAAAGTCTCCAAGCTAAAAGATCTTCAAAAGCTTTTAATTCTCTTAATTTTATGCAGTTTTCGCTTCTATTTATACAACCTTGTTGAGCCCTAAAAAGGTTCAGCGATTAATCTAGGCTCTGATAAGGGCAGTAAAATCTTTTTTAAACGTTAAATAACCGAATACATATCGTATATTTGTTAGTTTAGCTAGGAGAGGGGAAGTTGTCTTCCCGTCAAGAACAACTGCCAGCCAAAGAATTCTCAAAAACCTGATGAAGGCGAAGATGTAACAGAACACGGTGAATGTCACAGAAGACGGGGACTGAATTTTGCTAGAAGAGAGGTATTTCCCTAGATTTCATTCAGTACACTTGTATTCAGATGGAATCTTCGGGTTAAAAAAAAATAGATACAACGATTCATTCTAACAGGAGCTGAACCTTTTTTAGGCAATTAATTAAAAAAAAACTTTCCGAAAAAGTAGTTTTTCAAAGAAAAGTAAAGGCCATATTAAATTTAAGGTCAGAAGAAGGAAAAACCTGCAGTAATTCAAACTCAATAATAAACAATTATAGCAAAGAGACATACTACAGGTACTAATATAAATGAATGAACAAGTCTTAAAACAAGTAAAACTTAAATTGAATGTGCAAATCAAGCTTAAATTGAACAAAAATCATTGCAAACAAGAGTTTAGGTACTATCTCCTTCCTTAATTGTAAAGGTCAAAAAACCTACTGCGTCTTTAGCGCTTTACTGAAAACTATATGTGTCTTGAACAGTCACGAGGAGAACCAATAAAATCAAACCGAATATTTGATATATAACGATAGTAATTGTTGAAAGATCCTCTGTTCAAGATTTTTTTTCATTGTAATTTTTTATTTCATTTTCAGTGCTGTAATAACCATATATATGGAAAACCCTTTGCAAGATAGCTCAAAGGCCCCACCCCCTCTCACTGAAGAATCAACAAATTGTGGTCTCAAATGCATTTTTTTCTCATATTTTTGACCCGTATTTTCAAGAAAAGGGTTAAATAGGAATCTCGTCTGCTTTCTTGCAATCCCGGTTTCCTTTTGTGCATTCTCGATGACAGTTCATGGAGTATCGGGCTCCAATTTCTACAGTTTCTGGCATAAGATTCTTGGGATGACCTGATTCTTATGACATTCTCGGCTACAAAGTTGTCATTCTTGGCGGTGAATAGTTGGGTTTTGGATCCAAATGAAAAAAAAAAAAAAAATCAGGGAATAAAAGTATTAATCTCCGTGATATCTGGCTCTCTTTCGAACAGTTCGTGGTAACAAACTGTAAGTAAGGAGCGATGCGGCCCAATAGTAACAGAAACTCAAAGAAATAGAGTCTAAAGAATCGAAATTTTTATGCTTACTCAAAATATTTAAAATTCATCAAATTTAATGTTACCCATCAAAAGTTACGAGCCCCAGGAAATTTGCCCAATTTTTGAAAGGGAGAATCACCCCCCAAAACATCAAGAGATATGAATGAAAATGACACCATCAGATTCAGCATACCAGAGAACTCTCCTGCAGAGGTTTAAAGCTCCTATGTACAAAAATGTGGAATTTTGCATTTTTGCCGGAAGAAAGATCACGGATGCGTGTTTGTTTGTTTGTTGTTTTTTTTTGTTTTTGTTTTTTCAGGGGTGATCGCATTGAACCAGTGATCGTAGAATATCTGGAGAGGGCTCATTTGCTCGGAAATCAAAAGTTCTAGTGCCTTTTTAAAAGGGTCAAAAATATCAGACGGCAGCTAGCCCCACACCCATGCTCATTTTTCCTCAGAGTCACCCGATCAAAATATTGAGATAGCCATTTTTTCAGCATAGTCAAAAAGTTTGATAACTATTTCTTTGAGGATACTTGGCCCCCCACAGTGCCCGGGGGAAGGTCTGCAAGCTATGAACTTTGCCCATTGTTAACGTATAGAATTGGTTATTTTGAAGTATGCAGACGTTTGTTAGGGGGGAATTTACTGGTGGAAGGGGGTTACTTGGAAGGATCCTTCCATGGAGCAGTTTTGGTGGTGGAAGGGAATTTTCCACGGGTTTCCCAGCACTATTTAAAAAACGATAAGAAATTCAATAAAAACAAGTTTTTTAAACTGAAAGTAAGGAGCAACATTAAAACTTAAAACGAACAGAACTTATTACGTATATGGGGTTGGGTCGCCCTCTCCTCAATAGCTTGCTCTTTACGCTAAAGTTCTTGTTTTAGAACTTTTAAAAGAGTTTATTATTCTAATTAAACGGGCCTTTGTGATTCAGGAGTCATTTGTAAATAACTGGAACAAAAAAAACTTTCAAACAGTTCGTGGTAACGAACTGTAAGTAAGGAGCGACCTGGCTCAATAGTAACCGAAACTCTAAAAAACGGAATTTTGATTTCAATAGATACATAAATAGAATCAGATTTTTATGCTGATTTCAAATATATAAGTTTCATCAAGTTTAGTCTTACCCATCAAAAGTTACGCGAGAAAATTTGCCTTATTTTCGAAAAAAAGGGGAAACAACCCCTAAAAGTCATAGAACTCTAATGAAAGTCACACCATCAGATTCAGCGTATCAGAGAACCCTACTATAGAGGTTTCAAGCTCCTATCTGAAAAATGTGGAATTTTGTATTTTTTGCCAGAAGAAAGATCACGGATGCGTGTTTTTTTTTTTTTTTTTTCAGGGGTGATCGTATCGATACAGTAGTCCTAGAATATCGTATTCGAACGGAAATTAAAAGTTCTAGTGCCCTTTTTAAGTGACCAAAAAAAATGGAGGGCAACTAGGCCCCCTCCCACACTCATTTTTTTCCCAAAGTCACCCGATCAAAATTTCGAGACAACCATTTTGTTCAGCATGGTCGAAAATATGATAACTATGTCTTTTAGGATGACTTAATCCCCCGAAGTCCCCGGGGGGAGGGCTGAAAGTTATGAACTTTACCCAATGTTAACATATAGTATTAGTTATTGGGAAGTATACAGACGTTTTCAGGGGGGATTTTTTCTGGTAGTGGGGGGGGGGGGGTTATGGCGGGTCAGGGGTTATTTGGGAGAATCTTTCCATGAAGGAAGTTTTCATGGGGAAGGGACATTGCTCTGAAGGGGGCGCCAGATTTCCCAGCATTATTTAAAAAAAGATCAGAAATTATAAATTATATATAAAAAACAGGTTTTTCTACTGAAAGTAAGGAGCAACATCAAAACTTAAAACGACAGAAAACATTACGTATATGATTGGGTTCACCCCCTAGTCAATACCTCGCTCTTTAAGCCAAAGATTACTTAGTACTTTCATAAGAGCTATTTATTCTAATAAACGGCATTTGTGATTAAGGGGTCATTTTTAAAGAATTGGAACAAAATTCGAACTTCAGCTTAAAGAGCAAGGTATTGGACTAGGGGGCGAACCCTCTAATATACGTATTAAAAATATATGAATATAGAAGTTCGTTACGTAAGTTAATTCGTAAGTTACGTATATTTATTACTAATAAAAACGTTCGTAAATAAAATTAAACAAGTTTCGAGAAAGCCACTTAACCAAATAAAAGTAAAATTAATATTCAAATTTTGTTTTGATTATTCATGTACGGTGAGCCAAAATCAAAACCTGCATTAATTCAAAAACGTTCAAAAATTAAATAAGTTAAAACAAGTTTTTTAACTGAAAGTAAGGAACGACGTTAAAACTTAAAACGAACAGAAATTATTCCGTATATGAAAGGGGCTGTCCCCTCCTCAACGCCTCGCTCTTTACGCTAAAATTTGACTTTCTCACAACTCTATTTTTTTTTTAATAATGAAAAACTTTAGCGTAAAGAGCGAGGCGTTGAGGAGGGGACAGCCCCTTATTTATACGGAATAATTTCTGTTCGTTTTAATTTTTAACGTCGTTCCTTACTTTCAGTTAAAAAAAACTTGTTTTTTTTCATTTAATTTACATATAGTATTGATTGTTGGGAAGTATACAGGTGTTTTCAGGAGGAATTTTTTTCTAGTCGGGGATTGGAATAGGGTTTACGGGGGAGGATCTTTCCATGGAGGATATTTCCTTGGAGGAAGGAACATTTCCATGAAGGGGGCGCCAGATTTCCCAGCATTATTTAAAAAACGATCAGAAATTAAATAAAAAAAACAAGTTTTTTTTCAACTGAAAATAAGGAGCAACATCAAAACTTAAAACACACAGAAATTACAGAAAACAGAAATTATTAAACAGAAACAGAAACAGAATAAGAAAAATAACAGAAATTATTACGTATATGAGAGGGTTCGCCCCTAGTCAATACCTCGCTCTTTACGCTAAAGTTTTTTAGTACTTTCAAAAGTGGTATCTATTCTAATTAACCAACCTTTGTGATTCAGGGGTTTGTGATTCGAACTTAAGCGTAAAGAGCGAGGTATTGACTAGGGAGCAAACTCCCTGATATACGTAATAAAAACATACCAATGTAGACATTCATTACGTAAGTTAATTCGTAACTTACGCCAGAACAAAATTTCGAGAAAGCCAATTAGCCAAAAAAAGGAAAATTAATATGCGAATTTTGTTTTAATTATTCATGTACAATGTGCCAAAATCAAAGCTGCATTAATTCAAAAACGTTCAGAAATTAACTAAAAAAACAAGTTTTTTTAACTGAAAGTAAGGAGCGACATTAAAACTTAAAACGAACAGAAATTATTCCGTATATGAAAAGGTCGGTCCCCTCCTCAACGCCTCGCTCTTTACGCTAAAGTTTGACTCTGTCTCACAACTGTATCAGAGGCAACGTTGCCTATAGTAAAGGCCATACGGCTCCAATGTTTTATATTTTTTTTATTTTTTTTCCCAGAGGCACTTCATATGGAAGGGGTCCTCGTAGAAGCTTCAAAGGGGGCTCATTCGATTGGAAATTGAGAGTTCTAGTGCCCTTTTTAATTGTCGAAAATGATTGGAGGTCAACTAGCCCCCCCCCCCACGCCCATTATTCCCCCAAACACATCCAATCAAAATTTTGAGATAGCCATTTTGTTCAGCGTAGTTGATTTCCAGATAGAAAATATATTTGAGGAGGATACTCTCCCACAACCCTCAGGGCAAGGGTTTTTAGTTATGCCCTGGGGGCATATAAGGTTTTTATAGAAGGCGTTGTCGTAGAAACTTCAAAACAGGCTCATTCGATTGGAAATTAAAGAGCTAGTGCCCTTTTTAATAGTCGAAAGTGATTCGAGTGTAACTAGCCCCCTCCTCCCTCCCACGCCCATCATTCCCCAAACACATCCAATCAAAATTTTGAGACAGCCATTTTGTTCAACATAGTTGATTTCCAGATAGAAAATATGTTTTTGAGGAGGACACTCCCCAGAACCTTCAGGGCAAGGGTTTTAAGATTGCCCTGGGGCATATAAGGTTTTTATAGAAGGCGTTGTCGTAGAAACTTCAAAAAAGGCTCATTCGATTGAAAATTTAAAGGGATAGTGCCCTTTTTAATAGTCGAAAGTAATTGGAGGGCAACTAGCCCCGCCCCCCCCCCACGTCCATCATTCCCCCAAACACGTCCAATCAAAATTTTGAGATAGCCATTTTGTTCAGCGTAGTTGATTTTCAGATAGAAAACATGTTTTTGAGGAGGACAATCCCCCACAACCCTCAGGGCAAGGGTTTTAAGTTATGCCCTGGGGGCATATAAGGTTTTATAGAAGGCATTGTCATAGAAACTTCAAAAAAGGCTCATTTGATTGGAAATTCAAAGGGATAGTGCCCTTTTTAATAGTCAAAAGTGATTGGAGGGCAACTACCCCCCCCCCCCCCCTACGCCCATCATTCCCCCAAACACATCCAATCAACATTTTGAGATAGCCATTTTTGTTCAGCGTAGTTGATTTCCAGATTGAAAATATGTTTTTGAGGAGGACACTCCCCCACAACCCTCAGGGCAAGGGTTTTAAGTTATGCCCTGAGGGCATATAAGGTTTTTATAGAAGGCGTTGTCGTAGAAACTTCAAAACAGGCTCATTCGATTGGAAATTAAAGGGCTAGTGCCCTTTTTAATAGTCGAAAGTGATTGGAGGGCAACTAGCCCCCCCCCACGCCCATCATTTCCCCAAACACATCCAATCAAACTTTTGAGATAGCCATTTTGTTCAGTGTAGTTGATTTCCAGATAGAAAATATGTTTTTGAGGAGGACACTCCCCCACAACCCTCAGGGCAAGAGTTTTAAGTTATGCCCTGGGGCATATAAGGTTTTTTATAGAAGGCGTTGTCTTAGAAACTTCAAAACAGGCACATTCAATTAGAAATTCAAAGGGCTAGTGCCCTTTTTAATAGTCGAAAGTGATTGGAGGGCAACTAGCCCCCCCCCCCCCGCCCCCAAAACATCCAATCAAAATTTTGAGATAGCCATTTTGTTCAGCGTAGTTGATTTCCAGATAGAAAATATGCTTTTGAGGAGGACAATCCCCACAACCCTCAGGGCAAGGGTTTTAAGTCATGCCCTGGGGGCATGTAAGGTTTTTATAGAAGGCGGTGTCGTAGAAACTTGAAAAAAGGCTCATTCGATTGGAAATTCCGAGGGCTAGTGCCCTTTGTAATATTCGAAAGTGATTTGAGGGCAACTAACCCCCCTCTCACGCCCACCTTTTCCCAAACACATCCAATCAAAATTTTAAGACAGCCATTTATTAAACGTAGTTTTAAGTTCTGGAAATTAGGTCTTTGAGGATTACAACGCCCCGAAAGCCCTCAGGGCAAGGTTTGTAATTTAAGGATTCTCCGAATCCTTCATATTATTTCTTATGGAAGGGATGCTCATATAAACTTTAGAAAGGGCTCATTTGATTGAAAATTGAAAGTTTTTGTTCACTTTTTAAGAGTCAAAAGAGATTGAAGGGCAACTAGCCCCTCTCCCTCCTCCACGCCCTAAATGCATCAGATAAAAATTTTGAGATAGACATTTTGTTATAATAGTTCAAAGTTCTGATAACAAAAAACAGCGGTGTCGACACAGCCCACCAGGGCCCAGGGGTAGGCGTTGTAAGTTATACCCTGGGGCATAATTTATTAAGGGGGGTTTGTAACTTATGGGATGGGGTTTTGTATGGGAAGAACACATAGGAAATCTATTATAATTGTCCAATTATAAGGTTAAAATACATACTCTGTGATAGATGCAAAATTGCTTTGGCACACAAATTCCTATTAAGGTCAATTCCAAACAGTCCTGATCCCTTTGTGTCAGCAAATGAAATGGTCTAAACCCCCTTATTGGAGCTATTTTTCAATCCATTCATTGTTGTCAATCGCTGTTCCAAAGTTATGCAAGCTGTCTATTGTTCATATATAAGGTTTTTATCAAAGAGGTAATCGTATAAACTTTGAAAAAAGCCCCATTCGATTTTAATTGAAAGTTCTAGATCCGTTTTTTAAAGTCAAGAATAATCGGACAGTAAGCACCCCCCCCCCCTGCCATAAAAACTTGAAACTTTTTGCAATCAAAAACGAACAAAAATTAATAAAAAAAACTTTCCGAAAAATAAGTTTTTCAAAGAAAAGTAAAGGCCATTTTAAACTTAAGCTCAGGAGATACAAATACCTGTTAAAATTCAAACTCAAAACGACCAGAAATTACTATTAAAGAATAAATGAAACCCAAAACGAACAGAAATTAAATAAACAATCATAGCAAAAAACATACAACAAGTAATAATATAAATGAATAAATAGATCTTAAAGCGAGTAATGCTTAGATTGAATATGAAAATCAAGCTTAAAACGAAAACAAATATTTTGCTATTAAAGTATAAATGAAACTTGAAACGAACAGAAATTAAATAAACAATCAATGCGAACAAACATACAATATATATATTAACGTAAATGAATAAATAAATCTTAAAACGAGTGAAACTTAAATTGAATATGCAAATTAAGTTTGAATCGAATTAAAATAACTACAAACAAGAGTTTGGGTATCGTCTCACTGCAGAAGCCTAAAACCTACTGCGTCATTGGCGCTTTACTGAAAACGAATTATATTACAAATGTTTTCTTTTGTACTTAATATTGAAAATAAATATTAAAATTACAGTAAAATTTTGAACTGATGAGCTTTTAGCAATTAAAATCATTATGCATCAAATATTCAGTTTAATTTATTAGTTCTTTTCAAGATTGGTCAAGACAAATATAGTTTCACTACCAGCAAAATTTGGATACTGCCCCCTCTTAACGTAAACTAGCCTTCATGGTGCTTCACTGAAAACGAATAACTCGTATATTACGAATTTATTATTTTCCAGTTCTTACAGCATTGAAAATGAAAATAAAAATTACAGTGAAAAAAAATCTTGAACTGATGGATCTGTCAACAATTAATATCATTATATATCTAATATTCAATTTGATTTTGTTTATACTTTCCAAGACTGTTCAAGACTCATATAGTTTTGCCATTTTTTTTTAACTCTGCCATTTTTTGTAACTAATCGTGTTAGTTTGTTATGAAAACATTCTATGGCTTCTAGGCATTTCTATTTGAGCGGAAAACTGCGCCTCAAACTTTGTGGAACATGCATTTTCTTGCATGAAACACCAAAGTATAATAAAATGTCAAGTTTCACCACTCGCAAGCAAGTGCCATTGGTATTTTTGAATCCGCATGGTCAATTTAGGGGGTGGAGGGTAGGCTAATTCTCGTAGCAGCCCATTCCGTCGTGGTATGGTTCACATTTTCAACACCTGGTGTCCGGACTATCATATAATCTACCAAGCATACAACTACCCCAAATCAGTATCAAAAAATAAATGAAACCCAAAACGAACAAAAATTAAAATAAATATTTGAGTCAAACTCAAAACGAGCATAAATTAATGTGAGTAGTGTTCAAAACCCCCTATGCTTTCCAAAAGCCAGAATATAATTTGTACTTTACTGAAAAAAAATGAGTAAAATGAGTTTACTGAAAAAAATATGCATTGTCAATTTAATATACATATGCTGATATTTATTCCCTAAAATTTTAATTAATTTTTGATTTCTTAAAGTTACAAAAGTGAAAATATTTCAAAGAATTGTTTTCAGTAAAGCGCCAATGACGCAGTAGGTTTTAGGCTTCTGCAGTGAGACGATACACAAACTCTTGTTTGTAGTTATTTTTATTCGATTCAAACTTGATTTGCATATTCAATTTAAGTTTCACTCGTTTTAAGATTTATTTATTCATTTACATTAATATATATTGTATGTTTGTTCGCATTGATTGTTTATTTAATTTCTGTTCGTTTTAAGTTTCATTTATACTTTAATAGCAAAATATTTGTTTTCGTTTTAAGCTTGATTTTCATATTCAATCTAAGCATTACTCGCTTTAAGATCTATTTATTCATTTATATTATTACTTGTTGTATGTTTTTCTGCTATGATTGTTTATTTAATTTCTGTTCGTTTTGGGTTTCATTTATTCTTTAATAGTAATTTCTGGTCGTTTTGAGTTTGAATTTTAACAGGTATTTGTTTCTCCTGAGCTTAAGTTTAAAATGGCCTTTACTTTTCTTTGAAAAACTTATTTTTCGGTAAGTTTTTTTTTATTAATTATTTTAAAACAATAAAAAACTTTAGCTTAAAGAGCGAGGCGTTGAGGAGGGGACAGTCCCTTTCATATACGTAATAATTTCTGTTCGTTCTAAGTTTTAATTTTGCTCCTTACTTTCAGCTGAAAAAAAACTTGTTTTTTATTTAATTCAGCATAGGTTTACATTACCGGGTTTACAGTACATTTTATTTGAATGCAACCAGTCGTTATTCTATTGTATTCTTCTAGGTGTATGAAAGTAAAAAAAAAATGACCATGTCTGAACCTCCAATTAATTGCTTTGTTGCATACCCTGTTTATGGAAGAAAATCTATCATTTTCAGTAAAAAGAACAACAAGAGAGAAAGCTCAACGATGAACAAACACACGGGACTACGGCCAGTAGAAAGAAAAGATAAAAACTAAAACAACGCGAATATTTCGTCTGTATGAAATAAGCCGTCTTCAACGCTTATAAAACAAAGATGTTATGAATTCTGAATGGGTATGAGCCTGCGGGGTGATCAGTTGATTCTTAACCCGAGAACCATGGGCAATAATTTTTTTTTATACATCCGTAAAGCGATTTTTAAAGAAAGATGCCTAATTTTTAAGAGTGAGTGATGGATACAAAGGTCGAGCTTGAAAGGAATATTGTCTATATAAAAAGTTGTATGCTTATCGTTACTGGTCTTACCTGTGCGCCTTATTTTAGCTTTTGCTTTTCATTCATTTTCAATCGTTGCTTTTACTGCTTGTCCCTTTGGGGCTTTTTTATTTTTGAAGCTAAAAAAGGAAAGAAAGTCCTGCCCGCTTTACTATCTCCCTATCTTTGTCTATGTGCTCAGTCAAAGTTTAGTGAAGCTATTAATTTGAGTGGAGGTTAAAACTGGACAGTTATCGGGTGTTTCTTGACCTTAAAATTAGGGACTGTAAAAGTGACAATCTGTCAGTGACATTAAAATATTTTTGTAAAATCATAGAACAAGTATCAAAGAAACACGCCTAAATTTTTACTGGAGCTGTGGATTCCAAAATCTTGCTTGAAAGAAACCTCCTTTTCCTTATGTACTTATCCTATATCTGCCAGTGGCGTAATTTCGTCAAAATCTTGGGGGGAGGGGAGCAGAGTTGGAGCCAATGCTCCGAAATCAAGTGAAAATGACAAAGAAAACTGAAGAATGAGCCATATAGTAACAAAAAAGGTAAAGATATACTAAAGAAATCTGACTCGTTTCTGTGAATGCTTGAATTATGCAGGCTTATCTTAGTTTTGACAAGATTTTTGGAGAAACTAAATTTCAGCTAGGGGGTGAACTGGGGTTGGGGGGAGGGGAAGTTGCAGCCCCACCACACCCTGCCCCATAGTAAATTACGCCCTTGATATATGCTCTTTTCTTCTGTTTTTTCTTACCTTTTCAATACTTGATTAACTTCGTTGGGTCATTCGATGTTGTTCTATATTTAGTTTGACATATAATTCTATATTGGATTTTGTGTAAAAGAACGATTCCATTTCATCCCCTTTTAATTTTTTTATTTCTAGTGTTACACATTATCTAGTAATATCTGTTAATTTTTAATGTGAAAATTTTCTAGATATCTTTGGTTTTGAGGGTCGACGCGAATGTTTTTTCTGCTCTATTCCTTGACCAGTTAAATTTTTTAACTATTTGTTTTTTCCTTGCTACGAAGATTCCTAAAAATTTGACTATTTTATAGTTTTTCTCACAATGTTGTTGTTTGTTTGTTTTTTTCATTATTAGACTGGATATTTAATTTTGGAGCTGTTATTCTGAGTGCCGGGGCAACGATGACGGGGTAGTAGGAGTGAGATAGTGTTCTCTTTTATTTTGCATTTTACTCTACCATGCAGTTTTTTTGTATGTCCTAACTATCCAAATTGAGCATAGTCCTCTTTATAAGTTTGATGTTTCGATGTTAAGAAATCAGTCACGGCTTAGAAGAGCGAATGGTTGCAATAAAATTCATTTATTTTAGTCCAAAAGGAAATTCAGAATTTCTCAGATAATGACAGGTGAGTAAGGGGAATTTCTTGTAAAATATATTTCTTATTTCAAAGGGCTTGCAGGGCTTAGAAAGGGGAGAATCTTAAAGAAAGACGGTAATGCCCTACCCAAGGCGGCCACATATCTATTGATTATATTTTTGCTGAAATTTCCGCTATTATACATTTCACTGTTCCAGTTCAGTGTTCTCAATTAACTTTGGGGAGTTTCAAATAAACTGAAGTTCTTGTTTCAAAAGCCTTGCAAGGTTCAAAGAGGGAAGAATATTGTGAAAGACAATAGAGGCCTAAGAGCTATATCCTAGCCAAGTTAGCCACATGTATGTTGAAATTTGTGGAATTTTGCTTAAGTTTGGGCTATCAAGACAGTAGAGGCTTAAGGGCAGTATCCTAGCCAAGATGGCTAAGTTCTGTCTTGGGTTTTGCTTAGTTGTCAACTATCAATTATTCCTGATATATGACTGTATATATTTTTCTGCTTCTATTTTCAAGCTTCGCCTTAGCTTGATGAAAAGAAAATTCCTTTATGCAGTTTGTATTTGTTTTTAGGTCAAAAGTCACCATAAAATACATTTTGTGACAGTCTTGACTACGTCATTGATTTTAACGGGTCATGCTCAAACTAATCTTCAACCCAAATACATTTGATTTAAAAAGAAAACCTGGTCTGGACTTGAAACAATTTCTCAGACTAATTAATGACGAAGACTGCACTGTCTTTCCATCAAAACAACAACCAGTAAAACAACAGGGAATTTACCTAAGAAAATGGAATTCCACTGTTTTAGGTAAAATCCCTGTTTTTTTACTGGTTGTTGTTTTTATGATGGAAAGGTCGTGTGGTCTTCGTCATTATTTACAAACAATTGACCAACGATATCTTCTATTTGATCGATTCCACCGCCTTATGTAAATTCCCTGTTGTTGTTTTTATTTCTCAGATTGTTTAAAGTAATTATTCCGTTAAAAAATTGGTTGACAATCAACTTAAATCGTAGGATCATGGCCAGAGATGTATTTCTAACTGACACTCATGACTAACTGACTATCGGAATCACTCGAGAAAGTGTGTGTATCATTCTTCGACCTGTTAAAGCAATATATTTTTACCTAAATAGATATCAGATAGGATAGAAATTTCAGATTAACAGCCACCACACAGCTAACGTGACTGAAGAAATTCAGTTTGCATAATCAGATACTTGAAAAGAAACTGTGGGAAACGCTTGCTGGTGGAATGGAAAAAAAAGGCGCGGGGAGCTCATGAAAACACGTCCTGTCTGCGGTTAATTATAAATTAATGAGTCTATGGTAAAAGTGTGTGTGAAGATTGTTCCAACAATCTTCTCAGTTGAGCAAATGAGATTTGTTGTATGTTTCTTATGGTTGTGTGGTTATAAAATGTAAGCAGTTTTGACAACGTAACTGCGGGATTTGAAACTTGAATTTATATAGTGATCTTGACACAAAGAAGTAGAGTATATGATACAAGATACATCATTACAACCTGCTGCTCTTTGAAACCAACTTATTTCTATCGTCATAATTCAAGATTTCAAAGCTGGTACATACAGAAGCAGGCGTACACCTAACCTTATGTGTCATGAGTTCTAGAAACAAATGTTGACAATACAAAAGCTGCATCGCCACTACCAACAACGCAGTATCGCCTTGACGCTCAGAACAAAACGAGCCTATAAATCCTATTGTTAGGAGTCGTATTTCTTTAAGTTCTACAAGAAAAGTGATAAGTGAAAGGGGTATGTGAAGAAAATTAATTTACTTTAAGATTTTTTTTTAGATCCCAGGTTTTTCTCAGTTGCATACTGCTACCACAGAAGTTGTTCACCAAGTGAAAAGCCGCTGGGAATGGATACTCGATAAATTCAAAATGGATCCTGATACTTTCAAACCTGAAAAGAAGTTTCGGCTTCATTCTACTTACACAAGAGAAAAGAAAGAATTGTGAGTAAAGAAAGACAAATTATTAACTAGCCATATAGCAATGTACTGTCTAATAATCCCCACAAAAAGAAGTTGGCATTTTTCCTAGGATCTTTGTCTCCACTAATTGTGCTCTTCATGGTTGTCAGTAGGTTGTTGTTAAGGTCCCTGCAAATGGCGCTGAAAAAAAGAACTGTTAAGCATTTCTCTTTAGGGGGCAGTATATGCTGGGTCTTTTGTGTTCTTGTTTGTTGTTGGTACCTATTTATCAGTATCTCTATTTTATTTTTAATACCTAAATTTCGTTTTTGTAAACTAGTTCTGTTTATTTAATTTGGATTTTAACAATTTGACTCCTTCTAATTTTTAATCCTCATTACAAGGCGGAAAAGTTTTAAGTTTTTAGTTCTATCTCTATTGACTAAATCTTTTTGAATTTTTAAGTTTCTTTTCTTAATTATTATTGACCTATTTGGTTTTTTACTTACTTTGTTTTGAGTAAATTTTTCCATTTACCATCGGCTAAATTGCGGCCCGCGGGCCGTTTGCGGCCCGCCGTAAATATTTTTGAGGCCCGCGAGATTCATCACACTTTTATATTCTGCACCCTTATGATGCGCACATTTGGAACATCAAAGATTCGATGTTTCACTCTTAACAATGTTGTTTATCGTAGTACTATATTACTACAATCGTAATTATGGCGTTATAAACGGAGTTTAAATGGATTGTAAATATACACTCCATAGTCCTGATTTACGTAGACGAAATTGTAAAATCTGTAAAATATTTAATTAATAAAAATTCAGTAAAATTTTCAATTCCTAAAAGTTCATTATTTTTCAATTTGTCACTCCAAAAAATACCTATAATGGGTCTAAGTCTAATATGGGCATATATAATTTTATATGCGGCCTGCGGAGTTATGACGTATTCCCAAAGTGGCCCGCAACATCATTTGGGTTGGCCACCTCTGGATTAAATCTTTCTGAATTTTGTCTTTAATTCTTGCTAACCTTTAAGGGTTTTACCTACTTAATCTACCAAATACTAAACTCGTGGTCTATTCTTTTAAACGGTTTTTAAATTGCTTGAGACATCGCACTTTTAACTACTGAACTCCTTGTTTTTCTATTTAATTATTTTTTTAACTAATTTTTTTTACCTAATTTTATTTTTAACTAATTCTTTTTTTAAACCAAGGTTTGATGTTAGTGACCAGTTTATGCTGCCCAGTCTAAGGTCAAGAGTAGTCGATTTTATTTTGAACAGGAAGAGGTTTAGTAACGACCCCAATGACCACTTTGCCTTCGGTATAGAGCGACTTATAGAAGAAAAAGCTTATTCTGCTGCGTATCCGCTTCATGACGTAAGTTGATTTGACTGTTTTTTCTTTCAAACTTAAAAGTACAATATTTTTTACCAGCATGATAATATATAACTGTCTTTTATCTAACCTTTGGTGATCGTTTGCCTCAAACTGTATCTGACCATTGATTATGTAATACAAATCGATAAGTCTTTCATATTATTTTGTGGTGTACAACTTTCTGTCTGTGTGTCCATGTGCCATCCAAATATTATGAATTCGTATCAGAAAACAATATTAAATTAAGAATGAATTATATATCTATATTTTGAATTATTTGGTGTAACAGGTATATTTATTCAAAAGCTACTTTCGGGCTGTGGAGCAAAACTAAAGTTTTGATTTCATTTTTCTCTGATCAAGGGTCTATAGCTTGGTGAAAGCAAAAACTAAAAATTAAAAAATTTTGTCCTATACGAGAATTTTGAAATGTAGAAGAAAAGTTCGTTGGAATTGCAAACTGTTTGTAATCATGAGGAAATTGGCTTTTTCCCTTGTCCACTAAATAGTAAAATAAACAGTAATAGTGAAAAAAACTAGTAAAAAAACTAAACCAAAAAATATTAAAACTAATAAAAGCTAAATAAAATAAAAGTAATAGTAAACAAAATAATGAAAAATAGACTGTTAGCTCTGATCTTACTGAGGAAAAGCACAAAGTGAAGATCATTAATATGCTTTACCAACAATATTATTTTATTTCTTGAGTATTTGAGCATTAAAAAGTTAAATGCTCGTACCATGAAAATGCACAGGAATTTTCTCGGGAGAGGTCCACCACTATTAGAAATATTTGATAATTCGAATAAAAAGCGCTTATATTTTTTTTTATTTTTTTTTTTTTTTAATTTGGCAACAGGAAATTTCGCGTTCGGAAATAATTGTTGCACATCTTAGTAATGGTCCAAACCCTCATAAATTTTGTACTCATTTCCCTGTTTTACGACAGATTTCACAGAATTGTTTGGAAAATCGTTATTTTCAAACAGCGAAAAACACAGAATTCTATCATCTAGAACCTGACATCGGAATCCTACAGCTCCGGGAAATGGTTTGGTAAATCCGAAATTCAAATTTCCGTTGTTTTATAACTTAAAATTTTTAACTAAAGGTTATGAAATTTTCTACTGCGTGGGGTCAGAAATATACTGTTACTAGTCTGGGCATTATCTCACCTAAAATGAGAGGCGAGGTTTTTCTAGGTTTTTTTTCGTCAGTACACCTACCAGGAGTTATTAGACCTGAACCAAATGTGGGAAGTAAAACTAGATGTCTTAGTTGGGTATCTTCCGACCTTCATGATATCTACTAGATTTTTTTTTTTTGTTTTTTTTTTTTTTTTTTTTTTTTTTTTTTTTTTTTTTTTTTTTTTTTTTTTTTTATTTCTTATCAAAGTTATCATAAAAAATGTCTCAGTTTCGGCGAGAAGTAAGAGACAATGTCTTACTTGTTCATTTATACAGTCCAGAACAGATCCTGCTTCCTTAAGTTACCTTAGCTCCTCCGGAACCATTCGTGGCACATAAGGCGTCGACGAAGCCTCTCCAATCATCCCGAAGCGACGCTGCAGCTGTGACATCTTCCCATTCAGGTAACAACGAGGTCTCAGCCGTCCTCAGGTCTCGGTCAAAAGTTCATCGCAAGTGTTCTTGGGACGACCTCCTTTCCTTCTGTCGCCTGTTTTCCAGTCGTAGGCTGTCCGAGGAAGGCGGCACGACGGTCCTGCTTCTGAGTAAATTAAATTTTTTTTCAAAATGAAGATTTTGAAGGAAAGTAACTTGCTAAATTGAATCGAAGACGGGCAAAAATAAGTCTATAAACCCATTCGAATTTAAAACGAACAGATATCACTATAATAGGCAGCGTGGCTAGCGCTGCCTAAGTAAAGAACGATGTGGGCACAATGTGTTTTTGGTTTTTTTCTCCATACTCGGGCACTTCGTATCGAAGGAGTCGTCGTAGAAACTTCGAAAAGGGCTCATTCGATTGGAAATTGGAGTGGCTAGTGCCCTTTTTAATAGTCGAAAGTGATTGGAGGGCAACTAACCCACCCCCCACGCCATCATTCCCCCAAACACATCCAATCAAAATTTTGAGATAGCCATTTTGTTCAGCGTAGTTGATTTCCAGATAGAAAATATGTTTTTGAGGAGGACACTCCCCCACAACCCTCAGGGCAAGGGTTTTAAGTTATGCCCTGGGGGCATATAAGGTTTTTATAGAAGGCGTTGTCGTAAAAACTTCAAAACAGGCTCATTCGATTGGAAATTCAAAGAGGCAGTACCCTTTTTAATAGTCGAAAGTGATTGGAGGGCAACTAGCCCCCCCCCCCACGCCCATCATTCCCCCAAACACATCCAATCAAAATTTTGAGATAGCCATTTTGTTCAGCGTAGTTGATTTCCAGATAGAAAATATGTTTTTGAGGAGGAAACTCCCCCACAACCCTCAGGGCAAGGGTTTTAAGTTTTGCCCTGGGGGCATATAAGGTTTTTATAGAAGGTGTCGTCGTAGAAACTTCAAAACCGGCTCATTCAATTGGAAATTCAAAGGGCTAGTGCCCTTTTTAATAGTCGAAAGTGATTGGAGGGCAAGTAGCCCCCCCCCCCCACGCCCATCATTCCCCCAAACACATCCAATCAAAATTTTGAGATAGCCATTTTGTTCAGCGTAGTTGATTTCCAGATAGAAAATATGTTTTTGAGGAGGACACTCCCCCACAACCCTCAGGGCAAGGGTTTTAAGTTATGCCCTGGGGGCATATAAGGTTTTCTATGAAGGCGTTGTCGTAGAAACTTCAAAACAGGCTCATTCGATTGGAAATTCAAAGGGCTAGTATCCGTTTTAATAGTCGAAAGTGATTGGAGGGCAAATAGCCCCCCCCCCCCCCACGCCCATCACTCCCCCAAACACATCCAATCAAAATTTTGAGATAGGCATTTTGTTCAGCGTAGTTGATTTCCAGATAGAAAATATGTTTTTGAGGAGGACACTCCCCCACAACCCTCAGGGCAAGGGTTTTAAGTTATGCCCTGGGGGCATATAAGGTTTTTATAGAAGGCGTTGTTGTAGAAACTTCAAAACAGGCTCATTCGATTGGAAATTCAAAGGGCTAGTACCCTTATTAATAGTCGAAAGTGATTGGAGGGCAACTAGCCCCCCCCCCCCACGCCCTTCGTTCTCCCAAACACATCCAATAAAATTTTGAGATAACCATTTTGTTCAGCATAGTTGATTTCTAGATAGAAAATATGTTTTTGAGGAGGACTCTCCCCCACATCCCTCAGGGCAAGGGTTTTAAGTTATGCCCTGGGGGTATTTAAGGTTTTTAAGAAGGCGTTGTCGTAGAAACTTCAATAAAAGCTCATTCGACTGGAAATTCAAAGGGCTAGTGCCCTTTTTAATAGTCGAAAGTGATTGGAGGGCAACTAACCCCCCTCTCACGCCCATCTTTTCCCCAAACACATCCAATAAAAATTTTTAGATAGCCATTTTGTTCAGGGTAGTTGATTTCCAGATAGAAAACATATTTTTGAGGAGGACACTCCCCCACAACCCTCAGGGCAAGAATTATAAATTATGCCCTGGGGGCATATAAGGTTTTTATTGAAATCTTTTTCTTAGAAACTTGAAAAAGTGCTCATTCGATTTGAAATTCAAAGGACTAGTACCCTTTTTAATAGTCGAAAGTGATTTGAGGGCAACTAACCCCCCTCTCACGCCCATCTTTTCCCCAAACACATCCAATCAAAATTTTTAGATACCCATTTTTTGGAAATTAGGTCTTTAAGGATGACAACCCCTCCCCCCACAGCCCTCAGGGCAAGGGTTTTAAGTTATGCCCTGGGGGCATATAAAGTTTTTATTGAAAGTGTTGTCGTAGAAACTTCAAAAGGCCTCATTCAATTGGAAATTGAAAGGGCTAGTGCCTTTTTTAATAGTTGAAAGTGATTGGATAGCGACTAACGCCCCTCTCCACGCCCACCATTTTCCCAAATACATCGAATTAAAATTTTGAGATATCAATTTTGTTCAACGTAGTTGAAAGTTCTGGAAATTTTGTCTTTTAGGATGATAACCCCCTCAGCGCCCTCAGTGCAAGGGTTGTAAGTTATACCCTTTGGGCATATAAAGTTTTTATTGCAAGCGTTGTCGTAGAAACGTCAAAAGGGCTCATTCGATTTGAAATTGGAGTGGCTAGTGCCCTTTTTAATAGTCGAAAGTGATTGGAGGGCAACTAGCCCCCCCCCCACGCACATCATTCCCCCAAACACATCCAATCAAAATTTTGAGATAGCCATTTTGTTCAGCGTAGTTAATCTCCAGATAGAAAATATGTTTTTGAGGAGGACACTCCCCCACAACCCTCATGGCAAGGGTTTTAAGTTATGCCCTCGGGGCATATAAGTTTTTTATAGAAGGCGTTGTCGTAGAAACTTCAAAACAGGCTCATTCGATTGGAAATTCAAAGGGCTAGTACCCTTTTTAATAGTCGAAAGTGATTGGAGGGTAACTAGCCCCCCCCCCCCCACCCCACGCACATCATTCCTCCAAACACATCCAATCAAAATTTTGAGATAGCCATTTTGTTCAGCGTAGTTGATTTCCAGATAGAAAATATGTTTTTGAGGAGGACACTCCCCCAAAACCCTCAGGGCAAGGGTTTTAAGTTATGCCCTGGAGGCATATAAGGTTTTTATAGATAGCGTTGTTGTAGAAAGTTCGAAAAGGGCTGATTCGATTGGAAATTGGAGTGGCTAGTGCCCTTTTTAATAGTCTAAAGTGATTGGAGGGCAACTAGCCCCCCCCCCCTCCACGCCCATCAATCCCCCAAACACATCCAATCAAAATTTTGAGATAGCCATTTGGTTCGGTGTAGTTGTTTTCCAGATAGAAAATATGTTTTTGAGGAGGACAGTCCCTCACAATCCTCAGGGCAAGGGTTTTAAGTTATGCCCTGGGGCGTATAAGGTTTTTATAGAAAGCGTTGTCGTAGAAAATTCAAAACAGGCTCATTCGATTGGAAATTCAAAGAGCCAGTACCCTTTTTAATAGTCGAAAGTGATTGGAGGGCAACTAGCCCCCCCCCCCCACGCCCATCATTTCCCCAAACACATCCAATCAAAATTTTTAAATAGCCATTTTGTTCAGCGTAGTTGATTTCCAGATAGAAAATATATTTTTGAGGAGGAAACTCCCCCACAACCCTCAGGGCAAGGGTATTAAGTTATGCCCTGGGGGCATATAAGATTTTTATAGAAGGTGTCGTCGTAGAAACTTCAAAACCGGCTCATTCGATTGGAAATACAAAGGGCTAGTACCCTTTTTAATAGTCGAAAGTGATTGGAGGGCAACTAGCCCCCCCACGCCCGTCATTTCCCCAAACACATCCAATCAAAATTTTGAGATAGCCATTTTGTTCAGCGTAGTTGATTTCCAGATAGAAAATATATTTTTGAGGAGGACACTCCCCACAACCCTCAGGGCAAGGATTTTAAGTTATGCCCTGGGGCATATAAGGTTTTCATAGAAGGCGTTGTCGTAGAAACTTCAAAACAGGCTCATTCGATTGGAAATTCAAAGGGCTAGTACCCTTTTTAATAGTCGAAAGTGATTGGAGGGCAACTAGCCCCCCACGCCCGTCATTCCCCAAACATATCCAATAAAAATTTTGAGATAGCCATTTTGTTCAGCGTAGTTGATTTCCAGATAGAAAATATGTTTTTGAGGAGGACACTCCTCCACAACCTCAGGGAAAGGGTTTTAAGTTATGCCCTGGGGGCATATAAGGTTTTTATAGAAGACGTGATCGTAGAAACTTCAAAACTGGCTCATTCGATTGGAAATTCAAAGGGCTAGTATTCGTTTTAATAGTCGAAAGTGATTGGAGGGTAACTAGCCCCCCCCCCCCACGCCCATCATTCCCCCAAACACATCCAATCAAAATTTTGAGATAGCCATTTTGTTCAGCGTAGTTTATTTCCAGATAGAAAATATGTTTTTGAGGAGGACACTCCCCCACAACCCTCAGGGCAAGGGTTTTAAGTTATGCCCTGGGGGCATGTAAGGTTTTTATAGAAGGCGTTGTCGTAGAAACTTCAAAACAGGCTCATTCGATTGGAAATTCAAAGGGCTAGTACCCTTATTAATAGTCGAAAGTGATTGGAGGGCAACTAGCCCCCCCCCACGCCCTTCATTCTCCCAAACACATCCAATCAAAATTTTGAGATAACCATTTTGTTCAGCATAGTTGATTTCTAGATAGAAAATATGTTTTTGAGGAGGACTCTCCCCCACATCCCTCAGGGCAAGGAGGACTCTCCCCCACATCCCCACATTGACTAGCGTGGAGATATAATTTTTGTTGCAGATTTGTTTTTGTTATGACAAATTAATTGGATCACTCGAAATAAAAATTGTGTTCATTATGGCGCAATTGACGCCCTGGCCTTTTGAAGGCTTAGAGGGCGTTAGCCCTACTTTGTTTGTGATAATTTCTGTTTATTGTAAGATGGACTTTGCTATTAGTTGTAATTTATGTTCGCTTAAGGTCCCATTTGATCATTGATAGTAATTTCTATTCGTTTTAAGTTTTAACTGTTTTCAAACTGACTTTATTTCCGCTCCTCTTCGGTTTAATATAGCTCTTCATTTTTGTTTGAAAAATTTTCTTTTTTGAATTTTTTTTTAAATAACTTTTGTTCATTTTTAGTTGAAATTGTTTTTTTTCATGGGTTTATAAAAGGAATATATATTAAGGTTTTTTTAAGTTGAATTTGCTTAAGAATTAAAAATTTTGCTTGTTATTTATATTTTGGCCAATGTTTTGCAACAAATTTACTGTAGAATTTTGGATGGATGGGGAGGGGAATATTCTCAGATGGTTTAAAATTCTGCAAAATTTTAGGCCTTATATAGGGCTGAAGCCATCCTGACCCCCATCCTGTTGTAACCTTGAATATAGACGAACCTTGATTAACCATTTTATTATAAGAATCTTATTGTATTATGTTTTTACTGCTTGTCTGTTTAAATAAATATATTTTGAGCCCATTGATTATAAATTTCCATTTTGTTGTTTGAAAAATAAAAATAAGATGTCACGAGTTATTGCAATCAGGTTTGTTTTTGGTTGAATATCCCTTGGTCCCGAGTTCTTAGTTGAGGCATCTCCAGGCCAGGAGTTTTAAAACTGATTAGCATATGAAAAACTAGAAAATTTCGTACTAAAAAATCTATAAAACTATAAATTTTGTTTTCAAAAATTTATTATCCATCATAAACTCCCTTTGGTCTCCCATGGTCAAAATTTAAAATCTACTTGACCACTCCCCAGTCTAATATCTCTCATTGTTTTAACTGGGTCTCTTAAGCCATCAGTTTCCGTTCCCGAAATATTGCATATATGTATTTTGATAACCTAGATGCACATAGTGTCTTTTGATTTAGCCCCACCCTTTCCCAAAGTCGTATTTCAGCATTTAACCCCTCTCAGCATCCTCTAAAAGTTTCAATTTAATACCGTAAGCCGTTCCTGAGATATTGTTTATGCACCACACCTATAACCGGACATTACATAGTGCATTTTGATCTATCTAGCTGCTTAACTGTACATAAGTTATAAGTCTCATTGGAGCTTATTGTGCAAAAACGCTGTTTATGCATGAATAGGAGACAAAAATTGGTTATCCCTTTCCCCAAAACCAGATTTGAATATGCTCAATCCTCTCCATTTCCTTTCTGCAACAGTGCCTGAAAGTTTCAACTTTATCTCCCGAGCCCTGTCCGAAGTGTTGCAACCATGGAATTTTGAATGCCTGAACACACACACACTGTCTTTCGATTTGGCTCTTCCTCCCTCCCCGCTTCAAAATTATACATCCATTTGACTTTCAAATACACCCTCATTTCACCCTCACGACACATCTTAAATTCGACCTCAATTTAAAATCGACTCCTTAAGCCATTTCCAAGGTGTTGAAAATATTTGAAAAATCAGGTCCATGTATAGTCTTTTGACTAACTCAGGTACACGTGTTGTTTAAAGAGCACATTTTTGTGTGGAAACTTTGGTAATCGTGGTCTAGTGAACGATCCGTAAGAACTCACTCGAAACAACTAAATAAGAACAAAGTCTTTTGTCAAATTTTAAGATCCCATCGCAACAAAATGCGTTTCTTTCTTGTCCTAAAGGATGATCTCCGAAAGTTTCGAGCTAATCGAACACCTAGGATTAAACATGACTCCTTTTTCAATTCTAAAATCTATTTGAAAGCTATAAGCAACTTGCATAATTTACTATCCTCGTCCCAGGGGTTGTGGGGATCCTATAGCCCGTGAGACATATTGTAGAACATTTCCACTATTTGAACGAAACGGCTATCTCAAAATTTTTACTGTGGGTCTTTGGTGTTGTGGAAAGCGGGATGGGAAAAGGCCCCAAAAGGGGGGCTGACTGCCCACCGGTCTTCGTCAACCGTTTAAAAGGGCACTAGAACTTTTAACCTCCAATTTTAATGACCAATCTGTTCTAGGGATGTTGCAGGTATTCCCAAGTGTCGTCTTTTACATAGACACTGAAGATTAAGCTTAATACCAAAGATTCAATTCACTGTTTGGCCTGGTAACGCTTTAAAGACCATGCAACTTGAAAAAAGGGATATATTTATTTGACGGAAGAACCACCAATATTAGTTTAAGAACCGTTTGGCTGTGACAGTGGGGAAATTAGTGATTTTCTTTATTTTTATCCTAGTGGGAAAACTCGGTGAATCTTTGTAGGGGATGGTGGAATGGATATCATGGAAATGGCCTTGCCTCTCTATTCTGTCTATGACTAAGCCAATTATTGTTTAGGCCATACATGAATTAAAAGATAAAAGTTAAGTTTTTCTATATTTTTTTTAAGGGGGGCTTATTTATTCAATACAAATTTGTCAAGCAAAAAAAAAACCTTTAAATTTGCAATAGTTACTCACATCCGCATTTTAAATCAGCAGATCAGTGATTTTTTTGCATTGTCATGCTATAAAAAACTACTTACAATATTTAGTGGGATGTTTTATGAAATTTCGTGGTTCTGTTTAGGCCTTTGCATCTGGTGGGTGGGGGGGGGGGGGGGTACCGACATTCATGAAATTAGTGTCTGGACCAAGATTGGTCTCAAGGACCCGCTTCCACAAAGAAGCACAGCCTAAAACTGCTTAAAGTAATACCTTAGATCCGCCTGTGCCTCCAGAGGCACCCGGAGCATCAAAAAGGAGACGCCAATCTTCCCGCAAGTTTGCTGCTGCTATAATGTCCTCCCAGTGAGGCTGGATTGAGGTGTTTAGATTTCGCAGATTGGTCTGGAACGTTCTTTACACGGTGTTTCTGGGTCTGCCTCTTCGGCGTGTACCAAATGGTTGCCAGTGGAGCGCTGCATTTGGTAGTTGAGAATTGTCGATACGTAGGACGTGGCCAAGGTATCTTTATCGACAAACACTCATTACATCTGTCACAAGAACATTTTCTATTACCTTCAAATATTGTGATTCACTAACTTCGGGTATATTTAATAAAAAAGTTGTTTTTTTAAAGGGTGACTCGCGCACTCCTGGAAACATTAGGTACAAATTGGCTAGGCATTGGGCATCCCTATGGAAGGCCGTCAAGTATCAGCCCCTTGATCATATCAAAGAATATTTTGGCGTGAAAATCGGACTTTACTTCGCTTGGCTGGGGTTCTATACTCACACGTTGATTTTTGCGTCTGTTATCGGTTTATTTTGCTTCTTTTATGGTTTGGCAACTCTGGACAACAATATACCAAGGTAATATTTTAGTTTTTAAATATAGTGCGCCCAACATTTCTTTCCATGACAATTGTTTTAATTTGTTTTTATTATCTCACTATGGCTCTTTCGTATTTCCTGTTATGTCAAAGGTTGCCATGGTAAAAATGAGCATTTAAGTTGTATAGAACGACCTCAAAGCAAAATTTTTCTATTCTGAAATTTAGTTTTACTGATCGCTCCGAAGTTCAAAAATTCGGCTTTTCCTAATTGACCAGTCAGTACCTTTGTCGAGAGTGACATTATCATATCCCACTTATTTGTCCCACTATTTGAATTAAAGTCAATCATAATTTTTGAATTAAAATCAAGTTGCCATCAAGCCATAGCTAACTGGAGAAAAATCCAAGACAGATAGTCTGAGTGAGAGGCAAAGCTGGCATAAGCCTTTTTCAGAATTGTATAAAAATGATGTCGTTTTCATTTGTTGATAGATAGTCTATCATCCATCCAACCATCCTAGGGCAGAACTAAGGGATGATCGAGATTAAGATACGATACCAGTTGCGGCTTAGAAAAGGTTATATATATATCTCTCTGTGATCAAACTGTTGATCATATTTTGATCAAAACTTTGTCCCAATAAAATTATATTAATTTTTTTCTCGGCCATTAAATTAAATGTTTCAGTCAATGATTTAGTAATACGAAATTGTTCTTTACCTGACAACACTTTAATAGTCGCTATATAACCAATTTATTCCCGTTTCAATAGTAATTGGGGGGAGTAACTGTATAAATATAAAGCCTACTGCGTTATTCCCGCTTCATTGAAAGCGAATTATATCACGAATATTCCCTTTTCCAGTTATTACAGCATTGAAATGAAAATAAAAATTACACTATTAAAAATTTTACATATTCAATTCTATTTATTATAAAAAAAAAATTATTTTTTCAATTGTATTTATTTAAATAGAATTAAACCTTAAGTCTTTTAACAGTATATTAAACGCTAAATGCCTATTAATGCGGTCATATCTTGAGGCAATTAAATTTTTCCCTTTGTACTATAAAACATTACATTACTTGTTGTGGCAGCGAAGACTCTTGAAGAATTGTTCCAGAAAGCAAACAGAGTTCTGCAAGGGTTGAGTGACTTTGTAGGCATTAGCTTACTTAGCATTAACGCGGCAAAGAGTAACTATATTCCGTTTAGTCGGACTGGTGTATCCCCAAATCTTCCCAGTGAAATAGCAATAAATGGTGATGTACTAAAGCGGGTTGAGGAAGTGCGTTACCTAGGATTCATTCTCGGTCAGAACCTCAGCTGGAGAAGACACGGTGATGTGGTTGCGTGTAAGGTAGCCCGTGGCCTTGGGATTTTAATACGTTTTCAACATTTTTTACCTTCTCATATTTTAGTTCTTTTATACCATTCTTTGATTGCGCCGTATATAAATTATGGATGTATGATTGGGCTAGTAATTTTACGTGCAATTTTAAACGAGTGCATATTCAGCAAAATAAAGCAGTGAGATTAATTGGTAAGTAATGTTTCCTGAACAGAGTCGATTTTCAGGAAACTTAGGATTTTTAATGTAGGTCAGATTAGAGATTTTCAGATTGGTATTTTTGTGTTTCAGAGTTTGAATGGTTTAGCGCCTGATGTTTTTAGTAATTTTTTTCGTTTTAACTCATTTTATCATGGATATGCTACGAGAAATGCTCGAGACCTGGTAAGTGAGCCAAGAAGTACGGTTCGTTCTAGCCATGTGGCAAGGCACTCGGGTCCGGTGGTCTGGAATACTTTTCCAGACTCAATTCGGAAAGCGGAAAGTGTCCCGCAATTTAAAAACCGGTTAAAGAAGCATCTCCTTGCGGGCAGTTGGTGAGTGTGGGGCTGGAAGACGAGAGAGGACAAATTAAGTAATTTTTTTTTTGTTCTGTTATTAATATATTTGTTTTATTTTATTATTTATTTATTTTTCTTTTTATTTTTTTCTTTTTTTTTCTTTTTTTCTCATAATTTATTAGTCAGTAATTATTATTATTATCTCTTTTTTTATTGTTCTTTATTTGTGTTTATTTCAGTGATGATTTGGTTAGTTTTATAATTTAGTAAATGTGTGCTGGTTGCGTTTTTCAAGCATATATGTGCTTTATTTGTAACCGGTCGTAAAGCCGGCATGAATCATTTTTAGTAAAGTTGTTCAATCTTGAATCAGATGCCTACAGTTACAGAAATTTTAACCCACTTCGCCACTGCATCTGTGGGCGGTTCTGACAGATGTTCGATTTGGGTGAGCAGCTGAGCATGTTCGATGAAATCAGATTCCAATCCGAGTGTTTAGCCTGTTGGGAAAATGGGTTTTGACTATAACAGTGTTAAGATTCCAATAACCAATTTACTCCCTCCTGTTTTAAATAAAACCCAAATGTATTCTAACTACCTTAAGAAAGATAGCCTTGAAATACACATTAGCTATGTTAACTATGTTAGAACCTCAAGTCAAAAGACAATATTCAGCCTTTCGCACCTACGCGGTATTATAAAACAGTTTGATTGAGTTTGCGTAGCATTGTTGTCCCTGTATTGGATTTGTCTTTTGAACATTTACTTAACAATATCTATTGTTTTTCGGGTCGAGTTTCTTTTCTTCCTTTTCTTCTTATTGTATAGTGTTTATTCATAGATTGTTAGGTAGATAGATAGATTTATTGAACCGCTCAACAGTAAATTTGTACAATAAAAGCCTATGCATTATCATATACCTCTCGCAAGGCTTTACGGCTAGAAATGCAGGGAGAAAAAAAAAGTAGAAAAAAAAAAAATACGAGTATCACTCCACTCTGATTGTGTTATTTCTCCTATATTTCTCTAATTCATTTAATTTAACTGATTTAATATAATTTGTTTAATCCAATTTGATCTAATTGGTGTAATCTAATTTGTCTTCCTTTTTTTTATCTTGGACAGCTGTAGTAATACGTCTGTGTATAGATTAAATTTTTTGCGATTAAAGTGCACATCAGTTCTGACGTATATTCAAATGCCAGCAGCGCCATTCTTTATTGTGAGACTGTGGTATAGGTTCTTCTCATATTGAGTTTGAAAGTTGTAGTTAAAGGTTCAATGACCAAGGTCGTCGAATGGTCTTCAAATACTTTCAGCCTGCAGGCGTGTCTTTGCTGTGAGTTATTTAGGTTAACCATTTTGTTTTCTTTTCAGTCAAGAAATATGTGATCTGTCGAAGAGCGTTACAATGTGCCCTGTTTGTGACAAATTTTGTGACTATTGGGTGCTTTCTGAAACATGTCTACATTCGAAAGTTACCTACCTTTTTGATAACTCCAGTACAGTCTTCTTTGCGATTTTTATGTCTTTTTGGGGTAAGTCCATTTATTCCTTTTTTAATCAACTCGAATTCGGTTTCTGATAAAATTTGAGGTTATCAACTAATCATTGAAAATTTAAGTATCAAATGCATTTGGCTATTGGCGGCAATCCCGTGGCTACACAAAATATGGAAAATATATACCCAACTAAGATTATCTTATTCCTCTTATTGAAATTAGGTGATGGTCCTTTGCATTAATACACCCTATTCAGCGTTTAAATAATGATTACAAGGTATCCTACATGTAACAAATTTTGTAATTATCGGAAACTTATCGGAAACCTTTCTGATATGATAAAATGAAATGAAAATATTGAAAACGGGTTAAACCATCTCTTAGATAATGAATTTCCCAAAAGCAAAATAACACTTTTTTGTTTAAATAATAAGAGAAGTCCGAATATCTCGGCTTCCCATCCGAAAGATTTTATCAAAATGAGAAAAAATAAAGAAAAAACTAGCTTAAAGGCATTAACACAAAAAAGACAAGAATAAACAAACACTATACTAAAAAAGAAAGAAAAAAACTAGCTTCAAGGCATTAACACAAAAAAGACGAGAAAAAACATCCACTATACAAAAAAAAAAAAAGAAAAAAAATGAAAGAAACTTACATTACATAAAATATAGTTGTTGCTTTTTAAAAAAGTCCAACTGGGTAATTCACCTAAGATTACAAAAAAAAAGGTGACCATCCAGTATTGTGAAAGCCTGAGTTTTCTTTGATATGAGATTATTTCATAAACTATAGTTGCTGAAACTCTAGCTGTCGGTCTAAGAAATTACGCATTTTTTTTTACAAATCCAGCACCGTCTTCTTATTCCGATTTATTATTTTATCGGGGTAAGTGCATTTTTTTTTGTTCAGGTCGACATTGTTCACTGCTAGTTTTACACCTGTTGTATTAAGAAATCATAATTTCAATTCATTCTTATTACTCCTCACTTTCAACGTTTTGTTAAGGAATGGTGTTAGCTTTAGTTAGACAAATGCAAGTTGAAAAAGCCAGTTTTTGTTTTATTAAGGAATGACAAGGAAGCAAGTAGCAAGAAGCTGTAGCAAGTCTTCCTGAACTTAACTTGACAAGAAGGCATCATTCTTTGAAATTTTCATAAAACAAGAGAATTTCTTCTATTCCTTTTAGTTAACTAAATTTAACATGTTTCATTAATAAAATGTAGAAACGAATTTTCTACATTAATAAAATGTAGAAAATGTAGGAATGAATTGGAATGGCCCCTTCTTAATAAAGCAGGCCATTTGGTTATTACCTAATAATAAAATTCTTACCTATAGAGAACTTTTGACAGTTGGCTGTAATCTTTTGCTATGCAGAATATGGGAACTTCGTACCCGACTAAGAATAAAAAGATTTGACATGTTTCTTAAATGCCAAACGTCAATGGTTGGATTGGAGTAACACACACCTGCAATGGGTATTATTGAGGACAACTACCATATATGCACAAGACGAACCCTTTAGGAGGTCTAGAAATAAGCTTTCGCGTTTATAATAGGAATGCATCCTGAATAAAACCCCGCCAAGCCTGCTCTTGGAGTGAAATATATGCCAAATTTTACATACATCTTCAGCTATTCGAATGAAGCCTACAGTTATAGTATGGGAAATTTTTTACGTGAACTCTTATCGATATGGTTAGATCAATTCTCTGACTCTTGTTTTTCAGTCGAAAATCTTGCAGAATGCAATTCTTTCAATCAAATTCTAATTGTCGATTTTACAATGAGATTGTCAAGTAAAGAGGCCCTTTGGCTTTCTTCGTCTCTTCGCCTCTTTATCCACTTTCTCAATATTAGAAAACATAAAACTAATCAGATTTTGTATTAAGGTCATAGTCAGTATAGTCAATAATGTTGTATTAAGGTCATAATGTTGTATTATAGCATAATACATATAGCATAAGTCATAATCTTGTATTATAGCATATATGTTGTATTATATGCATAATGTTGTATTAAGGTCATAGTCAGGTCATAGTCAAAGTGAAAGGTCATAGTCAAAACCAATTGGTGTTTCTCGGACTCTGCCAAAAGCTGAGCGACGGAAAACAGTTGTGTATGAACTCTGTACAACATCATTTGAGTCAACAATCAGAAATCTCATTTCTGAAGTTTCTAGCGAGTCGAGAAACAATCGCTCCAGATTTGTTTGCTTTTTTCTACAAGTTGCTGGCTTCAAAATGAGCTTAAGCTTTATGTATTCATTTCTGGACTCCTTTTGTGTCGTATCAATCAATGTATTTTGAGCTATCTTCGTTTTGACACATAAAACATGTTACGAAGGCCCATGCTTGATTTATCTTTATAAAGCTTGTCTGAAACAGTTGGTAACAAAATTTTCAGAATTTACTACATAGCAGTCCCGTGTAAAATTATTTAATGGCTCGTTTACCCTTTCATTAGAAACAAATCAATATGATTGTATGAAAATAGGCGATACAAAATTCTATTCACAACAGTGCCATGCACCCACGAAATGAAACTACACTACTCGCATTTAGCCTATTACACCTTTATTGACAAATAATTATTTTTAATTGGATGGATCCGTCTGCATTGCATAAACTAGTTTTTTTCTGTCTTTGGCTTCGTTTTGGCTTGTAAAACCACATACTTATTGCCTGCATAGTTACCCTTGGCCTCGCAAGAACAATGAATTTTCTCAGGAAATAGGAAAAATAGAGCTAATCTCGGAAATAAATTTCTGGAAATCTTAGTTGATAGCATAGGGAAAAAAGCATGGAGCTCGCGATCACTAATGCTGTCTGTCGTCTCTTCTAAATAAGTACATCCCTGAGTACAACCCTCATGATGTTTTTTTTGATAAATTTCTCCCCTTGGTCCGCTTATATTTGCTATCAAACATGTCGTGGTAACGAACTGTAAGTAAGGAGCGAGTCAACCCAATAATAACGGATATTCTAAAAAAACGGAATTTTTATAATAATAATACATGAAAAGAATTGGATTTTTATGCTTATTCCAAATATATAAAATTTATTGTTTTCTATCAAAATCTACCAGCCTGAGAAAATTTGCCTGGTTTTCGAAAAAGGGTGGAAACACCCCAAAAAATCAAGTAATCTTAATGAAAATCCTACCATCAGATTCAGTATCTCTGAGACCCCTAATGTTGAGGTTTCAAGCTCTTATGTACGAAAATGTGGAATTTTGTGTTTTTATTTTGCCTGAAGAAAGATAGAATAGAATTTTATTGAAAAAATTCCTACCACAGCATGGTTACCGAATCTGAATTTTTCGTCATAATAGCACTAGTATATATATATATATATATATATATATATATATATATATATATATATATATATAGATATATATATATATATATATATATATATATATTATATATATATATATATATATATATAATATATCTATATATATATATATATATATATATATATATAATATATATATATATATATATATATATATATATATATATATATATATATATATATATATATATATCTATATATATATATATATATATATATATATATATATATATATATATATATATATATATATATATATATATATATATCTATATATATATATATATATATATATATATATATATATATATATATATATATATACTATATATATATATATATATATATATATATATATATAGATCATGTCAAACATAATTCATTGTACAAAACATATATAAAAAAGAAAAGAAAAAGAGTCAACACTTAGTTAAAAAGTCGAAAATAAATAGATAGCAATAAAATTAATGACTAGCTTTCCTGGTTATTGTACAGCTCAATAAAACTCGGAACAAAACTCTTGCGATATCTTTCATGTTTAGCGGGGATGGGAGCCTGTTTGGGGACTTTTTGGGATTTTATACGGGACTGTCTGTTGCGGGCGGGAAGGTAGGGTTCGGGGATGATGGACCGTAATCGGGGAACAGACAATGTCTTGGTACCGAAACAAAGGCACAGGAGGTTCCTTCTCTAGGCCAACGTGGTGAGCTTGAACTTACCTAGTAGATAATGATATGAAACCTTCCCTTCACCATTTATGATTCTAAGTGCTCGTTTTTGGACATTTTCTATAATATAGATATGTTCTGAAGAAAGACCGAAATGCCACAATGGACAAGCAAACTCGAGTATTGCCCGAATAAAAGAACAATAAAGTTGGAGAAGATCCTTAGGGGGACAAGAAAATTTTATCAAAAGTTTTAGAATTGAAACTGAAGGGGAAGCTTTTTTGAGGATGTTTTGAACATGGGCGTCCCACTTCAAGTCAGCAGTAATTGTCACAAAGTAGTTTAATGCATATGACAGAGATTTTGGGAGGAATGAGGTCTGTGAACGGATGCATGTCCATTTGTTGGTTTGCTTTTCTTTATTTTTTTCTAGAGGTGATCATATCGAACCAATGGTCCTAGGAGATCGGGAGACCGCTCTTCCGAACGGAAATCAAAAGTTCCAGTGGCTTTTTTAAGCGACCAAAAAGATTGGAGAGTAACTAGCCCCTTTTTTCCATCAGACACCCGATAAAATATTTGAGATATCCATTTGATTCAGCACAGTTGAAACGTCCAGTAACTATGCCTTTGGGGAGACATTACCCTCCATTGCCCTCGCGAAAATGGCTGTAAGCTACGGAGTTCGCCCATTCTTCACATGTAGTATTTTGTTGGGAAATATACAAAAAAAATTGGGGTGAGGAATTTTCTGCGGGGAGGGAGATCTTCCACGGACAGAATTTTCTGTGAAGAGGAAAGTTCCCGGGGGGAATTTTCCAGGATAAATTTTACAAAGGGGGAGGGATTTCCTGGTATGATTTAAAAAAAATGGTCAGAAATTAAGTAAAAAACAAACAAGGATTTTCAACTGAAAGTAAGGAGCAACATTAAAACTTAAAACGGACAGAAATTATTCCGTATATGAGGAGGTTGCCCCTCCTCGACACTCGCTTTTCACCCTGAAGTTCGGGATTTTGTCACATGGCTTTAAGAAAGACTGCTCAAACTTTAAGACTCTAGCGCAAAGAGCTAGGGACTGTGGAGGGGGCATCCCACCTGTTATAGGGAATAATTACGGTTTGTCTGATGTTTTAATTTTTCTCCTTACTTTTTAAAAAAAAAACTTTTTTTTGTTTGTTTAATATGTATTAATGGTATATGCGGATGTTCGCCTGATGTTGCTTATTCGGTAAATGGTAGAGAACTAAGTTTGATCCTGTGAAATCGTTAGTATTATTTGCACAATGACGCTAACCTGACGGTATGTGTGAAAACCAGCTCTATATGGGTACCTGGAGAAATCTGGGGAAGGTAAGCAGGAAGGGTGTGCGAAAGTGCAGGATGGCTGGCCCTCAGCCCCCCATTGTTCTTCCTGGCTGAAGGGCCACGAAACGGAGATCAGCACTGCCGGTTTGGACCTTAAGGGTCTAGTGCCGTCATACTTACTTTTTTACATACTTTTTACTTCTGTGTGAAAACTGAAGAAGAACTTGTCAATACTGTTGAGCATGACATAAGTTTGATTGAGAAGTAGACTAGGTTGAACAAGGTTAAAACTAAACTTTGAGAAGTCTAATTTCGTGTGGTTTGATCGTTATAAAATGTATTACCATTAGGTAGATAAGTTTGGATACAGAAATGCTATTAGTAATAGAGCGCATTTGACTTGGTAATTAGGTAGGAAAAGCTTTAAGAGAAGAACAGTGTGGTTTTGGGAAGTGTAGAGGATGCTTTGACCGAATTTTCATGCTTAAATTAATGATCGAGAAGTTTCTGAACCATCAGACCCCCTTAGTTCTCAGTTTTATAGATTATGAACCGGCGTTTGATTCAGTTGACAATAAATTCATAGGGAAGATCCTATACTATTCTCCCATCCTTTGTCAATTAAGCACTACGCCTATTCCTCAGTTCTGAAAATAGAATGCAGCTTTCTTTCCTTTTACTTTTGGTTTCTTGGTTTGAGTCATTTTTGTCTACTTTTATTTCATTCCTCTATCGTTGACGTAATACTTTAAATTAGGCTTTTTTTCAAGACCATACTGCCTTTCTATAGCAAACAATTAAAAGTCCAAGTAGGGATAAATCCTTTTATTAGACTGTGAAAACATACAAAAATCACTAAAATTAAAACGTATTTATACAGAACAAAATAATTACTTTCGGGTCTAGAGAATCTAATGAAAGAAACCGGAAACTTTTTGTAACCCGAAAGTAATTATTTTGTTCTATATAAATACTTTTGCTTTAATTGTAATGCTTTAGTTTTTCTGCTGATGACGACCACTGGTGGATGTGGTCGAAATATCCAGATTTTGTTTTATATCTGTTTTTACTCTCCAATGAAAAGACTTCTCTCTATTTCAACTTTTATTTGTTTGTCATTGAAAGGTAGTGTGTTATTTGAAGAAAAATACCTAATTTAAGGTATTACATTGAAAGTACGTCGTATAAATGGTGAGATGTGATCAATAAAATGTATAACTTTTAATTCAACAACATTTCTTTTGAAATTGGAAGAAGAAGAAATTTGTGCCACCTTCATTAGAAATTCAACTTACATTTAGGCAATATTAAAGAAAAAAATTAACAACTCTAGACATTGAATGAAACCTGTTAATGAACTTTCTCTGAGAGATCTAGTGAATGACTTGGAAACTGCGTGTGACCTAAAAGTGACCATCAATAAAAAATCTACTGATGACGACCAGTGGTGTATTTTGTCGAAATATCCAGATTTTTTGTATCTGTTTTCACTGTCTAATAAAAGGACTTATCACCGTTTAAATTTTTATTTGTTCGTCATTCCTGTATTATTATTAGATAGTGGTATTAATTTTTACGTGTATCTTCTTTCAGCCGCACTGTTTCTGGAGTTATGGAAGCGCTACTCTGCAAAAATTACGCATCGCTGGGATTTGACAGGCTTTGACGCACGAGAAGAACATCCGCGCCCTCAGTATTTAGCAAAACTCAAAGATGTGCAGGAGAAAAAGGCAAATTGTTTCTTTTTAATACACGGTGACTGAAAAAACATCTTTTTTATAAAGCGGAAAGATACTACTGACTTGGACGTAACACTAATAAAAACTGGCTGGTAGATGGTAGCGCCCACTTTGATAACCAAGGGATTGTAAATGCCTTAAATACGTTTAATTTGTACCTTTTTCATCAACATATGAAATTGTTCGTACTCTAAAATTCAGGCTATCTGTTTTTAACTTTAAGTTGTCTGTTACACTGGTTAAAACCAAACGACACCGACCAGTTTGACAGACAAGGAGATAAAAATACCTCTAATACTTCTAACCAGTTCTTTTTTCTATCAAGAAAACAAGAACCCTAGACGTTTCAATTTTCTCCTGAAATTTATTTTTTAGTTGATTTAATAAGGGGAAAAAAGCTATTGTGAAAATTTATAGCTTGAGAGGTTATCTTGTTTCTGAAAATGAAAGACTGAATATTGGTTTGTTTTGTTTATAGTATTAGTCAGCAGTTGTCTTAGTTAATTTAAGCTTATTAGGTCTATAAACTATTTCATCTGTTCGACCATTATTAATGTCTTGTTTTTTATATGGAAAAAGAAATAAAATTGAGATCTCCAAGTGTAAAAAATTTGAAACCGATGAACAATCGAAAAAAAACATAAACCTTCTCATATATAAACTCTTTTCTATTTAAAATAAAATCAAAAACTATTTCAAAAACCTTCTAGGAAAAGATCTCTAGATGTTTGGTGTTGAAATGAAGCTTTTACATTTGAATTAAGCTCTAAGAGGTCAACTAATGGAAAACGCGAAAAAAGAAATAGAGTTATTCGTTTGTTTTAGGTTTTAACCACACTCTGAGCTTTCGTTTTATTTATAGTACATTTGAATTTATAGCCAATAATTCAATTTCCTAGCATGATTTTAAAAAAGCCAGAAATTAAATGAACAAAAACAAGTTTTTCAACCGAAAGTAAGGAGCAACATTAAAACTTAACGAATAGAAATTGTTTATTAGGGAGGTTGTCTCTTCCTCAACCTGCCTGCCTCAACCAATTGAAAAAGTGGCGGAAAAGGAAATAGAGTTATTCGTTTGTTTTACATTTTAACCACACTCTGAACTTCTGTTTTGTTTATAATACATTCATATTCATAATCAATATTTCAAAGTAAAAGCGTATGAATATATTACCTTAATGAAACACGCTTGATGCTTACTAGACCGTAAGAATAAATAGCTCGTCGGATTTGGCGTTTGAAATTTTGCAGTGGTAACTTAGAAGCCTTATCTTAAGGGCTTGACAGACGTGGCCTTCTTTTAGCTAAATACAACATATCTACTCAATATGAGTTTACTTCACACCAGCCTTTAACATGGAGATTTTTTCTTAAAAGAGACTGAATTTTAATGTTCCTTGCCCTGACTTATATAAGTTCAGGAGTTTGACACAGTAAGAGTTTGGAACGACAGTTAGTGGCGTGACTCTGTAAGTTCATCCAGAGTCGACCTCGCTCTAAATGGATACCTGGAGAAATCGGGAGAAGGTAAAGAGGAAGAGTGTGTGAAAGCACTGAATCGTTGCGCCCACCCCAATCCCCCACTGCGCTTCCTGGCTGAAGGGCCATGAAACAGAAATCAGCAATGCTGGTAGAGACTCTAAAGTCCAATGCCGTTTTCTTTGCCTTTACCTTTTTTGTGAAAATTCTTACTGTAGAGGTTTTAAGCTCATCGAATTTCCCTTGGTTGCTCTCTGCTTGACCTAACAGATGCTCTTTTTTTATCGTCCATGTTCTGCCAGTTTAGAATATTTGCCGAGAAAACGCTACAATTCTTGAATCAACCCTATATAAATAAACTAGTTTTCTTTAAATAAACTATTATGCCCATAAAGTCTCATCTTAAATGCCAATTAACGGTAATTTGAATTGATTATTTTGGGGCAATAATGTGAATAAGGTTAATAGGGCTACTAACATCTAAGTACAGCACCATTTTAATTTTCTTATTCATTCTATTATTGAAACAATACCTGTTGCTCTGTCAGAATTGCTAATGGTTTGAAAAGGGAGTGGATTTGGAACTGTTTTTATGAATACTAATAAGTAGTTTAATAAAGCCCAGAAAGTTGTAGTTTTTTTAATGGTCCTTATGTACAAATTAAAACAAGACAAAAAACTACTCTCCATAATATGTATAGAAGCTTTCGAACGTGTAGAATCCTCGCGAGCAATTTTACCAATTAATATTACACCATTTTGCATGACGCTTGAGGTTCTCTCGTGAGTTTTAGTCTCTGGTTGCATTTACAGAGTGGATTTATTCCATAGAAGGTAATTCCTTAACAAAAATTCAAGCATTTTGATTTTGCTCAAAATTGTTAGAATATAAAATGAACCCTTTAATAAGCAGCTAGATGATGTGTTCTTAAGGTGTTGAACACAAACGAGCCAAAGAAAACTACACTAATTATAACTTAAACTTAGAAAAATTATATTAGTTTTCAGTCAGGCATCTTTTGCTGGGAGCTACTTAGATGTTTTTGACTTAAGCTTTGCATGCTACAATGCCATTTCTCAAAATAGTTGTAGATACTTCAGTTCGTGTGTATGATAGTTGTGAAAAGTTAGTGTTATGCCTTGGCAGTTGCTTCTCCTCGTAGTATATAATTAAAACCAAACATGTAAGTCTTGAAAATAACAGGTGTTAAAAAGAAGAAATTTTTAGAAAGCAGTTTATTGCAGTTTGAAAAATTAATTCTATTTGTTACTAGTGATAGACAGTTGGCCGAGGATCTTCTTGGGGAACTAAGCTCCCTCTCGAGCACAGTCTTTCATAAGAGTTAACATAGAATCGTCAATATATTAATTAGAAATTGTCACTAAATATCGTTGTTTTAATTTTTGGCAAATCGACTTTTCTAAAGAAATCATCCCATTAGTTATTAAATAATATAACAAAGTGACACAAAATTTTAGTCTTTCCATAGAATTTTGATGATGGAAAAGAACATTAGCGCAATTACGTGACAGTATTTGCAATATTTTCAATTTTCTGGGTACTCGTACTTGCAGTTTTCTTAATTAGTTGAGTCTTCTTAACTACCTCAACGCAATTTAATCTTAAATGACCAAGTTTGTTTCTTACCAACAAGAAAATCATTTGCGTATCTACTCTATAATTTGTAAAAAAGAAAAAAAAAAAGTTACAGGTTGTAAAAAAAAGGAAGAAGAACAATAAAACGAATATTTCGCCTGTGTGGAGCAAGGCGTCCTTGGCGTTGAAAAATGGAAAGAATTTAAACCACAACTATTTAAAAAAAGAGAATAATCTAAAATAAAAAAGATACTAAAAGAAAAAATCAAACCAATATATCACAATTGCTTCATGTAAAAATGACGTAAGTAGAAGATAAATAATCAATGAGCTCCTCTCAACAGTACAGAAGGAACCGACAATAAGAATAATGTAATTCAATTGAAATAGTAATTGTAGCTATCTGATACATACCATAGTTTATTGCACATATATCCGGATTTATTCCCGTCTTCACAATGAGCTAAGCGTTCACGTTCAGCTTTTATTTTGATTTCGAAAAAGATTAAAATCTAAAAGAACAGTCTTATTTTTCCCCATATATTGAAATATTTTGCCTCTTTTCATTAGCAGGGATGTTCATAAAGTTAGACTACCCCCATTTCCCGCCCCCAATTCTCTGACTTTTATAATATTTTCTTATCTTCCAAATTTTTTCATAAAATTCTCTCCTTTTTTCTTTCTTCGGGTGTTTGGATAAATTTTAGCTTTATGTCGAAATGTACATATCTTTACGAAAGACTCCTTTATGAAATGTTTCAGTGTGATACTGACAGTATTTCCATTATAAGCTACGAGTAGGTTGGTTGCATATTGAGTATGTCTAATCCATAGCTACCCAAAAAAGTAAAGCGAAAAAATAAACAAATTCCCGCTACATACTGAAATGCGAGCGGACGTTATTCAGAATCATACTTGAATAAGCAAATAAGTAAATATTATCGACGTCTGTTATGCTCCTAAAAATGTTTCCTACTAAATTAAATGATGTGGTATCGATGTTTCTTTTTTATTTTATGCATTTGTGTAAAGATAAAAGAGCAGAAAGCTGAAACGATTTGATGCTTAGACATCTAACGTGATTAATGGACAGAAGACGAGAAGTTGGTAAAACGTCTAACAGTTTTTTCTCACTTTTTCTGGTTTATGAAGAAACATGATATTCTCAAATAATTTTTTATAAGCATTTTGTATTTTATTGTGAGCTATATCAAAGTAAGCTTGCGTATTTCAATCTCCGTTCATAAAACATTAAAAGGGTTTGATAAACAACTTTAAAGTATTTGTGTGTTTCTGTTGCTTAATTTGTCTTAAGTGAAAACAACGTTTGAATGAAACCAAGGGCATATAAGAAAACAAAATGTGTTAGCAGTGTTCTTCACACCACCATTTTCGGGTAGCCAATGTAAACTTAGAAAGTATTTATCTCGTCTTTTCAATCTAATATCATTTAATAAAATAAACCAAAAGCCTTTCTGTCAAATGAAAGTAGAGGGCAAAGAGGTATAAATAATATCTGTATAAAATGATACAAAAGGGAAATATAGTTATTCCTATTTAAAATTTCATGTCTTGCTACCCTAAAAGATAGTAAGGGCATTTGCTTACGCTTTGCCGAATCTGCTATGGCTACCACCAACACTGAGGAAATTTTCTCAAAGTTTCTCTCCCCTCCAGACTCCCTTTTCCCGCTAGCTGTCTCAACTTAATCACTGACCATGACCCCTGTAGATAAATGTCGAAGAAGTTTCGTCCCTTTAATAATAAAACATCATAATAAACAACAATAATAAAATTGACGTCTTTTCTTAAATAAATATTGTTCCTCTGTGTCTTTTATGTATTTATTTTCTTAGCTCCCTTTTGCTGTCACTTTCTTTTGTTGTCGCTTGTTTTAACTTGCTTCTTTTATTTTTTAATCCCTTTCAACGTACTATAAGCTTTAATTTTGTGTTTCGTGTTTTATATTTCTACCTAATATTTTTCGCTTGTTATCACCTGTTTTCTACTGGTTTCTTTTATTATTACTCCTGTTTGACTAACTTTACGTCTCACTTTATACTCTACATTTTTTATGCTTCTTATTATTTTTGTTTCTTCGTTTGCACAACTGGCTTTGTAAACTGATTTGAATATTATTTGACATGAAACGTGAGTTTGGCTCTTAGCTTCAGACAGTTTGCAGTTGAAATTGTTTATTCACCGATTGCCTTTCACAATCCTTAAACTGAAAATGTTATTTTTAAAAATTAATACAACTAAAGAAGTCCTTTCGTTCTCGAAGCTTTGTCATAAAAAAATGTATACGTTTTTTTTTTTTTTTCATCACCTTGTTCTTTAGCTTATACCGTGCCAAATGTTAGCGTAAGGGATGTTGGGCTGATAGCGTTGCTTTTATCTTTCAACTCAAAAACTTAGTTTTTATTTGTATTTTTTTTAATCACCATATTCAGGATGATTCCATATACAAAGGGGGGGGGGGCTGCTCCCCTCAACTCTCTACTTAGCTGCCTACCCCCCTTCATCAAAAGAATTTGATTTCACAGCTTCCGTAAAGATAACTCCTTTTTGGGGCATTCTCCCCCTTTGCTAAAGTTATGAACATTCTTTCATACTTTATGATTAACTGAATTTCACCTATTTCGAATCCACATAAAATTGTGTTCTTTTGGCATTTACATTATGTTCCGATGTCAGATTTTTAGTTTCGGGTTATATTCGAACGTATCACTCTTTACTTGCCGTTCATTACCATAAAGAGTTTGATTTGTTAGGTTAGGGTATAATCTCCAAATGTACCGCGCTTGCAACTCGCATATTGTGTTAAAATGATTTCATTTTGTTTTGCTGCTTTGCTAGAGTCTGGTAAGTCTGTTTATTTGCTTTATTAATTGTTTGAATGTATGCAGACTATTAACGTGAATTATAATTAAGAGTAAATTAATAGACAGTTTAGCTGTAGTACTTCCAACTGAGACGATATTGTGAATTCATCATTTGTACACGAGGCTTGCAAATAAAGGCTCTCTTAAGTTTTAATTTCACGGGGCTGCAGAGTTTAAGTATTGCCACTTCCGTTGAATCTTCTTGAATAGTATTTATTTATTACCTTAAATATCCACTATCTTATCAGATTTTTTTCTGATAAGAACTTATCTGATAGCAGTATGTGGAGACAAGGGAGGGGTTAAAGCCTAATATCCTCCTTCTAATTATGAGGCATCTGAACTTATTAAATATTGGTTATAGTTTTCTTGTCTGAATCTCCTGGATTGATGCTGGGAGCAGTAATTTTCTAGAGAGAAGTCTGGGGAGACTAGCCACAACAATTACTTGGATTTTATCTGGGTTGAAATTTGGGGCATATACCTGACTCAGAGAGAAGTCCTAATTAGCATAATCTAAAAAATAAATGCTTGTTTCATAGGAGATAGGGCAGGGGCAGACGTAGGGAGGGAAGCTCCATTTTATGAATTCCCGTCGACTTTTTATTCAGATTATCAAATAGAAATTGATTTTTTATAATTGCTCCCCCCCCCCAAAAAAAAAAAAAAATCCTGTGTTCGTGCCTGGGTTAGTAAATTAGTTAGAAGTTTCCAGACTAGTAAAAAAGGAAAAAGGGCCTTGTCTTTCTGTGGAGAAGTTTTCAGGTCTTGAACATTTTCAACTTTGCAAACTTTATTTTCTTTGCAGTATACCTGAAGTGCAGTTCGGACGAGTTAAATACCAACTACTACTAAACTTATAGCTTCAGCGTTTTGATCTTCTCTGAGGAACCAAATATTAGCGCTGTAGACACTTGGCTTTTATAGTTCAAGTATTTACTTTTTTATTATTACATGCCTAGCGTCGCTGTTAATGGTGCTAAAGTTACGGTTGAATTAATTCTACTCTGAATTGTAGAAAGTATTGAAAAACCATTGGTTAAAAAAAACATTGTGTTAATAAATTTATTTTAATTCCAGTATAATCCGCTTACGCACAAAGAAGAGCCCCGTGTTCCGTTCTGGAGGATGAAGTTTCCAAATCAAATGATCAGTTATACCACTATTTTGCTTCTGGTAAGCTGCTCGCTTGTAGGATTCCGCACATAATATCCAAACTAAAAGATTGGTGAACTCAGATAATGTATACAAAGAACCTCGTATGGCATCTAGTCTTTGTGTTCGTGTCGTACTATTTTAATGTAGGCCGGTTAATAACGTTATCCCATAACCGTAGTTATGCAAATTAATATAGCCTAAATTATGGGTCATGAATAATGAGACATTTAAAATGGATTAAATAGACGGGAACCGAAAATAAAAACAGAAAGTGCGTTACAGATCTAATTCAACAGATTAGCAAAACGATTCAAATTTTAAACTTATAGGGCAGTGTGTCTCTTTTTGGGAAGGGAAATCCTTCAATTTTACTGGCTATACGCTATACCTCTATTAAACCTTATACAAGAAAAGGCACATGCTGCAGATACTTTTTCATTGCCCAGGTAATGTTGTTTAACTAAGGCCTAGTAATATTTTATGAATAGTAACGTATTTTAAATGAATTTAATAGATACGAGTATAAGCCGAAAATCAAATATGAAATTTCCTTTTACATCTAATTTGGGAGATTAAGAAAATAATTTAATTTTTGCAGCTTCTAGAGGTAATTTTTAAACCTTATAATTGTAAATTTTAATATAGTTTCGGTAAATTTTAAAGCTTTTAAGGCTTGTAATTTTTAAAGCTTAAAGCTTGTATATTCCTTTTGGATGTAAATTACAGCTCCTTTATCTGACAGAGTAAATCTTGACAAAACCTTACAAGAAAAGGCGCATACTACAAATGTTTTTATCAGTGGCGGATCCAGGGGGTACCCCCCCCCTCCCTAACGTAGTCTAAAGTACTGTAATTTACTTAATTTACGCAAGTTTGCGTTAACTAAACTTGCTCCTAACGCCAGTTTATCGGATCAACCTATTATGCGCTCCCCCCCCCCTAAAAAAAAATCCTGGATCCGCCCCTGGTTTTTATTGTTCAGTGAAGCAAATTATATCTTATTTTTTTCTGATTTTGCCGTTGACCACCCAAAAATAATTTTTTGGCTCTTCACTTTATGTCCGTATAGATAGCAAAAAAATAGATATAAAAGAAAAGGCTTTTCATAACGGGTTAATATGGCTTTATATAAGCGGGTTACACTTTACATAACATTGATATAAAATTGATCCCAGTTATAAATACATTAAAGTCGGTGAGTTAAAAAAAAAAACGAGTTAAAACGATCAAGTTATATAAAACCCAATCCGTTTTGCGCCCCTCGTTTTCAGTTATAGTCATAGACTCGAGACAAGGAAATTTCTACTTTTTAGTCCATGTTGAAGACAAGTTTTGTTTTCAAATGTTTCCTTTGACTTTTAGTCTTCTCTAAGACTGAAATTTGTCTTGTCTATGATTCGAACCTAAATTGCGACGGCCTCAGGCAACTGTTCTAACTCCTGCGCTATCAAGTCTTAGTATATTTATGTTTTTCGTTGTGCCCGATTCATGGCTCATTAACAGTGTGATACTCCATCTAAATCTAGAAGCAAAACACGTCTTATCAGGTGTTTTGAAGCCCCTACCTATGCTCAAGGTATTCAACCTTCCTGGGTCTCTGATTTCAGTTTAACTAGACGACTTGTGAAAAATATTAAGGGAACTATGGAGGGGGAGTATATAAGAGTAGAGAATTTTGATGCTGTATTATTGTACTGTCTTAGGAAGTGCAAATACTGGTAAATTATAGAGAAATTGGACTTTTCGTAAGTGGTCGAAAAATGGCTCATGAATCCCACAAATTTACGTGACAAATGTATAAAATACAAAAAAGTCGGTGAGTTGAAGAAAACAAGTTAAATTAAAAAACAAAAAAAAGGGTTAAAAAAAGAACTTTCTTTTAGAAGAGCATAGCTATCACATATTTAATATCTGAGACTGTGCGCTGGCCTAGGCTTGGGAGGCTGTTAGTAATAGAAATATTAAGCCAGTGGAGAGAATCAAGAAGAGGAATAATAAAACCACTACACAGAAGAGGAGAATCAGACATATTGTTAAAGGAAAGAAATTCATATTAATCTACGTTGAGAGAAAAGCGAATATCCTAGAAAGAATATCCACGAGAGAAACCATATTAGACAGACCAGTTAATACGGCTTATAAGAGATACCTTTATTGAGTCTTTCATATGAGGTTAATTTGTTAAAAAAAATTCTTCTACTGTTGACCTGTAGAATCTAGAAATTGAAATATTAGGCTTTAAGATATTTCTTTTTTCAGGCCCCCTGCCTCTGCATCTGCCGGTAAATACACTATATATATATATATATATATATATATATATATATATATATATATATATATATATATATATATATATATATATATATATATATATATATATATATAATATATATATATATATATATATATATATATATATATATATATATATATATATATATAATATATATATATATATATATATATATATATATATATGCATGTATTATCTTTCTTTCAGATTCTTCTAGTTATTGCCCTGGTGGTAGGAGTCATTATATATAGAATATGTGTCCTATCCGTCCTGGCAATCAAAGCTTCAGAAGAAGACTCGTTGATTACAAGGAACGCTCAAATTTTCACGACAGCCACTGCTGCTAGTCTCAATCTTGTCTGTATTATGCTGTTCAACCGGGTAAAAGCTGTTATCCTTCCTATCTTTTTCTTAGATTTGCGTTTTCCTTTTATTGCTTCTCTCTTTCGAGTCTTAATCACCGCTAATCTTTATTATATCTATAGTTTAAAGTGTATCTCTTTCGTTAATTAGTATAACATCAACAACATATATTATGGAGCTGCCTACAAGCTAAATCAAGTGGAATTTTGCTTCAATTACCAGCACATTTCATCAACTAAATAATTAAGTGTAAATACTGTAAACTAATTTTCTAGTATTAATCTCAGTTTAAATCTACTTTTATTTTCGCAACAATTCTTCCTAATTAACTCGTTGTTTATATCATTATTTTCAGTCCAGTCGATTCAATATACCTTAAAAAATACTTTAGATAAGAACAGTGTTGCCATTAAGCTCTTAGCAGCCTTTTAAATGAGCTCTACTTAATAGTTAGCAAGCTTTCTAAACGAAGCCAATTAGGAGCCACGAAAATGGCTCGGGATCAATTCTGGCTGCGACAAGGTGGGCGATAAGCTTAATTCCTGTCCCTGTAAAAAGATCTTGCAACTGAAACATGGATTCCACGCCCCAGGCGTCACTAATGGCTCAGGACAATCTGTGTCCTTTTTATGTTTTGGCCATTCCGATGACACCTTAAGCTTATCGTTTTAATCATGAATATCATTTCTACAAACACACATTAGCAAAACGCATATAACAATAATTATATCAGTCATATGATTATTATATATATTCATAATTTTATCAGTAATTCTAGCATAGACTAACATGTTATAACAATCCTATCTTTTAGTTATATGAAAGAGCTGCCTATAAGTTGACTGAAATGGAATTACCCCGAACACAGACTGACTTTGAAGATAGTTATACCGTCAAAATCTATTTGCTGCAGTTTGTCAACTTGTATGCTTCAATTTTTTATATTGGTTTTATCAAGGGGAAAATGATTGGAAGGCCGGGAAAATACAACAAGATTTTTGGATTTCGCCAAGAAGAGGTTAGTGCCTTGATCCTGATAAATTTTGACTTTAGTTTTTGTTTTTATGTAATAAATGTTAAAATTTTATTTATATTTAATTAGACCAATTAATTAGAGTTCATATATTAATTAATTATTAAGTCAATTGTTATTTAATTATAGGTATTAATTTTCTCAATATTTTTTGTAGAAGGTGACAAAAGGAAAAGAGATAAGAGCCGTGGTATAATTAGCATTCCTCTCCACATGACAAGACGTTATATCGTTTCATTTGATTTTTGTTAGTATGGTGGGCGTCTGATTTATGATATGTTAGCATCATATCGACATTTTGTTGTCTTTTGACCAAATATAAAGAAAAGATTTTTTGTTCTGTTTGTTGACATCGAAACTATGTCAAGCGACTAATTCGAAATGAAAGGTGATTCCTGACATCTGTTAAAAAAGAAATGATGTTTTGTTTGTGTTCAAGAATGCTTAGAAGCATTAGAATCTCCTATTTGACTGAATAAAAGCTGACATTGTGTTAATTTAGGATTATATAGCACTAAAGTATAATATTTGAAATTACCGCCAAAGTAAATTGTTTTACATGATGCTCCATGTTGATATAAAAGGTACAGATTAAATGCTGAACAGCAAAATATCGACTTTGTATTGCTAGCTCAAATGTCGCTTACATGGAATGTTTAGACTACCATCTATCTTATGGATTTCATAAACTATAGATGGCAGTAGTTAGTAAGACAATCCCCGCATTCAATTTGCTTATTGCAATTGATTTTTGTAATTTCTGGCGGACAATAGCCAATTGTGATTATTGAGTTGCTTTCAATAGCACTTTTTAAACATTTTGCAATAATTATTTGCTTATTGTGCTTCAGATCTCAATAAGCCGCAATTAATCCTTTTACAGATGGAAAATTCTTGGAGGATTTTACAGCATGTCTAACCTGTAAGTGATGTTAAGGTTTAAAATGGAAGTTTATATTATTTTGGTGGGTTTAAATAAATATTAAAATCAAGTTCACTGATATGGTGCATAATCGACGCATTAAGGAATTATATTTACCTTCTTTTTTGTGTCTTAAGATATTGTTGCTCTAGGATACTTCAAAGTTCATTGTTACCAAAAGTGCAAACTGGTATAGCACCATCCATGAAATGTTCCCGAAACGTGATTTAGAAAATACGAATATAATGCCTGATTCTTAAGATTTTCAAAGTAAACATTTGGGATTAAACCTGATACAAGGGCTTCCATATGAGAAACCTTTATTTGTTGACCAAAAGAGTTTCGAAACTTAAATACTTGGAATTGTTGGTACATAATCTGACCAAACTCAAAAGAAAATCAATGCTGAGCCTTATTCTGATTATTTGAGTAGATGACAATTGTTTTCCAGTTTATTTCGTTATAACTTTCAAAAATTGATGTTTGTTTACATGAAAGTGATGTCAAAGCTGCTTAATATGGTGTTTTCAGACGTTTTGACGTTTCTAAGTTGTCTGCCATATCTAGTGATTTTTTTTTACACGAGACTTTTAGGAGCAAAGCAGAGGTAGTACATAACCATTGACCAATATGCACATGACGGCTGGTATAACTTGTCATTTGACTCATTTGATTCACATAAACAAAGCAGTAGTCTACGCTATCTACGGAACTGAAGAGAAGAGATCTAATGACAGAAAGACCTCTGGGAGTATGAAATGTCACATTGATAGCATAGGGTTTTCCATACGGGTAAGCAGAAAAACGGAAAAGGAAAAAAAACTGTTTGGGTAATATAAATTCACCTGCAAAACAAAAAATATTCTGATTTCATTCGATATTTTAACTCACTATAAACTAAAAAAAAAACAAAAAAAAAAAAAAAACATTGAAGTCTGTCTTTTCGGCTACAGGATATAAGCCTGCAAGCCTATAGCGATTGAATGCACACATTTTTGTTTCATAAATTGTTCCTAATCAATTGCAGCGGAAATGTCAGATTGATTGTCTTAAGTTAACACATTGAAATAAAAAAATTAATAGATTTACGTCCACTATAAAGTAGCGTAAATGTAACGTAAAGTAAATGTGTCCTTATGTCCAGGTGACAATAGCAAGCACACACACTTAAAAACAATAGGGAAAATTTTCTCAATATAGTGGAATTCAATATATATATATATATATATATATATATATATATATATATATATATATATATATATATATATATATATATATATATATATATATATATATATATATTCAATATTTGATGTTTATTTAGAAGGCCAATGCTTCAGAAATTTGAAACAATTACTACCGACCTGTTTAAAAAAGGACCAGTGAAAAACTAGTAAAAGGCTTGGGGGAGGGGATACGGGGAAGGCAGAGGACCTCCACTATAACATGTCCATTGATTTCCCCATAATCGAACATATTTGAAAATTAGACCCAATGTAACATTAAATCTTCATACAAATCCCATGTTCTTCTCATTGTATTATTTGAAAAAAACTACGTTTTCTAAAGAGTTAAAGAGGCTGAGTTACAAGGTCGAACCTTAAAACGTACAGGGATTAGGAGGCACAGTTGGGGGCTACCACCCCCCAAACCCCCGCTTTCGCAGCCTTTAAATATAAAAAAAAATTTCTTTAAACTGAAAGTAAGGAGCGACATTAAAACTTAAAAGAACAGAAATTATTCCGTATATGAAAGAGGCTGTGCCCTCCTCAACGCCTCGCTCTTTACGCTAAAGTTTGACTTTCTCACAACTCTTTTTTTAAACAATAAAAACTTTAGCGTAAAGAGCGAGGCGTTGAGGAGGGCACAGCCTCTTTCATATACGGAATAATTTCTGTTCTTTTTAAGTTTTAATGTCGCTCCTTACTTTCAGTTTAAAGAAATTTTTTTATATTTAAAGGCTGCGAAAGCGGGGGGTTTGGGGGGTGGTAGCCCCCCAACTGTGCCTCCTAATCCCTGTACGTTTTAAGGTTCGACCTTGTAACTCAGCCTCTTTAACTCTTTAGAAAACGTAGTTTTTTTCAAATAATTTCTGCACGTTTTTGTACAGTTTATTACTTATTATTGCTTGACTAACTGTTAGCTGATCGTGTCAGGAGTTAAAGTTGGGGGGCTTCCGCCCCCCAAACCCCCCGCTCTTGAACATTCTTGTGTTAAGGCTTTTAATTCCTGAATACTCAAATCACGTCGTACAGGGTGCCTCCTAATCCCTGTACGTTTTAAGGTTCGAACTTGTGACTCAGCCTCTTTAACAGCCCCCCAACTGTGCCTCCTAATCCCTGTACGTTTTAAGGGTCGACCTTGTAACTCAGCCTCTTTAACTCTTTAGAAAACGTAATTTTTTTCAAATAATTTAAAAAAGAAACTGAGTTTCTTTTCAAAGTATATAAAAAAGTTGCTCTGATGGTGAATCGAACCCGAGTTTTCCGCGTGAAGTCTGAAGTCTCAGCCGCTGGACTATACAAACACAATAGTAATTGTTGTTTAGCAAATAGAAGGTATTTTCGACGCAAGCAAATTCCCAAAAATCTTGATATGTGGTTTTTGGAAAACAGGGAAGGAGTGATCAGATTGAGCTGAAATTTCGACGATAAGCTCCCAGGCCCCAGGAAAGCTTATCCTCTAAATTTCAGCCCGATCAGACAACGTTAAAGGGGGGGTTGTGGAGGGAAAAATTAACATGGGCTAATATAGGAAAACGAGGTTTTTCGTAAATGTAAATTCGGGGGATAATTTTTTCGGTCTGAAAATATCAAAAGGCCCTAACAGGTCGAATTCTGCTTCGAATGAGTCCTCATTCAACCGGATCCGTTGCCAACTGTGGCCTGTAGGCGTGGCTAACAAAAAAAAAAAGAGATGAATTTTAAGTGGCTATATTTGGTTTTTTGAAAACAGGGAAGGAGTGATCGGATTGAGCTGAAATTTCGAGGATAAGCTCCCGGGCCCTAGGAAAGCTTAACCTCTAAATTTCAGCCCAATCGGACAACGTTAAAGGGGGGCTGTGGTGGGAGGGTCCAAACTTCCGGCCCAGTTTACCCCATGAAGATAAAGTCGGAGGAGGATGAAATTTTGCAAGTTTCTTAGTTTGAGCTTGGGCTACAAAATGCAATTACCGCCGTCTCTCTGCGACCTCTAGGACCTGAAATCGCTTAACATTGTGGTGGGTCGCCTCTTTATAGAGGCACAAGTGTGCCTCCTTGATAATTTTCACTCCCCTGAGACCATTTAAAGGGACATATGCCTTTTTAATGCAAGATATTTTATCACCTTCTCTCTCTCCCCCTCCCCCCCCCCCAATATACACACACAGACCTTCAGAAAACACCTGAATGTGCTGAAATCTTAGAAATAATATAGGACTCTATCTTATTCTTTACCTAATCATCTTTATTTACTTTAGTTATATAATAAGTGTTTGTTTTTCTTTTCCCACTATAAGTGCTGAAATGGTGTTTTTGAAAAAAGGAATTTGTAAAAATTTTTGGTATTTTTCCCAGTACGTAAAGCATAAATTCTACACTATAATTACAGTTAAATAAAAAATAATTGTACTGGCAAATCGAGTTGTTTCCATTCAATGCGAGAAGCAACAAAAATCAGAGCATAGACATCTTACATGGCCATTCCAGTTCACCGTTTTTTCTGCTTTCAATTTGATTCCATGACTTCACTGGATTTGACATGTCATTTCCTCTCATGGATTCAAGGTGTTTGGGTTTAAAACTGAAAATTCTTTCCCTCCCTTCATTCTGAATGCTCTCCCTTTTTTGGCTCATTCAGAGGTATTAGTTTTCCAGTAGGGTAGTTGATATTTTTCATTTTGGAAGGTGGATATTTAATGGATAGTCTTAAGAACCGGTAGCGCAAATTAATGGTTTTTTTTTTAGTTCTATGTCTTGCCTATAAATTCAAGGCCATGGGCTTCTGATTGCTCTGCATACAGCAAAATGTAATGGAACTATATCGAATTAGAAGAGTTAAAAACATGAAAATGTAGCTGAAAGATCTATGCATAGCCCATGGCTCCCTTTATTCCCTTGGCTCCCTTTATTCCCTTGGCTCCCTTTGTTAGAAATTCTGAATCCTAATTATTAATATTTTTAGTGTGCTCCAGGAGGTTGTATGCTAGAATTGACCATCCAGTTGGCCATAATTATGGTTGGTAAGCAAGCAATGGGAACTTGTATGGAAATGATTCAGCCTATACTTATGAAGTGGTGGAATACCATGAGACTTCATGCAACTTATGGCTCTAGTAAGAAGAAAAAAGATGAAAAACCTCAGTGGCTTAAAGATTATACTTTGAACAGTTTTGGCCCTGAAGGCCTCTTTGGTGAATACTTGGAAATGGGTAAGTAACACCAACGCAAACAATCGAATATTTGCTGGTTTTTCAACTCAGTTTTATCTGCTTATTCCTAAGTGTAATTTTCTTTTGGGAATTCTGGAAATGAACAGTAATTTATGATTTGTAACTCCGAAACTGAAAAAGTTCAGCGGGACGCATTCAATCTTCGGTATTTCTAAACTGTTTTGACTATGTTAAATTCATTTTTAAGATTTTACAGGAGTAAGAAAGTACACCTGAAAATTATACAAATCACAGTACGAAGAAACACCTGCTCTAAAAATTGTTTATAGACAGTGTCAACCTTTTCTCTTTTTATTTTTTTCTTTTTTTTGATTATTCAGAAAGTATTAATTCTGCCTATACTTGTAGTTCCTTAGAATTAGACTCAAATTTGAATTTATCTGCGTATCTTTAGGAGTGAGTAATATATATACAGTAAAATATTTCAAATAAAAGATCAGACTGATAGGCTTTGAAAAAAAATAGCAACTTTAATTTTTAAAAAGGGGATATATTACTGGCAAATTGGTATCCGTAGTCTCTGCTACCAAGTTTTCAACTTGTTAACTTAAACAAGTACTTAAAACGATAATGACATTTTATATCCTGATTTTTTGCTAATTGATGGAGCTGCTTAATAATCTCTGATGCAGCTGATTAGCCCAAGTCTCCTTCAAAAGAAAAATCCTATATAACGAGAAGCTTATTTAACTTAGACTTTGGAAAATTCTGCATAATGAGACCTTTCGCTGAACTTTTTACTGAATTTGGAACTTTAAACAAAACAGCAGCTTTTAGCAAAGGCAGAAAATGAGGTAATATTGGATTTGTCTCCTTTATCATAGGAAAGAAATCAACAACGACAAAAATATAATCTAATTAAAAAGGAAAAGAAGGATAAAGAAAAAAGTGTGTGGGGGGGATGGGGTAATTAGAGCTAGGGATAAGAATCACCACATGATTTACAAAATATTGAAATAGATTACTACTGAAAATTGATATGGATTGAATACATCTATCCTTTATCGTGATTAGCTGATTGTAGAGCCAGCAAATACGAGCCGAAGTTGCAGCTTTTAGCCTATGAGATATCAACGAGTAATGAATTTGTATCTTCAAACTAATACATATTTCGAACACACCAATGTGCAGAATGATAGTTGTATTTCAGGGGGGGGGGGTCGCCCATGATGGGGATCAAGGAGTTTATAAATGTGTCTCCAGCTTTAGCATAGCGCATTTTAATGCCCAAATTTCGGTACTTTCTGTAGTTCTAACGTTTTCTTAAACGACACCTGTGAGAGGGATTCCTTTGGAGTTTATTAGCGGGGATTGTTTCAACTTATGTCAAACGTCTCAAATTTCAAATTATTTTAATGTCTACAATTATAGCTTATATTTATATAACCTGTATATATTATGAGTAAATTTACTATTTTGATTTATTATATTTTCCTTCATCATTGTACAGGTTTCAACTATAGTTCAGACTTCTTTGTCCCAAGACGGGACAGTTAGGAGGGGGGAGGGGTCTGATGCCTTGGACTTCCTACCCTTGACTACCTCCCTAGTCCAAACTGATGATATAACTTAATATCTTGCAGTCGATAAAGAACACCAAAGGCGATAGACCTTTGTCCCAGCTTTTTTTCCATTTCTTTTATATGAAACAAGTTTTAAATCCATTATTTGTCTTACTTTTCTCGTATATTTGAAGTGAATAACTGCAACAGAAACTCATTTAAAAATCTTTTTTTGATATAGTTCAAATTTTGCCAAACATTTTGAAAAAATTGAGTTATGTTCCATATTTCGTACCCCCTTTTCTATTGTCTTCGTGCTCAGTTTCGTGTTATTTATAAGGATTATACTTTTGTAAAATAGTTTTTTTTTTTCTTTTAATCTGTATTATTACTGTCACTTTTCTATTATCTCTAGTCCGAGTGCTTCAAAATAAAATAAAGCACTTAAAAAGTTGTAGTAAAATAAAGCACTTAAGCACTTAAATAAAATAAAGCACTTAAAAGCTCGTTAAACAGTTTATTTAAAGTGAAACAAAAGCATTGATTATTTCAACCTTGAAGGTCCTCTCAGGATAGCTGTGGCGCAAGGCGACAACGGTGCCTACCAAAGTATAATCACCTACGGAACAAGTACTGACAAAATCTATCCTCTCCACACAAAAAAAAGTGACCCTTTGTATACCTATGCGAACCTGGCAACTAAATCAAGAACTAAAAACCGTAGTTACACAATTCATCCCGGTCACTCGTCGCCTGAATCACGCTCTAGCATAATTATTGGCCGGAGCAAAGTACTTTGGCTCGGAACGATTAAGTAGTACAACATTTTGCGTCTAGAGGCGCTGAGGTACGCGGGGTCACTTTTGGAGAGTTTTGTCAGTAATTGTTCCGTAGGTGATTATACTTTGGTGCCTATCTACAACGTGACCACCTTTCGAGACCCATACACTAAAGCCCTTTCATGGACAGCCATGTACAGTGTAAAATACTCAAAACATCGCCCCGTCTCTATTTTGTATCGACCACCTCTCCTAATGACGGGAAGATCCCAACCACACCCTTCATGATGGGAAAAACTCTCGCTCATCTGTATCATTTGAATCCAATAACGCCGTATTGATAGACTACTTACAACTGTGTTGTTTATGGGTGGCTGTTTAATCCCATCAGGAATAAAGGGGGGGGTGATATTATTAGTTTTATGGATGCCTAGAAAAGGGAGGTCAAAAATTGGTATATCGCTGTTTCTTTTAGTTTGCGCTCTGGCTTTCAGACATATAAAATATATCACGGATCGAGTATTGTCTTTTATTTTTCTTTCGTGGACTTGGTTTTTTATTTTTCTGGCAACATTAAAATGATCAGCATCTTAAAATACTTTTGATTTCAGACTATATCAGGTTCGTGATCAACAGATTGGACACTTATGACTTTTTTGTGTATAATAAAGAAAAATCTTCAGTCTCTTGTTTCTTTTAGTCTTACAATACGGCTTTGTAACAATTTTCGTGGCGGCTTTCCCACTTGCTCCCTTGTTTGCTCTCCTCAACAATCTCTTTGAGATGAGATTAGATGCAAAGAAAGTGTTAAACCTCTATCGAAGACCAGTGGCACAAAGAGTGAGAAACATTGGTGTTTGGTATACCATCATGGATATGGTTGGGAAGTTCTCTGTCATAACTAACGTAAGTTATCTTTTGATCCTTCACTAAATCAGAAAAAATAAGATGGTTTTAAAAAGACCAAAAATTTTTTGGTCAAGGAATGTAATGTTTTTGTGTGTTTGGCTGTTTCCTCTAAAAAGTTGGCTCATAGTTTCGCTTACTAATTCTTAATTTTAAAAATAATAAAAAGAAAAGTTTATTATGTTTGTTGTATTCTGTCATTATTTTCACAACAATGTCATCGCAAGCTTGTTTTCACTGTTTTGTGGATTAATTTTTTGTGTTTGGATTTATAGCAAACTGTTGGCTTAATAGAAAATATTGATGTAAATTTAATCTACGAGAGTTTTTTTTTTAGTTTGCCAGAAATTTTTTAAGAATATATGTTAATTTAAATTGGCTCTGAGACTTCAGTGGCTATGCATGCCGTACGGAAAGCCGGAGAGCGAAAGAGAAGACAAAGCGAAGACGCAGAAAGGAGAAAAGAAAAAAAACATGGTAAAACTGAACGACGACAATTTTCACAATTACTCACTAGCTGGCAATTATCCCTACGCCTCTGATATTAGACGGTTGAAGGAAAAACAGAAGAAAATACGGTGCTAAATAATTCGTTTTTTCTAATAGAACTGTTTTCACGGGATTTTTATGAAATCCCGTGATTCTGGTGAAAAAACTGTAACTGATAAAAAACAGTAAGTTCTCGTATCTTCAAGGGAGCAAACAGTTGCCTGTGTCAGGCGAATGTCTTCACCTCCAAATGTCAGGTCGAGGGCGGATGAGCTGAAAATGGAGGAGACCAAAATTACCTGAAAAAGTAGTTAAAGACTGCAAAAAAAAAAGAAAATACATTTATTAGAAAGTGATTGTCATAATGCAAATAACAATGCTAGTTCTAGTCTCAATAATTAAACGTTTTTTTTTATAAAAAAAATCAAATTTGAAAAAAAATCCACTTTAGAGGCAACTTAAAAGCACATTCTGGAAATGAATTTGGGTCGGATTTTTCTATAAGCTATTAAGAAAATTATGGGGTACTATCTGAACAGTAGTGAGCCGTATTTTGGGGGTGGTCTGATATAGGCTATAACCATCTTGAGATAGTTGTCAAAATAACCTTTGATAATTGATTATTTATCAATCCACCTCTACTTTTCATTTTCTTCTCCTCTCATTCTGTAATCATAAGTAGAAAAGAGAGTTTGATCCCCCCCCCCTAAAAAAAATCACTCAGTATTTGTCTTGAGTCCATTGGGAGGGTTAGAATTTAGTGTCTTTATTTAAGTCTATGTTTTGTTGTCTATCTTAGTATAATGCATACAACTTTGTGTATATAGCTGAAAAGTTTGAAAATGCAATAGTATTATTAATACAGAGGGTGTAGTAGTAAAGTGAATAGAGCACGTTGTGTGACATTATAAAAAACATCTGAACTCCAATATAGTTTAACTTCATCAGTATTCAGAGAAATGAGAAACTAAGTTCAAATCTAAAAATCGAATGAAATATATCAGCGAATTCTGAATGATTCTAAAAATATATCACCTCCTTTGGTAGCCTCTATAAATTAAGTTTACCTAGGTGTATTTTCTTTATTACTCTCAGATTTTACAGCATTTAAGCTAGAAATATGACGCACTTTTTCCACTATTTAACCTGAAAATTTTCGCTAAGAATTTGTAATACTTTTCTATTGTGTCTTTTTTTGTCGTTTATTTTTTAGGCTTTCATCATAGCATTTACATCTGATTTCATACCTCAAGCTGTCTACTATTATTACTACAGTCCAAAGATCTATAATTACTCTACGATGACAGGATACGTTAATCATACACTATCTTGGTTTGACGTTAATGACTTTTTGGAAAACAAACCAGATAAACCAGGAGTTGAATATTGCAGGTGGGTTTTCTCCTCTACCTCCCACTCTGTCTTTACTCTTTCTCTTCTCTTGCATTCTTTTTCTTCGGCCCTTCTTTTTCCTTTTGCTCCTCTCTCTTCCCCTCTCTGTCTCTTTTATTTCAATTAATAAAAATAGAAAAATTTCCACAAAACAAGTTTTGAAAAAAGATTCTTAGTTTACTAAAAAGTTGACGACGAAACCACTATTAAGAATTCTTTGTTGTTAGATACCTACAAAGAATTTTTGGCAAGAAACTCAAACTCGGCAGCTCATGCTTGGCTCAATGATAATTGGCTCTTGCAAGATATGATGATTCGTTTAGGGTTTTCTAGATTGAATAATGCAGCTGCTCATTGAAAGCGCTCACTCAAAGGCTGTGTTTTTAATGCTTGAGTCTACTGTTCTTCTTGTAAAAGGAAACAAAAGACGTAAATTTTCACAAAATGGTTTATTACTTTTTAGCCTTGAGGATTTTGGCCTACTTCATTGTTTTGACTGTTTCAGTGCTCACCTTCCTGAACCTGCTGGTTTGTTCCTAATTTCTTTTACGGCTCACTATAGCAACTCTGAATTTTCTGCCAAGCTTTTCCGTTTGTTCCGGTTCATTTCCGGTGGCAAACAAGCTTAGTCCGTTCTATTTTCAAAAGCCTGGTGAACTTTCTTAGTTCACCTAGTTCACTTTCTGGCAAATAAAACGATAAACATATGAAGCTAAGAGAGGAAAGGAAATAATAAATGAAAAACAAAACCAAAATAGGGTGAGAAAACGAGGATTTTGTCAGCCAGTGGCAAAACATTGGTTTTGCCACTGGCTGACAAAATCCTCGTTTTCTCGCCCTGTTTTGGTTTTATTTCTGATTTATTATTTCTTTCCTCTCTTAGCTTCATATGTCATGTATAGCCAGTGTTGTCTAAGAAAGTATTTAAAACGCTAAAAGTGAAAAAAGTCGACTTGTTATTTAACTAAGTTTTGTTGAATCGAACGCAACTCTAGAATGCTCTTAAGATACGTTGCATTTAAAAGATAGCAGTCAGTTTTAGTTTTTAGCAATAATTATGTTTAAAAAACATAAATATCTTGTCTTAACTAGGTAAAAGCAACAAATACTTGCAATAACGAAATACAAAAATTTTGTATCATTCGTATCTTGTATATTAATCATTCAGTGCAAACATAACAGAAAACGATAGAATGGTCGCAATAAGTTGAATTGATTCTATCTAAAGCTTTACAGCAATATCAACCACAAATTAGGACTATTGTAACGTTTTCTTTCAGAAACTCCTTTTTAGACTTTCATAGTACAACAAAGAAAACTGTTCCACAAAACCGTGCTTAGTTTCTTTGGATTGCCGGTTTAAGGGTGTGAACGACAGGGGCGGCTTTCTGCATTTGAGAAAAGGATTCAGGATGAAAGCATAGCCGGATAAGGACGATAGAGGTTTGACTAGTCCTATACAGTCAATTAATAGAAGACGTTTTTTATATAAGTTGTCAACAAGGAGCAATGATCCTCATGATAATGTAATATATAGAGTTTATAATAGTAGGTTAAATGCTGCACTCCGACTGGCTAAGGTAGAATATTATAAGGTTAAATTTAAAAAAGTTGAGGGTAACCCGAGTAAGACTTGGACATTGATTAAGTCGGTGACTTGCCCTGGTAGCGTCTTGATCCGTCCAGATAATATGGGAATGAATAATAATGTTGCAGATGAGATGTGTAATCACTTCGCTACTATTGGGCAGCGTGTGTCATCATCGGTGCCAGTATTTGATCAAGATGGAGATTTTCGTCAGTTCCTACCTGAAGATTGTGATGTGTCTGCGTACCTTAAATCTGTAACTATTGATGAATTATTTGATGTTATAAATAATATGAAAAATGGTGCATCAGGAGACGATTTTATTTCGTTGAAGGTTTTGAAGTCGATATTACCTGTTATATCTAGTCATTTTTTAGGACTGATAAATAATTGTTTAAAAGCTGGAATATTTCCCGATTGTCTAAAGTGCGCGAATGTTATCCCGATATTTAAAGGAGGGGATAAGAATTGTTTTAGTGATTATAGACCGATTTCTTTACTGCCATTTATTTCTAGAGTGTTTGAAAAGTTGATTCATAGTAGGATGGTAAGTTTTTTCGAGAAAAGACAATTTTTTAGTTCTAGTCAGTTCGGGTTTAGGAGTCATCATTCTACAGAGCATGGAGTTTTGTTTTTAACAACTTTTATTAATGATGCTTTAGACAAGGGTCTGAAGATAGCTTCTATATTTTTGGATATTACTAAAGCATTTGACTCTGTTGATCATGATATACTAGTTCAAAAGCTATATAGTAGTGGTATACGTGGTGATTTTTTAAATGTCATAGTTAGTTTTCTTAGTGGAAGGACTCAGTGTGTCGTGATGGATGGAGTTACATCTAAAATTGAATATATTTCGATTGGAGTACCCCAGGGTTCCGTTTTGGGCCCTTTGTTGTTTTTGGTTTATATTAATGACCTTTGTAGAGCTTCAAGTAATGTGTCTTGTTCTTTAGACCTTGATACTTACGGTACTAAAGGAATTCTACCATGTTTTGCTGATGATGCCCATTTCACTGTAGCTGCTAGAACTGAAAATGAGTTGATGACTATATTGAAACAAGGTATTTCTTCGATTGAAAAGTGGATGCGAGTAAATAAATTGAAACTGAATCACAATAAGTCGAATTTTTTGATTTATGGTAGAATTACTGGACATTATCCATGGATTAATAGTATAGAAGTAGGGCACCATACTATTGTAAGATCTACTAGTACTAGATACCTTGGTGTTATAATTGATGAAAGCCTTAGTTTTAAAGACCATATTGCATCTGTTAACAGCAAATTGTCTCGTAATATTGGTATTATGCGTAAACTTAGGTATCTTTTTCCGTGTGAAATTCTGAGAATGTTGTATTTTTCTATGGTTCACCCATATCTCATTTACTGTTGTATGGTTTGGTCGAAAACATTCGTAACTCACCTCCATCCGCTCTGCGTAACACAGAATATGGCAATTAGAGTTCTTTATGGTAATCAAATTGACCTATCTGTATCGGTGAGGCATCTTTACCGCGAGTATAAAATTCTACCGTTAGCAGGAATATGTGTATTCTATAATGCTCTGTTTATGTTTAAATATTTAGCTTCGGAGTTACCATCATGTTTTTCAGGAATGTTTAGTCTTGCGTCTACTATTCACGATCATTTGACACGATCTTCTCAGTTGATGCGAAGACCAGCTATGGTCACGTCTAGGTCTAGGTTTTCAATTCGCCATGTTGTTCCGTTAGTTTGGGAGAGTTTGCCAGAGGATTTGAGGAATGTTGGGGGTTTGCAGGATTTTCGTAAGTCGCTAAAGAACCATTGTTTTGATGTGTATATTTTGAATGGATTATTCCACGCCACTTAAGTTTTGTTTTTGAGGAGGGTTTAGTTGCAGCTGAATATGAGGCAGCAGCTGCGTTTTACAAAAAAAAAAAAAAAAAAAAAAAAAAAAAAACTGATGTCTCCTGTGCTGTAGGATTTGATGAAGCTTGCTACCGAGATTTTGAATAAATAAGAGAAGCAGTTTGTTTTCAAATAGAAGTTAAGAGTAACGTTAAAACTTAACTGAACAGAAGTTATAAAGATAATATTATTTTATGAGGAGGGCCATCAGTCCCTTAAGAGTCCATTTTTAACAACAAAGATTATAGGTTTCTTTCAAGAAAGCATAAGCAAAACTTTAGAGTAAAAATGGGGCTTTTGCTTTGCCTACCGTTACAACTGGCGTGTCTCCACTACATGTTGAATATGACATTCGATAGAGTCAATTTGATTTTTTTTTTTTTTTTTTTTTTTTTTTTTTTTTTTTTTTTTTTTTTTTGCAGCCTTATAAGGGTCACTTTTCACTCGTAAATGAGAACTTTCCACTTGTTGTAAACAGAGATAAAATGACTTTAAATAAATAAATAAATTTAAATGGTATATCCTACGTTCCTTTGCCAGATATTTCGAATATCGAAGTCCGCCTTGGGCCGATCCAAAGTATAAACGAACCCAAGTGTATTGGGACGTGATGGCTGCAAGATTGGCTTTCATCGTTGTTTTTGAGGTGAGTTTCATTTATATTTAGAAAGTTATTATTAGGCTTATTAGACTGTAACATTCTCACCTCCAAAGTTTTCAATAGGAAGCAAGATGTATATTATGTCTAAATACATGAGAGATTGTGTATACACTGTTCCACTGACAGTTGGGATCTTGAGTTCATAATTTAGATTGTAAATTCAACAACTACGGTGGAAAGGAATATTGTGGATTTGGATTGTTTATTTTACTGGTTTGAAAATGGGGTTGGGTTCATTATAAACCTTGCTTTTTTTTCAAATTTTGTAATTAGAAGTCCTGTTTTACAAACTTATTTATTCTACGGATAGTTCTCAATTTTTTTTTTTTTTTTTAGGGATCTGGTTTGTCAGTGGGAAACGTTTTTGTCGGAATTGCAGAAATGTCAGTTGTCAGGTTATTGCCCTACAAAAAAAAATACGTATTTACTTTAAATTTGTCATCACAAGCTACACTGTTTGAAACCGATATTCAAAACCAATAAATGAAACAGTAAATTCAATCTTAAAAGAAACAGAAATATTCCTACCGAAAATAATTGAGAGAAACAAAAAACACACGACTAAAATTAAATTGAGAAGCAAATCATTGAAATTTACGAGACTTGGTTGTAACGTTGCTCATTGAGAAGTTTAAAAAGTGAATAAGTGAGGAAACTTAATTTTTTCCGACAAAAAAGGACAAATTATCAGCCAACTCACTTTAGCATTATCCAGCAAAATTCTAAAAGCCATATTAAAAACTCCATTAATAGTCACAATTCCTTTCAGCTTATTTGTATGGTTTATTTCGCTTTCATTGGGTCAACAATAAGTGGATTCTGTTTTGCGAAGAGAGTGTAAGGAAGAATTTTGGTTTTGTTATGTTCTCTTTTTTTATTTTGCTTGTTTTCTTTTGCTTTGCCTTTTTTATTTTTTCTCTTATTTTCCAATTATAATTCAAATCCTTAATTTTCATTAATTAAAATTTACCATGAGCTTGTTTTGGATTTTTCCAACTTTGTTGGGTAATGCTGAACTGTCAATGGCACAAGTAATTTTAATTCGTGTTGCCCTACTTTAAACATTACTCCTGCCTTTGCCTCGAGAGACACCCAAGGCATTAAGAAAGAGTTACCAATTATTTATCTGATTTGCTACTGTGACGACGTCCCATTGAGGCTGAAAGGGGTTGTGGTGGTTCTTCATATTGTTCTGGAATGCTCGTCAGAGGGCATCTCTAGGTATATCTCTACAAAGGGATTGGTATGGTTAACAATGTAGACTTGCTTTTGGAGTTACGGAACCTGCACTTATCCATTCTTAGAGTAACGAATTATCTTTATCGTGAACTCCTATGGAATTTTTCACGAGAGGTTAGTCTGTCATTTTGTGGATTGTGTGAATTATTATCCTCCGTAGCCTTTTGGATATTCACGATGCTATGAAAGCAAGGGGTGAACATTTTGGAAATACTTTCAAAGGTTAATTGCTGCTATGGCTTTGTTAAACTGCCGAAGGTTAACTTCTAATCAGTTTTCTATTTTCTTTGGAGCTCAACAAAAAGAAAATTAACTTACTCTGTTGTCTTTCTTTTACAACCGTTTCTGGTGAATTTTGGGTGTTTTTAAGGAGACTAAACAGATATGACAGACTAGTCTACTAAGTAAAGAAAATCCGTCATCCTGCAGTGCCGGGTTCTGGTTGTATATTTCTATATAATACAGTCAAAAATATCATGTGTTTCAAATATTATTACGGCTAATTGATTTCTTTGTTCTGGACAATAATTTCTACATTAAAACACTATTAAAACGTCGCTGTGTGCGTCTCTTAGTGTGTGAGTATTAGCTAAGACTAGTTACATGACGGCTCAAGGGTTTGACTTCCCCTGGCAGGGGATTTGTCTAGTATATCTCTTTTACTTTTAGCATTGGTCAAAGCCCTTTTTGCGGTTTACTTACACTGGGCCAAGTTCTGACTGTAAGAGTGGGGTGCTGGGTTCGGGTTGCATGTATCTATGTCCTGCGCTTTGAATGTTATTTCAGTTTATTAATTTGTTTATAATCTTAATCGATAAAAAATGAAACATTACCTAGCAAATATATACTTTTCTAAAACAAATTTTTTGGAGGAAGGGGAGGGGTTGAACCAAATTAAAAAGAGTAATTTTAATCCATTTTTTTAGGAGCAGCAGGGTTCTTTGGACCAACCTAATCAGAGTCGTAATTTGTTTCTGTATATCTTCCTCATATTTGTATATACCTTTTGCAACTTTAGTGAAAAAATCGTATTTTATAGTATGCTATATGTGTCGTCTTTAGCTAGTTTTAAATGCAAGTAGGTAGTAATTTATTCTCCTTAGTTTCTGTACTATGTAATAGCTTTATCTTCCAAAATGAAACTTGTACTCCTAATTTCAAACTGATTTGCGCAAAGTTGATTACAGAAATGTTTAACGAACTGAAAATAAGCGAATTTAAGTTGTAACGGAACTCTTCCTAATGGTAACCAAAACACTAAAAAATGCAATTTAGATGACAATATGTGCATACAAAAAATCAAATTTCTGACTTGATCTAAAGTATCCTAATTCACTTTATTAAAAATTACCTGTCAAAAGCTACGAGCCTGATAAAGTTTGTCTATTTATAGGAAAATGTAGAAAGGATCCCAAAAAGGGGTGGGACCTTGATCGAGATTATACCGTCCAATTCAGAATAGGAGAGAACCCTATTACAGAAATTTCTAGTCTATTTGCAAAAATGAAAAAAAAAAAAATTAAAAAATAGTGGTTATGGATCTGATTTTTTTTTTTTTTTTTTTTTTTTTTTTTCTCTGGGGCTCTATAGTGGATCATATATCGAGTAGGAGGGGACTCATTCGAATGGAATTTGAACTTTATATCACCGTTTTTAAGTAGTAAAAAGGGTCGTGCCGCGCCAAGGTGTAGTACATAGAAAAACATTTATTTGCAGAAATCCTCGTGGAAACTGTAAACATTACGACCCACGAATTGCGTTTGTTATTTCAGACCCTCTCCTTGAGATACATTTTAAGGGATAGAATTTTTAGGAAAGATTAACATCTAGGGATGATAAAATCATCCTAACACCAATAGTAAGCTTTAATTTTGAAAACGGCTGAAGGGGGATGGCTGCCTCTCTCTGAAGGGAGTCCTAGGTAACGCAATATTTAGTAACAAATTAGAGATAAAGAGCGGCCATTGTCAATAAAACTCAAAACTCTAAAAACAAAGCTCTGATTAAAACATACAGATCAACATAATGTACTGTTTATGCCGATCTTTGATATGTAGTTTTCATTAATTAAGTTGATTGTGGCAGCCTGCTAATATACAGGATAATTTCTCTTCGTTTTTTAAATTTTGCTCTTTACACTCGTTTGAAAAAAAAGCTTGTTATTTTATTTAATTTAAGCTTAAAATGTATTTTTCCTATTTGCTAAAAATAAGCGAGGACATATCCAAGCATTAAGAGGGATATTGGCAGTGTTTTCCTCACCACATCCTTTTAACCAATCACAAGGAACGAAGACTTCATATAATTCACTTTCCACCTCTCCAGCCCTTCTTTGTGCTGGCCATGATTGTAAATTCCTTATTTGTTTTTGTTTCAGAATATCGTGGCCCTTGTTGTCTTCCTCGTTCAGTATTGTATACCAGATATGCCCCGTCAACTCCAAGATCAAATTCAAGCTGAATCTTACCTGACCAGTGAGATAATTATTGATCACGAGCTAACTAGATCTAGAAATAGACATAATGGCTGTACCACCCCTGAGCCTTCGATTGAGCCACAGGGAACTGAAGAAGAAAGGCCTGGTGTGAACTATAGAGACGACCTAATTTATTATAATGAAAAGAGAGGGGTTGAAAGCAACCAGGAATCTTCTTAATCCTGTGATAGCACTGCCGTATTTCTTCAAGTGTTTTGATGGTCTTTTTTCAGTTTAAAGTTTAATTCTTAAAGGCTCATCGGAAGCTCTTTGGGTCATTGCATAGTAAGAATGTAGTTGGCAGCGTTTTTGGAGTTAGGGTTGGAGTCAGTGGTGTTTAGAAATTCCTGCTAGAATCTATCGTTGCCCCCTATCTTGCATGCAATCGTGTCTGCTAAAAATAAAATTACGTTTTACTTTACTTTGAATCAAACGATTTTTTTTTTTTTATTATTTATTCATTTTGAGAATCCTCAGAATTATTTTTAGCATCTTAGAGCCCATTTTGACGAGGATCAGAGTTGAATATATGTTTACCTCCCATCCCCTTGAAAACTACCATTGGTTCCTCAAAAAGGTTGATTTTTTCCATCCAATTCTAATCGGGTCTAAAGGCAGTGTTAAACTAAGGCTGTAACAAGAGATGGATTAGATGAGGATGGATGCGAAAATTTAGTTTCATTGAACAAATCCAGCATAAAAACACAGGATTATTTCGGGAAAGGTCCGGGGACGCAGGTCCAACCGGGAAAGGTCCGTGGACGCAGGATTTTTATTAAGTCCCAAACCTCGCGAAAATGGACCATTAATTCATGATTGATTATTAATTAATTCAATATTTTAAACTATTAATCAATAATTAATGTCTAAATGATTGTAAACTGGATTTTTTCTTCGTTTAAAGTAAAGAAATCCGAAATCAATTTTTGCGCAGATACGATAGTATGTGGGATCGGTGACGATATTTCTGTGGAATCAATTGTGGCTTATTGACGTGTTCTTTGGTATCGTTCACTATGTACTTATACGTATGTATTTACGTGCACTGATATTAATGGGACTTAGAAGTATTTTAACAACTTTTAAATTAAGTTTGGTTATAAAGTTTTCAGTATTATGTTATAGCATTTGGAACAATCTCTAATTTTAAATTTTATATATTTATACACCTTTGATATTATCTTATTCTACTTCTTTTATTGCATCATATTATATTGGTGAAAGTGACGATTTTAAAACAGAATTTTAAAATGTAGAGATAAGTTTTTCCAGAAGCTGATAACTACTATTTTTATTTGTAAGAGTTTAAGAGATAAAACAGGGCATCGAACACCAGCTTACTGTGATTTGGCCTTAAATGCCTTTATCGAGCCTTTAAGAACTTGTTGTAGTTTTATGGCCAAATTTCAAGGTCATGCGTTTGTAGTTTACTTTTGTATATACTAATTTTGTGTTGTATCCTCTATATTTCATTAATTATTTAAAAGTTTGTTATATTTGATAAAGAAATGATTGCCTATCATCGCTGAAAACCTTTTAAATTCCATCTTTGGGTGAGTACTTAATGAGACTAATCAGCGATTTAGTTCTGGATCGTCAAAACTCCCATTTAAGAACTGACGTTGTTAAGCTCATGCGCTGATTCTCAGTTAAATATTAAATTAAGCTGGATTTTTCTTGTTAATATCCACAAAAATATTTAAAACGTTATTAAAAATAAAAAACTTTAAAATCAATCAAATATTTTTATTTAAATTATATTGATATAAATATGAACATCATATTTAATTGTAAATTAACAATCAATATTAAAAATATTGAAAATACTGAAAGTATTCTAATTATCTAAATGGATCAATGCACAACCTCAATTCTTACTACATTTTGGAGCTGTTTCTGAAAGTTTAAAGACAATCTATATTATATTCTGGAAATTATATATATATATATTATATATATATATATATATATATATATATATATTATATATATATATATATATATAATATATATATATATAAGCAAAATAACTTTGAGCATCATTGCTATTACTTGAGTGTTTTGTTTTTTACAAGCCTATGATTCGTCAGCGGTCAGTTTTATGGTTAGAATATTTAAAATTAAATAGCTCAATAAGGCGATGGATAGACGTATCATTTTCAATACTGGTGTTTTTTTTACGTCGAATTGTGGATTCCTTCTAGATTAATGCTTTTTTAACTTTCTTTACGCAGACTTATTTAAAGTTTTAAGGACACCAAAATATTTTTTTTCCTGAGCTCATTTAAGGTCTATTCATATTTAGAAATAACAGTTTTGTAACACTTTCAGTTGTTTGTTCCTAAATTATGAATTTCTTAGGGTAGCAACACATCTTCCTCTGTGTCCACCTTGAACTGTGAAAATAAATTATCAAGATTAATTGAGCGCCTTCACCCTTGTGAATTGAATATTAACAATATGTTGCTTCCCAAAGAACCTTACACCTCCAAAGGAAAGCTATACCTTCTTAAGCTGTTTGGGGTCATGCCTTTTTTTGCTTATTTTTGGCTGATTTCCAAGTTTCCTTTTGGTAATTTAGACCCCAATTCTAACAAGAAAACTGCATAACTACATATGGAGGCCATTTCTGTTAAAAATCGAATCCCTCATTTTTCGGCATTTCTTAAGATAGCCTATATATGGTTGCGTCAGTTTCCACTTAGTCTATTCAAATTAATCAAATGAGCTCCTACCAAAGTTTCTACGGTAACTCCTTCTATATGAAGTGCCTTGGGGGAAAAGCCTATGATATAAAGGGTTCAAATAGTTTTGAAACCTACTCTCTCCTTGACATTGTTTTAAATATAAAAAATTGGTAAAAGGGAAAGTTGTTGCCATTATGCTATTACAATCCCACAATTCGTTCAGCAGACCACTTAACTAATTAAATCAATCAGGTGTCACTTTCACTGTCTGTGGTACTTCAGTGTTTAGAGTTAGACCCAATGGAACTGACTATTTTCAATGCTTTAGCCACTTACGATAGATATTTAAGCTCAGCCAATTGCACTTAATATGTGACTTTATCATTTGGCTAAATTCTCTTTCATATTTGTGCACCCATGCTTAACAAATTTAAAATAATTCCCTTAAAATGCCTTTTTTTTCTTTGAACAAACCAGCTAATTGTTTGCTGGTGTAAGTTATTCAAACGCTAGAAGAAAACGCTCCGTTTGTCCACCCCTTATAGCACGTAGACATAGAAATTTGTTGTTTTTTACATAAGTAAAAATTGGTATTTGAGGAATGACAGTGCTCTTAATTCTTTTTTCTGGATATTTTTTGACTGTTTTTTTGGTTGTTGAAGCAGTTTTTACGCAAGAAATGCTGTCTAAGCTGAAATTTAGTTCTATGAATGTCTTGCTTTTAGTTTTTGTTTACCTTTTAATTTTTACAAGATAAATGATAACTATGGCTGTTATTCGAACTATGAGTTTGGGTGTTTTTCAAGAACGTATCCAGAATTTTTTTATCGGGGGAGGGGGGGGTTGTACAAAAAATAGCATCAAAATTTATTTATATTCATTTTTGTTACGCTTTTACGTGTTGGACAAACATTTGGAGGGGGCTTCAAACCCATATCCCCTCCCCCTCCTCCCCTGGATACGGTCTTGGTATTTTTACTTAGAGTCTTGTATTTATTCAATGTCATGTGAAGATGCAATTGTTCTATGTTCTTGTTTATTATATTTTACTTTGAATTGGAGATCTGTATTTCTACTGGGATCTGAGTATTTCTTACTTTTCCTTCTAAAACAAGATGCACAGATCCTTTGGTGTATTAACGTCTTTTCTATTTAATAAAACCGGTGGTTCAGTTTGTTGTAGACTGCGAAACAAGTTTAATTTTTCATAAATTAATATTTAAGTACTCTGCTTAAAAGCTGGCATCTTAATTATAACTCTTATAAATATCTGCTTTTGTTTAGAGACATGCCTCTACCTATAAATGTTTTCAGCTTATATTCATCAAAGGCTCTCAAATCAATTAGATTTAATTTCAGAATCTACTTATCATTTTCTTATCACTATTAGAAGAAGACCAACAGGGACAAATAGGCAAGTTTTTATTCACCTCAGGCTGAAAAAATTCATACAACACGATTTAAGAAGCATATTTTGTAAACGGTTGCATAATCAAGAAGGGAAGTTACATTGCTCTTTGAAAAAGTTCTTGGATCAAACCATTTGATGAAAAAAAAAATGTATAAAAATAATTAAGAAACAAAGTCAATTTGAACCTTTCGGACAACAAAGAAATTTTCAACTAATTGAAAAAGACAAAGCAGGTATTTTGGAAAGGATTATCTTCATGCCTAAATATTAATTATTCAGCGTGGGAGAGTATCTGAGATAATTGTAATATCTGAATACAAATTGTAGTATCTGAGGGAATTATTTACTTGCATATATACAACTCTGTTGAGTAACTAAAACCAAAACTATTTAGTCAATATTCATGAAAAGTAGTAATAGTAGTAGTATTAATAACAATTTATTATCCAAAAAAACAGAGACGAAATCAATCGGTAGCACACAAATGGAAAGCGTCGGTTACGAGGGTGCCACTAACAAAAAATATAGAAAAATAGAAGAAAAAAAAGAATAAACAAGTATAATCTATAATAAGCAGAAGGCTGAAACCGTGTACCGAAAAAAAAACTTACATAAATAGTTCATACACAATAAAACAGCATAATATCATGATCCCGAAGCGTAAAAAAAACAATAAACAAATACTGTCAAATTTAATCCAATCAATCTCAATCTGTCTCGAAGGTATACTTACAAAGCAACCCCACAAGTAGCCCAGATTTAAATTGATTAATGGGTAACTCCTTGGTACTTGGGACAAGCTTATTCCACAGCTTAGCCCCTCTATAACTAACTGAAAAGGCAAAGCAGTCAACTAGAAACTAGGCGAGGAACCTCCATATCTCCGCTTGTCCGAGTTCCATGACAATTAACATTGGACCTTTCTCGAAATATGCCTGTAAAACAGTCTGGAAGGCACCCATAACAATGCTTATACATAAAAACCAGTGTATACAAATCACGCAATCAAGCTGCAGGCATTATAAGTACCAAGCCATACAGACGAATAGTGCAAAATATACGGATGTATCAGAGAAAAATATAATAACCATAAAACATATGAAGGAAAAAAAACTTTTAATTTACGGATAATCCTTAAATTCCGCGATAATATTTTACTTGTAGGTACTTAAGTGACAAATTTTCGTCAATAATCGTCCCAAGGTACTTAACGGAACATGACCGCTTAACAATTCCCTTCGGTGAAGCTATTTCAGTACTCCAAGGATAATAATTTGGAGACCGCGAAAAGATAATAAAATTTGACTTACTTATATTTAGGTCGAGCCGGTTTACCTTCAACCATGACATGTCTTAGTTATTGCTGCATTGATTGAAGAGGCAAGTAGTTGTTCAGTTGAAGCAACACACATCAATTTCGCATCATCAGCAAATAAGGGTGTAGTGATCCTGGACCCAGAAGGTGCAGGATCAACTAAATCCCTAATTCTAGAAGTAGTTGCAACAGCATTTGGCAGATCATTAATAAAAATAAAAAAAGAGTAGGACCTAATACAGAGCCCTGGGGGACACCACATTTAATAAGACTTTTACTTGAAGAAAATCCATTAAGGTGAACCTACTGCTCCCTATTATGGAGTTAATCGTGAAGCAAAGCCAAAGGAGCCCTTCTTAGTCCATAAAATTCACATTTTCGCAATAGTATTTGGTAATCAACAGTGTCAAATGCCTTAATCAAATGCAGAAACAAACCAGCTACTCTTAAGACTATTATCAAGAGCTCCATTAATTACAGAAGTTATATATGATAAAGCCATGTATGTAGTTATACCCTTCCTGAAACCAAATTGAATAGGATTTAACAGTTTATGCAGTTCCAAATTGACCATAAAAGATGAAATGATCATAAAAGTAAAAATAAGAAATTATTAATTACTTTGTTGAACATGATCAATAAACATGACAGCATAAGCTTTTGCGACCTCTCTGTCTTTGCTCTCTCTCATTTTTGAGTATGTTTAAGAAAATTTTAATTGTGCTCATGTTCTCACTAATAGATACATAGAAAAATTGGTTACATATTAAGTCTGAATGTTTTTGCCAAAATCATAATAAACTTTTCATAAAATTAGCATAAATGTTAAAAATAATGTACAAATAACGTGAAATAAAATTATGATAAAAATTTACAAAAAAAATTAACAGCAAAATGATGCCAGTTTTTATTTGCTTCAGAACGAAACAGAAAAATTGCTTGTTTTTTGGTCAGATTCTTAAGGTTGCATTGTGAGAGTATTTTAAGCTTGTATATATAATGTGTATACAACCAACAAGTTGGTTCTACAAGCCATTAGCATGTAAGAGTATCTGAGGAAATTAATCTCCATTATTTATTTCTTAAGCATGCAACTAATGTGCCTATTTGTGATCTATTGTAATCAAAGCTTTAAGTTGACATATAGTACGCATAGATATTATTGCTTAATTCGTTTTATGCTGGTGTTGTTTCCTTGACTTTTTGGATCTTCTGCATTGAAATAAAGTAGAAAGCGAAGGTTTTAGTTGGCTCAGATTCAAAAATCTTCAATTAGCCCTGTTGCGATCTAATTTTAACACCGTCTTGTTCCAAAACGCCTCTATTATTTTTTTTGCCAAAAACTGTTGATAAAAAAGAAATTTGTTTTACTTCCCGACCAAAGTTTTAACTGTGACGAGCATGATTTAAATAGTTATACGCCATTACCGAAATCGAATTTGAAAGCTCCATATATAATTTTAAAGTGAACTGTAAAGCATTAGTTTTAAAAAAATTGCAAGAATTTTTTTGGCAAAAAAATTACCGAGGTATTCGTCATCAATGCGGTGCTAAAACCGGATTTTTGCTATCTATTAAAAAAGATGTAACAAGTAAATTTGTCTAAAATTAGTGGAAATGACAAAGAGAGAAAAAAAAATATCGCTTCTATGTTGCCTGCGTTAAGCAAGGCGTTTGGGGTTAAATAAGAACTTACGGGCAGAAACCTTAAATGTTATCCATGCATCGTTGTTTTGGAGGGTGGCAAATGCTCTGTTTTGAGCCCCTTTCCTTCATCCTCGCTAGTTATTATAATATTTTTAGTGTTGGTTAATTTTGATTGAATGCCTTTTAAATCTGAGCTGCAGTTTAGTTTACTTTTTTTTCTTCAGTTGATTCGTTTTAGTTTGATTTAGTTTACTGTCGCTTACCAATTTCACATATTATTTTTAACTTCTGCTTTGTTTTCAAGAAAATTAATATTGTAAATTTTTGGTGAGGAAATGTCTGAAAATTATTTTACTTGACAAATACAAGATCTTTGTTGTTAAAATATTGTTTTTTACTGTTTAATTTTTTTATTTTTATTCAGTATTATGTGCGACAACTACTACCTCTGTTGGAAATCGATGATTCGCGGAAGATAGTGCCCTTTAGTTTTATTTTAAATCGATTACATTTCCAACACATTTTAGTGACCGAGTTGTTTCAAGTACCAAGTACAGTGAACATAAAATCTGTTGGAGCGGGTTGAAATGGAGACTTACACAAGCATATATGTGTTGAACAAAATCGGAAAAATTTGGAATTTAATTTTTTAGTGAGAAGTACCTCCATATGTAGATTAGGGGTCGGCACCGTTTCTGTTTTTGGCTAAAATAGAAACGGTTTAAAAACGGCGATCAAAAAACGGAACAGAAACAGATCAAACAGTTCGTGGTAACGAACTGTAAGTAAGGAGCGACCCGGCTCAATGGTAACCGAAACTCTAAAAAACGGAATTTTTATACCAATAGATACATCAAAAGAATCAGATTTAATGCTGATTTCAAATATATAAGTTTCATCAATAATATGTAAGTTACCCATCAAAAGCTAAGGGCCTGAGAAAATTTGGCTGATTTTAGAAAAAAGGGGGAAAGGCCCCCTAAAAGTTATAGAACCTTAATGAAAACCACACCATCATATTCAGCGTATCAGAAAACCCTACTGTAGATGATTCAAGCACCTAACTACAAAAATGTGGAATTGCATTTTTTGCCAGAAGAAAGATCACAGATGCGTATTTTTTTTTTTTTTTTTTTTTTTTTCTTCCAGGGGTGATCGTATCGACCCAGTGGTCCTAGAATATCGTGGGAGGGCTCATTGGAACGGAAATTAAAAGTGCTAGTGCCCTTTTTAAGTGACCAAAAATGGAGGGCAACTAGTCCCCCTCCCGTGCTCATTTTTTCCCCAAAGTCACCCGATCAAAATTTTGAGATAGCCATTTTGTTCAGCATGGTCGAAAATATGATAACTATGTCTTTTAGGATGACTTAATCCACCGAAGTCCCCGGGGGGACGGCTGAAAGTTATGAACTTTACCTAATGTTAACATATAGAATTGGTTAATGGAAAGTATACAGACGTTTTCAGGGGGGATTTTTTCTGGTAGGTGGGGGGTCGGGGTTTATTTGGGAGGATCTTTTCATGAAGGAAGTTTTCATGGGGAAGGAACATTGCTATGAAGGGGGCGCCGGATTTCCCAGCATTATTAAAGAAAAAGAATCAGAAATTAAATAAAAAAACAAGTTTTTCAACTGAAAGTAAGGAGGAACATCAAAACTTAAAACAAAAAGAAAATATTACGTATATCTTTGGGTTCACCCCCTAGTCAATGCATCACTCTTTAAGCCAAAGATTTTTTAGTACTTCATAAGAGCTGTTTATTCTAATTAACGACCTTTGTGATTAAGGGGTCATTTTTAAGAATTGGAACAAAGTTCGAACTTTAGCTTAAAGAGCAAGGTATTGACTAGGGGGCGAACCCCCTAATATACGTATTAAAAATCTATGAAAATAGAAGTTCGTTACGTAAGTTAATTCGTAAGTTACGTATATTTATTACTAATAAAAAACGTTCGTAAATAAAATTAAACAAGTTTCGAGAAAGCCATTTAACCAAATAAAAGTAAAATTAATATGCAAACTTTGTTTTAATTATTCATGCACGGTGAGCCAAAATCAAAACCTGCATTAATTCAAAAACGTTCAAAAATTAAATAAAAAAAACAAGTTTTTTTAACTGATAGTAAGGAATGACGTTAAAACTTAAAACGAACAGAAATTATTCCGTATATGAAAGGGGCTGTCCCCTCCTCAACGCCTCGCTCTTTACGCTAGAGCGAGACGTTGAGGAGGGGACAGTCCCTTTCATGTACGGAATTATTTCTATTCGTTTTAAGTTTTAACGTCGTTCCTTACTTTCAGTTAAAAAAAAACTTGTTTTTTTTTACTTAATTCTAACAGAAACGAGGAAAATAAAACGGAATTCCGTTTCTTTTTTTCGTTTTTTTCAGAAAAACAGAAACGGCCTGTTTTTTTCTTTTTAACGGTCGTTTTAACAGATATTTCCGTTTTTTCAGTTTTTTAGGCTTATGAGATTAAAGTGAACTTTTACAAGCATTGATTAATAAAAAAGATCAAATATAAAAAAGAGCAAACATTCAAAATGGCCACATAAATCAAAACTTATCACTTAGAAACATTCGAAGTTCAAGGGATTTGGCAGTCATTCGTGAGCAGTGCTTTCGAGTAATGTACCCAGCAGTACTAAATGCACTCACACTTGGTACTGAAGTTGCAGGCACTGCGAGATACATACAAAAAATTTCACTTAACTCTGGGTAAGTGTAGAGATAACCAATCCAAAATTCTAGTGGATCAGAATTATTTTTTTCTGATCTACGTCTCTCACTCAAGAACACCGGAACTCTTTCTTCATATGCCCTAATAATATTTGCTGCTACACGAGCAGTGCTTATATCGTTAGCATTTTGATTTGAAGAGTTCATCCGAAGCCCAGTCGTGTCGAGAAACTTAGAAAACAAGCTGTCTTCCTGAGATGTGGAGTCGGTTCAGCTAGGAAAGATGCAGAGTTCAATTGGATTTGAAGGGGCTCTTCTGTATTCCTCTTCTCGGAAATGAACTGCTGGAGAAGTGAAGAGACGGACTGACAAGCTGAATTTATGTCTATAACGTTCATTTTTTTGTAGATTGCAGGGTCAAAAAACCAGCTCTTGTGAAGAGCAGCATATCAAACCTAGGACTGTTAAAAAGATATCTCCTGGGTTGGACAGCTAATAATTTCTTCATGTCATTGACTGGCTCAGGAATAGCACGACTATCTGGCGTCTCACAAAATAACTGAAGTCCTTTAATCATCGGCACAACTTTGCTTGCCGAAATATAATTTTACCCGCTAGCTATCACCGTTGCCTGTTTGAACGGGCGAAGAACCTCAATGAGAGCTTCCACAACGGACCACTCATTGTTGTTAAGTTCGAGCTCTCTGATTTTAGCGTCACGAAGGCTTCGGTTGAAGAATTTGCGCAATGGTTCTTTACTGGCGCAATACATTTCTATCACAGTAAGGGTGCTGTTCCATCGAACATTCTTGTCTTTTGTGATGAATTGACTAAGTTTATATGTCTCTATGTATATGTGACAAGTGTCCAAATCCAATAAAAGTTGCAAGAATGTGATATGACTCTCTTGGCAAGCAAAACATGGAAAATGAAGAAAAACGGGTTTAAGAAAAATAGAAACGGCAAAAACGATACGAAAAAAAACGGAACTGAAACAAAAAATGTAATAAAAAAACGGCTACCTGTTTTCTGTTTTTTCCCTTGTCTAAAAAAAAAAACAGAACAGAAAATGGAGAAAACGGTGAAAGAAAAACAGAAACAAAAATGGTGCCGACCCCCTAATATAGATGGGGATTTTTGGTCGGAGCGAATGCCAAATTGAAAAATAGTGAATGAAAAACAAGCTTAGAATAACTGGCCCCAAACGACCTTAGAAGATATAGCTTTCTTTGAAGGTGCAACTGTCTTTAAGAATCGTCATATTGTTAGTTTTTAAATTTTTATGCACGATAAGCGTTGTCAAATCTACCTAATTTGTTTTCTTGTTAATTATTACCCTTCACCGTTGTGAAACTGACGAAAATGTGTTACTGCCCTAAAACAATCTTAGAAAATCGTGGTTTTCAAATATGAACAGACCTAAGATGAGTTTACGGGGTGGGGGGGGGGGGGTTGTGGTGGTGATGTCCTTGGTACTTAAAAGTTTTAGTCGAATCCTTTTGATGTATCTATGGTTTTTGTTAAATTAACGCATCTAGTGTTTCAAATGAAACCTTTTCTTCATTCATTATTTTATTTGTCGGTTTTTGATTCAAGAAATATTGATGGATTGATGGCACTGACACCGTATGTCTATTCAGTTATTAACAACACCGATTATCGATTTAGTCAGAGCATTAATTAAAAAAAAATAACATCCTCATGTGAATGACGTAACATTAATATGCATTTAAAGAGGGAAAAATACCTGATATTATTGCAGTTGCGTTGGACATCGAATAAAAGATGTTTTATACAGATAGTATTTTTCATTGGCATAAAATTTGCCTAGAGGATTATCCAAGAAAAGTACCAAGCTCAAGGCCTTTTAAGCTTCCTCTTTTTTCACTTGAATACAGATAGAATTTTGAATATTAAAATTTAAATATCCCAAGAGTGGAGGGGGCATTAGTATTTTATAAATGGCTAGGTGCGGCATGACCCAAAATTGGTTGGAAACCACTGATTTAGATGGTTGGTTTAGAATCGACTAAATGTCTTATAAATATTCTAGCAAAATTCTTTTGCTTGATAAACACAGCATTTTTGTTGTTATATTAATGTTTTCTTATTTTGAAAGAAAATTTTTTTTTGGACTCGGTGTGTTTCACACGAAACATATTCCCCCTGACTATATAATATGTATGAGAAATCAATGATTATTCTTGTTTGGGGCATATTTTGAAAAAAATGATGGTAGTGATGTTGCTTTTTAATTTTATCTAAAATCAATTTCAACTTATTCAGTGTTAGAGTCCATGGCTAAAAATTAGTATAATTGGTGTTGTAACATGACTTATTATTCTTAATAGAAGGAAAAAGGATTATTTTCAAGTTATATTTAAGTCAGGTATTCCACTGTGCTGAGCTTTTTATTTCTTTTGTTTCATGATTTGAGTTTTACTGGTTTAACACTCTCTTAAAGTTTCAGAAGTATCTTGAACATAAGCTTTATTTCCTCAATAACGACACCTATGTCAATGTTTACTTTTTTTTCCGGTTTTACATAATTTGTGCTTATTATGCACCGCTTATGCTTGTATAATTTTATCTACCATTTACATCTTCTTTCGTCACTCTTGAGACGAACACAGAGGAAACATTGAGGAATAAGTGTCCCTTGCCCCATACAAAATTGCAGGAAAGGTATCTTAAAATGTAAATGTTTGACGACCGAAGTGCCAAAAACGCACAAATAATAGGTTTTCTTCAGTTGACTCTCTCCCGGAATGGCTTAAATATTGTCGTGGGTGCTATCTGGTTACAGTGGTGGATCCAGGGGGGCGCCCCCCTCCCCTAACATAGTCTAAAGTAGTGTAGTTTACTTAATTAACGCAAGTTTGCGTTAATTAAACTTGCTCCTAACGCAAGTTTATCGGATCAACCTATTTTTCGCTCCCCCCTAAAAACAAAAATCCTGGATCCGCCCCTGTCTGGCGACGTTGAATCCCCCAAAATTGGTTCTAATACTGTATAGTGCTAGGTTCTAAACTACAGTATCTTAATAATAGTAGTTGTAAATGCCTATATTTTATTTATTTGGAGTTGCACCAAATAAATAAACCAACAAATTTGAATTTTCGATTGAATAACTCCTCTCCCGATATCCTACGAGCAGTGGCTCAATATGATTACCCCTGGAAAATAAATAAATAAAAATGCATTTGTCTAAGGAATCACCAACCTTTTCAACGTTTATAGGTAGGGTGTACCTCCGCTACTGAGTCCTCAAACATGTTGAAGTTGATGGTATTATTTTTTTTTAAATCACCCCTTTTTTGAGGGATGCCTCCGCTCTTTTTCCAAAATTATCCCTTTTTATGTTGATTATTATTGATATATAAATGGAAAAGTTTATAAATTTTACACCTTTAGAATCAGTATGAAAAATAGATTCAAGAGTTGGATTACCATCGGAATAGAGTCTTATGCTTACAATTCATTATCATGGACGACTGTATCTGCATAATTTTGATGTTTGAATTGAAAAAATCCTTAGATTAGAAAATTGCAGACGGCAATTCTAGAAACAATGAATAATTGGTTTCAAACTAATGGCGTACCCAGAGGGTTGGTAGTTTGAACCCATCCACCTCCCAAATTCGGTAAATTACACAAAAATGCACACTTCTTGCTTATTTCATTACTCAAATTGACTTTCATGTACTCTAGTTGAGTCCCCCTACCCTGAATCCAAATTGTGAATATGGTCGTGTCTCAAACTGGCCCTGGCAAACCATTTGAACTCCCATGCTCTCTTGCTTTGAGAAATATATTATTTGACCTATGAAAGTTCAATGTAGTAATATACATATACTATTATTTACCAGTTATTCGTGTACAGGGTTCTGTAATAAGTTTTTGATCATATATGATTTACCATGCTATTAAAAATACATATTTATAACCACAATGTTTTATGCCAATGAAATTATTTTTTACTTTTTCATCCATTATCGTTGATCCATATTTTAAATCTGTCTTGGGAGGACTAAAAAAATGTTTCTAAAAAAATCCGTGTTTCAGACCTAACTGATAACAGAATTGGCAAATTATTACCTCCCTTTCCCTCTAGAGCCTCATAAGACAGGGATGAGGTGGATTGACCGTAAATGCATCGATTACTGTATCCCTCTTGCTATAAGTAGTGATTATAATTTTCACCTAAGAAGCTCTTTATTCCCAGTTTTGAACACTGAACCTGTAAGGCTTCCATTGAATTCATTGTTTCTGGCGTTGTTCCAATTTTCTTTTAATCTCATTACCACAAAGACTTTGCTGATTTTTTTTTAGAACGAATCTGTTCTTCGAGTGCCAGCTATTGTTCAATGTTTTATTATATTGTATAGGCTATCCAATCCATATAGGTAAGTCTTATAAACGTAATCATTTTCTTTCCAGTTTTGAAATATAGCTTTCTATGTAAACAGCGGATTGACAAAAAAGAGAGGAGGTAGTTGGAGATGGAAATTCTTCCTAAAAGATTATGTGTAAATATAAAATTTTATATATAATTGCACACTATGTAAACATGTATACTCATGAACCAAATATTTTATATATAATAGATGTCTTAACAGTAATATGTTTAATACCCCCCCCCCCCATTAAATGATTTAAAGTCTTACCAAACTAGTATTACCTTACCATAAATGGCAAGGACTGTGGTTCCCTGAGAATTCTGCTAGATTTTATAGCTGGTAAGGAGTCTAAGGGATTTTTTTTTTGTGGGAGGCCCCTAATTTTTATGGTGATTTCTTCATGCTCGGAGTTTATGGCATTGGAAGTTGAACGGTTACCGTTGAGTCCAAATGCGTTCGCAATACAGATTTAGCTAAGGTTGAACAAACATAATATTGTTCAAAAAATTCTAGCTGGCTACCATCCTCGAGACTACAGCTAAGCAGTTTGATATTGGTTATTTGCAGGTTTGGGTAATATTGGCTTTTTGAAACAAGGGATTTGACGATTTAAGAAAGTTAGCAAAGTAAATCAAACAGCCCCTTATATCCATGTGCATCTTCAGTTTGAATTATAATTTCAATCATCTCACAGTGAAGAACAAAATCGTAAAAAAAAAGACGGAGACCACAGTGGTAAAGAACAATTATCCCCATAATGCAGACACACGGAGTTTTCCTCCAAACCAGTACGGAGGGCCTTCCAGACCGGGAAACATTTTTCGCTAAGAAATTCCAAGAAAGACCAAACCCCATGTCCTTACGGAACTTCTCTCTAACAGGAGAAAAGAATGGTCAATGGGAGCGATTTTACTCATCTGGTGACGCTAGTTTTTAATTTGGCGTTTTATGGGGTTTGACCAAGAGACTTAGAAAATAACTCTTTTTATATTGATTAGTGTAAAAAAAACTCCACTGTGAAAGTCAGAAAGGATATGGGTGGAAAGATCTGAATAAGACTAGAAGATTTACGAAGCTTTCTTTCACGTCGTTCATATTTATAGAAGAGGTTAGTTTCAAGAAGTCACAGAGAGAGATATATTTATTAAACCAAAAAAACAACATCAGTATTAACAGCCACCCCGAGAATTAGAAAAACTTGTCCGAGGGGGCGGCAAAATATATTAAAAAATAATACAGGACTAAATTGATTATAAAACAACTAATACAAATCGCACATCCTAATCGGCACCGCAAACCTTAAAAACAAAACAGATTCAACTTTACTGTTAAGATCATACCCCGAGAGGTCATAATAAGCTACTCAATTATTTATTTGCACACCCCTCCCCCCCCCCCAAAAAAAAAGAAAAACAATCAAAAGAACTAAAATTCATACTTACTAAAAAGGATTTCTTTAATTGCACTCTTAAACACAGAAATATCACTTTTATTTTTAATACTCTTATCTATATGATTCCAACCTATAATCCCCCTATGAAGCACAGAAAACGTCGACCAGGTCGAAACAATCAATGCTGTAATCTATCTAGAAGATCGATTGGCATAATTGCTGATCAGGGATATCAAATTAACCAAACTGTCCAAACATGAAAGATTTGTACCATAAATATATCCTTCTTTCGCTACAAATTAACAGTTAACGCCAGAGAAAATAAAATCTGATCGTCTGAATTTTTTCAGTAACTCTTCGCCATTCCTTCCTCTTGTAACCATCTTCGTCGACTCTACCAAAGACAAACTATCTGCTATAACTTGCTTTGTACGAAACAGTCAAGTACGTGCTTTGGAAAAGGGGCTTTTGTAATTGTGCTTATTATATACAACGCAAAATAAATCTGAAATGCACATTTTTTTTTTCTGCATGTGAAAGTCACTTGAAAAATACAGTTTTATTTTATAAGCACCTATAGAAGATATATTAAAAGATATATTCAAAAGTAACTCACTGAGATAGATGACACTATTTTTTCATTAATTTTGTTTAACTTTAAATTTAGTTACTGCCATTTTGAACTTTTGATTTACGTACCCCTAGGGTATAGTGAAGATCTAAGTTTTAAAAGGTTTCTACGGTACAGCAAAGACCTAGAGTCAAACGCATGCACCAATCATTTTGATGCTCAGCTGGTTTTACATATCACACACATCAAAATGCAGGAGTTTTTCCACCAGGCGAAAAGTTTAACGTGAAAAAGCCATGCAACTTTCTTAGGAAAATGTAAATGAGAGCCAAAAGAAGTATATACAAGATTGGTGCTTTTTTTAGTAAATTAATGGTCAATAGTTGTAGTTAGTTTTAGCTTCTTGATCAATGCCATTTTTCTTTATTTCTTGGCTGCATGGAAATATTCATTTCTTTTCAAAATGCTCCAGTGACGAAGAAAAACACGTTTCTCATTTAACCAAGATCTCCACGCTCCGCAAAAAGATATTTTTTTTTCATTGAAAGTGTATCCTTCCTTTCAGTTTTTGTTCAAATTGCGATGTTGAAGGATTGCTTCTTTGTTAGTGGAGTATGATTTTTTGCCTTTGGTGTAAAGCCTGGAAAGGTGCAATAATGCACAAAACTTTGACCCAAGTGTCTGCATTACACATCGACGTTAGATGATAGATGTCAGATGATTATGTATATTTTTTAGATACTGTGCTGTTTGTGGATCCAAAACTTGAAACTTTTGTTCAAGTCATGAAATATGTTTAGTAAAAATACAGAAAAGGATATTTTCCTAAAAGAATGATTGACACGGCAGTTAGCTCAGAAAAGTGAACATTTACAGTATTAGTATGTGTAGTATGTTTTCATACTATACATTATAGCATATTATGTTTACTTAAGGAAACTAACTTAATGTAGTAACTTATATTCGCGTATTCCTTCATTTAGTCGTTTCTGGCTGTCTTGAGCATATATCTAACATTATAATGTTTCTGTGAAAAAAATACGCATTGTACAACTCATTTTTCAGTGTTTTAATATATAACGACTCCTTCTAATTTATCTGAAGTTTCTTCTTTATGAAAATTTTGGTTAAATATTCGAAATGCAACAAAATTCCAAAATATCAGTTAAATAATTTTTTCAAGTATCAGAAAAAGAAATAGATATTAAATACCAGATACATTTGCGTATGTCACAAAAATAAAAAAAAAAATGAAATTAAAGCACACTTTTTTAAAATGGAGGTGTAGGACAGTAGTCTGTCGTTTTCCCTTTGGTTAGATTCCGTGCAACCCTGGTCGTCACTCATGTATTACTATGATCTTTGCAGGTGCAATATACAATTAAGAACATGAAGACGACCGAGTCAAAAGAGTTCCTTGTAGGAAGTGGAGATGGGATCAGCATTGCTGCTTCTGAGGTAATGGGACCACCAGTCGAAGCAATTCTGACTAATGAAGAAAAGAGGTTCCTGATGTTTGTGGAAAGAGGGGACGTAGCAGGCTGTCGAGGGTAAGTTTTGAGTTGATCGCTTCCACATTGTTTCCATTTCAGCCATTATTCTGTCCAAAGCAACTGGGTATTGTATTTGACTGAACTTAGTCATCGCAGTAAAGATGTCTTTCTAATATTCGAATTTGCCCAAGCTACATTGTGGTGTTTAAAGGCTTCAATTTACGAAATGTAGGGGCGATCAAAATATATTTCCCAAAAATCAAGGGTTTGCCGACTATTCTATTCTATTCTATTCTATTTTTTTTTTTTTTTTTTTTTTAAAGGTAATACTCAAAATGACGTCTTTTCAAAGAAAATACCTAATAAAAATAGATTTTGAAAATCTAGGGGAAGCATCTACCCACCCCTCCGATTGACAGGCTTCTATGATTTTTCTAAAGAGGAGATGTAGCTTGCTGTCGAGAATAAGGCTCGTGCTGACCACTATAAATCCTTTGTATGGTATTTCAGCCATTATGCTATTCAAAGTGACCGGGTGTTATATGTGACTCAACGGGCTCATTGCAATACAAATGTGCTTCTTAATATTTTAATTTCCTCAAGTTTAATAGCAACGTTTAGGGGTTTCAATTCACACAAATATAGGGATGGGGAATGTATACTTTTCAAAATACAGGGGGGTAATTCTATTGTTTCTTATTCGATTTTTTTTCAATGAAAATACCCCTAAAAAAAATTTCAAAATATAGAAGAGGGAGGGTAACTGTCTCTTCCCCCAATCGACGCTTGGTGATATCTCTCGTTATGTCAAGACTTTAACCGGAGACTGAGCCCATTGCAACACCAGTAAAGTTTATTTTGACTAGTGGAGAAAAGAGGTTCCTTCTTTTTGCTGAAAGAGGAGAGGGGGTTATAGTAAACTGCCAAGAGTAAACTTAGCGTTAATCACCCCAGAATGCATTATATTTCAACACGTTTTACCATCCAAAATTTAGGGTATTTTGTTTGACTAAAGATGGTATTTTTTTTGTTCGAGTTCCAAAGTGATATTCCGCCTTGACTCCAACTTGAGGATTGTACCCATAGAGGATTTGAACAAGTGGGATAGAGGAGTCTCTCTGTCACTGTCCATTACGGCATAAACTCCTGTTTTTGCTAACATGAAAACCTTAGGTCCTCTTTGATGCAATCTTCCGGGAATACAAATTTATTTATCCTTCTTTTATTTATCCTTTATTATTTAAATAAACTACTGAAAATTACTTATTTATCTTTTTTTCGAGAATAGCACCCGACTTCCGAACCATACTTGGGGAAAAGGAGCAACATTACCTGATTACTCATTACTCAACTACTCTTTACTCATACTCAACTACTCTTTTTTATGGTTATTTCTGTTCGTTTTAAGCTGAACTTGCTTATTCATCTTAACTTCTGTTCGTTTTGGGATTTACTTATTTATCTACTACCAATATATATTATTTTTTTGTTTGATAGGATTACCCTTTACCCTTTACCCTTATGGATTATATGATTCTTGATATTAAGTAATTAAAAAAAAAAACTTTTCAACAAATACGTTTGTGAAAGAAAAGTAACAAGCCATATTAACATTAAGACCAGCAAAAATAAAGTCCTATAAGAATTCAAACTCAAAAGGACTAGAAATTACTGTTAAAGAATGAAGGAAACCCAAAATGAACAAAAATGAAAATAAATGGTTACATCAAACATAAATATAACAGTTGCTGATAAAGATGAATAAATAAATCTTGAAAAGAGTAAAAACTAAATTGAATAGTTAAGTCAAGTTTAAAACGAGTGAAAATTACTACAAACAGAAGTTAGGCTACTGCCCCCTTCCCCTCCCCCTAATTGTAAAAGCTCTAAAGCCTATTGTGTCATTTGTGTTGTGTTGAAAACTATGTGTTTTGAACAGTGTGCTTTAGTTTTTTAAAACATCAACGACGAACAAAAAAAAACACATTAATAATCAAGATAATTGGAAACAACAAATGAAAATAAACTGAGTATTAACATATCCAGATATTAGTTCCTAGAAATCTTAGTAATTCAAGATATTATTTCTGTGTAATTTTTTAATCTATGTTATAAATATAAAGAAAATATTTATAATCTATTTTCTTTCAGCAAAGTGAAAATGGCGCAACATACTTTAAAACTTTTACGGTTGGAGCAGGGGAAAGGGGGCTATAACCAAAATATTGTTTGTAGTAATTATTGTTCGTTTTAGGTTTGACGAGACTATGCAATTTAATTGCAACTTACAATTTAAAGCGGCGTGTTGCAGTTAAACAAACGTTGAAAATTTTTCCGAGAACATAGATTTATTTTTGATGGTCAAAACAAAGTGTCTCTTAACCTCATTATTATTCTTAGATTACTAAAGGAGATGAGAGACCAGCCAGATAAGCTGAGCATCAACTGCACAGACCCACTTGGAAGAAGCTCATTGGTCATTGCCATAGAGAATGAAAACTTTGAATTGATGGAAGTTCTTTTAGAATTTGGAATTCAAGTTCAGGTAAAAACGAAAGGTGTTCAGTAAACCAAAATTACACCTAGAGTCAGAAATATCGCTATGTTTTCGAGTTTTAACAAAGAAGATATCACAAATTCTACATCATATAAAACTAATACTAGTAATCTCAGCTTGGCTGTTTATAAAAAGAGAAGAGAAAGGAATTAGAGCCTCCTCCATTGGATGTTTAAAATTACTTATTCGTAAATTTAGGTGCTTGTTTAGCTTTAAGTGAAAAACTAACCATAGTTTGGGGGGAGGTAAAGAGTTGCAAGCACCGCCCCTCTCATTTGTACTAAAAAGCTTTCGACACTAAACGTTTGTAAACAGTAACATTAGTTTCACAGTTTTAAAACTACTCTTTTAAAATCACATTCTTTTATAAGCACTCCTTTTGAATTTAGTAAATATAGAAAAAAGAAAAATGATAATAATTTTAATTAAATCAACATTTTTATTTTTCAGAAAAGTACAATGACACTCGACCCGTTTTGTGATGTTCGGGGCGATGGCAACGCCAAACTTATTTATGGTAAAAATTTCTTAACACAAGATATTTGATCAAATATCAAAGATTTTAATTTTTCAAAAGATCAAACCTTTCAATTTAATTAATATTATTAGTTTTCATTCAATTTCAAATCACAATCGGACCTTTTCATGAGCTTTAGGAGGGGGGGGGGATCACACTTATTTGTGATAGAAACATTGTTGCTATTGTTGTCCGTTTTAGGTGTCATCTTTCTCTTGGTTAATTTTACTTGTTATTAGTTTTTAATTTATTCTCTATTTTCAATAGGGAAGCTTTTTTGGGGACTTAATCATACCTAAATGCCATGTGTTAGTTTCGCTGTAATTGATTTACTAAGGGATTCCACAAAAGTGCAAAAAGATGCTTTTTATGGTAAGAGCTTCTTGATGGTGATTTAAAAAAAAAATATGTTAAAAAAAACATCTTTTGTTTCGAGAATATTTGTTAAGAAGGACAAATTTAATCTATATAGGAGCTCAAATTTAGCTTTATTCCGTATTTAAATTTAATTTGTATTTAAATTTCATCTGGTTTCCCAAATAAGATTTCTGATAGATTTTTCACTACTCAGAGCAATTTCAGTTTTAGACTCCCCTCTCCCCTTATTCTATAGGAATCTTCCTGATTGTTTTTACAAAGATCTTTCTGAATTTCCGTTCCCTTACTCGGGTTTTAGCAGATCCCCAAAACTATTGACCAAAAATGTATTTTTGTGTGTTTTTAAATTGTGTAAAACGAAGCATAACCACAGTACATCAGAAACAAATAAAATTAAATCAATTTGCACTTTTATGTAACCATTCTCCCCTAAAAATGTGCATGCTTTATTTTCATCTGTTTATAATGTATCCTGGTAAAAGAAGCAAAAAGGTCAATCCCCCTGTTGCCTGTGTTATTTGTTTTTTAGAAAATCAACCAAGTTTTCTCGTGGTCGTTGGTCAGTAGCTTTAAATTTAACAGATTATATATATTGAGAATATCTTTTGAGAATTGATGAATTATTAAATCATTTTTATTCGTATATTTTTTCCTCAAATATATTTTTATTTTTTTCAAAACTCCATTTCCTAAAGCTTCGGTTACTATTAGCGTGAGTCACTCTTCTCGTACAGTTCGTTATTTCGAACTGTTTGATATGGCTCTTTACTTTTCTTTAAAGAGTTTCTTGTTTGGAAGATGTTTTCACAAATTAGTCACCACAGTTTGATTGTTCTCATGTAAATATTGTTCTTGAAAATCTTTTCTTCTATTTACTATTAGCACGTGCTGCACCTTGCTTATTGGGAGCCATTTGGTTCTAGTAAAACGGACACTATAGTAATAATTTCAAAACTACGTCATTGTGTCACATTATCAATTTATAGTTGCTATCTAACTATTTGCATAAAAATACATTTTTCTAGCCTAAAACGCATAGGAAACGAACAAAAGCTAAGCCAATTGAACATTTATGAAACCCTTGCCCACGATGAAGAGGGATGCTTTTTGAATTTTTCTTAAAAATCACTAATCGTGACAAAAGAATAAATCCGTGGATAATCCGGTTTAAAGATCAGTGGTCTATTTTTTTTTTTTTTTTTTTTTTTTTCTTTTTTTTTTTTTTTTTTTTTTTTTTTAGTCTGCTAAGTTGTTTTACCTACTTTCCTAATTTCTAATGAATCTGGACGTTTTACTACAGAGAGCAGGCAGCAATCAATTTGATCTGTTTCCTTAGCCCAGATTACGTTGCCCCTAGAAATATTTCCGTTTGAATGCACCCTCTCCCGATCTTCTAGGACTATTATTTCGATATAATCCACCCCTAGTGAAAAAAAACAACAAATTAACACGCATCCATAATCTTTCTTCGGGCAAAAATGCAAAATTTCACAATTTTTTTATATATGATCTTGAAACTTCTACAGTAGAGTTATCTGAAATGCTGAATCTGATGATGTGATTTTCATTAATATTCCTTGACTTTTAGGGGGTGTTTCCCCCTTTTAAGAAATCAGGAAAATTTTCTCAGGCCCGTAACTTTTGATGGGTAACACTAAACTTGATGAATATTATATATTTGGAATCAGCATAATAATCTGATTCTTCTGGTATCTATTAATATCAAAATCCTATTTTTAGAGTTTCCGTTACTATTGAATGGAGTCGCTCCTTACTCACAGTTTGTTACCACAGACTGTTTGATTCGATTTTCTTGCTGTGAGAAAACTTTCTAATATTATCAAGAAAAAAAAAATGAAGAAAACGGCAAGGTCCAACTTCTTTAGGAGCACGATAACTATTAAACTTTATGGAACAGATGGTATGCCATATTTCTAACGCAGTTTTCGACACTGAAAATAAAATGGCAACCCTGACCGTAATCACAACCAAAAATGTCTTGTAAAAGCAGATGGCAAAATTCTCAGGGAAAATTCTCCGTTCTTTTTAAGCTCTCAAATTTTCTGTTTACTATTCTATGAAAACGTTTTGGCAATTGGGCCAGGAAGCTGTCTTACATATTAAGTCCTTTTAGATCTAATCAATCTTCAATTTAAAATTGCTGCCTATCTGCTTGCTAAAATGAAAAGAACTTTCCAATTGAAAGCAGAAACATTGCTTGGAGAAACGAAAGCTTGGTGGAGCAAAGTTAAATAGTTTTTTCTGATATAGACTGTAAGACTCCACTTTAGCTCACACGCTCTGGGCTCAAGGTCAAGAACAAGCGAAAATTATACTTCTGGCGCAAGAATTATATGCAGCTTTCCAAAATACGATTTAATTTTAATTCATCCAGCCAGAGGTCTATGCTTTCCTTAAAAACTTCGGTTTTTTAGTCCTTACAATTTTCTCCCAAGAAATTGAAACTGATGGTATAAAAAGAAAAAAGAAACGGAACATGGTCAAAGCGTTGTTTCCGCAACACAAAAACTAAAAAATCGAACAAAATCACTATATGACACAATATAGCATTTAGTAACTATCTATCATGTGTGTGAAATTTTGTGTAATTATCTCAGTTAGTTTTAAGGTATTATGTGTTTTATTATGTTTATTTTTGTTTTATGATTTTTATGCCTTTTCATTGTTATTGTTATGTACCATGTATTTTTATGTGTGTTTTTATCATGTGCTATTATTTTGTGTCATTTATTTTTAGATTTTTGCCACGGACCAAAATGGATTTTATTGAAATATCTATGTATATATTTATAATATATTCCATCACAATAATCAAATATTTTGTCTTTATTTTCAATTTCCGATTCTTATGCCTAAATTGCGTTTCGACGATGTATCGTTATAATAGTAAAAGTTCATGGCAAAAAAAGCACTAAGATATTTTCTTGTACTATTTTATACGCTTGATTTGCCCAGTCCTAGGATCATTTATAATATCGAATATGTGTTTTCCAGGATTCTTTACTTCACGCCATATCAGAAGAATATGTTGAAGGAGTGGAGCTTCTTTTAGAATGGGAGGAAGCGAACCATACAGAGGGAACTCCCTACGTAAGTTTTAATAGATTCGATTATATTTAATTTACCTAAATTTAAGTTGAGATTTTGTAAATAATGCGAAGTTATGGGAAATAAACCTCGAAGAATGTTGTGCTGCTAAATATTTTTTTTTAATAAAAAAAAAAAACTCTACGGAACAAAATGGCTGGAGAACAAACAAACATTAAGAGAAGTAGAAAAGATTGGCCAAATCTAAAACCTTAAAAAATTACTCAGTATTGTTACAAATAATAAAAAAAAGTCAATTAAAAACCAAATGGAAAATAATTAAAAATGGAGCAGCAGAATGATGATTTTTATGCCGTAAGACTAAAAGTTTTTTTGACCCTTTCTATTCTTGAATAGATTCAACAATAGAAGCTAAATCATCTCTAACTATAGAAAAAAAAAGTAATTTAATGTCCAAGTACATTTGTGCTTCGGAAAACTATTAAAGTTGCTAAACGCTTTGAAATTGTCTTTTTAATTCGGTGCTGTTTCAACATTTCATTTTCAAATAATCATTGCTTACATTTAGTGAAACGGAAAAAAAATTCAAAGAAAGAGGAAGTAAAGTCTATAAGCTGAAAATACAAGGAATGTTTTAAAAATCTGTATTTGACTAACTGAAATCTTAAAAGAACTAGGGAAAATTCGCTCTTAACTAAGGTGTTTACTTTCATATCAGTAATAATTAAAAGGAAAAGGAGATGACGACTATAGGTTGAAAATTATATGAATATTTTAGACTTGTATAAAAAAAAACTTAGTAAAATCTGTTGTTGATAATTTCAAATTTTTAAGAGAGTCTGAGGGACTTTTCTCCCAACTAAATTTTTGATATGGTAAACAAATTCTGAAATGTCAGTTTCAAACCGTATTTCAGATTAAACGTTATCAAATATGTATAATAAAATATATATAATAAGACACTTGAAGAATATCTTTTTATCGTCAGTTTTTCATTTAAAAGATAATATACGCCATAGGACAGTGGATTGCTACCTACCCATCGATAGTGCGGCGTTACCCAGCAGAACTAGAGCAATTCCAAACAGAAATTATAGTAATTTGTTAAAACTTGAATTCGAATTAAAGATTTAAGTTTTTCTGTCTCCCTATGTTTTTTTTGAAAGTAGAAGGCTTTTAATAATCTTTTTTAGATAAAATGGTTAGTATTAGGCTATTACGCAGAAATTAAAACTTATGCAAATTAAGCATATTAAACCCTTTTGGCAAACAAGGTCATTCTATGTTCTGGAAAGTGAATAAGTAGAGGCAAAATTAAAGCAAATGAGAAACGAATGAATATATCAATATCTTTGTCTAGGTTCTCTTAATATGTGACATTTTTTTGGGTCGCAATAGATGTTTTTTTTTTTTTTTTTTGTCAGAGACCAATTTCAGTTCCAAAACTCTCTGAACTGAGCCTTTGCCTGTATAGAAAAATACTTGTTATCACTCATCCATAATGGTCACTCTTTTTTGATCTTTCAGAGCTGGGAAGCAGTCGACAAGGACACAGCAACATTTACGCCAGATATCACCCCTTTAGTGCTCGCAGCACATAAAGATAACTACGAAATCCTGAAAATTTTACTAGACAGAGGTGCATCACTTCCCATGCCTCACGATGTCAGGTATTACTACTAACTATTTTCGCATTTGGAAGGTTTCATTCCTTTTAGGATTTGCAAAAAAGAAACGCAACTTTCCGAGTATTGCAGCACATTTAGAGATATTCTGCAGTAGATTTAATTAAGGTTCCAAATCTTTAGACGATGAGATATTTTGCTGCAGGTTCCAGGACTATGATTTAAGATGAGTCTCTTGCAGACACAACTTTGCAACTGAATTTCGTTACTGTTACAATTTTTACCATTTTTTAATAATAGTTGCCACAACTAAAATTTCAGTGGAAGGAGGGAGTACAAGCTATAGTTAGCCCAAAAGTTTGTTCATTTCATAGGAATTGTCACTATAAATGTTTCCTGATGCACGTGTTGTGGTTAGATATTTTTTAATATGTCATCTAAACGCATTTACCTTTAAGTCCAAGAAGACATAAAAATATGATTCTGTCAATCCCGGAGGCATGGATATAGTTCAAATCTATGAACCATTTGCAAGAATGACGGTTAGTATTTTGATGTTGTAGATATTCAGCATATTTCGACTCTCTTGCAACAAACTAGTACCGAGAACTGGCAAAAATGTTTTTAGAAGCCAAATATAAGTGTTTTAGTTTAATACTCTTTAATGTTTTTATATTAAAATTGATATTCTTTTAAATTCTAAAATACTTGTCAGTTAAACTAAGTTCAAAATCACAGGATATTTATCTTTAAGTTAGGGAATGTGTAAAAATTTAATTCTGTGAGCCATGAAGGCGTGTATGTGGTTCCATTTCATGAACTACTTCCATGAATAACGGGTTGTGTTTCCATGTTCCGGATATTCTGCATAGTTTGACTTTCTTGCAACAAAATAGTCTCAAGAACTGACAAATATACTAATTAGAGCCTGGAAAAGGGGACCAGAGTGGTACTGTGGCTCCTCATTTGCTCCCTAAGTAAAACAACCTAAGTCAATTATGTATTTTGCTGTTAAGCCCTTTTATCTGACCAAATCGGGTCTATTCTCATTATTGGGGGTTTGGAGGAGGGCCCCCTCAATATATATTATGAAATCAACCTTGAAACTCTCTTCGCAAACATAACTTAGTATTGAGATTAACCAATAGAAGGCTTAGAAAAGATAACTAATTTTAATTGACCCAAGTCAACATCTGAACTCTAAGGCGAATTGGAACAAAACTTCTGACGAGCTATAGAAAATCTATCTAAAAATATTTGTACACACAAAAGGTTTACTCACCTCCTCCATGAGCCAGCGTAAGCGCCTGCCAATCAAAGGGAAGAAATCCAGAATTGAATTTGACAGTCTCCATAAACTAAATCAATGGGGAAGAATTCAGCCATCTAATATGATCACTCATACAGAATGCTACTGCTAAGCCAACATATTTTAATATGTACATATATATTTGTAATGACAAGCGCGACATTTATCTGATAATTAGATCCAGGGGTCCAACACCTTCCACGTCCCAGGTATGATTAATGGCCACCCACGTGCCACGCTGGTCGGCATCTAAAAAAACACAAAACAGCAACTTCAAAATCTCCAATAATATTTTAATCTTCCACCTCTGGCCAATGTCCAATACAGCTACAGAACAGCTTGTCTACAGGCTCTAATCCTATCCAACATTTCTTGAATGTTGAACGATTGCAATGATGGTTTGTATAGCCATCGGAACCTGGTTTTTGGTTTTGAAGAAGGGAATCCACGTGATTAGCGAAACAAATCGTGCTAATATAATCATATAATTCTTGGGCCTTACCCGAGGGGGATTAATGTACCAACCAACTCACCAGCAAAATAAAAAAGCGGACTACCATCTCTTGGGTAATGGTTCATTCTCTTATTGAGAGCTTATAACGCGATTTAATAAAGGATTCTCTCGCTCTCTCAAATTTTCACCTGGTATATGACACGATATCAGGGGTCATTAGGGGTTGCCTCAACTGACCTCTTAGCCTCCAAAGGTGAAAACACATCCATATCTAAACTAAAACAAGACTTATCCCCATGCCATAGTTTAAAATTGCTCATGACCAAAAATACAAAGGTATGTGGGAACAATTGGGGTATGAGAAAAGGGGGTACAGATCTAAGGGAATCATGAATGTGCCTTTTCTAGGTCCCACCCATGAGATAATCGAATGAACAAGTGTTGATGTCAAATGAAGATGAGTATTGGATATTTAGCTCAAATATGGCTCTGAAGCATGGGCCCTCTGAAAAGCGGATGAAGATTTGCTAGATGTTTTCCAGAGAAATTACATACGGGTTGCTCTGGGTACCCGGCTGACTGACCGTATTTCAAACAGTACTTAGTTACTTAGGTTCTCCTGAGCCATCTGGGGCGCATAGGGCATCGACGAAGCCTCGGTAAACGTTACGTATTGGCGCTGTGGCAAGTACATCCTCCCACTTGGGTTGTAGTGATGTGTGAGCACTGCTTAGATCACCATCGTATGTGCGTCTGAGCGTGTTTCTCGCTCTTCCCCTCTTTCGACGCCCACGCGGTTGCCATTGTTGAACCTGGTTCGGGATTCTTGAGTCCTCCATCCGAAGGACGTGGCCAAGATAGCTCCATCTCTTCTTCTTAATCACTTCAGTAATAAGCGCCTGGCCAGTTCTTCTGCGGATCTTAATGTTGCTGACTCTTTGGTGCCAACCGATATTCAGCACGCATGTCAAGCACATATTTTCGAAAGCTTTGAGTCTTTTCTCTGTCCCAACATCTAGTTTCCAGCACTCACTGGCATACAATAGCACGGACAAAACGTTGCTATTAAGAAGTCGCAGCTTTAGTGCAAGCGAGTACTTCTTTGATTTCCACACTGGCTTAAGTTTGTTGAAAGCAGCGTTTGCCATGCCAATTCTTCTCTTGACCTCATTTTGCACTTTTCCTGTGTAATTGACCCAGCTTCCAAGGTATTTAAATTCATGGACTTGTTCGACTCTACGATTTTTGTGCAGGAACTCGACTGGCGCGCCTGATGTTGCCATTGATTTAGTCTTGTCTATGTTGATGTTTAGGCCAACTTTCTCCGCTTTAACGCTCACTTTATTAAGGAGCTCCTGGAGTCGCTGCTTTGTCATTTCCAGAAGTGCCACATCATCCACAAAGTCAAGGTCCGAGAGGATTTTATTTCCGACTGTTATTCCGAAGCCAGCCGCTTCTCTCAAAACATAAGCCATTAAAATTACAAATAAAAAGGGTGATAAAACGCATCCCTGTCGCACTCCTGACATAATTTTGAAGCAGCTAGTTGTTCCGTTCTCTGTCTTTATGCAAAATTCCGTATTTTCATAAAAGGCCATGATCAAACTTATTATTTTCTTGGGGACACCATAATACTTTAGAATTTCCCAGAGTGTGTCACGGTCCACGGAATAGAAGGCCTTTTCAGAATCAATGAAGAGCATGTATACTTTGTTGGACCACTCATTTGCTTCTTCTATCAGAGTCCTGAGCGTGAATATGAGATCTGAACAAGATCTACCTGTCCGAAAGCCATGCTGCTCTTCTCTCAGATACAGATCAAGTGATTTTTTCAGTCTTTCGAGTATTACAAGCGCTACAACCTTACTTGGTACTGATATTAGGTTTATACCTTGCCACTGATCGCAGTTAAGAGCATCACCTTTCTTAAACATCTTAACAATTATCCCTTTGGTCCAGTCGCCAGGGACCTTTTCAAACTGCCAGACTGTTGCAATCAGTGTTATCCACACTGAGAGGCATGTCCTCATTGATGCCTTGATCATTTCCGAAGTTATGCAGTCTTTACCAGGTGATCTTCCATTCTTGAGTTTCTTCACTGCAACAAGTATTTCCGCAGATGTTGGGGGATTTTCGTCAATCTTGAGGTTAAGAAAGGGCACAGAAGGGATGCTTTCTCGGTCAGTTGGTCTCGGTCTATTCAAAACCTTTTCGAAGTGGGATACCAATCTCTCATCAATTTTCTTAGTTTCGGTGAGAACATTTCCGCTCTCATCTTTGACTTGGCTGGATCTGCTGGGAAGCTTTCCTAGCATTTCATTTGTGAGCCTGTAAACTGCTCTGGAGTCTCCTTTTCTAGCTGCTTCCTCTGCTAGTCTAGCCTTCTCTTCTACACACCTCCACTTGTCAGCTTTTGCCGACTTCTCGATTTCTTTGTCCTTCATTCTATATAGGACATTTGCGAAGACCGAAGTTCTGTCGCTGCCAGCAGAGAAATTTGCTGTCATTGCACTCGTCAATTACTGTCATTGCACTCAAGTCATTGCACTCGTCAATTAGTTTCCAAGTTTCCTGTGATATCCATCTTTCCTTCGGTTTCTTCTTATACCCGAGCACATCCCTAGCAACTTGATTATAAGTGTCTTCATTTTTTGCCATGCTGTTTCCGGACTGTCTGTGCCGTTTTCTATTTCAAGCGGAGCGAATGAGTTCTTCAACTCCATACAAAATTTTCGTCGGGTTTCTCAGAAATGTAACTTATCCACATCATAAAGCTTCGTAGAATTCGACTTTGCATTTTTGGGCACCTTCAGCTTGACTTTCAATTTTGCTACCATTAGGATGTGGTCCGACTGGGCATCTGCCCCTCTGAAGCCACGTACGTCCAGAAGACTTGTCCGCCGTCTTCTTGAGATTAGAAAATGATCTATTTGGTTCTTCGTCCTGCCGTCTGGCGAGATCCATGACTGTTTGTGGATGGTTTTATGTTCAAACTGAGTTGTGCCGACCATAAGATCATTACTCAGAGCATAATCTACCAGGAGGGCTCCGTTTTCATTCATTTCACCAAGACCGTGTCTCCCTAGGACTTGCGGACAGTAGTCTCTTTCTGCTCCCACCTTTGCATTGAAGTCCCCAACCACACAACCACAACCCAACCACGCTTTCTAGGGCTATAATGAGAGAAAGGTTGAGATGGCGAAAGCACGTTTTGCTGATGAAGGATGACAGATTTCCAAAAATTGTCGCTTTCGGTCAACCATCTAGGGCTATACGGAAAGCAGGTAATCCGCGGTTGGAGTGGGAGGATGTCATTAAGAAAGATTTAAAGGAAACGTTAACTTCCTGGGAGGGTGTAAAGATTGAAGCTTTGAATGGATTGGGATGGAGGAGGAGCGTGTGTAGCTGTGTTGCCCTCAGGCGGGTTGGTACTGGGGTGGGTTGTTAGTAGTAGGAGCAGTTGTAAACAAAGCATTTGCAAACAATTAGAAAATATTATTTATTATTAACTAAGTTACTTATATTTGGAAGATGTCGGGTCTTATAATTTGTTATGTGCCCACAACAATGCATACGTTTTTATCAAAATTTTTGGAAAAAATTTCTGAGGAACTAGCTAAAAATTTAAAACGAACTCATCTCAGCTGAAACCTGGCACAGGTGACAATGAAGCTCGTTTCTTCTTCGCCCAGAACGTTTCCTCGAAAAAGCATAGCTGGAAAACAACTCTAATTTTCTGGAGGGGGGACTGTTTGAATGTTTTAGGGAGCCAAGAGATCATGTAATCAAGGCTTTCTCGGCGTTCATGTTCAATACACCATTTTAATAACGAGGGGTTGACAACTTCAGTGCTGTGGTACCCATTAGGAAAAAGCTGGTTCAAATTTTAAGACAAAGGAAGGACACGTAAAAAACAATTGGCGGTTATGCCTTGGTCATCCTCGTGATGAGGGGTTGATATCTTTTTCTTGTTGGTGCACCTATGTTTTGCTTCTAATGTATTTGAGGGTATGAACAATTCTGTTTCACGTCTGCTACGCAAAGGGACATGCAGGCAAGAATAGGTTGTTAGAGAACGTTCATCATCTTGGTTAAGGATTTAGAAATTCCACATAAATTGTTGTGGGCTGGTAACTTCATTGGTGTGGTGCACATTAGAAATATGAAATCTGGTTCAAATTTTAAGACTAGAGATGCACTTGGTCATATATACCTTGGTCATCTTTACAATAAGGGGTTGGTATAATTTGTTCTTTGGTGTACTTATTATTGGTTTCTGATATTCATTTTAAGCTAAAACAAATAATTTGTCGACATTTCTTTGTTTCCGATACATTTGACGGTAAGAAAATTTGTCTCCATCCAGCTTTGGAGCGACTATAATTGCTAAAATTAAAAAAAAAAAAATACATCCCAATGCCGTGGTTTCGCTTTTATTGTGTTAAGGACTAGTTTTAGCAATATGATTCTGAAACATTAGGGTAGATACATGGTATTAGTTAGGCTCTGTAGGATGATATTTAAAATTTTGATCTATTGCCAACAATTAAAAAGGTTAAAGTACCAAGGACACCAAAATGAAAACACATTTAGCCCTCTTAATCTATTTTAGGTCTATTCATACCTGAAAATCCGGGTTTCCTACGAGTTTTTGTTTAGCTGCTATTAGCATTTTTAGTTTGAATAAATTCGCAAAACAGTGTTGTCAATAATAAAACAACGATAAACTTCGGAGCTGAATAATATTAGCGAAAACTATTTCCTACGAATCCGACACTGTTTTTCATTTGTGAAAATTCAAATTTACAAAATCTGTTGATTGTTATATATATATTAGTGAAAATACATTTTGTGAAAAAATATGACCTCAAGTTCAGAAAGTGACTATTCTGATGTGTCAGAAAATATAAGCGCTAGATGGTATGCAAGATACCATTTCAGGATACTTGTTCCAGCTAGACCCCGACGCCGTGCCGGCGGATCGACCAAACGCCGCCGACGAGAGGCTTGGCGCCACCGAAGTGTCGTAATGCCAACGGCGCGCTGCAGGCACGCCGCCGCCGACAGAGGCGGCGGCGTTCGGTCGATTTCAAATTAATTTTGCGGCAATTCTTTATTGCGTCAACCGCAAATTCGGAGCTTTTCCTTCTTGTGTGGTTTAGTATTTCGATTTTCCTGATTAGAAATCAAGCAGGGCTTGTACTATCCCCGAATTTTCGGGTATTTCCCCGAAAATCTATGCGTCACCCCGAAAAAAAATTTGGTTCCCCGAATCCCCGAAAACCACGCAATCACGGTGCCACCCCTAGCGATTTATCACCAGTGACTTTCCCTGCCAAATATTACTTGGCATACCATAATTCTTCACTACTCTCTTGTTCATTAATTTTCGTCTCTTTTGTTACTTTGCATAAAAAGAGACAGATGCAATTGCCAATATTGCAATATACACAGTTCTTCATATGTTGACAAAAAACAGGATCGTCTTTATGAAATGAGTTCAAATCATTTCGAATGCAGTTTCCCAATCGCTATTTCTTACATCGTTTGTAGTCAAGAATTTTATTTTCAAGTTGAATCCCAAAAAAAACCTTCTATTGTGACAAATTTAGCTATAGACTAAGCTATGTACAAGGTTTGGGAATTAAAGATTGAACTGGAAGTTACCTAAAAAATATGATTCAAAAATAAATTGTAAATTATTGAATATAGGAGGGGGGATAGGGGGCTATCATTTTTAAATGATAATGCCTCATTTTTTTATTGAAAGCGGGGATGCCAAAAGGTTAATTATTTTTTTCATTTAAAATGGAGACAGAAGAAAATGATATCAAATTCCCTAGGAAACCATTGAAATATTTTGATAGACCCAAGGCCCCCCATTAGGACTTGTTCATTGTCTTGGGTATTTTGCGACTTCTCATAGGCTACTGGCCTAATTTGGCTTTTGTGTGTGCTCCCTTTTAATTGTATTCTTTGGATCTTATTGAATGCCACGGCAAATCTATGACTCAGTTTTCCAATAATTTGAGGTATATCTGAGTAATTTTGACATTTTTGTTGTTGTCTTTGTACCCCCTTACTCATACCCTCAATTTTTTTCAAGGAACACAAAGCTTTTTAACGTTATTTTGCATGTTTGTTTGAACCATATAGTGACCTAGTTAATTATTAAGTAACTTATTTTTCTAATGAAAGCTGAGACAGAATCCTATGAATGTGGTATCCAGAGGGGGGGGGAGGGAAGTATTACATTTAAATGATAATATCTCGAAATTTTTTTTATTGAAAGCAGGGATCCCCAATTTTTTTTTTCTAATTTAAAGCAGAGACGGTATTTTATCAAGGTGGTATCCAGAGAGGGGGGGGGAGTAGTGGGCTATAATATTTAAATCATAATACCTCGATTTTTTTTAAAGAAGGGGTGCCAATAAGTTAAATATTTTTGTTATTTAAAGCACAGACAGTATCCTATCAAGATAGTATAGAAGAGGGGGGGGGCATAGGGAGCTATTATATTTAAGTGATAGTACCTTGATAGTACCTGTTTTTAATACAAGATATCTTTTTAAGAATCCAAAAGAGCACAAAAAAAAACAATCAATATCAAAGTCACCCATTTCAACTGTTTTAAATGTGATAGGCAAAGGGCATTATAAAAAAAATTAAGCTTCTAAGTTCAAAGCTATATTCAAAGTTTTCTGATTAGCATAATTTAATATTAAGATGGTCTGGCCTAAAAAATAAGACACACGTATAGTCAGAACTCCATTGCAAATCCATATATAGCTAAATTTATAAAGACTCCCCCCCTCCCTCCCTCCATAATGGTGAAAAATATACCCTGAATTATAAATCAACACCATATTTTTGGTATATAGCCTAGACTGCAGTTTTCAACAAAATTTAGCGTTTCAGCACAATTCAAAATAATGAGTATTTTTCATGCTCTTTTATAATTAAATAATCACTTTACAGGGACAATTAATTTTGAGCCATGAAGGGGCTAGAAGACTCAGAACAGCCCATAGAAACCTAGTAACCCTATGCTCAAAAATTTGCTTCTTTAAATAACTGGCTAAGGAGAAAAATAGGTCATATGTAGCTGACTAATGATTGAAGCTGACTTAGGCTATATATTTCCATATTAGGGGGGGGGGAGTAAAGCATAGGCTCGTGGTATCAACTTCAAAGTCTAATAACCATAATAATTTATTTATTATGAAGTAACTAAGCAAGAGTCTTTTATTCAGGCTCATCACTAAACAAAATATAACCCAGTTGTGCTGATGATCTGTATCTGGTAATTATGTCAGTGATTCCAATCCTCAAAATGTAAATGGGGCAAAAATAACCAGTTAGCCATGATAAAATAAAAAGTAGCAAAATAGAAATAAGAAGGTATTTTTCAAAGTCTAACTGAGGCAACTGCTCCCCCCTCACATAATTGGCACCCCAAAATTATGTGGCCTAATGCTGAATTAGAATAAACAGTGTACAATGGCAAGTACAAACAATACAATAATATATTGTATATGATTCATAATACAATAATATATATTACATAATAACAATGACAGATAATGATCTAATAGTATTGATTTATTTAATCAACATTTGTCATTCAGAGAAGCCATGACTCTCTAATTTTGTTCTTAATATAATTCCTGTTTTGTTCCACTAAATTTTTTTTGGTACTGTTCTAATATATGGGCAACATGCAAGAATGCAACTTGAGAAAAGCCAAGAACAGATAACATTACCCAGTAATTTCCTATCTTATGCTCTATAAACAAGGGGTTTCTCACTCCAGGAACTATATTCAAGCTTTAGTTTTTGGGGTTTAGGAGGAAAAAAGGTACCTAGGTTAGTTTAAGTTATGTATTTATTATATGCTATGCTTTACCCCCACCCTCCTAATGTGCAAATATACAGCCAAAATTTGTTTCTAAACTATTATATTTTTATCCTATTTTGTTTTATTTCACTAGCATTAACCAAACTTCACTTCTCGCATGTTCCCCAGATATTAGAACAGTACCTTTTTTTCCTGCATTGCTTTAGTATAACAGTGTGACATCCTTTTCACTAATAAATACCCATAATTTTTTGAAGGCCTATAGGATATATGTTCTGAAAATTCAATCGATTATTATTATTGTTGCTGGTCTGCCTGTGAGTATTTGATGTTCATATGTTAGTCCTAAAACTCAGCTGCCCTTGCCTGAGACTATAGGCAGGCAGACCTTATGTCACTTGTTCACCTGCAAATCCAGGCAACTTGTTGGGTCAACTAATTTTGAATGAATTTTGTGTTAGTGTAACTGTCTGAGCTTATAAACTGGGTTGCCTGTCTAAGACTTTAGGCAGGTAGACCCTATGCCACTTGTTTGCACACAAGGCCAGGCAACTTTTCAGTCAACCAATTTTCAATTAATTCTGTTTTAGTGTAACTGTCTTGGCTTATAGATTGGGTTTTCTGACTGAGGACTGCAAGTCCAGGTGACTTAGTGGTCATGTTAATCCTAAAACTTGGTCAAAATGCCTTAGACTCTAGGAAGATGAAACATATTGATTTGATTGCTTTGCTTGCTTTGCTTTTGTGTTGTTTGCTTATACTTATGCACTTTATTTATAGGTGTTGGGTCTCCATTATATAATTGAATTCAACTATTGACTCCGAAGACAGAATACGTTACATGGTGTCAGAATGGACAGCACACCCTATCCAACAATTGATTGGTCGTCAGCCAATCTCAAAGCCTCGTGGAAGCGATTTCGCCAGCATGCTGAACTGATGTTCACAGGACCCTTGTCCGGAAAAGCCGACGCTGTGAAGTGCTCCTACTTGCTGATATGGGTTGGAGAAAAAGGACGAGATATATACAACACATTCCAGATTCCAGAAGTAGACAAAAATAAAGTGGATGTATATCTGAGAAAATTCAGTGAGCATGTTGAACCCAGTTCCAATCCCATATTTTCCCGATTCGTTTTTCACAAACGAAATCAGAAAGAAGGAGAGACAATTGAATCATATGTGACATCTCTGAAGTTACTGGCCCTTGATTGTAGTTTCGGAGATAGTTCAGATGAAATGGTGAGAGACAGACTGGTGTTTGGAGTACAGAGTGACCGGATAAGAGAAAGACTATTGAGTGAAGGTGGAATGCTTACACTAGCAAAAGCTATTGATATTAGCCGTGCAATTGAAACAGTTGTGGAGACCCATGCACAGATGAGAAATGAACAAAGTACTAGTGCTGTAAAGCAAGAAGTGGAAGCCATACGCAAACAAAAATGTTGCCAAAGACAATGACGCCAAACTGTTACTTCTGTGGGAACCAGTACTCCCGCGAACACAAATGCCCCGCAAAAGGGAAGATCTGTTCCAAGTGTCGGAAGCCAAATCATTTTGCAAAGGTTTGCAAAAGCAGGTCTGTCAACGAAATTGAAGCCCTGCCAGCTGAGAACGAAGGAAACAATGAATACTTCATCGAGTCTGTTGACAGCAGAACGGATTCAACCCAAAAGCCAATGATTAAAGTTAACCTACCTGAATACCGACGAGAAATAACCTTCAAAATTGATACAGGGGCTGATGCAAACGTTCTCCCAGCAAGTGAATTTAGATCCCTAAAACCAAGACCTACCTTGCTTCCCAACAAAGATATCCTGACAAGCTACAGTGGATGCAGCCTTGAAGTACTTGGAATTGCACAGATTGTGATTCAGTATAAGGACCGAGAACCGCAGGTTCATGTGTTTCATGTTGTTGAAACCCACAAAGGACCAATCCTTAGTAGACAAACGAGCAAACAGATGAACTTGATCAAGTTTGTGCTTAGCATGTCATGTAGCATGACTAAAGACCCAGCCACGGTTTCAACCAGACCAGAAGTACGACAGATCCTCGAGGAATATGATGATGTCTTCCAAGGTATTGGGACGTTGCCCGGAAAATGTCACATTTACCTGAAGGAAGGATCTGTTCCGACAGTCCAGCCACCAAAAAGAGTTCCGTATGCCCTTCAGCCGAAGCTAAAAGAAGAACTAGACAGATTAGAAAATATTGGCATCATAGAGAAGGTACAAAAACCGACAGACTGGGTGAATTCGATTGTCCTTGTAAAGAAACCAGACGGAAAAATCCGTATTTGTCTAGATCCAGTGGACTTAAACAAATGTATCAAGCGTCCTTACCACCCCATTCCTAGCTTTGATGATGTAGCAGTGAGATGTGCTGGAGCAGAAAGATTTTTCAAAACCGACGCTAGAAATGGTTACTGGTCAATGGTTTTAGACGAGGAATCTGCTGACCTCACTACATTCAGCACAACATTCGGAAGATACCGCTTCAAGAGATATCCTTTCGGGCTCATATCAGCCCAGGATGAGTACCAAAAACGAATGGAAGAGGCGTTCGAAGGTATTGACATTGGTCTGATTGTAGATGATGTTGCTGGAATGGCTGAAAGTACAACAGATCATGATAGAAAACTAAGGACAGTTATGCAGAGGGCTCGTGAAAAAGGCATCAAGTTCAATAAAGAGAAATGCCTTTTCGATGCCGTAGCCATTCCCTACTTTGGACATATACTGACAAAGGGAGGTATGGAACCAGACCCTAACAAAATTAGAGCAATGAAAGAAATGCCAGCCCCCAAGAACAAAGATGAATTGCAGACTCTTCTAGGGATGTACAACTATTTGTCAAGGTACATTCCCTGCCTCTCTACCCTAAACCAGCCACTTAGGGACCTGGCCAAAGCAAAGGAGTTCATGTGGAAAGTAGTACACAACGATGCCCGAGTCAAAATCCAGGAAGCCATTTGCAGCAACCTCGCCTATTTTGATACCAAAAGTGCCCAGGTGGAAGTGATAACAGACGCATCACAACACGGGCTAGGTGCTCAACTGGTTGCGGATCACGCCACAGTAGCCTTTGCTTCTAGATCTCTTAGTGACACAGAAAAACGGTACTCACAAATCGAGAAGGAGCTTCTGGGAATTGTGTTTGCCTGCACGCATTTCCATCAATATATTTATGGTAGAAAGATCACTGTGACAACAGATCACAAACCTTTAGAGGCGATATTGTCCAAACCAATAAATAGGGCACCACCCCGATTGCAAAGAATGATGCTAGTGTTCCAGCAGTATGAACTGTCATTCCAGTATCGTCCCGGCAAAGAAATCCCGGTAGCTGATGCCTTATCACGAATGCACTTACCTGACCAAGACCCAGAAATTCAAATTGAAGGAGAAGTAGCCATCCATGCATTCTTTAGAGATATTCCAGTAAGCAGAAACAAACTAGAGCAAGTCCGTGAGGAAACCCTAAGAGATGTTGAGCTGAAAACACTGTCAGACATCGTCGAATCTGGCTGGCCTAACAACCGAAGAGATGTACCATCTATCGCTCTTCCATTCTGGAACTACAGAGACGAGCTGGCTATCAACGATGGTATTATACTGAAAGGCGAACACATTGTTGTGCCTAAGGCACTGCGTGGAGACATACTGCGACAGCTTCATTCATCACACGTTGGCATTGTGAAAACAAAAGAAAGAGCTCGTAGCTCTGTATTTTGGCCTAACATCACGAAAGATATCACGCAACTAGTATCTCGTTGCGAAATATGCGCCATGCATCAAATGGATCAACAGAAAGAGCCATTGATATCCTCAGAGGTTCCCCAGTATCCATTCCAACACGTGGGCCTGGACATCTTTACATTCAGTGGTATGGAATACCTAATCACTGTAGACTATTATAGTAGATTTTTCAAGGTGGATAAACTTGCCATTTCAAGCTCACAGCAAGTGATCTCGAAATTAAAAATGCATTTCGCCAGATATGGTATACCAGAGAAGATTACTTCAGACAATGGGCCACAATTCAGCTCGGAGCAGTTTCGAACGTTTGCAGCATCCTGGGATATCAACCACGTCACATCGAGTCCCCGATACCACATGGATGAGCGAGAAGGCGGTCCAGACGGCAAAACGGATCATGACGAAAGCGACAGAAAGCCGAACAGATCCATACATCGCATTGCTGGAAAACCGAAACACCCCAGTTGATGGAGCATATACACCGGTTCAGCTGCTCATGAGCAGGAAAACCCGGTTGATGGTCCCAGTGCTGCCATCCCATCTGCAGCCAAAAATAATTGCGAAGCCAGTTTTTGAGAAAGCAAGAGAGAAAGCTCAGTCTAGACAGCAGAGAGCTCACAACAAGAACGCCAAAGAGCTGAAAGAATTGAACATAGGAGAGAAAGTATGGGTGAAATTTGACGAAAGTAGTAGATGGTGCAAGGGCGTAGTCGAGAAGAAGTTGAGACAACAAGAGCGCTCTTACCTGGTGCGGCTGCAAGACAACAGTACTCTTCAGAGAAACAGGCGCCACCTACATCACAGATCAGAACCAGCTATAACCGAGCCGGCGCCTATACCATCCCACCCATTACATGCAGGCCGTGTTACCCAGTGCCCCAAACTACATACTTACCCAGATGGAACAGCGACAGTTGGAACTAGTACGACGCCTGTTGCAGATCAATCCAGTGCCGAATTGAACAGCAGTACTGACGAAGAAACCCCATCAGTAGTCGAAGATGATGATTTCACCGTAGCCAAAAGGCCAAACGTCAGGGAGAAGGAGGAAAGAGCATTAAGTCTACAATGTCAGTCAACTACTGATACAGTCATACCCCCTGTGACCAACGCTGAAGCCCCGCCAGATGCAGGAAGAGTCACTCGCTCAGGTAGACTTTCCAAACCACCTTTGCGTATGAACCTGAGCATTGATTGTCATGTTGATATCCACCTCCGTCCAGTCTGGCAGTGATGGAAGCCATTTCTACATGAGAAAGAAGATGAAACATATTGATTTGATTGCTTTGCTTGCTTTGCTTTTGTGTTGTTTGCTTATGCTTATGCACTTTATTTATAGGTGTTGGGTCTCCATTATATAATTGAATTCAACTATTGACTCTGAAGACAGAATACGTTACAGAAGACAGGCCTACTTGGAAAGTCTACTTGAATTACAATAGAGATGACTAAGATTTTTGGGCTGACTCACAACAGACAATGTCTATGGAACTTGCTGATGAAGAAGCATCCTAAGCCTAATTTTCCTGGCCACATAAATTCTCAAGGTTGACTAAGTTTTAGGATTGATATGTGACCACCAAGTTGCCTGAACTGCAATTGGAACTATGAAAAGCCATCTGTATGACTTTGTTATTTTCTCTATGTAGCCATCAGTGGGGTAATGTAATTTCTTTTGTATGACATTTTAGTGGATCATATATTAAATAAGAAAACCAAAAAGCATTCTATATAACTTTATTCATGTTTCTCTATAATAATTTGATGTTTAAAAAGTCATAGAGAAGACTTTATATCCTTCTCCATGTTTAAAGGAAACACAATAGGCTATTGCCTATTGTTTTGATTTTATAGTGCTTTGTATATAAGAGTAAATGACAATATTTGTTGCTTAGAGTATAAAGAACCAATGACTTTAATAGGCCTAGTCAAACAGTGCTCACCCAAGTAGGCTAATTTGTATTTCTAATATAAAAAAAGAATAAAAGGGTATTTATTTAGCCTTGGCCCCCTCATAAGGAGACATGTTAAGAAAACAATTCTTACTTTAAAATATGTATAATGATCCTAGTTCTTATATTATCCAAGGGGAGAACCTTTATCATCAAGTCTTTCCTCTAAAAATCCTCAAAAGTGAAAAAGTTTCCAAATATCACCACCTTCTTAATTCAATGCTTAAGTCTTTTGAAATTGCCGCTGTAAACTGCTGCCAAATAAGTTGTTTTATAGATAGCGTTTAGCACGTGTTTAACACGTGTGTCAAAAAACGTGTTTAAAGAAAAAGTAGTGGTATATTGACATTATAAAGTTGTTAACCTAACCTAACCTAACATAATGAAAATGAAAAAACTTTTTTTTCATGAAAAACTACTTTTTCATTTCTTTTCATAACCTAACCTAACCACTGCTATTAATATTTTGTATTTACGCCACTGCTATTCGCCTTTTGCCACTGCTATTCGCCTTTCGCCACTGCTATTAATATTTTGTATTTACGCCACTGCTATTCTCCCTTCGCCACTGCTATTCGCCCTTCGCCACTGCTATTTAAAAATAAAAATAAAATAAAAAGACCAGCATGAGTGCTATCTATAAAAGAACTTATTAGGTGGCAATTTAAAGCGGCAATTTAAAAAGACTTAAGCATTGAATTGAAAAGCGTGGTGATATTTGGAAACTTTTTCTCTTTTGAAGATTTTTAGAGGAAAGACTTGATGATAAAGGTTCTCCCCTTGGATAATATAAGAACTAGGATCATTATACATATTTTAAAGTAAGAATTGTTTTCTTAACATGTCTCCTTATGAGGGGGCCAAGGCTAAATAATTACCAATAAAAGGTATATGCTACTATTATATAGTAACTATGAGGTAGATTTATATCAAAATATTCAAGCAAATCACACAGCCTACTAGATGTCTTACCTTAGCCTACATAAGGTAGGCTATCAGTGGAAGTCATTAGGTCTGCAAAACTACCGATAGGGTAGCCTATATATTGATACTTTCTTTTAGAATCATTAATGGGTAAAATTCTACTTTAGCTACTTTTGGCTATCTTGGAATGGGTTTAGGTTAGGAAAATGAAACTTTCAGGTATGGGTCTACAGGCCAAAGAATGTCCTGGGAAGGTATTTTAGAGTACCTACCTCCACTCCTTCTCCCTCTAAAGGGTCCTGAAATTTGCCTACATGACAGGTCTATACCCATCGAAATTTTGACAAAACAACATTGTACCTTAATTTTCAGTTATCAGGGCTATATGCTGATTTACTTTTTTTGGTCATTTTCTGCTGTTTAACAGCACACGTTCTTTATTTTTGAAATTTGCCACGAACTTGCGTATTGGAATACATTATGTGAACAGGCGATCTTTCTCCTTAAAAAATGAATTACCGGTTTTTCACACTAATTTAAGACGTATATGGCTGTGTAAGTTTGCAATTGACCAATTTAATGAATTAGTTTTCATTTTAGGTATCCTTGGTACTTTAAGGTTGAAGTGATTACAAAGTCAATATATATTCCTTTTCAATCCCTTCTTATACCATGATCATCTCTGGCGATGAGGGATTGGCATTTTTTTTTATAGGGAGTTTACCTATTATTCGCTTCCGATGCAGTACGAAAAATTTGTTTCGTATCCGCTACGGAAAGGCAGGTGCAAGTAAAAATAGGCTGTTAGAACACCGTCATCTTCCAAGTCATATTTTATAAGTAAAACAAAATTCAGAGACAAGTGAGGGAGTTTCTAACTAGGATCTGGTTGTCAGGCGAACGTTTTAACGGATAGGGGGAATGTACTTGTCCTGACTGGTGTACCTTTCTGTTATTTTAGCAGCATCTCTAGTGTATGCTTATGAAAAGCGATAGATCGCCTTATGCAACCAATTGGGTTCGGTTAGAATATATTGCAAGTTTTTTAGATTTCCTGTGAGTAAAACCATTCAAAAGGCTTTGAGGGGACAACAAATTCAGTTTTAATGTCCACATTGAAAGAAGGAATTTGGATTAAAAGTCTGAGGCAATTTAGAGGCTTAAAATTAACATTTGTCTTTTAGACCGTTGTCATCTTTGTTGGTGAAGGTTTTGCACGTTTTCCTAGTTGGTGTGTCTATTATTAGTTCTCGATGTGCATTTTAGGCTAGTACAAATAACTTGCTACATTTTTTTTTTCCAATATATTTGAGGGTAAAAATATTTGTCTATATGCGATTACTAAATGATTATAAATAAAATATGTCACAACGAAGTGGTTTCTTAATTATTCTATTAAAGATTAGCTGCAGCAATATGATCCAGAAAAGCTAGAGATAGATACATAGCACTATTAGGCTTTATAACATCTTATTTTAAACTTAAAACCGTAATGATTTCAACGATTGAAAAGGATAAGTTTCAATTGGCTACAAATTCAATGTAATTTTTTGGAATCCCTTCTTTAGATCCCAGGCCACAGTGTTGGTCCTGCAATACTTTTGTGGGTGAAGCCGACAAGGGTTGCTGCAAAACCTCACGTTGCCTATGCAACATAAATCTAGCTTTTGTTTTTGTTTACATCTTAAATTATTTTTCGCTGGCTTTTGGCAAAAAATTAGTTGCCTTGAGCCAGAAAGAAACATATACTGCTACAATTGCTACTAAAAACTCACTGCAGCATTAAGCCGCCCGAGGCCAACACGGCTACGCATGCTCCTCCTCCTTCCCAATCTGTTCAAAGCCTCCCTCTTTACATCTTCCCAAGAAGTTCACATTTCCCTCAAATATTTCCTTATGAAATCCTCCCACTCATTTGGCGATGAGCTAGTTCTTTTTCGCCCTAGATGGTTGGCCAATAAGGACGATCTTTAGCAATCTGTCATCCTTCATCCGCAGAACGTGTCCTAGCTATCTCAACTTTTTTTTAGAACCATATTTTTCGTCAAGCTAACTGTTTGAGGAATGGTCAATCAGTCGGGTACCCGAAACAATCCGTAGACTAATTCTCGAAAAAACATCTAGCAAATCCTCCTCCCTTCTTTTGAGTACCCACGCTTCAGAAAGATAGTTGACCACTGTCACCTTTTTTTTTCTTTTTTACAGATGTGGATGCGATGAATGTTCGCAGTCTATGCAACAAGATTCCTTGCGTCACTCACGATCACGTATTAACGCCTATAAGGCCTTGGCATCCCCATCTCTAATTGCACTCTCAAGTAAAGATCCAATTTTAACTGCTTTTGAACTCTGTGCTGAACTCACTCGTTTGGCCAATGTGGAGGCAGAATTTAGTGCTGATTATTTTGTAAGCAAGAGCTTCAATACTATTTGCTTCAATAATGTGGTTTGGTTAGTAGCATTTAGTAATACTTGACATCCTTTACTAATGTTTGATAATTTTTGATGTGGTAATGTTAAGTAACAGTTGATGGGGTGGTCTTGAAGCAGAAATTAAGGTTTGTTATCTCATAAGCATGCGCTTCAGTAATACTTAGCTAATGTGGCTCTGTTGGTAGTGTTTTGGTAAAAACTGATATGGTAATGCGTGGAAATAATAGATTTGGTAATTTTGATAAAGAGCTTAGTGCTGATTATCTCTTGATTGTGAGCTTTAATAATGTTTAAATAATGTGGCTGATGTGGCTTAGTTGGTATTTTTTGTAATAACTGATTTGGTAACACTGGCTAATAATTGATGTGATAATTTCAAAAAATAACCTAGTGTTGATCGTACCGTAAGCTATTTAATTAGTGACAGGATGGTGAATCGGAATCATGAGACTCGTAATATCGTAAACTATCGTAATGCTTAATAATACGTGTAATACGTAATATCGTAACACCTTAACACGTGATACCGTAAGCATCATACTGTTAGCTAATTAATTAGTAACAGGATGATGAATCGGCATCGAGAGACTCGTAATATTGTAAGCTATCTTAATACCGTAATACTTAATAATACGTGTAATACATAATACCGTAACACCGTAACACGTAATACCGTAAGACTCGTACCCTAAGCTATTTAATTAGTAACAGGATGATTTAACTGGATTGAGAGACTTGGAGTTCTCCGAAGAATCAGAATCCGGTATATTTTTGCTGTTTTTGAAACGATTTTATTTTGCAATTTGACTTTCTGTAGAAAATACCACATTAAAAAAATTAAATAACTTGAATTCTGAGAGGCTAAACAACCAGTTTTATATGCGGCAATTTCCATACAATGATACTACTTATCTAGCTGCTTACTTTTATAATAATTAATTGAATAACAACAAAATTGTCGCTTTTGCTTGACAATATTTGTTGTTTTTTTTTCCTGTTTTTTTTTCATTTTTTCTGTATTACTCAAAAACGTATATTTGTAGCTTTGATATTTAATGTTCAGCAAATTGTTAACATAAAGTAGATGAGCTATTTTGTATTTATATAGAGGCTATTGCGTTCCAAAAAACTTTAGTGAGGTAATTTTTCTTCGTTTGCTTATTAAAGAAACTTTCCTCTCCTCAATCAATCAATATACTTAAAGCAATATCTTCATTCATTTTGTTGTATATTTTGTAAATATCTTTTTTTACGGAGTTTTTTTCTTATGTTCACTAATCGTATTTATAAATTGTTTTCATATGCGTAAGATATTCCATAACTACGATCAGACACGTCCACAAGATTGATTCCTTCGGGAGACGGAGATTTAGGAGGGTGACACAATTCCAAAAATAGGCGAATAAAATGGAAAGAATAAGATGTTCTTGGAAAAATAGCAGATATCTTAATATTCCAGGATTCGTCAACTTGAAGGTACCCTTACTCTTTGGATGTCCTTGATTAACTGCTAATACGCAAAATGCACGCTTTTTAATGTTGGTATGCCAGTTATAGAAGACAATAAGCAACTTGTATGGGTCTTCTACCTTCTGTGAACGAAAAAAGTTATGTTTTGAAATGAATAAAACTTTTGTTAAAGAAAAAAATAATGACCACTTGCCACAGCGAATGTTACTACTTGGTACTGTAGTTGCGACACGATATTACTATGATGCAACAACTCGTGACTTCAACTGCACGCTTGCGATAACTACCATCTGTACTGCTATTAGTACTGCGATTGCGACTGTGACGGCAAATACTAAGCGTAACTGCAGCTTCTACCATTACAACTAAGACTTTCGAATCAAACCAAGAGTTTAACTGCAACCTGCTTCTCTAATGGGATAGCGCATCCAGATTGTCAAAAAAGGCTTATCTGTAATATCTCAAGAATGGCTAAGGTTATCAAATTGGAAATTTAGGGAATATTGTGGGGAATGTTACACTAATCAAAAGACACTAGGTGCATCCGAGTTGTTCAAAAGGGCTTGCCTGGGCGTATCTATGTTGATTTCCGGAATGGCTATGGGTATTAAGTCAAACCTTTCCTGGAATGCTGAGGGGGCGTTGAACAAAATAAAAACCCACTATACGCATCCAGGTTGTCAAAAGCGGCATATCTAGACAGTAATTCAAGAACAGTTAGGAAAGGGTATCAAGTTGAAACACTCGGAGAGTGTTAAGGGGGATGTGGAACTTCAAGACACTATGTACATCCCAGTTGTTAATTGGCGGGCTGCAATATCTCAGGAATGGCTAATATTATTAAGTTGAAACTATCAGGAAAAATGGACGAGATGTTGACCTAATCAAAAGACACCATAGGCATTCTGATTGTTAAAATGACGCTTCTGCAATATCTCAGGAAAAATGAAGGAATGCTAAGTTCAAACCTTCAGAGAATGTTGAGGGGGATTTTGAACTTAATCAATATACAACTATGGACACTCCGGTTTTGAAAAGGTGCAATATAACAGGGTCACCTAATCGTATTTAGTTGAAACTTTCAGGGGATATTGAGCTAAATTATAAGATGTTTTGTACATCCATCTTGTTAATACAATATGCACATCTTGGTGGTCAAAAGAGGGTATTTGCAATATCTTAGGAGCCACTCATGGTATTTAGTTGAAACTTTCAACTTTCAACCAAAATCGACTTTTTTTATATTTTCCGAAAAGAAGTTTTTAAAAGAAAAGTAGTTCTTTAATAATGCAAAGAAGTTCTAAAATAATGCAAACTTAAAAAGACCAGAAACTACTATTAAAGAATAAATGAAAACCAGAACGAACAGAAACAAAAATAAATGACAATACGAAACATAAAAATAACAAATACTGATATAGATGTATAAGTAAATCTTTTATTGATTTTATTATCTAAAAAGTAGTTGATTCAGATGATTATAGAAAAGAGCACTTGTATAGTGTACCAGTTGAGTACGTCAAAGTGATTAGTCCTTTGTACTAAAGTATTAAATAAAAAAAAAACTTTTTTTTAACTGAAAGTAAGGAGCGAAATTAAAACTTAAACAAACAGAAATTATTCCGTATGTGAAATGGGCGGTCCCATCCTCAACACCTCCCTCTTTGCGCTAAAGTTTTTATTGTTTTAAAAAATAAAGTTGTGAGCCAGAGTCAATTTTTAGCGTAAAGAGCGAGGCGTTGAGGAGGGAACCGCCCCTTTCATATACGGAATCACTTCTGTTTGTTTTAAGTTTTAATGTCACTCCTTACTTTCAGTTAAAAAACTTTTTTTTAAATTTAATTTCTGAACGTTTTTGAATTAGTGCAGCTTTAATTTTGGCTCACCGTACATGAATAATTAAAACAAAATTTGCATATTAATTTTACTTTTTTTGGCTAAATGGCTTTCTCAAAATTTTGTTGGACGTAACTTACGAATTAACTTACGTAACGAACTTCTATATTCGTATGTTTTTATTACGTATATTATGTAGTTCGCCCCCCCCCAGTCAATACCTCCCTCTTTACGCTAAAGTTCAAATTTTGTTCGAATCACAAACCCCTGAATCACAAAGGCCCGTTAATTAGAATAGATAGCTCTTTTGAAAATACTAAAAAAAACTTAATCGTAACAAGTGAGGTATTGACTAGGGGACGAACCCCCTCATATACGCAATAATTTCTGTACGTTTTAAGTGTTAATGTTGCTTCTTACTTTATTTGAAAAAAAACTTGTTTTTTTATTGAATTTCTGATAGTTTTTTAAATAATGCTGGGAAATCCTGCGCCCCTTCATAGAAATGTCCCTTCCCCCAAGGAAACATCCTCCATGGAAAGATCCTCCCCCGTTATTTTCCAAGAAGCACTTCATATGGGTCGTCGTAAGAACTTCAAATGGGGCTCATTCGATCGGAAATTGAGAGTTCTAGTGCCCTTTTTAAAGGTCAAAATTGATTAGAACACAACGCCCCTTCCACGTCTACCATTTCCCCAAACACATCGAATCAAAATTTTGAGATTGCCATTTTGTTCTACGTAGTTGATTTCCAGATATAAATTCATTCTTAGACCACACTGGCTATACGTGACAAATGAAACTCAGAGAGGAAAGAAACTAACAAAATGAAAAACAAAATCAAAAAGAGTGAAAAAACGAGGATTTTATCAGCCAGTGGCGAACCATGAAGAAGACAAAATATAAGCAAATATTTCGACAAGGACCTCCGCCAAGTCGTCCTCAGTGCTAAACAAAAAAAAATTAGACAAAAAAAAAAACGAAAATCTCACCTTTCGAAGTTTACCCTACAAAGACAGAACAGACACTGAATAAAAACCAGGCAGGAATCAATGAAAAAGAATTTACCAAGATGATTGGGCAAGAATCTTTTGTTTTGCAGTAGTTTTAGCGTGTCTACATTTTCGTTTTTCATTAGATATGCAAATAGGTTCTTTTAAGCTGTACCGGGTGAAAATATTGATTGAGTCCTTCAAAATTAAACTGTCGTAAATTGGGATTAATGAAATATCTCCAGTATCTCTATTTATTGCTAAATTTTGGTTCATATATTTTTTTATCTCAAATACCTCTTTAAAAGTTTGTGGTACGCCATTTACAGTTTATATTAAGGTTGCCTCGTCAAAAAGAACTAGATGGGTCAGATTTACGAAAATTTGCGAAGCCAATGCCGAATCAAAGTTGACATATTAGTTAAAAAAAAAACTTTCCAAAAAATAAGTTTTTAAAGAAAAGTAAAGGCCATTTTAAAATTAAGCTCAGCAGATACAAATACCTGTTAAAATTCAAACTCAAAACGACCAGAAATCCCTATTGAAGAATAAATGAAACCCAAAACGAACAGAAATTAAATAAACGATCATAGGAAAAAACATACAACAAGTAATAATAAAAATGAATAAATAGATCTTAAAGCGAGTAATGCTTAGATTGAATATGGAAATCAAGCTTAAAACGAAAAAAAATATTTTGCTATTGAAGTATAGATGAAACTTAAAGCGAACAGAAATTGAATAAACAATCAATGCAAACAATCATACAACAAACATTAATGTAAATGAATAAATAAATCTTAAAACGAGTGAAACTTAAATTGAATATGCAAATCAAGCTTGAAACAAACAAAATTCACTACAAACAAGAGTTTGGCTATCGCCTCCTTCTCTCACTGTAAAAGTCTAAAACCTACTGCGTCATTGGCGCTTTACTGAAAACCAATTTTATTACAAATATTTTCTTTTGTACTTAATACTGAAAATAAACATTAAAATTATAGTAAAATTTTGAACTGATAAGCTTTCAGCAATTAATATCATTATACACCAAATGTTCACTTTAATTTATTAGTCCTTTCTAAAGTTGTTCAAGACGAATATATTTACACTAAAAACAAAAGTTTGGATACTGCCCCCTTCCTTAACTGTAAATAAAAACCAAAAGCCTACTGCGTCATTGGTGCTTCACTGAAAACGAATTATATTACAAATATTTTCTTTTCCAGTTCATAAAGCATTGAAGATAAAAATAAAATTAGAGTGAAATAAATTCTTGTACTGATAGATCTTTCAACAATTAATATCATTATATGTTAGATATTCAATTTGATGTTCTTTATACTTTCCAAGACTGTCCAAGACGCGTATAGTTTAGAGTAAAGCGCCAATGAAGCAGTAGGTTTTAGACTTGTACAGTGAGAGAAGGAGGCGGTACCCAAACTCTTGTTTGTAGTGATTTTTGTTCGTTTCAAGCTTGATTTGCATATTCAGTTTAAGTTTCATTCGTTTTAAGATTTATTTATTCATTTACATTAGTATCTATTGTATGTTTGTTTGCATTGATTGTTTATTTAATTTTTGTTCGTTTTAAGTTTCCTTTATACTTCAATAGCAAAATATGTTTTTTCGTTTTAAGCTTGATTTTCATATTCAATCTAAGCATTACTCGCTTTAAGATCTATTTATTCATTTATATTATTACTTGTTGTATGTTTTTCCCTATGATTGTTTATTCAATTCCTGTTCGTTTTGGGCTTCATTTATTCTTTAATAGTAATTTCTGGTCGTTTTCAGTTTGAATTTTATAGGTATTTGTATCTTCTGAGCTTAAGTTTAAAATGGACTTTAATTTTCTTTGAAAAACTTATTTTTCAGTGTTTTTTTTTTAATTAATTTTTGTTCGTTTTTGATTACAAAAAGTTTCAAAGTTTTTAAAAATTCCTCATTTCAAAATCAAGCTTTTAAAAAAAAAATCAAATGTTCATCAAAGTATCAAATTTGGCATCAAAGTAACAATATCAAAGTGAAAAAAGCTTGCCCCCTTTGAAATGAGCCGCCTTTGAAGTTTATACGACGACCCCTTCTATATGAAGTGCCTCTGGAAAAAATAAATGGGGGGTGGGGGGAGGCTAGCTGTCCTCCGATCACTTTTTACTCTTAAAAAGTGAATTACAATATTGAATTTCCAATCAAATTAGCCCTCTATGAAGTTTATACGAGCATCCCTTCCATAGCAACCATATATGCCCCCAGGCATAACTTACAACGCCTACCCTCGGGCCCTGGGGGGCTGTGTCGACACCGGAGTTTTTGTTATCTGAACTTCGAACTGTTTTTAACAAAATTTCTATCTCAAAATTTTTATCTGATGCATTTAGGGCGTGGAGGGGGAGGGATAGTTGCCCTCCGATCTCTTTTGACTCTTAAAAAGTGAACGAGAACCTTCAATTTCCAATCAAATGAACCCTCTCCGAAGTTTATACAAGCATCCCTTCCATAAAAAAGATATATGCCCCCAGGACAACACTTACAACGCCTATCCACTGGGCCCTGCGGGGTTGTGTTGACGCCCGAGTTTTTGTTATCTAATTTTTGAACAATTTTTAAAAAACTGGCTACCTCAAAATTTGCAGCAGATGGGATTTGGGAAAAAAGGGCATGGGGGGGGCTAGTTGCCCATAAATCTCTTGACTCTTAAAAAGTGATCTAGAACTTTCAATTTCCAATCAAAAGAACCCTCAATGAAGTTTATACGAGCATCCCTTTCATAAGAACCATACATGCCCTTAGGGAATAACTTAGACCCCCTTCTCCCGGGCCCTGGGAGGTTGTATTGACACCGGAGTTATTTTTATCCGACCTTTGAACTATTTGTAACAAAATGTCTGTCTCAAATTTTTTATCAGATGGATTTAGAAAAAAAGGCGTGGGGGGGCTATTTGCCCTCGGATCTCTTTTGACTATTAAAAGGTGAACTCGAAATTTCAATTTCCAATCAAAAGAGCCCTTTCTGAAGTTTATACGAGTATCCCTTTCATAAGAACCATATATGCCCTAGGGCACAACCTACAAGGCCTGCCCCCGGGCCCTGGGGGGTTGTGTTGACACCTGAGATTTTGTTATCTGACTTTTGAACAATTTTCAAATTAATGGCTATCTCAAATTTTTTTTCGGATACATTCGGGAAAAAAGGGCGTGGGGGCGGCTAGTTGCCCTCCAATCTCTTTTGACTCTCAAAAATTGAACTAGAACTTTCAATTTCCAATCAATTTAGCCCTGTCTGAAGTTTTTACGAGCATCCCTTCCATAAGAACCATATATCCCCCCAGGGCATGACTTACAGCGCCTGCCCCCGGACCCTGGGGAGTTGTATCAACACCGGAGTTTTTGTTATATGATCTTTGAACTATTTTTAACAAAATAGGTATCTCAAAATTTTTATCGGATGTATTTGGGAAAAAAGGGCGTGTGTGGGGGGAGGGCTGGTTGCCCTACAATATCTTTATTCTCAAAAAGTGAACTAGTACTTTCAATTTCCAATCAAATGAGCCCTCTCTGAAGTTTATCTGAGCATTCCTTCCATAAGAACTATCTATGCCCCCAGGGCATAACTTATAACCCTTGCCCTGGGGGCTGTGGGGGAAGTGTCCTCCTCAAAAACATAATTTTTATCTGACAAATGAAACTCAGAGAGGAAAGAAACTAACAAAATGAAACATAAAATCAAAAAGGGTGAAAAAACGAGGATTTTATCAGCCAGTGGCGAACTATGAAGAAGACAAAATATAAGCAAATATTTCGACAAGGACCTCCGCCAAGTCGTCCTCAGTGCTAAACAAAAAAAAAAGAAGACAAAGAAAAAAAAAACGAAAACCTCACGTTTCGAAGTTTACCCTACAAAGACAGAACGGACACTGAATAAAAACCAGGCAGGAATCAATGAAAAAGAATTTACCAAGATGATTAGGCAAGAATCTTTTGCTTTGCAATAGTTTTAGCTGGTCTACATTTTCGTTTTTCATTAGATATGCAAATAGGTTCTTTTAAGTTATACCGGGTGAAAATATTGATTGAATCCTTCAAAATTAAACTGTCGTAAATTGGGCTTAATGAAATATCTCCAGTATCTCTATTTATTGCTAAATTTTGGTTCATATATTTTTTTTATGTCACATCAAAAAATTTGAGACAGACATTTTGTTACAAATAGTTCAAAGGTCGGATAAAAATTCCGGTGTCAATACAACCTCCCAGGGCCCGGGAGAAGGGGGTCTAAGTTATTCTCTAAGGGCATGTATGGTTCTTATGAAAGGGATGCTCGTATAAACTACATTGAGGGTTCTTTTGATTGGAAATTGAAAGTGCTAGATCACTTTTTAAGAGTCAAGAGATTTAAGGGCAACTAGCCCCCCATGCCCTTTTTTCCCCAACCCCATCCGCTACAAATTTTGAGATAGCCAGTTTTTTAGGAATTGTTCGAAAATTAGATAACAAAAACTCCGGCGTCAACACAACCCCGCAGGGCCCAGTGGATAGGCGTTGTAAGTGTTGTCCTGGGGGCATATATCTTTTTTATGGAAGGGATGCTTGTATAAACTTCGGAGAGGGTTCATTTGATTGGAAATTGAAAGTTCTAGTTCACTTTTTAAGAGTCAAAAGAGATCAGAGGGCAACTAGTCCCCCCCCCCTCCACGCCCTAAATGCATCAGATAAAAATTTTGAGAAAGAAATTTTGTTAAAAATAGTTCGAAGTTCAGATAACAAAAACTCCAGTGTCGACACAGCCCCCCAGGGCCCGAGGGTAGGCGTTGTAAGTTATGCCCTGGGGGCATATATGGTTGCTATGGAAGGGATGCTCGTATAAACTTCATAGAGGGCTAATTTGATTGGAAATTGAAAGTTATAATTCACTTTTTAAGAGTAAAAAGTGATCGGAGGGCAGCTATCCTCCCCCACACCCCATTTATTTTTTTCCCAGAGGCACTTCATATAAAAGGGGTCGTCGTATAAACTTCAAAGGCGGCTCATTTCAAAGGGGGCAAGCTTTTTTCACTTTGATATTGTTACTTTGATGCCAGTTTTGATACTTTGATGAACATTTGATTTTTTTTAAAAGCTTGATTTTTAAATAAGGAATTTTTAAAAACTTTGAAACTTTTTGCAATAAAAAACGAACAAAAATCAATTAAAAAAAATACTCTGAAAAATAAGTTTTTCAAAGAAAATTAAAGGCCATTTTAAACTTAAGCTCAGCAGAAACAAATACCTTATAAAATTCAAACTGAAAACGACCAGAAATTACTATTAAAGAATAAATGAAGCCCAAAACGAACAGAAATTGAATAAACAATCATAGGGAAAAACATACAACAAGTAATAATATAAATGAATAAATAGATCTTAAAGCGAGTAATGCTTAGATTGAATATGAAAATCAAGCTTAAAACGAAAAAACATATTTTGCTATTAAAGTATAAATGAAACTTAAAACGAACAAAAATTAAATAAACAATCAATGCAAACAAACATACAATAGATACTAATGTAAATGAATAAATAAATCTTAAAACGAGTGAAACTTAAACTGAATATGCAAATCAAGCTTGAAACGAACAAAAATCACTACAAACAAGAGTTTGGGTATCGCCTCCTTCTCTCACTGTACGAGTCTAAAACCTACTGCTTCATTGGCGCTTTACACTAAACTATACGCGTCTTGAACAGTCTTGGAAAGTATAAAGAACATCAAGTTGAATATTTAACATATAATGATATTAATTGTTGAAAGATCCATCAGTTCAAGAATTTATTTCACTCTAATTTTATTTTTATCTTCAATGCTGTATGAACTAGAATAGAAAATATTTGTAATATAGTTCGTTTTCAGTGAAGCGCCAATGACGCAGTAGGCTTTTGGTTTTTATTTACAGTTAAGGAAGGGGGCAGTATCCAAACTCTTGTTTGTAGTGAAAATATATTCGTCTTGAACAACTTTTGAAAGAACTAATAAATTAAAGTGAATATTTGGTGTATAATGATATTAATTGCTGAAAGCTTATCAGTTCAACATTTTACTATAATTTTAATGTTTATTTTCAGTATTAAGTACAAAAGAAAATATTTGTAATAAAATTGGTTTTCAGTAAAGCGCCAATGACGCAGTAGGTTTTAGACTTTTACTGTGAGAGAAGGAGGCGATACCCAAACTCTTGTTTGTAGTGAATTTTGTTCGTTTCAAGCTTGATTTGCATATTCAATTTAAGCTTCACTCGTTTTAAGATTCATTTATTCATTTACATTAATGTTTATTGTATGATTGTTTGCATTGATTGTTTATTCAATATCTGTTTGCTTTAAGTTTCATTTATACTTCAATAGCAAAATATTTTTTTTTCGTTTTAAGCTTGATTTCCATATTCAATCTAAGCATTACTCGCTTTAAGATCTATTTATTCATTTTTATTATTACTTGTTGTATGTTTTTTCCTATGATCCTTTATTTAATTTCTGTTCGTTTTGAGTTTCATTTATTCTTCAATAGGGATTTCTGGTCGTTTTGAGTTTGAGTTTTAACAGGTATTTGCAGCCAGTTCGCTCCTTACTTACAGTTCGTTACCACGAACTGTTTGATTATTGCTGCGGCTGAAGTAGAAATTGAGGCAAGTAGTTGTCCGGTTTAGAATCAGGAGTTAGGTAGAAATTTTTATAAACTAAACACGACATTCAAGCTTGATTTGCATATTCAATTTAAGTTTCACTCGTTTTAAGATTTATTTATTCACTTACATTAATGTCTATTGTATGATTGTTTGCATTGATTGTTTATTCAATTTCTGTTCGTTTTAAGTTTCATTTATACTTCAATAGCAAAATATTTTTTTTCGTTTTAAGCTTGATTTCCATATTCAATCTAAGCATTACTCGCTTTAAGATCTATTTATTCATTTATATTATTACTTGTTGTATGTTTTTTCCTATGATTGTTTATATAATTTCTGTTCGTTTTGGGTTTCATTTATTCTTCAATAGTGATTTCTGGTCGTTTTGAGTTTGAATTTTAACAAATATTTGTATCTGCTGAGCTTAATTTTAAAATGGCCTTAACTTTTCTTTAAAAACTTATTTTTTGGAAAGTTTTTTTTTTTAATTAATATGTAAACAATGGGCAAAGCTCATAACTTGCAGCCCTTTCCCCGAGAAATGTGGGGAATTAAGTTATCCTTAAAGACATATTTATTAGATTTTCGACTTTGCTGAACAAAATGGCTACCTCAAAATTTTGATTGGGTTACTTCGGGAGAAAAATCATGGCGGGAGGGGGCCAAGTTGCCCTCCAATTTTTTTGGTAACTTAAAAAGGGCTCTTGAACTTTTAATTTCCGTTCGAATGAGTCCTCTCACGATATTCTAGGACTACTGGGTCGATACAATTACCCCTGGAAAAAAAAAAAATAAACACGCATCTGTGATCTTTCTTCTGGCAAAAAATACAAAATTCCACATTTTTGCAGATAGGAGTTTGGAACTTCGATAGTTGGTTTTTCTGATACGCTGAATCCGATGATGTGATTTTCATTAAAGTTATATGAGTTTTAGGGGTTGTTTCCCCCTTTTTTCGAAAATAAAGCAAATTTTCTCAGGCTTGTAACTTTTGACGGGCAATATTAAACTTGATGAAACTTATATATTTGCAATCTATATAAAAATCTTGTTCCTTTGATGTATCTTTTGGTATCAAAACTCCATTTATTAGAGTTTCGGTTACTATTGAGCCGGGTCGCTCCTTACTTACAGTTCGTTACCACGAACTGTTTGATTATTGCTGCGGCTGAAGTAGAAATTGAGGCTAGTAGTTGTCCGGTGTGGAATCAGGAGTTAGATAGAAATGTTTTCTTCGTCTCCAGTTGCACTCTTTGTTTTAATGAACTGTTTTCTGAACACCAAAACATAGGCTATGAGATAAGGAGGTGTTAAAAGTTAAAACTCTCCTGGACGTACATAACTTAAAGGATTTGAGTGTCCTATATAATAAGGTCTGGGAGGAAATCAACGAATTTATCGCGGTCTTGAGAAAACAAAACATAAGGATATAGCTCAAAATAATGCTAAGAAGACCAAGTGAGCTAAATTAGGAATAAATGAGGGTAAGAATATCACCAATAAATTTAGCGAGTGAAAAACTACTCGCTTAGGCAATACTTATCGTTTGGCATTTCTTATTTAGGATGCTGGGTGCAGTGAAGACATAAAAAGTAGAATAGTTAAGACACGGAGTGTATTTTCCCAGGTAAAAAAAAGTTTAAAAGAAAAGGACAATTAGTCCTAGAGTTAGGCTTGAATGACAGAAGCCACGCTAGTGACTGAGGTTGGGTTTTTGTTCCTAAATGCGAGTGCCTCAAAAAATTGAGAAACATATGATATATGATTAGGAAAACTTGATGTATGGTTTCCAGACAAATTGTCTATTGTGACAATTACAAATTGTATATTGTCTATATTGTGGGATGGGAAGTGGTACTGGGAGAAAGAAGAACTAGGAGAAAGAAGAAAAGGAGAAAGAAGCTTCAAGGGAGGGAGTAAAGAGTGAAACTCAAAACAAGGTGGGAGTAGGAAGAAGCTTGCTCGGCTGTGTTCTTCGAAGATTTGATCTGTGCCCAGTACTCAGTAGTAGCATTAGTTCTATGGTTTGGAGTACACTTTTTTTTCTCTCTCTATCTTCTCTTTCAAACTTTTTTTTCTGTTGCTTTTTTTCACTCTCTTTAGTGACAGTAGTATACAGCATACTTTACAGTGTTTTCTTTTATATTGCATTTTAAATGCGTACCCATATGTCTCGATCATTTCAACAACTTAACTAGACATTCAGGATCATCATCTAGCTTTTAATCTTTGAGTTAATAGATTTTGTTTTTTTATTGCCGACATTTCATGTACTTGCTATTGAAGTATAATGATACAATTTTGCACAAGTATATGCAAATGTTTCTATATATTTTTGTCTTTGTTTCTGATGATAACCAGGATTCTTGGTATTTGAACTATATTTCTACCTTTCAAGTGTTTGAATTTGTGTATACAATATTCAACAATTTCAGGATCTTGCCCGTCGAACAGAAGCATTTGCAACAGAACTCCTTGATCATGCTCGTACGTCTCGGGAGCTTGAGATCATCCTCAACTTTTCACCTGGACAATCTTGGGAGCCAGGAGACCGTCAGACTCTTGACAGACTGAAACTGGCGATCAAGCGTGACCAAAACAGGTAATGCATCAATTAAACTCGGGAGCCACTCCCGGACTGAGTCCAAAAGTTCAACATTGTTGAGCTTCCACTGAATCAGATTCAAAGGTCTAAGGCCGAGTCAAGTATTTTAACGCCACTTCCGACTCCCGGTAACTTTGTCTCAGCTGACTAAAGATTGTGCTTAACGATACTTTTATAAAGCTTTAAAATCTTGTTTTTTTTTTAAATAAACAGGAATGTAATTCCTGTAACGGGGTGTTATAGTGTTTGAAATATGAGGCCAAAATCAGTTTAAAGATGTCACTGGTTTTGCTTAAAAAAAAAAAACTCTGAAAATGTTTTTGGCTTTTCTTTAATCTTCTATGTCAGGATTAGTTTAAATATTAATAAGTTTTGGACAACTGATCTTAAAACCATTTTTTCCACTTGGTTTGTTTTTGTCAGTCTCAAAGTTCATGTTTGACCAACACGTGTGTCTTCTCCACCTACCTCCATGTGTCTTCCACCATAAATTTATTTTTGTGCGTACTTATTCATGAACGAACTTTATCATATTTACGGTGATCTGATATCTGGCTCAATGCAACATTGCAGCACACTGTGATCATCAGCTTCAATGCATAAAAGACGAACCGGTAAAGGTAAGTTTCTCATAGAGTATATGTATTTCTAAAGAAAAATGCTCCATCCCTTGCCAGTATATTCTCTGAGATTGGGAGACTGAATAAATATCCTTTTGATGATTTTGTGCTAATTAGTTATCTCACACCTACTGTTTGATAGAATTGTTACCATATTCTGTACAAAATTTTGCTTTGCGAGAAAAATGGCTGAAATTAGCACTTTCCTGGAGCAGGTCTCATTTCTTATTTAAAAGTTGGTCTAGAACTTTAAAGTTCCCTCCGTATAAAGTTTCATATTTGCTGACAGTAGCTTTAGGGCTCTCAGACATGCTGAATTCTATTGTATAGTCTACTTTATTGTATAATGATAACATCCCTTTTTCAAAAAATATTTAATTTTGTTTAATAATAACTTTTGTTCAGCAGATATAAAAATTAATTAGTTTTTATATGGTCAGAATCAGTGTCAAAATTAGATTCTGATAATGCATATATTGTAATGTAAATTTTGGATTTTTAGAATCTCGATTTCTATTTACAACAGTTCTCTTTAAATTTTAGCTCATGATCAGACCTATTTCATACAGCTTTCTCTTAAATTTCAGAAAGACTGTCATCCCCTCAGCCCCCTGCTGCCTATGTTCAAGTTTAGTTTTTGCATGACAATGCTTCGAGAATAACAAAAATCTCTTAGAATAGTTTAGCCTAAATCATTTCTAAGACAGGGGAGGTGGGGATTAATATCATAAATGAACTAAGGGTTATCATTTATACATTTGCAAGAAAGGGAGTCATTGAACAAATGTTATTCTTGTCGGATGCGCCCATCACTTACCCTTCTATGCATATAAGATTATAATAATAATATTCGAGGTACAATTTAAGTATTTCTGCAATGAGAAGGGAGCTATTACTTAACAGCACACATATGCCAGGCTTAGTCAAAAATATCTATCTAAATGAAGGAAGGACCCTCTCCCTACATATTTATCTAGAGCACCTGTTGCACTAATTTAGAAAATGCGAAACGAAAATGCACTTTTGAGAGTTCAACCCCCTTACACAAAAAAATATCGATCAATCCTCTTCCCTACTAATGTATTTACAGATAAACTTGCCTCCCATGAATCAATGAAGCCTCATATTAATGAACTCAGTCAAATGAAGCTTGGAACTTATGCCAGTGATTACCTTTCATTCTGTTTGCACTGCAAATACCTTTTGAGATGAATGCTCACAGAGCAGTACTATTACCTCTGAAACTGAGAGACTGCATTAACGACTCCTCAAAATTTATAAATCATTTGTCTATCTCTGAAATTTAACTCGTTAGTCTGCTTTAGGCCCTCTTTAGGCTAAAATTGTTCTTTTGCACCACAAAATCGCAAAAATCACCTATTTGCCACGGCACGATCTATTTTCCTACTTAAAAAGGTAGTTTCCATTAAAATGATTCCCATTTTATAGTTCTAACCCCCCCCCCCCCACCACTGGTCGGATATGATCACCGTTGGGAAATAATAAAGCAATAAATAAGCAGATATCCACGATCATTCTTCTTAGGAAAAAAACAAAATTTCTTAGTTTTGTGGAACGAATTTTGAAAACCTTACAATAGGGTTTTCTGATGCATTGAATTTGGCGGTAATATTTTCATTAAGACCCCAACCCCTTAAGACAAAAGTTTTTAATATCAATATATTTGTTACGGTCAGTTTAGTTTTTTTGGTCCAACAGGTATTAAATTTTATTAATATTTTCTTCCTTTTAACTACTTTTCATTTAATATTTACTTTTAATTCCGATGGGTTAAGAAAGCTTTCAATTCCAACTATCTATTTATTTTTCAGCAAAGCGCAAGTGTTTTTTTTTCTCACCCTGCCAATTTAGAAACAAATTGACATCTAATGAGCATCTGGAATTATCCAGGGGGAATATGGGTAGGAGCTGTACTGGGAAGAGAGATTTTCCGTAGGGTTGAAAACACCGGGGTAATACGCATAGACCCACAATTCAAATATTTATAAATTCATTAATTTTCACCCTTGGAAACTTTTCCAATGTATGGAGTGTATAAGCTCTCCTTCAGGTTAAGCCCTCTCCTGTTCGTTTTTCTTCTCATATTTAGTACTTCAAATCTTAGAATTGAACTAATTAACAACTTAGTGATTCAACTAATAACATATATAAATGATTATAATAATCAAACAATAGTATCCCTTCGAGTTCAATAAATCGAATCCAATTTCTACTCATGGGTCGTGATTCAAAATTTAATATGGCTATTCAAAGTACACAACATCACAAAAACTTGTCTTGTACTTGCCGAAGTTGACTTAATACTAAGCAAAAAATAAAAAATGTACAAGAACACATATATACGACGCCTAACTATGGCCTAATTGCTTCTTTAAGACATTAAAATGTAGTTACCTTTCCTCGGCTAGTTTGTCAATCAAGGCGGGTGATAGGACAGAAATTCCCAAAGCCTGCTAGATAAGTCAAAAGATATTTCCTTTTAGCTGATTTTTATTATTTTTCGAGCAGGTAGGCCAGAAAAGTTTTAGGGACTGACCTTTCCTGAACTTAAATTAGAAAATTCTGGTCCAATTAATCGAAAAAACGGAATTCATACTTCCTGATGATGCAAGTCTCATCAAAACTTAATATCTCTATACCAGGGCCAAATTGAAAGAAATTAAATTGTTTTTCTAAGGTATCTGGGAAATTCGGTGTCGGCTTGTAGTTTTCTCTCGTTTATTTAAACCTATTATCTAAGTTCTACAAGTTATATCAAGGCCGCCAACATTATTCTAAATAGTTTTGACCACATAAACTAAAAACATTTATAATGGACGAAATAGGGCAAGTCTTTTAGTTACCATATCCTTTTAAATACCCAAATGTGTATAGCGCAACTTCCATTTAAATGGAAAATTGTTATACAGCATTACATTGTTGAATACCAGATTTCAAGTGGAAGGGAGGATCAGTGAATTAGTGTATGGGGGAGGGGTATCATAATCCAAAGAAATCACGCTCTGCAGACTAAGCTCTCTCTGTTTTCATGGAAAATCATCCAAGTCAATCTAGTGGGAGGGTGGGAGAAGGCAATTTACTTGTACTCTCCCTTGCCTTGATGAAATTTATTTAAGCTAAACGTTCAGAATAGTTGCTAAAGGGGAAGTAGGTCGCTTCATCCTGTTTAATTATATTTGATGTTAAATATTTGACTGTATATTGATTTTATTAATTAAACAGAGTGGGAATTGACTAGGGAAATAAATTTCACAGGAAAGATTGCTGGAAATTTTTGGGTTTGCATGAAGTCTTAAAAGTATATTGGAGGCCCAAACTCTGGGAATTTTTGTAATAAGTCCTTCAAAACAATCTTCATCAAGCATGGGGAGCAATAAATTCCAGGGGTATATTCAGATCATTTGTCAAGAATATTTAATGAAGAGAAGGGATAGTAGGTCCTCCTCTTGCTGAAATAATTTTGCTAAGAGGAGAGAACAGGATGTCAGGCTAAGATCTAGAATGTCATAGGTTCTTCATTTTGTCCAAAAATGGAAAGTCATAGTTTTAATATTCACGTTTTCCAGAATTCACGTTTGTCCAGAAATCTAATTTAATTTATTGAAATGATATCTTAAAAAGACCCAATTTTAAAATAATTTTATTTTTAATAATTTTATTCAATTTGTTTTCAAATAAATTAATTTTGAAATAAACGAAAATGACATAAAACTTTTTAAACAGTTCGTGGTAACGAACTGTAAGTAAGGAGCAACCCTGCTCAATAGTAACCGAAACTCTAAAAACCGATTTTGATACCAGTAGATACATCAAAAGAATCGTATTTTTATGCTGATTTAAAATATATAAGTTTCATCAAACTTAATCTAAACCATCAAAAGTTGCGAGCCTGAAAAAATTTGCCTTATTTTCAAAAAAAGGGGGAAACCCCCCCTAAAAGTGATAGAATCCTAATGAAAATCAAACCACCAGATTGAGCGTAACAGAAAACCCTAATGTAGATGTTTCAAAATCCTATCTGCAAAAATGTGGAATTTTGTATATTTAGCCAGAAGAAAGATCACGGATGCGTGTTTATTTGTTATTTTTTTTTTTGTTTTTTTTTTCCCTAGGGGTGATCGTATCTATCCAGTAGTCCTAGAATATCGTGAGAGGGCTCATGCGAATCAAATTAAAAGTTCTAGTGCCCTTTTTAAGTGACCCAAAAAATTGGAGGGCAACTTGGCCCCCTCCCATGCTCATTTTTTCCCAACGTCACTCAATCAAAATTTTGAGTTATCCATTTTGTTCAGCATAGTCAAAAACCAAATAACTATGACTTTGAGGATGACTTAGTCCCCCACAGTTCCTGGGGAAGGGCTGCAAGTTATGAACTTTGCCCATTGTTTACATATAGTATTTTGGCCAGTAAAAGTACGGTTTGACCGGGACAAAATTGCAACAAAAGGTTTTTTTTACACCAAAATGTTTAGAAAAAATCGCTGAACAACATATCCAAAATCCGCTAAAATCGCCCTCCGGGAAAACCTTCTGGGGCTGTTTAAAGGGGGTGGAAGGGGGTGAAAAATTAGGTATTTACATTTTTGACATTTAGGAAGCTTTTTTTACACTAAAATGTTCAGAAAAAACCGTTGAGCAACATATCCAAAATCCGCTAAAATCGGTCGCCGGGAAAACTCTTTGGGGCTGCTTAAAGGGGATGGAAGGGGGCGAAAAAATAGGTTTTTTAATTTTTGACATTTGGGAAGCTTTGTTTGCACTAAAATGTTCAGAAAAAATTGCAGAACAACATATCCAAAATCCACTAAAATTGCCCGCCGGGAAAACCTTCTGGGGCTGCTTAAAGTTGGTGAAAGGGGTGAAAAATTCTTTTTTCGATTTTGTTATTTTGGTACGTTCGGAGACTCGATTCTGGTATAAATCATCTCGCTGAAACCGAAAATGATGTCACTTTTATTGTAACACTTCTCTAACTTATATTAAACTACAAAAAATAAGATTTTAATAACTCCATTGCCAAAATAAAGGAAGTAGCTTTTCTTCCGAAGTTTTACAGAAAGATCAGATCAATGGACGCCTGAAATACTTCGAACAGGAGGGAAATATAGAACTTAAAGGAGCAGAGAAGTAACTCACTCTTTTTTGCTTCGCTAGTCGTCGGGAACCTGGTTATCTGATGAGAATCAAACTTGTGAAAACTAGGCTTTAGAGAAAGAGAGACTAAGCATAGATGCATAGAAACTTGAATATTCTAGTCTATACGGCTGATTAAAGACTAAGTACAGTTAGGTTTCGAAAACACAGGCTGCACAGCGCACACAACAGGATCGCCATCTATCTTCAAAAGTACCTGACTGTTATATCAGCTAGTTTGGCAGACACATTATTATGAGTAAGTAGACTTGATAGACTTGCTATGTTGCCTCATCAGTAGAGAGCTTTGCCATAGCTTAGGTCAATCAATATTGAAACAGAAGTTATTGTTCGAGGAAGGAGGGGATTGAACCTCCTTCTCAATTTGTTTTGAGATCAGAGCCATCTGTCGGTGCCTTGAAAAACGTCCACGGCGCAGATCAGTCACTAGATGTAATGTGACTACTAGCTGTCGTCGGAAATACATGAAAGTTTAGCGGAATTGCAGCGGATGCTCATTGGAGTAGTCATTCGATGACTCGGGTATGCTTCTATTTCTTGACTGGGAAAGCAGCTGATTCACTTTCGTTCCGGAAGAAAGACAAGGCTGTTACAATGGCATCCCAATCAGATGTTAACATCGATGGTGAACCGGTTCATCTAGATCAAGGGCTTCTGTTTCAGCGCTTAGCTACGGTGGCGAACCGGGAAGAATTCGATCTTCGAGACCTTTTGTCGCATGAGCTTTGTACGTATCCCCCATCCCTTTTTGGATCCTATGAAGTTCTGAATTCTGCCGACAAACCATCTCTGTCAAACGCAATTCGAAAGGCGTCAGGGGACCATTCGGATGAGCACTTAGACTCGTGCCACTATGTCGTTGACGGCGGCTGGCTGCTCCAGTAATTGACTTGGCAACCCAACTCTACATTTGACTTCATTTGCGAAAGTTACGTCAAGTATGTCACCACTAGATTTGGAAAAGCTTCGGTAATTTTTGATGGATATGACAATGGTCCTTCGACGAAAGGTATGGCTCACCTCAAACGTTCCAGGGGTAAACAGTGCCCAGTGGTAGAATTCACTGGTACAACAAAGTTAACAAGAAAGAAAGAACAGTTCTTGCAAAACTGCACAAACAAGCAGCGGATAATTCTAGCGATAGGAGAAAAATTGTCCTCAGCAGGTTGTTCGGTACAACATGCCTCTGCTGACGTGGATGTCCTGATTGCAACCACAGCCATTCATAATGCAAGAACTCAGTTGACGTGTCTCATCGGCAACGACACTGACCTCCTTATCCTTCTCCTCTATCATGTCACTGCCACCCACAAAGGCCTGTATTTTAGATTCGAGGCGAAAGCTTAAAACGAACATAAGCTATGGAATATTTGCTCTATCAAAGAAAAACTAAGGGACATGTGTGGTGCAATTCTATTTCTGCACGCATTCCTAGGCTGTGACACCACTTCGAGATAACGAGAAATTGGTAAATCTGTCGGACTATCATTGTACCGGTCCGATCCGTCTTTCTGTGAGGCCACTAAGGTCCTTATGGACTCGAAGGCTACGAAAGACGAGCTCATTGTAGCTGGTGAACAAGCTCTTTTGAGAATTTATAAAGGAAAGCCTGTAGAAACTCTCGTGTCCTTGAGACATCGTCTGTTCTTGGACAAGCTCGCTTCCTCTTCTGCATTTGTCTGCCCTGATCGGATGCCTCCCACACCCTCAGCTGCGAAGTTCCATTCTTATCGCGTGTATTTGCAGGTAATGGAATGGAAAAGCGAGGCTGCTGCGACGAAACCGGAAAACTGGGAATGGCGACTCTCTGCTGATAATTACATCCCAGTAATGACGGAGAAGAAACCAGCTCCCCAAAGTGTTCTTCAAATTATCCACTGCAAATGTAAATCAGGTTGCGATACGGCCAGATGCACTTGCCGTAAGAATGGCATGCCCTGCACACTTGCTTGCGGAGAGTGCATGGGAACAAGCTGTAATAACTCTGAACCAACATCTCTAGAAGAAGAAGAATTTAGTTTTTTGCAATAACGGTGGTTGTGCTCTTTTATAGTGCTCATTAATGAAATGATGATTCTCAATATTATGTGATCTAAAAATAATGATTATCAAAACTGTGATTTATATTTAGACGTGTTAATGTTTTTGTTTTCCAACTGTAAAAGAAGCCGATAATAAGAATGATTTTTCAAGTTTTTATGCATCTATGCCTATAGTTTCCCTTTTTCTGCAGTCTGGTCTTCACACGGTTGATTCTCATCGAATAACCAGGTTTCCAACGATTAGCGAAGCAAAAAAGAGTGGGGTACTTCTCTGCTCCTTTAAATTGCCGTTCGAGATTTTCCTGTGTTGCTGTTTGAGGTATTTCAGGCTTCCATTGATCTGATCTTTCTAACACTTCGGAAGAAAGGCTATTTCCTTTATTTTTGCGATGGAGTTATTAAAATCTTATTTATAGTTTAATATAAGTTACAGACGTGTTACAATAAAAAGTAACATCATTTTCGGTTTCAGCGAGTTGATTTATACCAGAATCTAGTCTCCGAACGTACCGAAATAACAAAAATCGAAAAAGGATTTTTCACCCCTTTCACCCCCTTCAAGCAGCCCCAAAAGGTTTTCCCGGTGGGCAATTTTAGCGGATTTTGGATATGTTGTTCTGCGATTTTTTCTGAACATTTTAGTGTAAACAAAGCTTCCCAAATGTCAAAAATGAAAAAACCTATTTTTTCGCCCCCTTCCACCCCTTTAAGCAGCCCCAGAGGGTTTTCCCGGCGGGCGATTTTAGCGGATTTTGTATATGTTGTTCAGCGATTTTTTTTTTTTTACATTTTAGCGTAAAAAAAGCTTCCTAAATGTCAAAAATGTAAATACCTAATTTTTCGCCCCCTTCCACCCCCTTTAAGCAGCCCCAGAAGGTTCTTCCCGGCGGGCGATTTTAGCGGATTTTGGATATGTTGTTCAGCGATTTTTTCTGAACATTTTTGTGTAAAAAAACCTTTTTTTGCAATTTTATCCGGGTCAACCCACTTTTCTCCGTACTTTTACTGGACTAATTGGTTATTGGGAAGTATATAGACGTTTTCAGGAGAGATTTTTTCGGGGGATGGGGGGGGGGGGGTCGGAGGAGGGAGTTACGGGGAAAGATCTTTCCATGGAGGCTGTTTCCTTGGGGGAAGGGACATTTCTATGAAGGGGCGCCGGATTTCCCAGCATTATTTAAAAAAGTTCAGAAATTAAATTAAAAAAAACAAGTTTTTTTCAACTGAAAGTAAGGAGCAACATTAAAACTTAAAACGAACAGAAATTATTATGTATATGAGGGGGTTCACCCCCTAGTCAATACCTCACTCTTTACGCTAAGGTTGTTTTTTAGTACTTCAAAAGAGGTATTTATTCTTATTAAACGGCCTTTGTGATTCAGGGATTTGTAATTCGAACAAGATTTGAACTTTAGCGTAAAGAGCGAGGTATTGACTTAGTTAATAAACGAACAGAAATCAGAGATAGTGGTCTAGTATCACCACGGTAAAGATCCATAAGACTTAAATGTTTTTATTATTTTTTTTTCAGGCCACTTCATATGGAAGGGGTGATTGTGTAAATCATGGAGGGTGCTCATTCGATTGGAAATTGAAAGTTCTATTGCCCTTTTTAAGAGTCAAAAGTGATTGGAGGGAAACCAGCCCCCTTCCCGTAGTTTTTTCCCAAATACATCCAATCTAAATTTGAGATAGCCATTTTGTTCAAAATAGTCCAAAAGTCAAATGAATATGTTTCAGGGTTTGACATAAAACCCCGCAGCCTGTGGGACATGGGCTGTAAGTTATGCAAGTTGCCTTTAGTTGAAATGTTAAGTTTTTCATTAGGAAATGGGGGCATGTTTGATCCTCGGTCCCCAAAATGGTTCAGGGCATGCTTTGAGGAAATATTTTGGCTTAGGTGTTGCTTTGAGGAAATGTTGAGAAGAACACTGAACGCAGTCAAAACACACTGCTTGCCTGCTGGCTGTCAAAATGACGGATCAGTAATATATAACGAACGGCTGAGGGTATTAATTTGAAACTTTCAAGGCCACTACTACTACAACTGCTACTGTGACTGAAATCGCAACTACTTGCGACTGCGACTAAGATGACTTGTGACGGGGATTACTTGCAACTTTGACTATTTCTGACTTCAACTACAATTACTTGTGACTGCAACTACTTGTGGCTACGAAAATGTGACTACGCGTGACTGCGACTGCAACTACTTGTGGTTGTGACTACTTTTACTCGCAATTATTTTCAGGAAATTTTAAGGGGAACATTGAACAAAATCAAAACACACTATGTTTAAAATCAAACTACAATATTTTTGGCTGCTTTCGAAAAATTTTGAGAGGGATGTTTTGAGAGGGATGTTTGACAAAATCAAAAGACTCTGTGCCTACTGACTATCAAAAGAGCATATCAGCAATATCTCAAGGACGGTTGAGGGTCTAATATGTGGGCTTTTTTTATGGTAGGATAAAATTAACAAGATGCATAGGACTGTTATGGTCACTTTTCTTCCTTTTTTAATGGGTTGAGTACATTTTCAGAGGCACATATACTTCAGAAAAGGGAAGGAAGACAAAGGTAGGGGTAAAATCGTGAGCATACAAAATGTTACAGTATATCTAGCCTAGAACTCAATCACCTAAAAGATGAAAAATTTGACCATCACAGTCCTATACATCTTGTTTATTTTACCCTACCATAGAAAAAAAAAGCCAAAATCAAACAGTTCGTGGTAACGAACTGTAAGTAAGGAGCGACCCGGCTTAATGGTAACCGAAACTCTAGAAAACGGTATTTAGATACATCAAAAGAATCAGATTTTAATGTTGATTTCAAATATATAAGTTTCATCAAGTTTAATCCTACCCATCAAAAGTTAGGCGCCTGAGAAAATTTGGCTGATTTTCGAAAAAAGGAGGAAAGACCCCCTAAAAGTTATAGAACCTTAATGAAAATCACACCATCATATTCAGTGTATCAGAGAACCCTACTGTAGAGGTTTCAAGCTCCCATCTACAAAAATGTGGAAATTTGCATTTTTTGCCAGAAGAAAGATCACTGTCCCCTCCTCAACGCCTCGCTCTTTGCGCTAAAGTTTGACTCTGTCTCAAAACTTTATTTTTTAAAACAATAAAAAACTTTAGCGTAAAGAGCGAGGCGTTGAGGAGGGGACAGTCCCTTTCATATACGGAATAATTTCTGTTCGTTTTAAGTTTTAATGTCGCTCCTTACTTTCAGTTTAAAAAACTTGTTTTTTTAATTTAATATTAGATAAGAGTAAACTGTTGTCATGAATGATTCGTTATAGCCAAAAATAATTTTGCAACCTGGTACTTAGAGAGCAGATGAGAATTTTTCCTTTGATTTTCGGTATAAAATGCAAATGAAGCCTTAGCATGGTACCCTCACTGAATATAATTTTTGTATATTATTTGACCTCATGATCACTCTTATACATTTTTTGAATTATTGGTATTTTGTATCAAGATATTTTTTATTTTCCAAAATTGAAGGGCTTGTATGGCAGCTTTTCAAAAATGACTTACTTTTTCGTTTTTTTTACCTCCTGAGTACAATTGCAGAGGCATTTGTACTTCCTTAAAGGTAAGGAAGACAAAGATAGGGGCTAAATCATGAGGATGCGAAACGTCTCAGCACCGGTAGCCCAAAGGCTACATGAAATAATTTTATGGTATAGTTAGAAAAATTAAGCACATCAATTGAGCAACACACATGAACTGTACATGTTCTTTTCTTATCAAAAAGCCCAACTCTCCCCCAAAATTTTTTTTCCAAAAAGGCAAAACCGAATTTTTTGTGCTTTAAAAAATTATGGCGATTAAGATTACGCTCTTGGGCTATTAGCACGATAATTTAAAGCCATTTAGTAGATGTTGATGTGTTTAAAACTTTGATCTTTTTAATCTTATATGTTTTCCAAAAAGCCTACGCCTCTTGGTATACCATCTCATAAAGATGGCCTCTATGATGCTCTTTGAATAAATACTTTGAATTTTATTTGTGAGCATGATCCTCTTTTTCCTTTTTCTTTTCTAATGCTACTTAAGAGATTAATGTTATATAGTGTGCAGCATGCATTTAGTGTGCTTGTGTGCAATTAGTATGCTCAAGTTAGTGTGCAGTGTTTTTTTTGTTTTCTTTATTATTATTGATATTCGTTATTTTTTGTTCTCCAAAGCGTTTTTTTTGCTTTTGTTGGGCAAAAAAACACACTTTTTGGGGAACATTTGCAATGAGCTGAATATTGACATAATTGTGATGGCGCACTGGATTTAACCTCAGTGTGATAATACAGGACCCAGAGATTGAACCCTGGTGTAGCAACACACTACAGGGCGGGCGCAAGGACCTTAGTAGTCAAGAAGCGTCGTTAATCCTGTAGAGTACAATATTGACATAATTCATTCATAATGGACTACATTTCAGACAAAAAATAAGTACAGTAACTGTGAAATAGCATATTACAAAAAAAAAGCATATGACAACATTTTCTTGGGAGTAGTGACCCAATTTAGGTTCTCCTTCTCTGATATCTACTATTTAGTGTTTCCTTTTTTAGTTTGTTGCCCATCCCAATGTTCAGCAGCTTCTAGGAACGATATGGTATGAAGGCTTGCCAGGAATTCGACGGAAAGGACTGGTTGGTCAAATTGTGCAAATGGCAACTCTGGCTTGCCAATTCCCTTTGTATGCAACAATACATATGATTGCACCAAATAGTGAAAAAGCAGCGTTTTCGAAAAAACCATTCCCGAAGTTTCTCTTCCATTCTGCATCTTATCTATTTTTTCTCTGTAAGTCTGCTTGTTTCAAATACCGTTATCATCGCTATATTATTAATTTTTCACTGCAGTATATGGACATTCCCTAAGAAGCTGATTGCAACATATTGTTACAAAATACACTTTGACTATCGATAAATATTTTATAGAAGCTAGTTTCATTAAGTACACCTTTTATTCTGCTTGCTGAAACTTGTTCCAAAATGTATTCAAAGACATTTATCTATGCTCAGACACATAAACAAAGACTAAATAGTCCTGACGATTTTTTTCTAGCATGAAAGCTGGTAGGTTAAGAACTCACGCCGGGGAGACGCCTAGGAGCCTGGTCTCCCTCCTCAAAATTATAGGTTTTTCTGAATTTCTTGGTGCTTATTCAAATTATTAAATTATTTTTCATTATTCCCACCCCCCTAAAGAAAAAAACTCCTGTGTAAATTCCTGGTGGTAGGCCTATAGAACATGAACATTAAAGCCAACAATGAATTCCCTTTTTAGTTTTGGTCAGTTTTCGTTTCACGTTCTAATAAATTTGACTTTGAAGCCACTAAATTAGTATGAGTATCAAGAAGCAGTATAAAATATAGAAGAAGCCTAAGTAGGACTCAACTTTAAGTAAGTGTAAACTTTGCTCCAATGTGCTTGTGGTTGGTAACTGGTTTATTAAATCGCGTAAATGTCATATGAAAGAAATTCACTTTTATTTTTAGACAAGAATCAAAACAAAATGTGATGAAATATCGAAGGTTCAGGGCAGTCACGATGGAGAAAAAATGGTATTCTCCCCGTTGGAAGCATTTCAGTAGGCTTTTGACCTACTTACTATAACGTTTTTCACAGATGAATGCAATGAGTTTTATCTTTCTTGTAATTATTTCACTTTCAACACACAAATCCATGTACCTAAATCAGGCATTTACTCAGAAGTTTTTTGGGGGGGAGGGGGTAATAATGATAAAAGATTTCAGGAGAGAGGGTTCAATAACAAAAACAAATTTAATTTGATAATTTGAATTAGTAATGCTCTGAAATTCAAGAAAATTTATGATTTTTTTTTTGAAGGGGGGGGGGGTGAACGGGCTCTGGGCCCGTAGTATGTCCAAGGTAAACCTAAATATTAGGGTTATCTGATATACTTTATGAAATGGTTTAGTTTTCAGTAAGATCACTTGCCCCCTTCGGGCTGTTATCTCCCTTTCTCAAAAATCAATTAACTGCCTTGATGCGTAATTTTAAACTTAAAGAATCTTACATATCTGGAAATCTGGAACTACTATAAAAAGTACGTTTTTTTTTATATATATATTTTCATTAAAACTCATTCCCTTACAAGTTCTGAAAACTGTTATTGGTCCAGATCGCTTTTTACTTCGAATAACATTATAAATGTACTTTGTGTAAATTTTTTTCCGATTCTCTATTTATTTACTTTTTACTTTCAGCTTTGCTGGCAATGGCATCACAGCGCCTCGAATATGTCCTAATAGAATGGTTTGGGCCCGAATGGATTAAGGAAATAATGTATGAATGGCAACGCAAGGAGAGAGGCTCTCTCCCGGGACCAGTTGAATGCCTTATTATTTTTTGGGTGATTGGTGAGTATTGCAGGTCGAGCAAACGTGTTCCCAATCTTTTTCACACGAAAGTATTTCCGGTTCTGCACTCCTTTCTTGAAGGTGGAGAAATCCAGGGTCTGCACCTCATTGAATCTCATTCTGGGATCGTAGACTAACCTTATAAGCAGTGACAAGCTTTTCATCGAAATATATCTTCATAATACTCACTATGTTAATCCATTGTATATCAATTTTTCTAGATCATTTCTAAAAAAAAGAAAACGGCAAAGAGACAATTTTGGACTCCCAAGCAGGTCGTAACTCGATTTAAATATATGAATCGATACATAAAGCTTTTGAGCAATTCCAGAGTATCTATTACGCATATCAAGATCAATGTTAGTTATTTCATTTAACTTAATTTAGCTATTTAATTTGACTAATTCCAAGGTTTTGCAGTAAAACTCAGTTTCAGAATGCTTACAGGCGACCAATATGGTTTGATCTCACTTTCTAGGGCTATAACGAAAGAATAGTTAAGATGGCTAGGCCAGATATTCAGATGAACGATGATAGACTGCCAAGATTGTGCTTCTTAACCGTCCTTCTTGAACCCAACGAAAAGAAGATTATCTCCGAATGGGCGTGGAAGAGATAGTAAGAAATAATTTAAACAAAGCTGAGGCCTTGTGGGAGAAGATTGAAACTCTGGACAGATTTAAATGGAGGAGAAGTTAGGTGAAGAAGAAGAAGAAAAAGGAGAAAAAGCGTGCACAGCTGTGTTTGGCTCTGGCGCTTTGTCACCGTAATGAGTTGTTAGTAGTAATAGTAGTTTAACTGCTAATAAAAGATCTTAAACCGGACTGGTCTACCATGAGCTTGTTTTATGTTGTTTTCAGGATTTCTATATTTAGTTTAGTAAACCTGCTACAAAATTCTCAGTGACGGGTAGTTTGTATGAGAGGTAATTACTGCCATGCATGGCGTAATTTTTTAATTGGTTTTTAGAAGCTTTCATGTTTTGAATGTCGTCGAGTCAAATCAACCATATCTCAAAATAGAAAGCAAAACCTCAGGAATAGGAAAGCAATACCTCACCAAGACAGTATTTTTAGTTTTCATTTCGTGGATAAAACACTTCTGACAATGAATGAAATACATAATTAGAAGGGCGGTTTTTCTTTTGCTGTGTAAGAACACTTTACTCGAAGTTTCAGTTTCATTGGTCGATTTCTTTTCCAGTTTATCCGAGTCTAGTGAGAATGTGATTTAAGAAATAATCGAAAAAGATAACGAGATTATTCATACCATAACCAACTGGGATCAACCATTACATTAAATTCTCAAATTTTAAATCTATAAACTATAAGTCATATTAAAAACCTACCCTGTATTTTTAGGCGATATCTGCTTCGCAGGTCCGATGCCCACTTAGTGCTTGTCGACGGCATCCTGGGATTTTCTGGCCTGAAAAAAAGAACTAGAGAGGTCAAGAGTTTGAGAAAATTCGTTAAGAGCCTTAATTTTGGTAAAAAGTGCATTTGAGTAACATCATATTTATGAACACATTCCAAAAGCATAAATGCGTCATTTCCGCCTCAGGACTAGTTGTATCGTTTTAGTATCTATGACGCATGTAAAATTACTCAAAATATAGGTAAGCATAAAATGCCAAGTTTAATGAGTCTACTTAAAAAAGACGTTTTCAGCAGTTTCATAATACCTAGGGGACAAAACGTATATTAGCAATTGCTCAAAATGAACAAACTATTTCATCAAATGAGACAAGATTAAGAGGACGACCTGAGAAATTTAAATTTACAATGGACGAAAATGAACAGCCTAGACCATCAGATATGAGAAGACCAATTCAAGGAGCTAAGGCAAAGAGCGATGAAAAAAATATCTGAAGTAATACATGTAAACTGAAGAACGAAAAAATATGTAGGTACAATGCTTGCAGTTAATAGATAAGTGGCAGAAAAAACTACTACGCGTCAAAAACGACAGTGAAGAATAAAAAACGTACGATTAAAAGATAAATGGCAGAGAGAATGTAAATGAGTCAAAATAAAAAGTGAAGAAGACAAGCGGTTAATTAAAAAAGTCTAAAATAATGATAAACGAAATTGAAGAATCAAGAAATATGTGGTTAGAAGATAAACAGCAGCGATAACTACAACGATGCTGAAACGAAAGTGAAGAACTAAAAAGTATGCGGTTACAAGACATACGACAACGAGGATCAGAACGAATCAGAAGTGAAGATGAAGAACAAAGAAATATATGGTTAGGAGACGGCAGCGAGAACACACAAATATGCGGTTAAAAGAACAGTGGCAGCAAGAATTACAAGCGACAGCGAGAATCAGAACATGTCAAAAATGAAAGTGAAGAACAAAGAATTGTGCGGTTAGTAGACACACGAAATCGAGTATCAAAACTTGTAAAAAATGAAAGTGAGGAACAAAGAATAGTATTGTTAGAAGACAAGCGACAGCCAAAATCCAAAAACGAGTCAAAAATGAAATTTAAAAAGAAAGAAATATTACGTTAGAATAAGAACAAAATCACAATCTTCGACGCCAACAAATTGTGATGCAAAACCCAGTACAAACCTATAAAAATGTAGTTAACTGCGCAAGCGTTAATTACAAGTCATTGATACCCTTCAAAATTGTATGTATTCACTGTGGAGTCCTTCATTTTTCTGAAGAAAGAGCAGCCAACAAAGGTGATTCACATGGAGGTTGCTGCTTGCTTAGTTAAATTGCATTACCCCCTCCACAATTTCCAAATGAAACGGTTTGGCCTTTCATAGGACGTCACTTGCTCTCTAAGGAGTTCCACAAATAATTCCAAAACTTAAATTCTTGTTTTGCTCTAGCTTTATTCAACTTAAGGGATGATCGAACCTTCAATAGTTGTAATGTTTTCATCTTCAAAGTTGCCGGGCAAATTTATCACAAAATCAATTTAGTGGCACAGCCATCGCAAACCCCTGAAGGCAATTTTGAACTACCTTCATATGGCCAAATGTATGCTTTAGACCCTTATGAAGCTGTGGAAGAATGCCTCGCACATCCTTTAAATTATAGGACCTCTGGTAACCTAATGGGTCGCTTGGAAGAAATTTTGCGAGACACAAACAGCTATGCCAAAGGTTACATGAAAATGCGAAAAGTAGAAGATAGTATAAATCAACCTGCTGATTCACTTGGACAAGAGCCTCGGTTAGAAGACAAGTGACAATGAGAATCGATATATAAAGGCTCAAAAGAAAATATTGAAGTGCCAAGAACAGTGAAATCGAAATCTGTGATTTCAAATTGGTTAAAGAGAAAATAACTCAACAATTTGCATTTTGAAAAATTAGGAAAGTTAGAAGTTCAATTTTAATGAAAAAGACCTCCATGTGAAGTTATAGAATTTTTGTCCGTAGCTGTTGTCGAAGTTAAAAATAAAAAACGTGAGTGAAAAATCTGCAACATTTAAGCTAAAACAAAGGGTATCAAATAGCTAAAAAAGACATAGTTTTTCTTCAAAGGTTTAGTTGGGTTTTAGAATTAGCGGACTGCTAATGCATAGAATTTTTACGGACATAAAGCGTTGTCAAAACTAATTAATTACTTTTGCTTATTTATTTTGTATTTTCGTCAGTGTAGTGACACTGACGAAAATGTAATACTACCTTAATAACTTCCTAAAATTGAAACAACCAAAAGGTGGTTGTCCGGTATGAATAGACCGATTACGGGCCCTACGGACAACAAATATTTTTATTTTGATGTCCTTGGTACTTCATGCTACACCAAGGATTTGACAGACAAATCTATCTAAGTAATTTGAGCCTTAACAGGTATTTTCATTTGAATTTAGGGCTGATCTGGGCAGAAATCAAATCGCTATGGAACGATGGCTTAATTGAATATATTACTGACCTCTGGAACATCGTTGACTTCATTACAAACGTCTTTTTTACTGCATGGATTCTGTTACGGGCCACAGCTTGGTTCGTTGTTCAGGTAGCTTTGGTGAACCGTAGTGGCCTTTATGCTGTCATTTGTTTAGTCTGACATCCCTTAGTTAGAAATAATACATGTGTGGTAGATTTGATCTGGCTGTTGGAGAAGAAAAATTCACGAAAGAAAATAAAAAAATGGGGTTGTGTATAATTATCCTTTTTAGGTTCCAGATAATACAGCTTAAAACAAAATAAAGATTGATACAGTAAATAAAACAAATTAATGCCTGGCCAAATATTCAGGAGAATTTTTTTAATGGAACAAAACCAAGGCTAAACAGCTAAATCGTACACAAAAATAATATGAATAGATATTTTTTATATATTCATGAAGAATAATGTATCTATAAATGCAAAAATGAAAAGGCTTGTATAGTTATGTTTCTATTTTATTAATAAATGAAAAGGCAGTAATTTCAAAGAAGTTATTTACATGTTTTGGTCTGTTTCGCTTTTGAACAGCTTTAGCGGAAAAAGGAAACATCCCATAGTATTATACAGTCCAGTATATGCTGTTTCGGTGTAGAGCCATCTGTGGTTGATGAATTCCTTTTATTGGGAGGGGGCTATTTAGTCTGTAATTTTTGTGCTTTTTGAACTAGCTATTTTTTTGAAATCTTCGTTTTAATGACATTTTCATTTATATCTTGAACCAATAGGGAATATTTTTTTTTAAATCCTAGCAACATGGCCAGGGCCCTGATATGGGCAAACAATTCTCGTTTTCACTGCACAGTTTAAACCGTACAGCCAAAAGTGCTTTGTTCAAGAGGAACCAATTTACTAAAGAATTTCAGGGGCACTGACCTCTACCAAAAAGAGGCCCAGAAAAGGGCAAAAATATCCTCAATCGGCTTGGGGATGGGTGGGCTAAAAGATTTTGCAAATTTGGATCTAATCAAACTGTTAAATTTGCAAGAGATAGCACCTAACACCCAGGAGTTACCAAACATCAAAGAAAGCTTAAGAAATATTATGTGGAGAGGAAGCTAAAAAAAAAAAAAATCTCCAATTAACAATCTGTGCTTACAGCGAGAGAACTGCGAAGCTTGTGTTCCAGGAATTTCTTATGAGAAGTCTGTTTTGATGGGAAGCCTGGAATTAAAACATGGTTGGGTGTCAAAGTCCTTGAATTTGGATTTACTTGTATGATTGAATTACAAATAATAGCGAAAAAACAGTATTAATAAATATTATATATTAAAATTGCTTCAGATGAAAATATCTTCCAAGTAACTTGAAAATTGGAAGCTATAACAACGAATAAAATTGGACAGATTAAAGAGTGGATGAATTTCAGAGTACGGGAGGGATAGAGAGACAAAAAGATAGAGAGAAAAATAAAAAAGGACAGGGACGAAGAGAAAGAAAAAAGACAGACGAAGAGAGAAAAGTGCGAAAGAAATCTGATGATTTTTTTTTTGCTTTGTCTGTTTTTTTGTGTGTTTGAAAGAAATCTGATGATTTTTTTTTTGCTTTGTCTGTTTTTCCTTCTCGCTCTTTACGCTAAAGTTTGACTCTTTCTTACTACTTTATTTCTTAAAACAATAAAAAAATTTAGCGCAAAGAGCGAGGCGTTGAGAAGGGGAAAGCCGCTTTCAAATACGAAATTGCTTCTGTTCGTTTTTAGTTTTAATGTCGCTCCTTACTTTCAGTTAAAAAAAAACTTGTTTTTTTATTTAATTTCTGAACGTTTTTGAATTAATGCAGGTTTCGATTTTGGCTGACCGTACACGAATAATATATATATATATATATATATATATATATATATATATATATATATATATATATATATATATATATATATATATATATATATATATATATATATATATATATATATATATATAGCCCAAACTATGTATTTACAATCTATTTTGTCACTCGTCTTTGTCTCTTCTCACGCTAAGCTGAAAGAAACTAACGAAGAAACCGGTTTGTTTTTGAGTTTTACACAGGGTGAACTTAAATGAGTGAGAGATGTATAATACACAAACACCTGCCGAGATAATACTTTGCATTTCGGTAGTAAATTGCCAGAATCATTGTATACCCGGTACATAGAAGGAACTCCGAAAAGACACAAGTAATAAGAAATTTGGGAATTTAGCTAATTAGTCAGCGATTAAAGCAAAGCTTATGGGATCGGTTTTTCTTCCCCTTTTTTCTTTTTCACCAACCCTTTACCACGGTTAAGCACTAATCGTAGCTGTCATGTGTCAATTCAACTTGCGTGGGCAGTCAAAACGTAGGCTGACATCAATATATTATTTTAACAGGCTGAATAGTTTCGGATTCGAGGCTTTTTCATTGTAAATATAAAAGCAACAGATTTCTTCAAATAAAATCAAAAATTTTGTTTGTTAAAGTTTCATTTTTGACAAGGGTTACTGTTTACTCGCAGTTTGTTATTACGAGCTGTTTGATCCAAGACTCTCAAATGTGAATAAGGCCACTACCCCCTCCTTCAACCTCGTTTTAGACATTCAAGTTCACTCTTCGTATAGCAATACTTTGAGAACGATAATCATCTCTGAAAAACGCACCCTACAGCTATTTATTAGGAGGAGAGAGTTCTAAAAGACCAAAAATTAATTGTAGGGTCATCATTTTCAAGGTTTCTAAGGTGAATTCTTGAACTATAAAATCTTTTTATAGGGATGTTCTCCATGGGCACTGCCAGAGGGACCAGGGGGTAAAGGCCACAGGAGCCATTAAGAAATGAAACAACATACTGTATATAAATAGGAAAATGAGAAACATTTCCATCAAATATCGGTGAAAATAAACCTCTTGAAAGCCCGCTCCCTGGAAATTTTCCGATGACGCGACCCCCTCCTCTTCCTTTTGTGCCAGTAAGCATATAAACACTAGAATTTCCCAAAAATATAAAATTGTTGACCCGACTAATGCAGTCACTAAGCGTATTGTCCGGTTTCAGCGTTCGCTCAATCCTCATCGTGATCTATATCGGGCTTTTGTAGGTTGGTCTGAATACAAGTTAAGTATTGTTGTAAATAGAATCGTGAAGTGTTTATTTCTTTATTTTTGTCCTTTTTGTGTTTTTTTGTTATCTTTTTTTTTCTTTTTTCATACTCCGTATTATAACTTGCGTTATCTATGATGGGAAATAAAAACCATTCATTCATTCATTCACAAATGTATTCTTTGTGTAGTTTCCATAGTATCCTTATTACAGGCGTAGTCCAAAAATATTCTCGATAATCGATCGAGGATTGAAGAATATTTTCTATCCCTCCCCAAACTTTCTTCTATATTTATCTGAAGGATTTGAAGGTAACTTAAGAAATTGGCCATAATAATGCACTTTCTGGGTATTCAAGCGTACTCGCTTGACCTAAACAAAAATCCAGCGGCCCTCCTCCAGAATGGCTGATTTGCAATTATACACCACAGTAAATAAATTTTTCAAGCGTCAAATGAATCAACTTAAATATATTAAGCTCTAAAATAAATATCACTGTTAACCGCGTATTTTGTATGGACTAGGAGCATCTTTAGAAAGGACTCTTTGATATTCACAAAAAACGAATTACTTGATATAACAGCTGAAAAGGGGTGAAAAACCAAACGCAAGCAAGAGTTGAAAAAACAAAGAATAAATTAAACAGGTAGAGGGTAAGAAGTAAAGAGAAAGAGGGAGGGAAAGAAAGATAAATAGAGAGAGGGAGAGACGGATATAGAGAGGGAGAGAAGAATAGAAAGTAAGGGAGAAAAGAAATAGAGATAGAGGGATAGAGATAGAAATCTAAGTGGAAGGAGGAAGGAAAGAAAGAGAAAGTGAGATAGAAAGGGGGACAGAAAGAGATAGAGAGAAAGGGGGGGGGAGAGACGGGGGCATTTTAAATTTTATTTGTACCAACGCTTTATTTAATGTGTTAGGGAATTTTTTCTGGGTAAAGGTGTCTAGAAAGTTTGAATATTTTCCCCTTGTATTTTTCTATATTTCCTGGAGGAGATCTCCTTCTGACCAATCCCAAGGAGTAAAATATCTGCCTTTGAGCTGTAAAACTATGAAGCGTAGCTAAAAAAAAAAACTATCAAACAGTTCATGGTAACTGACGTTTTATACGAGCGTTAGAAAATTCGCTTGATTTTCGAAAAAGGGAGGAAAAAACCCTTGTATTTTTTGTCAGAAGAAAGATGACGGATGTGTGTTTATTTGTTCTTCCCCTAGTGGTGATCTTAGAGAACCAATAGTCCTAGAAGATAGGGAGGAGGCTGATTGAAATCAAAATTAAAAGTTCTAGTGCTCTTTTTAAGTGACCAAGAAGATTGGAGGGCAGCTAGCACCGCTTTCATGCCCTTTTTCTTCCCAAAGAAATCCGATCGAAATATTGACATTGCCATTTGGTTCAGCGTAGTTTAAAAGTCCAACAACTATGCCTGTGGGGATGGCTTGACCCCACGAGCCCTAGGGATAGGGCTATAAGCTATGGAATTCACCTATCAATTAAAATTATTCAGTATATGATGGGGGGGGGGCTGTTTCTTCCTCATCTTTTGCTATTTGTGCTAAAGTTTGAATTTTTGTCCCAATTCTTCAAGAACGAATTCTGAAACACGAGAACCATTGAATTTGAACGAAAAGTATTTTTAATGAACTTTAAGACTTTACCATAAGGGTCACTGGGTGAGGAAGTGGCAGCCCCTCCTCATATAAGAATAATTTTTGTTCGTTATAAGTTTTAATGTTGCTCTGTACTCTCTTTTCAACTGAGAGTATGGAGCAACATACGTTGCATTAGTGTAGGTCTAAAGAATTACGTGTCTAAGAATCTCACAATTTTAGAGAGAACTGTGGCAAGGAAAAGATCCATGGTACCCAAGGGAAGAATGGGATGCGTTTGACCCAATGCTGATTTCTGAAGGTGCATTTAGTGCAGCAATGGTTTTCAGTTTCCTCAAATTAGTACATGTCTTCAGCATATCCCCGCATCTGGGACCTCTTCAAATATCACTGGGAAGAATGGTTATTGACATCATCAAGTTTTTCTTTATTTATATGCTTGTGCTTTTCGCATTTGGCTGTGGTAAGTCATATTCTAAAATGAGATAATTTTTGAATAAGTTTGAGTCTTTTGTCTTGTTTCAAAGTTTTCAAAACCTTTAACTCAGTTGAGTAACTAGAAATGAATTATGATATATTTTAATATGCACAGCCTCTGGAATGTAGTATGTTGCCCTCTACGCATGTTGTACAGAATAATATGTTTGGACCTAATTACCGCAACGATGTACGTTTTGTATCGATTTTTTCTTTCTTGATATGTTCTCAATCTAAGTGTCCAATATAACCTGGCATGTACCCAATAAATTATTTTGAAGGAGGGGTGCCAAACTTATCAAAATAAAGGAAGTTTGGCAAATTCTATAGAAAATCTTTGAAAATACCTGAAATCTGTAAAAATCACGGGTAAATTTTTCACAGTGCTATTTATGTGCATTAAATATTATTATCACTTCAGATATTATTGCTATTATTATAGTTATTGTTATTACTTGTTAAATTACTATTTAATCATACTATGTATTTATTTACCATTTATTGTTCCTTCTGCATTGAATTTTTGTTGGCTGAAGTGACCTTTAATAGGGATTTACTTTGAAACAGACGCACCATTTTTCATCATCTTTCCTATAATTCCTAAAAGTACCTTAAAACCACAATCAGACCTATTAAACAACCTTAAGCCTGACATTGTTTTTCTGTAATACAAGGCTATTATTGCTCGGTTTAGTCTGCATATATTTACATCTTTGCGATTAATATATGAATTTTTTCAATAGAATCGCAGTAGAAATCTTCAATTTCCAATTTTAGAAATGGAAAATCTAAAAAAAGTAATTTCGATAACAATCTGTACTTCAAATAGATTTTTTTCTATGGTGATTAAATAAAAAAAAAAGCTTTCTCAACTGAAACTAAAGAGCAACGTTAAAACTTAATACCAACAGAAATTTTTTCTGAGTATGAGGGGACTGCCCCACTCCTTAATATCTCGCTCTTCAAGCTAAAGTTTTCTTTTACTTTCAAAAACGTTTCTTATTCTAATTAAATAACCCTTGTGTGTCAGGAGTCTTTCTTGAAAAATCTGGGCAAGCAGTCAAACTTTTCCAGTTCCTGGAAAATTTCTCCCACGTAAAATATCCCCCTCCCCCTGCCAAAAAATTCTCTCCGGAAAATTCTTTTCTAACCGAAAATTCCCTTTGTAAAATTTCTTATGGAAAATTCAGCATGAAAAATTGTCCTTATCATTAATTCGTTTGAAAAAGGCTTTAAATTCTAAACATTTTTAAAACCATACCAAAAATCTCCCCTCCCATGGAAAATTTTCCTGGAGATCCCCACTCCCCTGAAAATTCCCCGTGGAGAATTTCTCCCGCAGAAAATTCCCCCACGGAGAATTTCCCTGGTGGAAAAACCCCCTCACGGAAAAGTCCCCCAGATAATTCTAACTCCGCTGAAAATTTCCCATGGACAATTCTCCTGGAACATCTCCATATGCAAAATTGAGTCGGCAAAGAGAAAGTAAGACAAATAGGAATTCCTATATAGGAATTCCTATATTTCGTATAGGAATTCGGTTGAATTCCCCCATCGTAAAATTTTCCCTGGAAAGTTCACCACGGAAATTTCCTTCCCTCGGAAAATTACCCCCATGGAAGCCCCCCCCCCCTGAAAAAAACGAAAATTCCCCCCTCCCCGAAAAGTGTCTGTATACTTCTGAATAACAAATACTATACGTAAGCAATGGGCAAATTTCATAAATTTCAGCCCTTTCCTTAGGAACTCTGGGGGGTCAGGTCACTACCAAAGGCATACTTATTAAACCTTGAAACTATACTGAACAAAATGGGTACCTCAAAATTTTGGTTTGGCGACTTTTGGAAAAAAGGGGAGCTAATATAAGGGGAGCTAGTTACCGTCCAATCTTTTTGATCACTTAAAAAGGGCACTAGAAGTCTTAATTTCTGTTTGAATGCGCCTTCTTCGATCTTTTAGGACCAGTGGTTCGATACGATCATCCTAGGGGAAAAAAATAAACACGCATCTGTGATCTTTCTTCGGGCAAAAAATACAAAATTCCACATTTTTTCTGATGGGAGCTAGAAACCTCTGCGGTAGGGCTCTCTGATACCCTGAACCTAATGGTGTGATGCTCATTAAGATTCCTTGAATTTCTGGGGGCATTTTCCCTTTTTGAAAACCAGTTAGTTTTTCTCAGGCTCGTAGCTTTTGATAGACAACACTAAATTTAATTAATCTTATGTGTTTGGAATCATCATGAAAATCCAATTCCTTTGAAGTATGTATTGACATCAAAATTCTGTTTTTTAGAGTTTCGGTTAGTATTGAGCCAAATTGTACCTTACAGGTTGTTGCCACGAACTGTTTAATAGTTTTTCAAAGCACTGAAACAATCACAAATGAGCAAAACAAAACAATAACCTAATCGAATTTGTTTTTCTAGGCTATACCTATAAGGTTGTAGTTTTTGTTGCAAAAAAGAAGATGCTTGGCTTTCGCCCTCTGCGTCACGAAAAAATATAAATGCATTTAATGTAGAAGCAACATTACCACGATATTTTATTTCTTTTTCTGGGAGGGGGTTAGTACTTCTCGTATAAGGAATAATTTATGTTCGTTTTTGTTTTACTGTTGTTTCTTACTTCCAGTTGAAAAAAGTATCAACTTTTTTAGAGTGTTTCCACCTTTTTTCGAAAACCAGGCAAATTTTCTCAGGATCTAACAGATAGTGGTAACGAAATGTAAGTAAGGAGTGACCCGGCTCAATAGTAACCGAAACTCTAAAAAATGGAACTTTGATACCAATAGATATATCAAAAGAATCGGGTTATTATAATGATTTTAAATATATAAGTTTCATTAAAAACTTTTTCATCAATTTTTAACAACATAAACTCCTTTGAAAATCATGACACAAATAGTAGTTTTTAATTTAGTCATATACATCCTTTAGTTGACCTGATATATAAAAGTTAATACCATTTCCAAAAAATTGTATCTATGCTCTTTTACAGCCTGGATACCCTTGCACTCTTTTAATTTAATAAACTTTTAGAGCAGAAGTAGTAATAGAAGTAGCCCCGAAAATTTGAACTTAATATCCTCAGTCGTAAGTAGTAAGTAGTAACATTTAGTTTTTAAGCATAATGGGCAAATTACATAAGTGTGGGGGGTCGACCTGCTCAATAGCTCTAGAGATATAGTTACTAGACCATTCTGCTATGCTGAACAAAATGGCTGTCTTAAAATTTCAATTGGAAGCGTCTGGAAAATTATGAGCTAAAACGGAGGGCTGATGACCCACCGATCACTTTTGACTCTTAAGAGGGCACTACAGCTTTTAATTTTCTATCAGATTAGCTCCTTTAAAATATCAATGATATTATAGCTATGATAGATCATCACTGCCTATGTCCTTATATGCCCTGTAGTGCTTACATACCCTTTTAACACCTACATGCATTTAGGTGTTTCGTTTAATTGAAACTCCTCCTAAACGTTCCCTAAAAGTTTCAACTTGATGCCATTTGTGTCGTTAGTTGCAGTGACCGTAGAAGCAGCATTAAATGGATACACACAGTGTCTTCCTGGGATGCCAAATGGACACTTTTAGTGCCTTTTGGACACTTTTTCACTCTGAAGGACACCGGGACACTATTGGATCAAAAAAGGCAGCTTTTCGAAATAAAGGACACTTTTTGGACATTTTTCCAAATCAAATGTCTTTATTTTCTTCTTTTCTTTGTTTTACTTTTTTTTAATTTGTACTTTACTTTTAAGCTTTGGTAACGGCTTGGGGATTTCTCTTAGATGTTTTTGTGCCCTGCGCAAGCACCATTTATCAATCAAATAGGACCTAAAGTCTTAAATAATTTCTTAGACCACACTGCTTTTCCATTTACAAAAAATTAAACAAGAAAAAAGGGTTTTAATTTCTATAAAGCAGTGAATACATAAAATTCTATAAAGCAGTGTCTATAAAGCATGTATTCACTGCTTTATAGAAATTAGAACCCGTTTTTCTTGTTTAATTTTTTGTAGACCTAAAGTCTTAACCAATGTGGTATGCTAGAATTATCAAATCCATCTTTTTCTTCTATCCTACGGTTGTTGTTTGTCATCAAGTTGGTCAACTTCAAGGACCTACCTACTGCTAGTGGCAAAGTCACCAAGGACACTGAGAAGGCTAGAAAGAAGAAGTGAATGGCCATTCCCTGCTGGCACGTTCCACGTAAATCCCTTTGGCGTGTAGCCGTGTGCATATGGCTGATATTATAAGCCTTCTGAAGGCTATTACTGATTCTAAGTGGGAGCAAAGGGGTAGCTAAGCCTGGAAATTTCCACGGCGGTGGTGCGCATCCAGGCAATGAGGCTTGACTCTCCGTCCCAAGGCTGCATAGGAAGTCCGCTAGCGCACCTCAAAGTTGTGAAGGGGTGTAAACATCACCGAGCTCCACGCCAAGCAAGGTGATGGCCAACGCGCTTTGGGTGACCACAAGACTGGGGACCTTGTGATGTACCTTATCCCCAAGAAACGCTCAATAATGATGACAAATATGATGATTAAAAGTTTGGCTACGGCATCCCCGGTATTATGCAATACGACGAGAATGGCGTTCTCGTCGAAAAGTATGCTAGCTACCGTCCTATCAAGAAGACAAGGCCTGAATGTCAGCTGCTGGAACCTGTGCTCGATTAAATGTTTATTGACACAATCTTTTGTAGCTGATGAATATTATCTTTATAACTTTGATAATCTGTGTGTTTCTGACACGAAACTAAATGGACATAACATCTTGACCCTTGAATTCTCGGATGGGAAGGCGGTCTCTTTTTTAACTCGGGACCATTAGATGGATCTGGCTGGGCAGGAGTAGGTATCCTGTTGTCCCCTAAAGCAATCACTGGGCTCATCGAATATGAGCCTGTGTCTGAGAGAATCGTACGGGCAAGAATTAAAGGTCGCACGAACAATCTGACTATCCGTAGCGTTTACGCCCCAATAAGAGATGCCACTGAACAGCAAAAAGATCAGTTTTTTAGTGACCTGCAGACAGTCATTGATAAGATTCCCCGGGAAGATATTCTCCTAATTGGAGGTGACTTCAATGCCAGAATCGGTAGAAGGCTGAATAGCTTGGAACAGGTGATCAGCAAGCACGGCCTCGAAGACCGGTGCACAAATGGAAACAGGCTTCTGCTGTTCGCAATGCAGAACAATCTCGCTGTGGCTAACACCTGGCTTAGGCACAAGTCGTGTCATACGTATACACGGAAATTTCGTGATGGAAGAGTAAAGGTCCAAATAGATTATCTCCTTGTATCCCGATGATGGAAATCCATGGTGTTGGACTCGAGAGTGCGCAGAGTTGCTGACACGGAATCACAAAATGGATCTGACCACTTCTATCTGAAAACAAGGCTAAAGTACAGACTTAGCTCAAGGAAGACTACGAAGCCGAACCAGAAAATAGACGTGTTGAAGCTGAAAGTAGATGAGTACCGAGGAGCATTTGTCCTTGAACTCTCAAACCAATTCGTTGTTCTTCAAGATGACACCGAGGAGGCAAACCCGATTGATCAGTGCCCCAACTACCCCAAGATAATGATTGAGAAGAAATGGAGCAAACTCAAGGACCACATCAATGAAGCTGCCTCAAACATACTTGGGTTTGTCAAGCGTAAAACCAAGAAATGGATCTCAGAAAAAACACTCAAACTCTCTGCCAAGAAAAAAGAAATGACCAACAAGAAATCCCCCACATACAAAGTACTACGACAAGAATGTCACACATCGGGAAGAGCTGACAAAAAAGCCTACTGGTCTAATATTCCCAGTGATATGGAAAGAGCCGCATAACGGAACGATACACGAAAACTCTATCAGATACTTGCAGAATGCAGTGGGAAGAAGAAGCAAACTACCATCCTCTCGTTTAAGGTGAAGGATGGGAAAATACTCACAAGTAGCGAGGAGTATATCGAAAGATGGCGTGCTCACTTCCAAGAGCTATCGAGACCAGAAGACAATAGTAATCGAAAGCAACCACTTACTGCACCGCAGAACCCCCCGCACAACCAGGCTTATGAAAATGTATGTACGGACCCACCCTCCAGGGATGAAGTAATTAAGGCAATCCAAGTTTTGAAAAACCATAGAAGCCCAGGAATAGCTGAGATTCCTGCCGAGCTACTGATAGCTCTCCCTGAGGTGGTGATGGATAAACTTCATAGCGTGATAACTGAAGGCTGGGACAATGAATACATCCCAGATGACTGGAAGACCTCAATAATTGTCCCTATCTTCTAAAAAGGAGACCTAATGGACTGCAAAAACTACCAAGGTATATCCCCTATCCCCATTGCTGCCAAGCTGTTCGTAGTCATACTTTTGAATAGATTTAGAGACACCCGAAACAGACGAACGGGACTCAACCAAGCAGGATTCAGGCCGGGCATGGGTTGCTGTGACCAGATTTTTAGCCTGTGACAACTCCATGAACACCAGTTTAAACACCAGCAGGAAAAAATTCAAATCTTCATAGACTTCATTACCGCGTTTGATTCACTCCATCGTGATGCAATATGGGAAGCAATGAGAGAGGACGGTGTGCCTGAGAAGATCATCAATCTGCTCAAGGCATACTATGCTGGAACAAAGGCCCGGGTAAGAGTCGATGGCCATCTTTCAGATCTGGTCCTGATCGAGGAAGGTATATGACAAGGCTGTGTCCTTTCACCATCTTTGTTCAACTTCGTCATCGATTGGATCCTCAGGGTCCTGGACAAGTATAAAGGCGTTGCAGTGAGCCCGTCCTTCTCCGTCACAGATCTTGACTATGCTGACGATGTGGACATGCTTGCTGAATCTGTTGCACAAGCCCAGGCTATGATAAATGACATGGCAGTCAAGGAACTCTCGACTGGTCTCCAAATAAGCCTACCAAAAACAAAATCCATGCGAAAAGAAGGGATGGATGAAACCCCTGTTGCCCTAAATGGTAATCAGATAGAGGACGTCCAGTTGTTCAAATACCACGGATTGATGGTCAACCTTGCCGGCAAATCTTCAGAAGAAATCCAGAGCCGCATATCGTCAGACTGGAGTGTCTTTCTTCAACTACGTAAGCATGGAAGCAGAGCGAAATATCGCCACGCACAAAGCTCCGAGTGTATGAAGCTATGGTTCTCTCTGTCCTCCTCTATGGATGTGAAACATGGTCACTTAAAGTAGCCGAAGCGTTGAGCTTGAATATATTCAACCACAAATGCCTGCGCTATGTCCTGGGTATCCGCCTCTCAGATAGAATCTCGAATGAAGAAGTAAGGAGAAGATGTGGGGACTGCCCACTTGTCTCTGACATTGTTAAGCACAGGAGACTGAGATGGTTTGGCCACACAATGCGCAGACCAGATGACCATATAAGCAAAATATGTCTCAAATTTCAACCACTACCGGCATGGAAGAAGAGGGCAGGAGGCTTAAAGAAGACGTGGCTAGCAATAGTTAAGTCTGATCTGGAGCCAATCGGAGGATTCCGAAAATACGGCCGTCGCTGGGATCGCTAGTTGGCATGAAATGGTGGAGCCTGCCACTCTCGAGCGAAACCTATGGAAGGAGACATGTCGTCATCTGCTGGGCGCCACGATGAGTCTGGATACGGCTTAAGCGTGCAACAAGTACAAGTAAGCACAAGGTTCTTATTATACTGCTGTCATAGAAAGAAAGGAGTCTCGCAGAAAAGCTGTGTTGCGGCTCAATTTTATTTGTAGCCTCTAGCGAATGTTTCTGTTTTACATTCTATACCCTCAGCTGTGATTTTTTGTCTAACACTTGTCGCCAGTTTCTATCGAATATAACTCAAGCGAATTTATTTCAATCGGCCTTGTCTTCTCACTTTTTTATTTCTCGAAAACGTCATTTTTTCTCCGGGCTACTTCTAAATGTTCAGAAAAAGACAAGATGAGGAGTTCTTAATTGATTATAACCCCTTGACCAACCAGTTGACTGAGTGGTTAAGGATATTGACGTATTTTGTTGAACTTCAAAACCATGTAGGTCAAAATAGACATTTTGTTGCTACAGCCATTTGGACCTTGTCGCACCCAAAGATCCTTAATAGCTACCGAAGATCAACGACTCACATCTTTTTCGCATAACTTATGAAAATGCCGAAGTGAAAATGATCTCTATGGTTGGTTCTTTACTTTTCGAATAAGATAGGTAGCGGCATTCTAATAGGTAGCGGCGTCTAATGACGATTTTTTTATGCCACATCTTCAAATTGAACTAGTATTATTTGTAGCGTTAATGACAAAGATGGAAATACTTGCAGAACTCATGCAGGTAACAGACCGCGAGGTAGAGGAACAAAGAAGGACAAATTTCACAGATTTTAGGCATTTTTTACAGGCTCTGAAAATTCATAGTGACAACCCTGTATATTGGCTAGTTTTCTAGAGGGACACTAAAAGTGTCCATTTTTGGCTGACTTGGACACTTTTGTCCTTAAAAGTTTTGGTAACCCTGGTGTCTTCTGGCTAGCTCAAAATCCATAACCTATGAAGGTATGCAGGCGAAATTTTAAGAGAATATTTTTGTTGTACGGATAACGATCTGCCACCCATATGAAGGCTGTCAAAAGGGCATATCAGCAATATCTTAGGGACAGTTTCGGGTGTTAAAATAAAACTTACAACGCTTGTTGTGGGGGATGTTGAACTAACCAAAAGACAATATTTGTATCGTAATATTAATGCTTCTACTCCTACAACTACTGCTACTATTACTATTACTGCTACTACTACTACTGCTGCTAAAGTTAATACTACAACTATTAACTGTACTACTACTGCTACTACTATAGTTACTGGTGCTACTACTACAACTAATAAGTCTAAGGGTATTAAGGCAAAAATTTTTGGCTATATTGTAACTGTATTGAAATAAATCGAAGCACACTATGCCCATATAAGTTGTCAAGAGGACGTATCAGCAATGCATCAGGACCGGTTGATGGTATTAAGTTAAAAATTTCATCATGTGTTGAAGGAGATGTTAAAAAAAGGTGCTATTTGCATACTGCTACTAATGCTACTACTGCTAGTACAACTATTGCAACGTATAATTACTGAACCTTTCAACAATGCTGAAAAAATTGATGTCTCAAAACTTTGTTTGGATATTTGTTATGGGAAATAATGGGATTGGGGGGGGGGGAGTTCTCCCAAAACACGTTGACTCTTAAACAGGGCACTCTAACTTCCAATTTAAATTCAAATTAGACCCATCTGAATTTAATACGACCACTAATTTCACAAAAACCTTATAGGCCCCTAGGGCATAAATTAAAACCCTTGCCCTAGGGCTCTTGGGGGTTGTGCCAACCTTGGAAACATTGTTATATGTTTTTTGGACTATTTTAGATAAAATTGCCATTGCACAATTTCAATCAGATGCATTTGGTGAAAAGAGGATTAGTTGGGTAAGGTGGGGGGTACTACTTGACCTCCATTACTATTGACTCTTAAAAGAGAACTAGAACTTCCAATTTCAACCAAATGAGACACCGCTAAAGCTTATACAACCATCCCAAACAACAAAAATACGAAGAACAATAGGGAATTTTTTTTTTTTTTTTTTTTTTTTTTTTTTTTTTTTTTTGCAAGACAGTGGAGATAATTTGAATGAATATTTCGGCCCTATGTCCAAGGGCCGTCCTCAGCAAGACAAAAATATATGAGAGAAAAAAGACTCACAACAACATGCAACCAATAAAACCAAAAATTAAAATTTTTTCAAAGCAGTCCTAGCATCCTTACTTCAGCGAAGTTCAACCAGGACTCTTTGCAAGACAGTGGAGATAATTTGAATGAATATTTCGGCCCTATGTCCAAGGGCCGTCCTCAGCAAGACAAAAATATATGAAAGAAAAAAGATTCACAACAACATACAACCAATAAACCCAAAAATTAAAATTTTTTCAAAGCAGTCCTAGCATCCTTACTTCAGCGAAGTTCAACCAGGACTTCGTCACTATATACAACCATCCCTTCCATAAGAACCTTAAATGTCCCAGGAACATAACTTACAACCCTTTTCTTGAGAGCTGTAGGGGGGGGGGGTTGTCTTCTTCACTACTTATTTTCCGAAACCTTTAACTACAATGAATAAAATTATTATCTCCAAATTTAGGTTGGAGGTGTTAAGGTAAATGATGATCGTGGAGGGGGGGGGGGGCTGTTTGCTCTCAAATCACTTCGACTCTGAAAAAGAGCGCTTTAACTTCCAATTTAAAAACAACTAAGTCCCATCTGATGTTTATACGACCGCCCATTTTATAAAAACTTTATATGCTCTCATAAAATAACTTACAACCCTATCCCCAGGGCGCTGGGGGGCTATGTTCTTCAGACTTATATGTTCTAATGTATATAACTTTATATACATTAGTTTATGTATATAAACTTTATATGCTCTCATAAAATAACTTACAACCCTATCCCCAGGGCGCTGGGGGGCTATGTTCTTCAGACTTATATGTTCTTCAGACTATTTTGAAATAAATCGCTATCTCATAATTACAATTAGATGCGTTTGGTGAAAGGAGGGTTTGTGGGAGAGGGGGGGGGATAAATGCCCTCAATTGCTTTTGACGCTTAAAAGGAACTAGAACTTCTAATTTTCAACCAAATGAGGCTGTTCTAAAGTTAAACAACCTTCCCTTCCATAAAAACCTTAAATACCCCCCGGGCATAGTTTATAACCCTTGTCCCTAATCTCTGGGGTTTGTTTAAATCCCAAAAGCCTTTTATATGATATTTAGACTATTTTGAATAGAATGACTATCTCAAAATTTCTATTAGATGCATTTTGGGACAATACGGCGTGTGTGTGTCGTGGGGGGGATAGCTGTCTTCCGATCACTTTGACTCTTAAAAAGAGCACTAGAGCGTCTGATTACCGATCCAATGATTCCCCTCCGAAGTTTATATGACTATGCTTTCTATAAAAACCTTATAAGCACCCATGGCATAACTTACAACCCTTGCCCTGAGGGCTGGGGGGATTTGTTATCCTCAATGACATAATTTTCGGACCTTGCAAATACTTTGAAAAAATGGCTATTTCAAGATTTTGACTGGAAGTGTTTGGGGAAAGGATGGGCGTTGGGGGGGGGGGGGGGAGGGGTCATTTGCCCTCTGATCACTTTTGACCAATCCTCAAAGACATAATTTCCAGACCTTTAAACTACGTTGAAAAAAATGGCGATATCAAAACGTTGATTGGAAGTATTGGGAAATGATGGGCGTGGAAGGGGGGAGGAAGGTGATTCTCCTTCCCATTACTTTCGAATACTAAAAAGGGCAATAGCCATCGCAATTTCCGATCGAATGAGCCCTTTTCGAAGTTATTACGGCAATGCTTTCTATAGACCTTATATGCCCCCAGGGCATAACTTACAACTTGGCCCTGAGGGCTGTAGGGGGAGGGGGGATGTCATACTCAAAGACATAATTTCTGGAGCCTTCAGCTACGCTCAACTAAATGGATGTATCAAAATGTTGATCGGAAGTATTTGGGGAAAGGATGGGCGTGAGGGTGGGGGGCATTCACCCTCCAGTCGCTTAATTAATAAGGGCACTAGCCCTCCTAATTCCAAATTGAATGAGCCCTTTTTGAAGTTTCTACGAAAACGCTTTCTAGCAAAAATCTTATATGCCCCCAGCCCATAATTTAAAACCTTTGCCCTGGGGGCTGTGGGGGGGTTGTCATCCTAAAAGACATAATTTCCGGACCTTTCAACTAATTTGAACCAAACGGCTATCTCAAAATTTTGATTGGATGTGTTTGGGAAAATGGTGGGCTTGAGAGGAGGGTTAGTTGCCCTCCAATAACTTTCCACTAATAAAAAAGAATTATTCCTTTCAAATTTCAATGGAATGAGCCCTTTTTGAAGTTTCTACGACAACACTTTTTATAAGAACCTTATATGCCCCAAGGGCATAACTTACAACCTTTATCCTGGAGGCTATGGGGTTAATCCTCAAAAACATAATTTCCAGAACTGTCAACTAAGTTGAACAAAATGACCATATCAAAATGCTGATAGGAAGTGCTTGAGGAATGATGGGTGTGAGGGGGGAGGGCATTCGCCCTCCAATCAATTTTGACTATTAATAAGGGCACTAGCCCTCTTAATTCCCAGCCCCTTTGAAGTTTCTAAGACAAACGCTTTCTATAAAAACCTTATATGCCCCCAGGTCATAACTTACAACCTTTGCCCTGGGAGCTGTGGGGGGCTTGTTCCGGACTTTTTAACTACGTTTAACAAAATGGCTATCTCAAAATTTTGATTGGATGTGTTTGGGAAAATGATGGACTTGAGAGGGGGGTTTTGGCCCTCCAGTCACTTTCGACTATCAAAAAGAGCACTAGCCCTTTTAATTTCCTATCGAATGAGCCCTTTTTGAAGTTTCTACGACAACGCTTTCTATAAAAACCTTATATGCCCCCAGGGCACAACTTACAACCCTTGTCCTGAGGGCTCTGAGGGGGGGGGGGTTGCCAGTCTCAAAGACCCACGTTCTAGAACTTTCAACTACATTGAACCTAATGGCTATCTCAAAATTCTGATTGGATGTGTTTGGGGAAATGGTGGGCGTGAGAGGGTTTTAGCTGCCCTCCAATCACTTTCGACTATTAAAAAGGGCACAAGCCCTTCCAGTTTCCAATCGAATCAGCTTTTTTTGAAGTTTTTACGACAACTCCTTCGAAACGAAGTGCCATGGTCTAAAACCAAAAAAAAAATAAATAAAAAATACATTGTGCTCATATCGTTCTTTACTTAGACAGCACTATTGCGCTGCCTATGATATGGAAATTTCCTGGAGAAATTGATCGGGGGATAGAATTCTTTCAGTGGTGTTGGAATTCTCTGTAGGATTTTTTAATGAGGGGATGATTCTTCCCCGAAGATGTTCTCTATGGGGGAGTTATGCCCAGGAGAAATTTTCCAGGAGAATTATTTCCAGGACAAATTCTCCATGGGGAAATTTTCCGCGGGAAAACTTTTCATTTTCCATCATGGTGATTTTCCATGGGAGGGAATGTAGATTTCTTGGCCTTATCTGAAAAACGATCACAAATCAAATCAACAAAAACAAAAAAAAACGTTTTTTTTTCAACAGAAAGTAAGGAACAATTTAAAAAATTAAAACGATCAGAAATTATTCCATATAAGGGGGGCTGCCCCTTTCTTAATTAAATAAAAAAAACAAGTTTTTTAAACTGAAAGTAAGGAGTGACATTAAAACTGAAAACGAACAGAAATTATTCCGTATATGAAAGGGGCTTTCCCTTCCTCAACGCCTCGCTCTTTACGCTAAAGTTTGACTCTGTCTCACAACTTTATTTTTTAAATGAAAAACTTTAGCGTAAAGAGCGAGGCGTTGAGGAGGGGACAGCCCCTTTCATATACGGAATAATTTCTGTTCGTTTTAAGTTTTAATTTCCCTCCTTACTTTCAGTTTAAAAAACTTGTTTTTTTTTATTTAACTTCTGATCGTTTTTTAGTTAATGCAGCTTTTATTTTGGCTCACCGTCATTGAATAAGTAAACAAAATTTGCATAAAAATTTTACTTTTCTTTTGCAAAATGGCTGTCTCTAAATTTGGTTCTGACGTAATTTACAAATTAACTTACGTAACGAACTTCTATATTCGTATATTTTTCTTCTGGCAAAAAATACAAAGTTGCAGATTTTTGCAGATATGAGCTTGAAACCTATGTTTTTTGATACGCTGAATCTGACGGTGTGATTTTCATTAAAATTCTTTCACTTGTAGGGGATGTTTCCCCCCTCTTTAAAAAATCAGGTAAATTTCTCAGGCTTGTAGCCTTTACTGAGTAATACTAAACTTAATAAAATTTATATATTTAGAATCAGCATTATAAGCCCATTCTTTTGATACATTTATTGACATCAAAATTCCGTTTTTAAAAGTTTCGATTACTACTGAGCCGTATCGCTTGTTTTTTTATTGTTTTTTTGTTCATTATATATATGTTATTACGTATATGAGGGGGTTCTCCCCTTAGTCAATACCACGCTCTTTACGTTAAAAGTTAAAAAAAATTTAATTCACAAACTCCTGAATCACAAAGGCCGTTTAATTAGAATAGATAGCTCTTTTGAAAGCACTAAAAAAAACTGTAGCGTAAAGAGCGAGATATTGACGACAGGGCGAACCCCCTAATATATGTAATAATTTCTATTAGTAAAGCTTTTCTTGTTCTTCCTTACTTTCAGTTGAAGAAACTTTTTTTTTTAATTTAATTTCTGATCGTTTTTTAAATAATGCTGGGAAATCCGGCACCCCCTTCATGAAAAATTCCCTTCCCCATGAAAAATTCCTCTATGGAAAGATCCTCCCACGTAAACCCTCCCCCAGCCCATCCCCCCCCCCTACCAGACAAAATTCCCCCGGAAAATATCTGTATACTTCGCAATAACCTATACTATATGTAAACAAAATTATTTGAAAAAAACTACGTTTTCTAAACAGTTAAAGAGGCTGAGTCACAAGTTCGAACCTTAAAACGTACAGGGATTAGAAGGTGCAGCTGGGGGGCTGCCGCCCCCCAAACCCCCGCTTCCGTATATGAAAGGGGCTGTGCCCTCCTCAACGCCTCGCTTTTTACGCTAAAGTTTTTATTGTTTAAAAAAAAGAGTTGTGAGAAAGTCAAACTTTAGCGTAAAGAGCGAGGCGTTGAGGAGGGCACAGCCCCTTTCATATACGGAAGCGGGGGTTTGGGGGGCGGCAACCCCCCAACTGCACCTTCTAATCCCTGTACGTTTTAAGGTTCGAACTTGTGACTCAGCCTCTTTAACTCTTTAGAAAACGTAGTTTTTTTCAAATAATTTTTGCACGTTTTTGTACAGTTTATTACTTATTATTGCTTGACCAACTGTTAGCTGATCTTTTCAGGAGTTAAAAATGGGGGGCTGCCGCCTCCCAAACCCCCCGCTTTTGAAGATTCTTGTGTTAAGGCTTTTAATTCCTGAATACTCAAATCAAATGCACAGTAAGATTTTCTTTTTTCAACTTTTCTTCGAGCATGCGGGTATACGGCATGTTATCAAAGCAGTGGAGACTTACCTGTTACCTGAAGGCCGACTGTGATATTCTTCTGGAGACGCCTGTTGAGCCGAAGGATTTAATAGATTGGATTTAAAAAAGAAACTGAGTTTCTTTTTTAAACTTTAAATTCAGTATATAAAAAATTTTCTCTGACAGGGAATCGAACCCGGATCTTCCACCTGACAGTCAGGAACAGCGACCATTGTACCACAGAGACACTTGTTATATTATTTTAGTCTCTCGTATCTATTTTTGACGCAAGCAAATCCCCATAAAACTTGATATTTTGTTTTTGGAAAATAGGGAAGGAAGGATCGGATTGAGCTGAAATTTTGAGGATAAGCTCTCAGGCCCCAGGAAAGCTTATCCTCTAAATTTCAGCCCGATCGGAGAACGTTAAAGGGGGGCTGTGGTGGGAAAAATTAACATGGGCTCTTATAGGAAAACGAGGTTTTTCGTAAATGTAAATTCGGGGGATAATTTTCGGTATGAAAATATCAAAAGGCCCTAACAGGTGGAATTCCGCTTCGAATGAGTCCTCATTCACCCGAAACCGTTGCCAACTGTGGCCTGTAGGCGTGGCTGATAAAAAAAAGAGAAATGAACTTTAAGTGGCTATATTTGTTTTGGAAAACAGGGAAGGAGTGATCGGATAGAGCTGAAATTTTGAGGATAAGCTCCCGGGCCCTAGGAAAGCTTAACCTCTAAATTTCAGCCGAATCGGACAACGTTAAAGGGGGGGGGGCTGTGGTCGGAGGGTCGAAACTTCCGGCCCACTTTTACCCATGAAGATAAAGTCGGAGGAGGGTGAAATTTTTCACGTTTCTTAGTTGGAGCTTGGGCTACAAAATGCGATCACCGCTGTCTCTCTTCGACCGCTAGGACCGGAAATCGCTTAACATTGTGGTGGGTAGCCTCTTTAAAAAGGCACAAGTGTGCCTCCGTGATGGGCAAAGTTCGAAACTTACAGCCCTTCCACTTGGGACTGTGGGGGGGGGGGGTTAAGTCATTCTTAGAGACATAGTTTTTACATTTTTCGAGTAGGCTCAACCAAATGGCTATCTCAAAATTTCAATCAAGTGACTTTGGTAAAAACAAATGAGCGTGGAAGTGGGTCTAGCTGCCCTCCAGTTTTTTGGTCACTTAAAAAGGGCACTAGAACTTTTAAATTCCGTTTGAATGAGCCCTCTCACAATATTCTATGACCACTGGGTCGAAACGATCACCCCTGAAAAAAAAAACACGCATCGTGATCTTTCTTCCAGCAAAAAATGCAAATTTCCACCTTTTTGCAGATAGGAGCGTGAAACTTCTTTAATAGGGTTCTCTGATAAGCTGAATGTGATGGTGTAATTTTCGTTAAAGTTAATTAAAAATGAAAAATTCCACATTTTTGCAGATAGGAGGTTGAAGCTTCTTTAATAATGTTCTTAGATAAGCTGAATCTGATGGTGTGATTTTCGTTAAAGTTAATTAAAAAAATTTGTAATTAAGACAAAATTTTATTGTTTAAAAAAATTGAGTTGTGAGAAAGTCAAACTTTAGCGTAAAGAGCGAGGCGTTGAGGAGGAGGCAGCCCCTTTCATATACGGAATAATTTCTGTTCGTTTTAAGTTTTAACGCCGTTCCTTAGTTTCAATTAAAAAAAACTTGTTTTTTTTATTTCATTTGTGAACGTTTTTGAATTAATGCAGGTTTTGATTTTGGCTCACCGTGCATGAATAATTAAAACGAAATTTGCATATTAATTTTACTTTTATTTGGTTAAATGGCTTTCTCGAAACTTGTTGAATTTTATTTACGAACGTTTTTATTAGTAATAAATATACGTAACTTACGAATTAACTTACGTAATGAACTTCTATATTCATATATTTTTAATACGTATATTAGGGGGTTTGCCCCCTAGTCAATACCTTGCTCTTTAAGCTTCGAATTTTGTTCCAATTCTTTAAAAATGACCCCTTAATCACAAAGGCCGTTAATTAGAATAAATAGCTCTTATGAAAGTACTAAACAATCTTTGGCTTAAAAAGCAAGGCATTGACTAGAAGGTGAACCCAATCATATAGCTAACATTTTTTTGTTCGTTTTAAGTTTTGATGTTGCTCCTTACTTTCAGTTGAAAAACTTATTTTTATATTTAATTTCTGATTTTTTAAAAAATAATGATGGGAAATCCGGCGCCCCCTTCATAGCAATGTCCCTTCCCCTATGAAAACTTCCTTCATGAAAAGATCCTCCCATATAACCCCCGACCCACCCCACCCCCCACTACCAGAAAAAATTCCCCCTGAAAACGTCTGTATACTTCCCAATAACCAATACTATATGTTAACATTGGGTAAAGTTCAAAACTTTCAGCCCTCCCCCTGGGACTTTGAGGGATTAAGTCATCCTAAAAGACATAGTTATAATATTTTCGACCATGTTGAACAAAATGGTTATCTCAAAATTTTGATCGGGTGACTTTGGGAAAAAAATGAGCGTGGGAGGGGGCCTAATTACCCTCCATTTTTTTAGTCACTTAAAAAGGGCACTAAAACTTTTAATATTGTTCCAATGAGCCCTCCCACGATATTCTAGGACCACTGGGTCGATACGATCACCCCCGGGAAAAGGAAAAAAAAATAAATAAATAAACACGCATCCGTGATCTTTCTTCTGGCAAAAAATGTAAAATTCCACTTTTTGGTAGATAAAAGGTTGAAACCTCTACAGTAGGGTTTTCTGATACGCTGAATATGATGGTGGGATTTTCATTAAGGTTCTACAGCTTTTAGGGGGTCTTTCCCCCTTTTTTCAAAAATCAGCCAAATATTCTCAGGCGCGTAACTTTTGATGGGTATAATTAAACTTGATGAAACTTATATATTTGAAATTAGAATTAAAATCTGATTCTTTTGATGTATCTATTGGTATCAAAATTCCTTTTTTTAGACTTTCGGTTACCATTGAGCCGGGTCGCTCCTTACTTACAGTTCGTTACCACGAACTCTTTGATACCCCACTCTTTACGCTAAAGTTTGACCTTTTGTCCCAATTATTTAAGAAAGCTTCCTAAAACACAATTAATTAAAATCAGAGGCTTAAAAAAAAAATACTGAAAAACTTTAACGTCAAGACAGAGATATTGACGAAGGGGCGGCACCTCTTACACGAAATAATTTCTTTTCGTTTTAAGTTTTAATATTGTTCCTTACTTTCAGCTGAAAGAACGTGTTTTTTTTTCTGTTTAATATAAAGACAAGATAAGACAAGACTTTATTAATCCAACAACCAGAAAATCAAAAAACAAAAAATTAAACACCTATAAAGCATAACGTTACTCTTTTTCTCGCTATATAATATTGCCAAATCAAAATGGTGCTTCAAATATCATTATACATTTTACATATCAAAATTAAGATTTCACAGGAACAATTAAATAAAACAAAAATATACAGAAAAATTAACAACAAAAAAACAACAAATAGAGGCAATTGTTAATAGAAACTGAAACTCTAAATTACGAGTTTAAATCTCAATATGTGTAACACGTGAGTCTACTCTTTATAAGGTTTCCAGAGCTGAAAAATTATAACTTTATATTATTCATAACAGATACAAGAATTTTTTCTGGTCACAGGTTATATTTGTATGGTTATTGAAGAAAAAAATTTATTCAGTAAGAATCAATAACCCATGTTAATATCAGCTGAAACTGTAAAACAGATTTTATTTAAAAAAAATTGTATAACTGACCGGCTTCAGATGCTTTTTCCAAAATACATAAAGTTTGTGAAGCAATTGGCAGTGAAGAAAACAGTAAGGAAAGAGGGACGTGTGTCGGTAGTTGCTAAAAACTGCTGAACAGGAAACTTCAATAACAATTAACATGTTTTGAAAAATCTCCTTATTTCACCAATTCAAATATAATTTTAGAACAAATTTTAGAAAAAAGGGGAAACGCCCCCTAAAAGAAATACGACCTAATCCCAAGAAATGAGACCTTTTTCCTGCCACACTGACAAATGTTTCTTTCCACTGTTTATTCACCTACCATAGAAAAGCTGCGCAGTCTTCATGTTTAATCATTTCTTTATTTTTGGTTCCTTTTGTTTAGTGTTTTCCTCACTAAGAAACATTTCTTTTTTAGGCCTTAACCAGCTGCTCTGGTATTATGCAGATTTGACGAGGAAGCAATGCTATAAACTACCGAATGGTGAGGCAGATTGGGAAAATGAAGAAATTGCATGCTTTTTTTGGCGTCGGTTTTCTAAGTAAGAAATTAATTTCGTTTTTCACTTTTCAATTCTACTTTTTATTTTTTTGTTAATCACACATGCCAGCCAGGATTTGCTTAGTGAAATTATCCGGTTGTTTTTTCTTGACACTAATTATTGCCTGCTGTCATATATTATCCTTACACTATACACTATATGCCTTTTTTCTAACTAGGGCATATACACTATATACCTTTTTTTCTAACTTCTGTGTAATTTATATCAGAGTGCCATGTAATGATGCTAGATCATGTCGGAAAAATACCTTATCTAGAGTTGACTGTTGGCAGCTTTAAGGATTTGAATTCTAGACCTCGACATCGAGCTAGCAAATTCTAAGTTTGTTACTCCAGACATTTACTAGTATATCTGGCTCTCAACCAAACAACTACAACACCTATTTCTACACTGTTGGTCAAACACATAAAACAATCCATGTAAAACACAACTAGAACCCTCACAAATTTTGAGTTAGGTAAGGATGGGAAAATGAAGAGGTTCCATGCTTTTTTTACACTAGTTTAAAATAGTTCGTGGGAACAAACTATAAGCAAAGAGCGACTCGTGTCATTAGTTACCGAAACTGTAAAAGAAACAGAAGTTTAGAAACAACACTTACATAGAAAAGGGTTCTAGGCGTTTGTCCCCCCCCCGGCGATTACCCCCCCCCCCTCTTGCTGGAAAATACCCCCCGCGGAAAATACCCCTGGAAAGTACCACCCACGGAAATTACATCCCTGCAGAAAATACCTTCCTGCAGAAATACCCCCCCCCCCCGAGTAAAATCCCCCCGCAGAAAATACCTCCCCCCACAGAAAATACCCTCCCCCCTCCGGAAAAATACCCCCCTCCTCCGTGGAAAATGAGGCTTTCCAAATTTGAGGATTTTGTTTGAGTTTTATTTTTATTAATTTCCGCATGAGGAAGGAATTTTGGTACTTGTGTATTATGCTACAGTAAAAAACTACAGACTAGTCTCAACGATTAAAGTTTGGTTAAGTCGTCCAGTTACCGAGCGACGGGTTGCTCAAGGCAGCTTAAGAAGATTTACTCTCGCAGGAGAAAAAAGATCATGGTTACTAAAAATAAAAGAAATTTTAGACAAAACAGGGTTTTCTTTTGTTTAGAATGAAGGTAGAGGATCAATGGATGTAAATACAAATTGGGAGAATGAGATTAAGATAGTACTAGAGAATCAAATGATCCAAAAATGGAGTGAGGAGATAAGGAAATTAGAAACATTAAAGTTTTATAAAGATGTTAAGGTGGTTTATGGGCAGGAGTTCTACCCTAAGCTGAATTTACCAGCTATATATTTGACGTTCGTGATGCAGCTCAGTGCTAATTGCTTGCCAATTATTGCAAGATTTAGAAGATATTCTAATGAAAGATGTTCCAATGAAGACAGATATGCTTGCCCGCTTTGCAGAGTTAAAGAAGATTATTTGGTGCAGTCCTTGAGCCTTGAGCCGGTACCAGGGGCTCTCTACAATAAGGGAAAGAATATTTGGACAAAACAAATTAAATTCTCAAATTTGGAAAGACTTATTTTACACGGAGGGTTTTTTCTGGGGCATATTTATCGGGGGTTACTTTCCAGGGGGGGGGGGGGGGTATTTTCCACAAGTGGGTATTTTCCGGGGGGTATTTTCCAAGGGGGGGGGGGTATTTTCCGTGGTGGGGTATTTTCCTCTAGGGGTATTTTCCAGGGGGTATTATCCGAGGGGACGCCGGCAACCATAAAAAAGCACCATTACGCTAATTTCAAATATAAAATAAGTAAATTTGAGTAATTTGGAAAAGAAAGGAGGAAACAACCTACAAAAAAGATTTGATCTTGCATCACCAAACTCTGGCTACCCAGGAATCATCTTAAAGAATGGTCAACCCCTAACAATGAAAACATAAAATTTCATATTTTTAGTATCATTGGACTCGTGCAGATTCGTTTTTTTTTTTTTGTTCACTAGGGGGGGGGATAGCATTGAGCCTAGTGATGAAAGAATTTTGGGAGGGGTCTTATTAAAACAAAACCTCGTATTCTAATGTTCTTTTTAGGGACTAGAAGGGATCAGAGGCCCCGCCATTTTTTCCATGCATTAGCAGCCAAACAAGGCGGCTCAATATTTTAATTTAGCTGGTTTCATATGAAAGGTTAAAATATGTTTTCATTATTATTATTATAAGTCCCGGAATATAATAAGAGTTCTGCATTCATAAATAAATATTTCAGTATACTCAAATATTCATTGATGAACAAATATGTTGCTATATATTGCTGAACGGGTTTGATTAAGATTATTTTAAGCTTTCAAAATATTTGAAACGACTTCAAATTATTCGAACAGCTAATTTGAAATGAACAGGTCTATCATTGAGTTCCTTAATACAGATTGCAACGTTACGCCTCGTTGGAAATTGGAATGTATATAAATTTTGTCCCAAAGAATTTCAGAATTCTGAGAACCTTTCCTTTTTTTGCAATTGCCAAAATCCGAACGCAAGGGATAAATTATACATTTTACACAAAATTTTAAGATGCAGTTGGGAGGGAGGGGGAACATTGAGAAGGAACTTAGTCCTGCATGATTAACTGAGTCTTTGTTCTCCTATTGCCTATTTATCCCTAAAGCTCACATCACCACGACTGCTCGAGTCAAACCAATGGTGATAGAATACTGGAAAAGGGTTTTTTTTTCGAACCCAAATCGTGAACTCCAGTGTTTTTTTTTTAGGATTTGGAAGTGAATGGACGGTGTAAACCTCTTTTTAGTTCTTTATTCGTATGCCCTTTTATATTATATTGGCAGAGATACACATAGAGAAAATAAGGTAGCACAAGAACAACTAGCTACGACGAAGGCGAAAGATGGACTGCCATTCCAAGTATACAATTGGCCCCTACTCACTAACATCGGAAGTCCCTGTGATTGGCTGTTTACTGGCCTGAGAATAAAAAGTTCACACGATAAGCTTTGGCCCTCCCGGAAGACCCCATAGAGAAGCTATTGTTGACATATACATTGCTAACTCTGTTAGTAACGAGACACCAGGAAAAGGCTTCTCCAATTTATGTTCCAAATACTTTACAACGGTAACTAAGTTCCTTATATGAGGTTTTAGCTCCGACCCCATCGTGAAAACCATAATATGAGGTTGGAATTTAAAAAGTTTATTCTGATGACAAGGAATGATGGATACAGAAACTAAGGTTCTGGGTGAAAACTCTCTGAGATATCCTTAATAAGATGTTAAAAACGTTCAAAATTAAATTTTGGTAGACCAAACTCTATTCAAAACTCTATTCAAACTCTATTAAAAATAGTCTGAACCTAGGGTACCCGAACGAGCCAGGTGCTATCCCTCTTTAGATGCTCTTGAGTCTTGAATTTACAAAAGCTACCCCAACTTAGATCCCAAAGGTCACCAGCCTAGTTACCGAAGACCGCTCTTTGTGAAAACAGTGGATTGGTCTAAAAATACCCTGCGTATTTATCTGCAAGTGGACATTTATTTGAATATGTTACAGTGTCCGTAATGCATTTGTTAATTATTTTTAATTTGTTTTGTTTCTTTAACTAGTCTGTTTGAAACATCACAGTCTTTGTTTTGGGCAAGTTTTGGACTGGTTGATTTGATGGCATTTGAATTGGACGGCATAAAAGGCTTTACGCGTTTTTGGGGTCTATTGATGTTTGGATCCTATAGTACAATCAATATTATCGTGCTGCTGAACTTGCTCATTGCCATGATGTCAAATTCGTATCAGGCCATTCAGGTAAGTATCATTTTTCTATTTTTCCAAAGGTGTCACATATTCATGCCCAAGTTAATGGCTTTTCTTTGTATATATATTAAAAATTAGCATTTGGCCCAAAAAACGATCTAGATAGGTCAGAAGTTTGAGAAAATTCGTTAAGAGCCTTGATTTTAGGAAAAGAAAACAATGTGAGTGACGTCATTTTTATGTACATCAGTATGGCAACGACGTTGTCACAGTGTTCACACTTCTGGAAAAAAATTGAGGATTTTGATGTATGGAGAAGTTTATATTAAATTGCAGAGCAAAAAAACTGGTAATTGCAAAAACATTTGCATATATTTTGGCAAACGATTACAACAATTCAAAAATCTTTAAAAAGAAAACACAATTTTGAAGCTTAGTAGAAATCAGTGTTAGAAATGGGACTTGCAGTAATAATCAAATATCTTTGAATAGACTATAGAGACTGTATGAAAAGACATTAAATTGCGTAAAGAGCAAAAAACTGGTAGTTGCAAAAATATTTGTATATATTTTAACAAAGAATTGCAACATTTCAAAAACCTTAAAAAAGAAAACCAAAAGTTTGAAGCTTAGTAGAAATCATTGTTAGAAATTGGCCTTCCTTTAATAATCAAATATCTTTGAATAGACTATAGAGACTGTATGAAAAGACATTAAATTGCGTAAAGAGCAAAAAACTGGTAATTGCAAAAATATTTGTATATATTTTAATAAAGAATTGCAACATTTCAAAAACCTTAAAAAAGAAAACCAAAAGTTTGAAGCTTAGTAGAAATCATTGTTAGAAATTGGACTTCCTTTAATAATCAAATATCTTTGAACAGACACACTTGGAAAAGACGTTAAATTGCGTAAACAGCAAAAAACTATCTTTAAGAAAATGGCACTAGCCATTTCAATTTCCAATCGAATGAACCCGATAATCAATTGGAAATGCACCAGAAATGGCGACTATGACCTCATTTGAAGCAGTTCTAAAAGATTTGGAAATCAAAATCACTAGAATGCAAAACGGAACTAGAATGTGTACATCTGCATTCCAGTCGGAACATCTACCAAGCTCGAAAGTCGAAACTACCACAAATCAGCATCGATAAATAAATGAAACCCAAAACGAACATAAATTAAAATAAATAACCGAGTCAAACTCAAAACGAGCAGAAATTAACATAAGTTGGGCGCAAAACCCCTCTGCCTTCCCAAGGCCAGAACAAAATTTGCACTTTACTGAAAAAATACAAATGAATGTGCATTGTCAGTTTAATATACATATACTGATATTTAGTAGTCAAAATGTTATTTTAATATTTACGAATCTGATGCATTGTTCCCACTTGTTTAAGTTGTTCTATTTTCGGTTCTTAGGGTGGACATCCGGAAATGTGTTTGTACTCAGGTTTCGATGTTTTGCGTAGTTTGGGCGTCTGACGCCGTTCTAAGTCAAGCATTGTATTTAATCACTCACTGGCTATAGCCTCTTAAAATTGTTGTAATGCACGCATTTTTTATGAATAAACCAAATTAAATTAAAAACTAAATTAAAATATATAGAATTTAAGAAATGTTTCACCATTCTGTGTCTGGAACGCAAATAATAGAATGCAAAACGAGCTAGATATAAGGTAATTTGAGTTATTAATTTCTGCTCGTTTGAGTTGTGTAGATGTACACAACTCTAAAAATAGAGTTGTGGGAATGTCAAACTTTAGCGTGAAGAACGAGGCGTTGAGGAGGGGACGACCCCTTTCATATACGGAATAATTTCTGTTCGTTTTAAGTTTTAACGTCGTTCCTTACATTCAGTTTAAAAAAAACTTTTTTTTTTATTTAATAAAATATAAGGGTGGGAAATAATAAGCGAACATAAAACAACAGATTCAACATCTAAGCTATAAACAGACAAAAGCAGTAAACAGCATAAATGTTTTTACTTTTATAACTTTGATAAATCAAATAATTTTAACATTTTGACTACTAAATATCAGTATATGTATATTAAACCGACAATGCACATTCATTTGTATTTTTTCAGTAAAGTGCAAATTTTGGTCTGGCCTTGGGAAGGCAGAGGGGTTTTGCGCCCAACTTATGTTAATTTCTGCTCGTTTTGAGTTTGACTCGGTTATTTATTTTAATTTCTGTTCGTTTTGGGTTTCATTTATTTATCGATGCTGATTTGTGGTAGTTTCGAGCTTGGTAGATTATTTGATTTTATTTTGATCATTTTTTGTTTAATGGAGTTCTTTACTTTTCTTTGAAAAACTTATTTCGTGGAAAAAGTTTTTTAATTAATTTCTGTTCATTTTATATTGACATAGTCTTTTCAGGGAAAAAGAAAATAACATTTTAAATCTTTTCGTTTTTTAAAACTTTATAGTTTGGCCTGCTATTTGTATGGTGGAGAAAAATTTTCAGCAATTTTTAACAACATACACCATTTTAAAAATCTGGACACAAATAGTAGCCTACTGTTTAATTTAGTTTCATAACTCTTCTAGTTGACCTGAAATGGAAAACTTGATACCATTCGCAAAAAAATCTGTTTACTTTCTTTGATAGCTTTGATACACTTACACTATTTTGATTTGGTTAAATTTTAAGAGCAGAAGTAGTCACGAAAGTTTGAACATAATACCCTCAGTCGTTCTTGGGATACTGCTGAGATGCCTTATTGGGAATTAGCATTATCACAGTGCATTTTGATTTAATCTTATGGCAACATTTAGTTTTTAAACATAATGGGCAAATGAGAGGGTGGGAGTGGAAGGGGGATTAGTTGCCCTCCAATCACTTTCGACTATTAAAAAGGGCATCAGCCCTTTCTATTTTCAATCGAATGAGCCCCTTTCGAAGTTCCTACGACAACTCCTTTGATACGAAGTGCCCTGGTTTAAACAACAACAACAACAAAAAATATTACTAGTTACTTTCGACTATTAAAAAGGACTCTAGCCCTTTGAATTTCACATCGAATGAGCTTTTTTTGAAGTTTCACCGACAACGCCTTCTATAAAAACATTATATGCCCCCATTGCATAACTTAAAACCCTTGGCCTGAGGGTTGTGGGGGAGTATCCTCCTCAAAAACATATTTTCTATCTGGAAATCAACTACGCTGAAAAAAATGGCTATCTCAAAATTTTGATTGGATGTGTTTGGGGGAATGATGGGCGTGAAGGGGGGGGCTAGTTGCCCTCCAATCACTTTTGACGATCAAAAAGGACACTAGCCCTTTGAATTTCCAATCGGATTAGCCTTTTTTGAAGTTTCTACGACAACACCTTCTATAAAAACCTTAAATGCCCCCAGGGCATAACTTAAAACCCTTTCCTTTAGGGTTGTGGGGAGTAGTGTCCTTCTCAAAAAAATATTTTCTATCTGAAAATCAACTAGCCTACGCTAAAAAAAAATGGCTATCTCAAAATTTTGATTGGATGTGTTTGGGTGAATTATGGACGGGGGGGGGGCCTAGTTGCCCTCCAATTACTTTCAACTATTAAAAAGGGCACTAGCCCTTTGAATTTCCAATCACATGAGCCCCTTTTGAAGTTTCTATGACTACGCCTTCTATAAAAACCTTATATACCCCAGGACATAACTTAAAACCCTTGCCCTGCGGGTTGTTGGGGAGTGTCCTCCTCAAAAACGTATTTTCTATGTAGAAATCAATTACGCTGAACAAAACGGCTATCTCAAAATTTTAATTGGATGGGTTTGGGAGAATGATGGGCGTGGGGGAGGGGCTAGTTGCCCTCCAATCACTTTCGACTATTAAGAAGGGCAATAGCCTTTTGAATTCCCAATCGAATGAGCCTGTTTTGAAGTTTCTACGACAACGCGTTCTATAAGAACCTTATATGCCCCCATGGCATAACTTAAAACCTTTGCCCTGAGGGTCTTGGGGGAGTGTCCTCCTCAAAAACATATTTTCTATCTGGAAATCAACTACGCTGAACAAATTGGCTATCTCAAACTTTTGGTTGGACCTCCTCCTCCTTCAATTATTAAAAAGGGCACTAGCCCTTTGAATTTCCAATCGAATGAGCCTGTCTTGAAGTTTTTACGACAACGCCTTCTATAAAAACCTTATATGCCCCCAGGGCATAACTTAAAACCCTTGCCCCGAGGGTTGTGGGGGAGTGTCCTCCTCAAAAAGATATTTTCTATGTGAAAATCAGCAACGCTGACACATCTCAAATTGTGATGTGTTTGGGGGAATGATGGGCGTGAAGGGGGATGGGGGGGGGGCTAGTTGCCCTCGCAATCACTTTTCGACTTTTAAAAAAAGGCACTAGCCCTTTGAATTTCCAATCGAATGAGCCTGTTTGGAAGTTTCTACGACAACGCCTGCTATAAAAACCTTATATGCTCCCAGGGCATAACTTAAAACCTTGCCCTGAGGGCTGTGGGGGAGTGTCCTCCTCAAAAACATATTTTCTATCTGGAAATCAACGACACTGAACAAAATGGCAATCTCAAAATTTTGATTGGATGGGTTTGGGGGAATGATTGGCGTGGGGGGGGGGTATCTGCCCTCCAATCACTTTTCTACGACAACGCCTTCTATAAAAACCTTGTATGCCCCAAGAGCATAACTTAAAACCCTTGCTCTGAGGGTTGTGGGGGAGTGTCCTCCTCAAAAACATATTTTCTATCTGGAAAATCGACTACGCTGAACAAAATGGCTATCTCACAATTTTGATTGGATGTGTTTGGGGGAATGATGGACGTGAAGGGGGGGGGGCTAGTTGCCCTCCTAATCACTTTTGACTATTAAAAAGGGACACTAGCCCTTTGAATGTCCAATCGAATGAGCCTGTTTGGAAGTTTCTACGACAACGCCTGCTATAAAAGCCTTATATGCCCCCAAGGCATAACTTAAAAACCTTGCCCGAGGGCTGTGGGGGAGTGTCCTCCTCAAAAACATATTTTCTTTCGGGAAAGCAACTACGTTGAACAAAATGGATATCTCACAATTTTGATTGCATGTGTTTGGGGGAATGATGGGCGTGGGGAGGGGGGGGGCTAGTTGCCCTCCAATCCTTTTGACTTAAAAAGCACTACCCTTGATTTCCATCGAGCTGACACACGCCTTCCATAAAAAACCTTGTATGCCCCAAGAGCATAATTTAAAACCCTTGCTCTGAGGGTTGTGGGGGAGTGTCCTCCTCAAAAACATATTTTCTATCTTGAAATCGACTACGCTGAACAAAATGGCTATCTCAAATTCTGATTGGATGTGTTTGGGGGAATGATGGGCGTAGGGGGGGGGGCTAGTTGCCCTCCAATCACTTTCGACTTTTAAAAAGGGAACTAGCCCTCTGAATTTCCAATCGAATGAGCCTGTTTGGAAGTTTCTACGACAACGCCTTCTATAAAAACCTTATATGCCCCCAGGGCATAACTTAAAACCCTTGCCCTGAGGGTTGTGGGGGAGTGTCCTCCTCAAAAACATATTTTCTATCTGGAAATCAACTACGCTGAACAAAATGGCTATCTCACAATTTTGATTGGATGTGTTTGGGGGAATGATGGGCGTGGAGGGGGGGGGCTAGTTGCCCTCCAATCACTTTCAATTATTAAAAAGTGCACTAGCCCTTTGAATTTCCAATCGAATGAGCCTGTCTTGAAGTTTCTACGACAACGCCTTCTATAAAAACCTTATATGCCCCCAAGGCATAACTTAAAACCCTTGCCCGAGGGTTTTGGGGGAGTGTCCTCCTCAAAAAGATATTTTTATCTGAAAATCAGCTACGCTGACAAAATACCTATCTCAAATTTTGATTGGATGTGTTTGGGGGAATGATGGGCGTGAAGGGGGGGGGGGGGGCTAGTTGTCCTCTAATCACTTTCGACGATTAAAAAGGACACTAGCCCTTTGAAGTCCAATCGAATGAGCCTGTTTGAAGTTTCTACGACAACGCCTTCTATAAAAGCCTTATATGCCCCCAGGGCATAACTTAAAACCCTTGCCCGAGGGTTGTGGGGGAGTGTCCTCCTCAAAAACCTATTTTCTTTCTGGAAAGCAACTACGTTGAACAAAATGGATATTTCACAATTTTGATTGCATGTGTTTGGGGGAAAGATGGGCGTGGGGGGAGGGGGGGGGGGCTAGTTGCCCTCCAATCCTTTTTGACTATTAAAAAAAGGCACTAGCCTTTGAATTTCCAATCGAATGAGCCTTTTTTGAAGTTTCCACGACATCGCTTCTATAAAAACCTTGTATGCCCCCAGGGCATACTTAAAACCCTTGCCCTGAGGGTTGTGGGGGAGTGTCATCCTCAAAAACACATTTTCTATCTTGAAATCAACTACGCTAAACAAAATGGCTATCTCAAAATTCGATTGGATGGGTTTGCGGGAATGATTGGCGTGGGGGGGGGGGTTGTAATCTGCCCTCCAATCACTTTTCTACGACAACGCCTTCTATAAAAACCTTATGTGCCCCAAGAGCATAACTTAAAACCCTTGCTCGGAGGGTTGTGGGGGAGTGTCCTTCTCAAAAACATATTTTCTATGTGGAAATCGACTAGGCTGAACAAAAGGCTATCTCACAATTTGATTGGATGTGTTTGGGGGAATGACGGGCGTAAGGGGGGGGGGCTAGTTGCCCTCCAATCACTTTTGACTTTTAAAAAGGGAACTAGCCCTTTGAATTTCCAATCAAATGAGCCTGTTTGGAAGTTTCTACGACAACGCCTGCTATAACAACCTTATATGCCCCCAAGGCATAACTTAAAAACCTTGCCCTGAGGGCTGTGGGGGAGTGTCCTCCTCAAAAACATATTTTCTATCGGGAAATCAACGACGCTGAACAAAATGGCAATCTCACAATTTTGATTGGATGTGTTTGGGGGAATGATGGGCGTGGGGGGGGGGGGCTAGTTGCCCTCCAATCACTTTCAATTATTAAAAAGTGCACTAGCCCTTTGAATTTCCAATCGAATGAGCCTGTCTTGAAGTTTCTACGACAACGCCTTCTATAAAAACCTTATATGCCCCCAAGGCATAACTTAAAACCCTTGCCCCGAGGGTTGTGGGGGAGTGTCCTCCTCAAAAAGATATTTTTATCTGAAAATCAGCTACGCTGACAAAATACCTATCTCAAATTTTGATTGGATGTGTTTGGGGGAATGATGGGCGTGAAGGGGGGGGGGGCTAGTTTCCCTCTAATCACTTTCGACGATTAAAAAGTGCACTAGCCCTTTGAATGTCCAATCGAATGAGCCTGTCTTGAAGTTTCTACGACAACGCCTTCTATAAAAACCTTATATGCCCCCAGGGCATAACTTAAAACCCTTGCCCCGAGGGTTGTGGGGGAGTGTCCTCCTCAAAAACCTATTTTCTTTCTGGAAAGCAACTACGTTGAACAAAATGGATATTTCACAATTTTGATTGCATGTGTTTGGGGGAAAGATGGGCGTGGGGGGAGGGGGGGGCTAGTTGCCCTCCAATCCTTTTTGACTTTTAAAAAAAGGCACTAGCCCTTTGAATTTCCAATCGAATGAGCCTTTTTTGAAGTTTCCACGACAGCGCTTTCTATAAAAAACCTTGTATGCCCCCAGGGCATATTTAAAACCCTTGCCCTGAGGGTTGTGGGGGAGTGTCATCCTCAAAAACACATTTTCTATCTTGAAATCAACTACGCTAAACAAAATGGCTATCTCAAAATTCCGATTGGATGGGTTTGGGGGAATGATTGGCGTGGGGGGGGGGCTATATGCCCTCCAATCGCTTTTCGACTATTAAAAAGGGCACTAGCCATCTGAATTTCCAATCGAATGAGTCTGTTTTGAAGTTTCTACGACAACGCCTTCTATAAAAACCTCATATGCCCCCAGGGCATAACTTAAAACCCTTGCTCTGAGGGTTGTGGGGGAGTGTCCTTCTCAAAAACATATTTTCTATCTGGAAATCAACTACGCTGAACAAAATGGCTATCTCACATTTTGATTGGATGTGTTTGGGGGAATGATGGGCGTGGATGGGGGGCTAGTTGCCCTCCAATCCTTTTGACTTTTAAAAAAAGGCACTAGCCCTTTGAATTTCCAATCGAATGAGCCTTTTTGAAGTTTCCACGACAGCGCTTTCTATAAAAACCTTGTATGCCCCCAGGGCATATTTAAAACCCTTGCCCTGAGGGTTGTGGGGGGAGTGTCATCCTCAAAACACATTTTCTATCTTGAAATCAACTACGCTAAACAAAATGGCTATCTCAAATTTCGATTGGATGGGTTTGGGGGAATGATGGGCGTGGGGGGGGGCTATATGCCCTCCAATCGCTTTCGACTATTAAAAAGGGCACTAGCCATCTGAATTTCCAATCGAATGAGTCTGTTTTGAAGTTTCTACGACAACGCCTTCTATAAAAACCTCATATGCCCCCAGGGCATAACTTAAAACCCTTGCTCTGAGGGTTGTGGGGGAGTGTCCTTCTCAAAAACATATTTTCTATCTGGAAATCAACTAGCTGAACAAAATGGCTATCTCACAATTTTGATTGGATGTGTTTGGGGGAATGATGGGCGTGGATGGGGGGCTAGTTGCCCTCCAATCACTTTCGACTTTTAAAAAGGGCACTAGCCCTTTGAATTTCCAATCCAATGAGCCTGTTTGGAAGTTTCTACGACAACGCCTTCTATAAAAACCTTATATGCCCCCAGGGCATAACTTAAAACCCTTGCCCCGAGGGTTGTGGGGGAGGAAACAACCCCGAGGGTTGTTTCCTCACTTTGATGGATGTTTTCTGGATTATTGAGTCTAACGGGGACAGGATCAATGACACTTCGTTCAAGATCAATTGATTGTTGTTGTTGTTTTGGTCAAGTGCACGCTCGGGGCGAATGTCAAGGTGTCCAGAAATAGGAAACAGTTAGATCACGTGTTTCCTTCTCAGCCAATCAGAGACTTTCTTACATATGGTTTTCCCCGTTACATAACAATTCGCCCTTGAGATTTCGTATATAACAGACATGCATTGTGATTAAAGTATCAGAAAGTATTGTTACACAATGGATAGAACAACTGACATAATTGATGAGCTTGAAGCCTTGGCAGCCACAATTAGCAATGTAAGTTCCGTTTTAGTACATTTTCATTTTTTATTTTCAAAATAAAATTACTTTCCTTGATCACCCTCCAGTATATTTAGGTAAGTACCCCCTCCTCCACCATGCTATCTTTATACTCGATAGAAAACATAAAAGGTGTTCTTTTTATTACCTAAACCATCCTCAAACCCCCCCCCCTGTTTTTACAAAGATAATTCTCGCAATAGAAATAATTCTCTTTTCGTTAAATTTATACAATTTTAAGCATTCTATATCCTAGCTAAAAGTGACCACTGACTTCCGTCAATTCTTAATGCATTATGCCCTCTGTTTGACATAAGGCACCGTGCAACTTATAAATAGTTTTGTCACCCCTTTTCCTGTTTGTTTACATTAGCTGGTTTTAGGCAATCTAGGTTTTCAATGCTTTTTACGTAATTCTGTGTTTGTCTGAAAATAGCGGAGAACTAATTTTGTCTGCAAAATTAGCGATAGATATTTAGGACATTGGAATTTTATATTCTATGTAAGAGTGAAACGGGATTATTTCCAAAAATAATTACTAACAATATATTTATGACATTGGTGAGAGGGGGGAGGGGACCATGCCTCAATTCTATCGCCATCATTGTAAAATGAAAAACAAAAGTGTTTCTTTTCATGAAAGGTAAGGGACTGGGATGTCTATGAATAAGCTTTTTAATTAATTAAAATAGCATTTGATTTCTGAGTTTAGTATATTTTTACTCTTTTGCTTTACTGAAAATGCTGGGGAGGGGGCTTCTTTGCGATAAATGCTTTTCTAGACAAAATTCTGGTTAGGAGCGGGGAATACTAATTTTCCTTCTGTGAAAAAGAGGAAAATTATTTTCCATACTAACTTTTTTCTCTTCTTTAAGAAAAATTGTGAAGAATGTGTGCCTCCTCCATCTAAGAAGGCAAGAGGTAATAATGCGCCGCCTGAGAAGGCGACAGTAACCCAATATGGCTGTTGGCCGAAACCCTCCAGCGCCGTGTTGACTGTCAAAGTCCCATCCACGCAGGCTGCAATGCAGCCAGGCCGAAAATTAAAGAGCGAGTGGATGGCTGCTTTCCATGGACCTTTAATACCTGTCCCGTCTACACAAGAGCGTGATGTTACCGCACCGTCCAACCTCCAACACGCACTACCCGGACCATCTGGCACCCAAGTGCAGCCAGGATTTGCAAATGTGAGCATTTTTACCTCTAGTTATAGAAATATACATCTATTTCTTCCAATGTTTTTTTTAGTCTTTTCTTTTCACTATTTTTCAACACTGTAAAAGTGTATCTCAGAGATATTAAAATAATAACCCCTCGCCCCCAACCATTATTTTAAATTTGTCTGCTCCCCCCCCTCCCTCAGAGATATCTAAATATAATGTAATTTTTTTGCTTGCTTGTCAAAAGAAACCGCTCTTTTTCTAATCTTTGCTATTTTCTCTGTTCCCCCACTGTTGCTATCTCTTCGATATCTCATAATAATATTTTTAGGTAATTTCTAGTTTACTGCTATCTGTCCACTATGAAACTCAAAATGCTATATTTCACAATTGAATATTATAGTTTTAGGGGAAGGACAGAGATTATCCCATTTATCTATTGCACATATGGATTCTAATTTGCGTAATATTTTTGACAGCTGTCAACCTTACAACTTGCCAAGATTTTAGGGGCTTAGCATTCAATAAGAGTTAACGGTTTCCCATTTAATTGTATTTTCCTGCTGAACAGTCTTGGAACAGAACATACGTGGCTTACAAAAATTAAGCTAATGAGTCCTAGACAACCTTTAGGGAATTAGAGAGAGAAAGGACTTATGGTCCAACAATATTTTTTTTTTAGGACATTATGTAAACGGCTGGGAGCCGCGGAGCCCGGGAAGCTTCGGTGGGCCCGAGAAGCGCTGCGGGAAGTGCCGCGGTGGCCCGGTGGGCCGGATCGGGGGGGGGGGCATTAAATACTGGAAATTGGGAAAGGGGATGGAGTTGTTTGAACAAAATCAAAATTGTCAATTCTATGTAAAGCGTTTTAGATTGTAAATATCTTATATTAAGTTGGAAATTGGAACTTTCAGAATATCGATAGTTGTGGTGGAACAGTGAATTAACCAAATGCTACTATGTGCATACTGCTACTACTACTAAGCGCGTTTTAAATAATACGTAAATAATTATCCAAATTTTAAACAGTAGGGGTGATTTGAACACTTTGAAAATAAGCTATTTTTCATTTATAGGCTGCATTGGTCCCATACTCGTCATCATCATCATCATCATCATCATCATCTTCATCAGTTGGAGAAGGAGAGGACCTATGGGGCTCTCCAACAATTCACCATGGAGTGACTCTGTACTGGAAATTCCAGATAATATTGATGATTTTTTGACTGATTTTTTAAACGTAGATAATAGCACAGTTGAGCAGGGGGACTTGAGTCAAAACACACTACAGCTTTTGGAGGATTTTACAAATGAATTAACTGGGAACCCTCCCCCCAATGATTACATTTCCCCACTTCAAACAACTGAAGTGGCTTCCCATACCCCAAATATTGAACAATGTGGGGGAGGGAGTGGTGACAATATACAAGAGGGGGAGGGGGGTAATGTCCAATTCACGACTTTTCCAGACTTTCAGCTGTCCAACACAATTTTAAATGCAATAGTTGTCTACACTGCGACTTTTGGGGACCCGTTTAATTCACTTATGGGGGGAAATTTTGTGTTTGACCCCGTAGAAATTGTGCATGACTATGTAGATAAAATTCGTGCACTGCTGGAGAACCAAATTCAATTATGGGGGAGGGATTCAATTAAGGTTTCAATTGTTTTAAAGGTGTTCTATTTAAATGAGGGGAAAAGCGAAGTTTACCACCACTATATACACTCCGAGATGCGCGTGATTTATCCGAATTTAGAAAATTTTGAGGGTGTTTTCATGGATTGGATAGGTCATATTATAGCGCATCTTGAGAACTTTAATGAAAATGGAAGCGGCTCTTTAGTTTTATTTGTTGAAAATTTAAGCGTTAATATCTGTAAATTTAAGAAAGATTTTATTTTAAGAGGGGGGCATAGGGATGAGGGTATAGTTTTAAAATATAATCCAGATTTAGTAGGTTGTCGTGGTGTTCAGAAGATCTGTTTTGAAACAGGTCAAAAATGTTTCAAGTATGCTTTCCTCATATCAGCATTTCAGCCTCTAGCAGATGACGCTACCAAGACGAATTTAGATCACTGGGCTGTACATGGGAAGGAAGGGTCCAATTTCCCCATTGTAGATTTCTCTTGTTTAGAAGCAAAATACCCAGTAACGCTAAGATCTATTGATATTTTTGGAAGGGCTAATGCCCTTTTAAATATTGACGTTACTATGGTTCAGTATGAAACTGAATTTGAAGATGGGGTTTGTTTAAAAAAGAAGGGGGTGGTTTTCCCAGTAAGAGGCCCGTTAATTGAATTAGTCAAACACTGGGTTTGGTTGTTGTATACACCACCTAGTGACCTTGTCAATTCAATTGGCCATTTTAACCCGATCACAGACATCAGTAGAGTTCTGGGGGAGGGTAAGAAATAGAGTGCCCGTTTCTACTGTCCGACATGCCTCTCTCGATTTTGGACTGAATTAAAGTTGCAAAATCACATGAGGCATTGTAGACGGCATGGCTACCAGACAGTGGAAACGGTTTCAGGGGATAGGGCTATTTTACGTTTTAAAAATTTCCAAAACACCCTCCTCCAGTGCAACAAAATATTTTTGGATTGTGAAGCTAAGCTGGTGGAGGTGAACGATCCTCGATTTCCAAACCGAGTCAAAGAACATCAAGCTATTGCAGTGTCCTATGCTCATGCCCAAAAAGACAGTTCTAACACCTTGCGGTTGTTAGAAATAGTAGAAACATTGGATGAAGGGGAGTGCATGGTCAAGGCACTGACTAAACTAATTGGCACAGCTAATGGCGCTATTTCTCGTTTGAGAAATACCCATTACCCAATGGTGTTGTCTGCAGAGGATCGTCTCGCGATTAAAAATCAAAAAATATGTTGGGTTTGTAAGGGGGAGTTTGTAGAGGGGGATAAGGGGACTAAAGGGAAAAGAGGGGGGAGGGGGAAAGTCAGAGATCATAATCACTTGTGGCAGGAAATATCCTCTGGGGGTAGTAATTTTAGAGGGGTAGCGCATTAATCGTGTAACTTAAATGTTAGCCAGCAGTTTTTTATCCCTGTTTTTATCCACAATGCAAATTACGATTTAAAATTTATTTTACCGGCACTGGCACGTATGCACAGGGAGGGAGGGGGAGTAGATAGTTCATGGGTAAATAATTCATTTACCTATAACATTATTCCCAAATCGGCCGAGAAGTTGTTGCTTCTCGAGCTGAAATGGCAGGTAGTAAATAATGGGCATATGTGTTGGAATAAAATCAGGTTTTTAGATTCCTTTAGTTTTTTCCCAAGGCATTGAGTCAATTGATTCAAGTGCAGAAAAGCGACAATTTTGATAGCTTTCCCTTGCTTAAACAGCACTTTCCTGACAGTGAAATGTATCACCTATTGACCTGCAAAGGTGTATACGCATAAAACTATTACTGTTCTGGCGCTCGCTTAAGCGAGGTGAAACTACCTCCAATTGAAGCTTTTTACAATTCACTGACCAGTAGTGAATGCACAGCCGAGGAATTTGAGTTTGCCAAGAAGGTGTGGTCTAAGGGGGATTGTAAAAATGGGTGGGATTATTGTAGACTGTACTTGGCCAGTGACGTTTTAACTCTGTTGGATGTAGTCTGTAAGAACACAGACCAAATCTATTCAGAGTTCGGGTTAGATATAGGCTACTATTTTTCCACACCCCATTTGGTGATGGATTTGATTTAAAAAATTAGTAGGGAGGAAATAGGCCTAATCACAGATGTAGATCAGCCCCTTTTTGTAGAGCGTTCAATGAGGGGAGGGTATGTTTTTCATGGGGACCGCGTCTTGTCAACCGATCCGAGCGGACAAAACAGCACCGGTGCAAAGTCAAATGCAGTGTTCTTGGACATGAACTCATTGTACCCCTCGGCAATGTCTCACTACTCTTTGCCGTGTGGGAACTATCAATGGCTTGAGAATCCTTGTGAGTTCCCCGACATTACCACCGTCGAGGACAATGGGCCACAAGGATGGTTCTTTGAAATTGACGGGCACATTCCTCTAGCGCTTCACGATTCAGTCAAAGATTTTGTTTTTCCCTGTATCAATCGACCCGTGAGCAGGGACTCATTGAGCCCCTACAATCGATCATTGGTTGAGGATATGGGGATGCACTGGACTCCCTCTAAGCAAAAACTGATTGCTGATTGCTGGATCCTAAGGAGAATATCGTTGTTCACCATGTGCTTTTGCACTGGATGGTGAACAATGGTTTCAAGATCACCAAAATACATAGGGTCCTGCAGTTCAATCAGAAACCTTATTTAAAGACGTTTATCGACACTTTTGTCGATAAACGCTCTAGGGCAAACTCCAAGGTAGAGAAGGAAATGTACAAACTCATTCTAAATTCAGCGTTTGGCAAAATGTGTGAAAGCGTACGTAACAGATCTCGCTGCGACGTTGTGACTGACCCTCTAGAGTGTGCACGAATTATTGCCGATCCCAATTTTACATCGTTCACGAGCATAGAGGCGGGCATGGTTCTTCTACACAGGAAAAAGCGAAATGTGGTACTGAACAAGAATATAGCAGGAGGTAGTTCAGTACTAGAAATTTCCAAAAAGCTCATGTTGTCGTTTTTTTACAATGTGTGCAAGGTGCAATGGCCACTGGAGGGGGAGGTTCAAGTTTACTATGGGGATACAGATTCTCTGCTGTTAAAGGTAAATGGGACCGAAGATTTTTTGGGTGATCTAGAAAAGGGGGAACACATCAGCTCGCGGATGGATTTCACCAACTGGAATCCATCCCTCTACCCCGAGTTGGTGAAACGTCAAGCCCCCAACCAACTATTAATGTTAAAATCAGAGACGGGGAGTGATTTGATATCCAGGGGGGTGTTCCCGGGTCCTAAAGTTTATTGCGTTAAAACTCATAGTGGGGATGAAAAGAAGGCGTGTAAAGGGGTGCCTACACATTTTGTAAAGAGCAATTTCAACATGAGCGTGTACAGAGACTGTGTAGAAAGTAGCCTAGTACCGAGAGCACAAGTGCTTGCAATTCGCTCTCTACAGTATAGAAATTATACTGTGAGAGTGGAAAAAAATGCAATGTCATGTATATCTGACAAAGTTTATGTGCTCGAGAATGGTGTGAGTGTCCTGTCTCATGGTCACTATCGTATTTCAGACCGAGTTGAATGCATCAGACTATCGCAATCAACTTGGTCTGGATAAATTAACCTAACCTGACTAAACACCACCACCACCAACCCGTTCATAAATTAACTAACCACCCAACCCGTTCATAAATTAACTAATCTAACCTCAACTAATCCAACCTAACCTGCCGCAGCAGCAGTGACGACAACTATTGTACAGTTTTTTCACCCCGCGGCTCCCGGGGGGTGGGGGGCCCTTCCCGCGGCTGGCCCCGGGGGTGGTGGGTCCCGCCTGCGGCCGGCCTTCGACCCCGCACCCCCGGGGGGTGGGGGGGACCCCACTTTTAAATTCATAATGTTCAACTGTGCTAGTTTTCCAAGTGTTTTTTTTTCAAGTGTTGTTGTTGTTGTATAGAAAAGTGTGTGTTTGCTACTAATGTACATAAAGTGTTGTTGTTGCTCTTGTTCATGTTGATGGACAAAAAGTGTTTTTTAAGACAATAAGTGTTGTTCATGTTGATGGACAAAAAGTGTTTAAAGACAATAAGTGTTGTTCTTGCTGTTGATGGACAAAAAGTGTTTATTTTTATGTTGTACATAAAGTGTCATTTTTATCATTGTTCATGTTCATGTTGAACAAATAGAGATTTCATGTTGCAAATAAATGATCATGAAATATTGTTGTCAGGTTCTTGTTGAACATAAAGTGTTATTTTTATCATTGTTCATGTTGAACAAATAGAGTTTTCATGTTGCCGAAATAAATGACCATGAAATATTGTCAGGTTCTTGTTGAACAAGTGTTATTTTATCGTTGTTCATGTTGAACAAATAGAGTTTTCATGTTGCCGAAATAAATGACCATGAAATATTGTTTTTTTTGTTGTTGTTCTTGTTAACGTAGATAGATCTATGGGAAAATTATTACTGCTACTACTTATTCATTGGACACGTATGATTTACAGTTAGTTATAGTCCAACTGTTGTCAGCAGCAGCAGCAGCAACATTTATCAATTTAAAACACCCTTCAGATCGTTTCTGTGTGGTCCCTCAATGTTGGGGAAAACAACACTCTTAACTAAAATAATTAAAAATTGCGATAAAATGTTTTTGGAAAAGCCGAAAAAAATCTACTATTGCTATAGTATTTGGCAGGAGTCCTATGATCAAATAAAAGCAATTGCCACAACCATACCAATACAATTCATACGGGGACTTGATGTTTTCAATAGTATTGAACTGAATTCGTGGTTGATTATTGATGATTTGGCTGAATCCATTGAACAGTTCTCACAGGAAATGCTACAACTGTTCACTCTTCGCTCCCACCATGAACACATTTCCATAACCCTAGTTCTACACAATCTGTTTCATCAGAGCAAATGTATGCGAACCCTTGCTTTGAATTGCACTATCTATCGAGTTGTTCGTGATTCTAGCTCGCTCATAACTCTCAATAAACAGATATACCCCGGCGCCCCTAAATTTCTGTTGTCAGCGTACACTCAGGCGATTAATAAACCCTACGGTTACATTTTGCTGGATCTTAATCAGAGCACACCCGAGGATCTACGTGTAGTCACCGACATTTTCAACAATGAAATTACAGTATATCTTGCGGTGAACAGTGGAAAAGGCTATTAGTTGCCATTATGACACTGAAGAAACTACACGAATAACGGCATTTATTTTCCGTTTTAAGCTCTTCAAAACCCTTGCTTAGGAAGGCCATACTCAAACATGGTGTTGACAATGATTTCATTAATCTAATATCTGAACTTTGTTTAAATTTAACTGATGGCAATGTTCAACTGCCAGACGGTGTTAGACAACAGACAAAGCAACATCGTTCCACTGTACGCACCTTGGCTTGTAAAAACAAGGGAAAAAATTTTAAAAGAAAACGGCTCCTTCAAGCGGGCGGTAGCTTTTTCACACTTTTACTGCCAATAATTGCAGGACTTGTAAACAGTTTTCTCTAGAGAATGGCAAAACCCTATAAATTGACACCATTTGAACTTGTCCTCTCGCCCGTCGAACATTTTGAAGACAATCTAAGCAAATTCATTAATGATGAGAATATTGCCGATGACAAAAAACTGCTTTTACTTCAAGATGCATTGCGACGTGTGGACAAACATAAACCATATCGTGAGAGACCCACCGCCGCCACTGATCCCTCTAAACAGGAAACATCTCCTCAAGATTCTGCACAATCAAAGGAGAAGGAATTGAATTCGATTGTATCGAAAATTGGAAACCTATTGCCACACACCTATCGAGAACAGAGTAAAAGAGTATTATCATATCTCATGTTGGAAACTGGTGGTGATCAAGTTCAAGTCGATAGCACAGGGAAACGAATTATAATTCAGGAAAAAAGTTATAATCTAGTTGATTTAATTTGTGATATGGTGACGAATCGTAAAGGACTTTTATCATTTGACAATAATCTACACACCTTTCTAAGTGTATCAAACTTTCCCAAAAGTCTTATTGGCAATAAGCAAATTCTAAAGAAACTAAGAGAATATAGTCCTCCAACACACCAACACCAACACCATTTAAAAAAGAAGAAGATTCAATATTTGAAAATACTAGCAGCAGCAGCAATGATTTTACAACACCTGTGGCTGCTAGTCAAAAGCGAAGACGAATTGATTCACCCTCCAGTGTGCCAAAGGGGAGTGGACATTGCACTACGTGTTTACGTTCAAAACGGATGAAGTTCTGAATGGTGTCTATGAAAATATTGGTGAAGCGGGGAGTTTAAGTTCTCCCAAACGCTTTCTATAGTTTTCTCCGGCAGCACATTGAAAAAAGCAAAAGAGTATCTAGAGAATGAACCGAGTTACACACTGCACCGGAATCATAGGCTTCGTGGCAAACAATATCGACAAACTAAAGCCTTTTTCCCTCTGCATATAATGCAAACGGATCTTTTAACTTTAGACGCAGTTCAACGGCGTCACAATGCACCCTACAAATATATTCTGGTGGCAATCAGTGTCTTTAGTCGCTATGCCTATGCCATTCCATTACGGTCAAAGAGAGGTGTTGAAGTTGCTCAGGCCATTGAAAGTATTCTTGAACAGGATTTGTATAGAAAAATTCAATCGGATCGTGGCAGTGAATTTGTTAATCCCCATGTGCAAAAGGTTCTATTGAAATATAATACAACACTTTATCATAGTCACAGCCCGATAAAGGCTGCATTGGCTGAACGATTAATAAGAACGATTCGTCTATTAATTTCAAGATATTGTACACTGAAAAATACACCTGCTTTTATTCATGATTTAGATAAAATCATGAAGATATACAACCATCGACCTCATCGATCTCTGTCCAACTCAAGCCCTCGGGAAGTTCATTACAGTGAAAATACATTTGATGCTTTTCTAAAGCAATATTCCAATGGTGAAAAAGAAAAAAAAATGTGAAGAAGAAATTCAATGTTGGTGATACTGTTCGAATTAATAGAACCACCAATATTTTTGAAAAGGGGAATTATTTATGGAGCACTGAACTTTTTAAAGTGTCCAAAATCCTGGACACCGAGCCCACGACATATCGACTGCGAGACACCAAAGATGATGAGATTCTCGGCGGTTTTTATGAATATGAACTGCAAAAAGTTAGAAACACTAGTGAAATTTATCAAATTGAAAAGATATTAAAGAGTCGTACTCGTAGTGGCAAGAGACAGTTGCTTGTTCGTTGGCTAGGATACAACTCAGATTTTGATTCTTGGATCAGTGCTGAAGATATTAACAATGCCCAATGATTTCTATGTGACTTTCATGTCCAATGTTTCTGATCCTCTCTACAATGACTTGAATAGAACAAGTGATTTTTGGACAAAACTCTCCCCAACCATCAAATTCGACGACGGAAAGTATGAAGTGGCTCTTGTCGACTGTATTCTCAAAAATACCTATGACATCCTGAGAAAAGATCGTAAATATTATATAAAAATTAGACCCTATGATTGGCCACCACCACCTTCAGGTGATCAAGAACAAATTCAAAAAATCAATTGGATGGATTATCCATATATTGAATTACCCTACGAGGAACTCACCTGTATGAATGATTTATGTCGTTCTATTAATAAAAGAATTTCCGCTCGTAAAAAGGGAGCTTTTCATTTCAACTATTCAAAGGAGGAGGGTAAGATCTATATTAGTTCACCTATTGCCGATGAAAAGGTTATTCTCAATGATAACCTAAAGGATGTTCTTGGCTTTAAGCTCAATATAATCAACGGTAAAAGTGCCGGAAACACTAATTTCATTTTTGCTGACTACCCGCCTGCCTTCTCCACGGACACTTGTATATTTCTCTACGCTTCATTTGTGGAAACATCTCGGGTTGGTAATTCAAATGTTCCCCTCCTACGAGTTCTTGAACGAAAAACCAATCTAGAACATATTCACCACTACAATATAAAGCATCTTCAATATATTCCCGTAAACACTTCCTATTTGGAACTCTGTCAGTTAACACTAGAACTGAATTAGGTGATCCCATAGCAATTTCAAAAGGTTTGGCTGTGATTACATGCCATTTTCGTCCCATCGTTCAACAACAAGATGTCTAATAGAAAAGTGGTATTCATTTGTCCTGATATTGACTGCTATGTTAATACTCTTGGTCCAAGACAACAGGGCAATGGAATGGACTATTACAAAGGTCGCTCGTCAATGTCTGGCTATGGTCTTGGCAGTTGGTTCGCTAAGCTGTTTCGCTCTGCACTACCTCTGGCTAGAAAATATATTGTACCGGCTGCGACAGATTTTGCATCCTCTACACTACACGATTGGGGCTCTGGCAAGGATTTTAAAAAAAGTGCTACGGAAAATCTTAGGTCTAGTGCGCGAACCCTTGGCGAGAGATTAAAACAAAATGGAAAAGGTTTAAAAAGTTCGAGAAACACTGCATCACTCATCAGTCTCCACTCAGGTCAGAAACGAAAGACATCACCCCTCTTGTCAAAGAAAAGAAGGAAAAAGCCGACACGTAGTGTAAACAGAAGAAGAAGCCCCGGAAGAGAATTGTTAGATCGAAACTAGATTTCTTCTCTTAAGATGTCCTACCTACCACATAAGGATTCTCCACCTTCAATCACCTCGTCATTGAATCTATTCAATGCAGAAATGTTGATGTGAGTGTCAAGCATGGATACTATGAACAATTTTATCCTCAACAACCCCTCTCCGATAATATCCACTTTCAAATTTATTCCAATGAAGACTACTTTATGGACATGTCTTCAACATTTATAGATTTACAAATGAAAGTCCGGAAATCCGATAATACAATGCCAATTCGGGCCGATGGTGTATCCTATGAAAATTGTATATTACATAATCTATTTCACCAAATTAGTGGCTACATCAATGGCACGCTGGTGAGCACAAGCAACAATCTCTCAAATTATACTAGCTATATGCAATTCATGTTGATGACACCCAAGTCATACAAGGAATTGAGAGGCACCTCCAATGGATATGAATATATTACTAATACTGATAGTACAGATGCACTTAAAAATGCTACAACTAGCGAATTACATCTAGTTGGAAAAATATATCATGAAATATTTAATATACCCCAATGGCTGCCGCCCAATGTTAAAGTGGATATAAAACTGACGCTTGCACCCACCAATTTTATATTGAGAAAAGAACTTGCTGCCAATCCTGATGTAAGTCTCTCCCTCACCTCGGCAATACTTCATGTACGCAAACAACAGGTCATGAGTTCTGTTGCTTTGGCAGTGGAAAAACTGAGAGCCAATGGAAATAATATTAAACTACTTGTTCCTCATACAATCACCAATCAACGTCATATTGCCATGGGCTCACGCACCTTCACCGATTCATCCTTTATCAATGGTGAAATTCCGTCAAAACTCGCTTTGGCATTTGTAAAAAGCGCCAGTGCAATAGGATCGTGGACTGGATGCCCACATAAATTCGAGATGTTTGGACTTTCATCTCTTGTGTGCAAAGTAAACGGTATCCCACTCTACATCTATCTTTTGATAAATCCTATAGAACATTGTATGAGTTGACAATGCAAACCCTAGATCATGACTCTCAACTATTTGAAAATGGTATAACCGAAGAAATGTTTGCTAAAACACATGGTATCATTGTACTGGATTTGTCTGGCACACAGGATATGAGTATAGTACGTACGGGGAGTGTACGTTTAGAGTGTACATTTGCCGATCCATTGGCTGAGAGTATTGCACTAATCTCACTAAATCAATATGAAACCTATTGGGAAATCACTCCCGAAGGCAGTGTTCTACTAGACTTGGCGCCATGAACAACAGTCAAATAATCAATGTATTTAATATGGACCCCTACATGTCCCAGTACAAATCCTATTGTCTGCCCTCAGACTTTCTTGGAAAAATTGAAAGTGTCAACAATAGCCTAATTATTGTTAATAGCAATCCGTCGACTGTGCTGACGGGTCATTGGCTGTGCATCTTTCAAACAATGAAGACGATTGAATTTTTTGATCCTCTTGGTCTACCCTATACATTTTACACACCCCACATCAGCAACTATATTGAGAGCAGTGGGAAAACTATTATTCAAAATCGGAAGAGGTTGCAGGATCTAACGACTAAAAGCTGTGGCTTCCATGCACTACTATATTTTGTGTTCCGATGTCGCGGCTATACTTACAAGCAGTTTCTCCACATTTATAGTGACAATCCACGTCTGAACGACTTTCTAGTGGAAAATATCCTCTCAGACCTATACAGTATTGATTTCAGTGCCCTAAGAGTAAAGTGCTTAAAAAATATTTGTGAATTTGTTTATTAATAAAATGCATATATATACAGCAATGTCTTTAAATCTTCACTTTAGATTTCTTCTTCGATGTATAGGCAACTGTCGTGAACCACTAATGCCGGTAAATCATTTGGATTCACTGTATATTGATCTTGATTGACTGCAAAGTCAGGGTCACATTTTCTACAGTACAATGTAACTTCACTCTTGTCATATCTCTTTGTATAGTCAATGATACTATTTGCATTCATATTATGAAATTCACGAGTTTCAATCTGTCTATTTGAAGCAATATCACATACAGTGTTTTCAAATGGTGAATCACATTCGGTAACTGCCAAATAAAAATCACTTGGTTTATAGTCATAATAGGCAGTGTCGTCACAACGATGACGTAGAAACCAAATTGTCTTGTTACCCCAACAGTTGAATCGTAGACCAGATTCCTCTTCCCAGAATAATTTAAATCCACGACGATACCAATCTCGTAGAAATAAACTAAAATCACGTTTGGGATTCTTTCCAATCATAGCGGGGTAAGTATTCTCCCACTGATCACATTTATCATAGTGACAATTGGAACACAGATGCCCTCTAGGGTGAGAGTCACAAATCTCCTCAAGACATGAATTACATCCTTTAATTTGTACTGCATAGCCTCTATGTAATTTACAAGGATTACATAATTTACACTTTTCACTATAGTCATCAATAATTGTACAATTCTCACATTGAGTCCAGCTGCCAAGAGTGTACATGCACAATGGACATGTATAGAACATTTTTTGGTTTCCAATGTCAACTCTCTCACAGCTAAAACGAAACTGATCGTCCTCGCTCGATAAATTCAAGGTGGAGGAATGTAGAGAGGAGTAACTCTGTGACGTTACCTTTTTCGAATGGTGGAGCCATCTACACTGAATCCATTGGCAATGTTTTCACAAGTATATCCACGATATGATTCTGCTTTGTTCCAATTAATATATCAATAAATTGACTATAAGCATTTGAGTCACATTTTAAAAGTTTCATACAATAGTCCAATGGGGGAAAATCAGTCCTCATTATATTGTCAAGTGTTCCCTGACGAGAGATCCTGCGTTGAAGAGATAACTCGAGAAAATCGTCATCCAAAATCAAATGTTTTTCCATAAACACTAGATTTGATCTAATTCTCTCTTTCTCAAATTTATTCATTTTTCAATCCTTTCACTCTGATTGCTGACTCTAGACTGACCCTGATTCGTAAGCCCTAGCCTAACCTAACGAGAAAAGAAAGGGAACATTTCGATTTCGAAACAATTTTATTGAATAATTACAACAACAACAATACTAAGCATGTACAATTAGCGATACAGTTTATTGTCTTCAATATGTTTCACTAATGCACTTAAAGCACATTGAAGTCTATTCACATGTGCTATATCAACTTTGCAGCGAAACATAATTGATCCTCCATTTTAAATTTGCTCAAGGATATCACATATCTTGCATATACTTCATCCCATTCCAGACAAAGTCGTGATCCTCTCGTGATTTCCACCGCTATGTTTGGTGCTCTTGTATTATTGCCATCAACTCCACTATCAACTTCTAATAGGGTAAACATTCCACTCATCAACAAACAAATATATATATATCCAAATGAGTAAAGTCAAACTGTTCTTACTCCTTTAAATTCTATTCACAGACTAATAAAACTATAGCAAAAATCCTTTCCTCATATTCTCTGCAAACCTCCGCCGCTAATATGTAAGCAAGTCTCTGATTGGCTGAGAAGGAAACACGTGATCCTGTTTTCCTATTCCTGGATCGTAACATTCGCCCCGAGCGTGCACTTGGCCAAACAACAACAACAAATCAATTGATCTTGAACGAAGTGTCATTGACCTGTCCCCGTTAGACTCAATAATCCAGAAAACACCCATCAAAGTGAGAAAAATCCTGTTTTTTCATTCTCACTGATAAAAACCATAAAGCAGACATAAATTGCTGTTGACATCCATGAAAAACAACAAATAAATTGACTAGCACTCACAACCGTCCAAGAAACATCCATAAAAGTGAGAAAAATCCTGTTTTTTTATTCTCAGTGACAAAAACCATCTCCCTAGGGACTCTATGCCCATATATGGACTCCCGGTGGGATCAATAGGGTCATTTCTACTTGCTTTAAAGAAAACAAAATAATAAACTGTACATTGTGTCAACAATGATCATATATGCCCTCAGGGCATAACCTAAAACCCTTGCCCCGAGGGTTCTGGGGGAGTGTCCTCCTCATAAAGATATTTTCTATCTAGAAATCAACTACGCTGAACAAAATGGCTATCTCAGAATTTTAGTTGGATGTGTTTGAGAGAATGATGGGCGTGGGGGAGGGGCTAGTTGCCCTCCAATCACTTTCGACTATTAAGAAGGGCACTAGCCTTTTGAATTCCCAATTGAATGAGCCTGTTTTGAAGTTTCTACGACAACGCCTTCTATAAGAACCTTATATGCCCCCAGGGCATAACTTAAAACCTTTGCCCTGAGGGTTTTAGGGGAGTGTCCTCCTCAAAAACATGTTTTATATCTGGAAATCAACTACGCTGAACAAAATGGCTATCTCAAAATTTTGATTGGATGTGTTTGGAGGAATGATGGGCGTGGGGGGGGGGCTAGTTGCCTCCCAATCACTTTCGATTTTAAAATGGGCACTAGCCCTTTGAATTTCCGATCGAATGAGCCTGTTTTGAAGTTTCTACGACAACGCCTTCTACAAAACCTTATATGCCCCCAGGGCATAACTTAAAACCCTTGCCGTGAGGGCTGCGGGAGAGCGTCCTCCTCAAAAACACATTTTCTATCTGGAAATCAACTAGCCTACGCTGAACTAAATGGCTATCTCAAAATTTTGATTGGATGTGTTTTGGGGAATGATAGGCTTGGGGGGGGGCTAGGTGCCCTCCAATCACTTTCGACTATTGAAAAGAACACTAGCCCTTTGAATTTCCAATCGAATGAGCCTGTTTTGAAGTTTCTACGACAACGCCTTCTATAAAAACCTTATATGCCCCCAGGGCATAACTTAAAACCCTTGCCCTGAGGGTTGTGGGGGAGTGTCCTCCTCAAAAGATATTTTCTATCTGGAAATCAACTACGCTGAACAAAATGGCTATCTCACAATTTTGATTGGATGTGTTTGGGGGAATGATGGGCGTGGGGGGGGGGGCTAGTTGCCCTCCAATAACTTTCAATTATTAAAAAGGGCACTAGCCCTTTGAATTTTCAATCGAATGAGCCTGTCTTGAAGTTTCTACGACAACGCCTTCTATAAAAACCTTATATGCCCCCCAGGGCATAACTTAAAACCATTGCCCCGAGGGTTGTGGGGGAGTGACCTCCTCAAAAAGATATTTTCTATCTAAAATCAGCTACGCTGACAAAATACCTATCTCAAATTTTGATTGGATATGTTTGGGGAAATGATGGGCGTGAAGGGGGGGGGGCTAGTTTCCCTCTAATCACTTTCGACTATTAAAAAGGACACTAGCCCATTGAATTTCCAATCGAATGAGCCTGTTTTGAAGTTTCTACGACAACGCCTTCTATAAAAGCCTTATATGCCCTTAGGGCATAACTTAAAACCCTTGCGCCGAGGGTTGTGGAGGAGTGTCCTCCTCAAAAACCTATTTTCTATCTGGAAATCAACTACGTTGAACAAAATGGCTATCTCACAATTTTGATTACATGTGTTTGGGGGAAAGATTGGCATGGGGGGAGGGGGGGCTAGTTGCCCTCCAATCCTTTTGACTATCAAAAAAGGCACTAGCCCTTTGAATTCCCAATCGAATGAGCCTTTTTTGAAGTTTCTACGACAACGCCTTCTATAAAAACCTTATATGCCCCCAGGGCATATTTAAAACCCTTGCCCTGAGGGTTGTGGGGGAGTGTCCTCCTCAAAAACATATTTTCTATCTCGAAATCAACTACGCTAAACAAAATGGCTATCTCAAAATTTTGATTGGATGTGTTTGGGGATTGATGGGCGTGGGGGGGGGGGCTTGTTGCCCTCCAATCACTTTCGACTATTAAAAGGGCACTAGCCCTTTGAATTTCCAATTGAATGAGCCTGTTTTGAAGTTTCTACGACAACGCCTTCTATAAAAGCCTTATATGCCCCCAGGGCATAACTTAAAACCCTTGCTCTGAGGGTTTTGGGGGAGTGTCCTCCTCAAAAAATATTTTCTATCTGGAAATCAACTAGGCTGAACAAAATGGCTATCTCACAATTTTGATTGGATGTGTTTGGGGGAATGATGGGCGTGGGGAGGGGGCTAGTTGCCCTCCAATCACTTTCGACTTTTAAAAAGAACACTAGCCCTTTGAATTTCCAATCGAATGAGCCTGTTTTGAAGTTTCTACGACAACGCCTTCTATAAAAACCTTATATGCCCCCAGGGCATAACTTAAAACCCTTGCTCTGAGGGTTGTGGGGGAGTGTCCTCCTCAAAAACCTATTTTCCATCTGGAAATCAACGACGCTGAACAAAATGGCTATCTCACAATTTTGATTGGATGTGTTTGGGGGATTGATGGGCGTGGGGGAGGGGGGGCTAGTTGCCCTCCAATCACTTTTAAGTATTAAAAAGGGCACTAGCCCTTTGAATTTCCAATCGTATGAGCCTGTCTTGAAGTTTTTACGACAACGCCTTCTATAAAAACCTTATATGCCCCCAGGGCATAACTTAAAAGCCTTGCCCAGAGGGTTTTTGGGGAGTGACCTCCTCAAAAAGCTATTTTCTATCTGAAAATCAGCTACGCTGACAAAATACCTATCTCAAATTCTGATTGGATGTGTTTGGGGGAATGATGGGCGTGAAGGGGAGGGGCTAGTTTCCCTCTAATCACTTTCGACTATTAAAAAGGACACTAGCCCTTTGAATTTCCAATCGAATGATCCTGTTTTGAAGTTTCTACGACAACGCCTTCTATAAAAGCCTTATATGCCCCCAGGGCATAACTTAAAACCCTTGCCCCGAGGGTTGTGGGGGAGTGTCCTCCTCAAAAACCTATTTTCTATCTGGAAATCAACTACGTTGAACAAAATGGCTATCTAACAATTTTGATTGCATGTGTTTGGGGGAAAGATGGGCATGGGGGGGGGGGCTAGTTGCCCTCCAATCCTTTTTGACTATTAAAGAAGGCACTAGCCTTTGAATTCCAATCGAATGAGCCTTTTTGAAGTTTCTACGACAGCGCCTTCTATAAAAAACCTTGTATGCCCCCAGGGCATATTTAAAACCCTTGCCCTGAGGGTTGTGGGGGAGTGTCCTCCTCAAAAACACATTTTCTATCTTGAAATCAACTACGCTAAACAAAATGGCTATCTCAAAATTTTGATTGGATGTGTTTGGGCGAATGATGGGGGTGGGGGGGGGGCTAGTTGCCCACCAATCACTTTCGACTATTAAAAAGGGCACTAGCCCTTTGAATTTCCAATCGAATGAGCCTGTTTTGAAGTTTCTACAACAACGCCTTCTATAAAAACCTTATATGCCCCCAGGACATAACTTAAAACCCTTGCCCTGAGGGTTGTGGGGGAGTGTCGTCCTCAAAAACATATTTTCTATTTGGAAATCAACTACACTGAACAAAATGGCTATCTCAAAATTTCGATTGGATGTGTTTGGGGGAATGATTGGCGTGAGGGGGGGGGGCTATTTGTTCTCCAATCACTTTCGACTATTAAAAAGGGCACTAGAACTCGCGATTTCCAACGAATGAGCCCTTTCGAAGTCTCTACGACGACCCCTTGTATATGAAGTGCCCTGCTTTAAAGAAAAAAAAATAATAAACTGTACATTGTGTCAACAATGATCATATATGCCCTCAGGGCACAACTTAAAACCCTTGCCCCGAGGGTTTTGGGGGAGTGTCCTCCTCAAAAAGATATTTTCTGTCTAGAAATCACCTACGCTGAACAAAATGGCTATCTCAAAATTTTGATTGGATGTGTTTGGGGGAATGATTGGCTTGGGGGGGGGGCTAGTTGCCCTCCAATCACTTTAGACTATTTAAAAGGGCACTAGCCACTCCAATTTCCAATCAAATGAGCCCTCTTCGAAGTTTCTACGACAACTTCGAAGTTTCAACCTTCGATACGAAGTGCCCGGGTATGGAGAAAAAAAAAAACATTGTGCCCACATCGTTCTATACTTAGACAGCGCTAGCGCGCTGCCTATGATAAGCAGATATCTTTGAATAGACTTTCTAAGAATTTGTCTTTTTAAGACATGAAAAAAGTCAAAAAAATTTTTAGATTCAGTTCAGATTCACTAAAGTTATTATGTAAACGGCAAAAATTTTTAAAGTGCCAGAGCAATAATTTTAATGTTTCAATTTAAACTAGAAAAATACTTGAAAACTTTAAATTTAGTTTTTTTTTTTTTTGTTAGATAAAATCCACTCGCTACGTGATTAAGCTTACAGGTTTGAACGCAATCAGTTATATAATGTCAGTAGAGAGGCCAAAACTGAAAATTTGTAATAATTACAAATGATGATTCCATATTTTGACAAGGGATTACAACAATTCAGAATCTTTAAAAAAGAAAACCAAAAGTTTCAAGCTTAGTACATATCGTTGTTAGAAATTGGACTAGCTTCAATAATCAAATACGTTTGTAGTAGACTGTAGTATGAAAAGACATTAAATTGTGTAATGAACAAAAATGGCTATTGCAAAAGTATTTGCAAAAGGTTTGCAGAAATCGTTGTTAGAAATTGGACTTGCTTTAATAATCAAATATTTTTGAAGAGACACAGCAGAAAAAAGAACCCCTATTTCAACGCAACTAGCTATATAATGTCAGTAAGAAGGCCCAGAAAACGAAAATTTGCAATTATAACAAATGATGATTTTCTACTTTGACAAGTGATTACAACAATTCGAAAACCTCAAAAAAAGAAAACCAAAGGTTTGAAGCTTAGTAGAAATCGTTGTTAGAAATTGGACTTCCTTTAATAATCAAATATCTTTGAACACATACATTAGGAAAAAACGTTAAATTGCGTAAAGAGCAAAGAACTCGTAATTGCAAAATCGGGCTTGATTTGATCGACAAACATCTTTGAAAAGACTGAAGTATGAAAAGGCAGTAAATTATCTGCGGACAAACGACAATGAGAATCCATATATACAAGCCTGCCGCGTGCCGAGTGCCGGGGCCAGGCGGCTGGTAATTGCAAAAATATTTGTATTTATTTTAACAAAAGATTACAACAATTTAAAAGCCTAATAAAGAAAACCAACAGTTTGAAGCTTAGTAGATTCGTTGTTAAAATCGGACTTGCTTTTATAATAAAATATCTTTGAAAAGATCAGGGTGAAAAGACAGCAAATTGTCATAAATTGTCTGCGGTTAAAAGACAAGCGACATTCATAATCCATATATAGAAGCCTGCCGCGTGCCAAGTGCCAGGGCCCGGTGGCTTTGCCGCCGGGTTTCCGGTACTATATATATATATATATATATATATATATATATATATATATATATATATATATATATATATATATATATATATATATAATATATATATATATATATATATATATATATATATATATATATATATATATATATATATATATATATATATATATATATATATATATATATATATATATACTTTACTAGTGTTTTGATCAGTTTGAAAGTTAGTATGTGGACCACATATACTGGCTATTCAAAGATTTACCAAATATTTTGGCTGCTTATGGTATAAAAATAGCAAAAATTTACTCTTAAATAATATATTTATTATTGTTTCAAATTTTAAAAGCCAGGTGTGTTTTTTATGGATCCAAAATATATTGTGGCAACGATACACTTCCCTGGACAAATGCCATCAACAAGTGCCCTCTTCAAAACGGCTTATATTCTACTAAAACATCTTACAGGAGAAGACATTGCAAAACGCTAGTTTTACGAAAGTGCAGAATACTGAAAAATACATGTTTGATTTTAACAACCAAAACAGATATAATAAATTCAATCATATACCTTGTTAATTATGGATTAGACTAATAAGATAAATCCAAGGAATGACATGTATTTTGGAACAATATTTACCGTCCGTCTTCAGCACCTTAAAAAGAAAATATAGACAATTTTAAGAGTGAAGACTTGAAAAAAAAACACACACTACCTAAATTTAGATGACTAACACTCATGAGTTTAAAATAACAATGACTAAAAACGACAAATATACAATTTCTTAACATTAGGCGTAAAGCTATATATGATTAAGCAACCTTGTGAACCTATTGGATTCCAGAGAGCAAACAAATTAAATGAACGGAATATACCAAAATTGTCATTTTATGGTTCGTTTACACATTGCGGAAATTCATGCGGATTTAGCAATCCGTGCGGAAATTCCGTCCGTTTTCGTGCTAGAAAAAATCTCTAGCTTTCCGCAACGTTTTGGTCGAATCAGGACGGAATCTTGGCAAGATTTTTAAATGAATAAAATCATGAGTATAGATTATCAAAAACTACACGATCTTATAACTTTGGTTCAAGGCTACACCCAGCCTCTATGATCCTGCGCACCCAGGCTATAAGAAAACTAAGAAAAACGGTGTCATTTGGCTCTCTATTGCTGAACAGCTTTCAGAAGAGGGTAAGAACATAGGTCATGTTGTTGCAATAATTTGAAATCTTTGCCTTAAAACGCAGCGTTATCTTAGCCATAGTTCGAACAGAAACGGACGGATTTCCGCATGGATTTCCGCAATGTGTAAACGAACCATTATTTTCCATATGGCCTCGTCAATAGCTTTTTAATTCAAATCAAACAGTTCGTGGTAACGAACTGTAAGTAAGTAGCGACCCGGCTCAATAGTAACCGAGACTCTAAAAAACGAAATTTTGATACAAGTAGATAGATCAAAGGAATCAGATTTTCATGTTGATTTCAAATACATAAGTTTCAATAAGTTTAGTCTTACCCATCAAAAGTTACGCGCCTGAGGAAATTTGCCTTATTTTCAAAAAAAGGGGGAAACAGCCCCTAAGAGTCATAGAACTTTAATCAAAATCACACCATCAGATTCAGCGTATCAGAGAACCCTACTATAGAACTTTCAAGCTCCTATCTGCAAAAATGTGGCATTTTGTATTTTTGCCAGAACAGATTTGCCAGATGAGAAGAAAGATCACGGATGCGTGTTTATTTACGCTAAAGTTTGACTCTGTCTCACAACTTTATTTTTTTAAACAATAAAAAACATGGGGACAATCCCTTTCATATACGGAATAATTTCTGTTCGTTTTATGTTTTAACGTCGCTCCTTACTTTCAGTTTAAAAAACTTGTTTTTTTATTTAATTTAGTATAGAGACAAACTCCAGAGGGTTCACACTGAACAGCTGTAAGTAAGGAGCGGCGCTAATTTTAATCGTAAAACTATAAAAAGGGGATTTTGATAACAATAAACACATCGAAGGATTGTCTTTTTATGGTACAAACCTAAAAAATTCAATGGATTTTTAATGGATTTAACGAGCCTGAAGAAATCCACTGAATTCTAAAAAAGGAAAAAAAACCTGTTGGAGAAGTGTGTTCTTGAGGAAAATGACTCAAAGAAATTCAGGGCATCAGGGAAACCTTCTACTCAGGTTTTTTTTTTCTTCATTCCCATGGGTCATCAGATGGAGAAATGTTGGTCCTAAAATATCAAGGGAGGGTTCATTTGACCGGAAATTGAATTTACTGTTTCCCGTTTGAAGCAGATAAAGAGGCTGAGACTGTGCCGCTGAGGCAATAATGTGAGTTCCAGAGGCAATAATGTCTCAGAGTGGTTTAGTATTTTCCCTAAAGCTACCTGCAATCTACTCAAAACAGTTGTTAATACAGTAAATCATTTTAAAGCTACCTACATCTAAATTTGTCGATTTGAGACTCTATAGATTTTAGTTACAATGGTGTATAGTGTGCTGCTGGGGAGGAGGGTCATAGGATCTTTCAATGAGGGGGATGTCTGAAGCCTCAAAATGCTTGGATTATTCTGATTTTTTAAGTTTTTTATGATCGTATTACTATTTTTTGCGTTAGGGAGGGGGGATTTCTCTCTTGTCTCGACAATAGAACAAACGCTACGTTTTTTTTCCTTTTGGCAGGGTCTGACAGGCCTTGTAGACACAACATAAAAGATGTTTGACTAACATTAATACTCCAGTCCTGCTCTGCTTTGCCAACAATTTGCATACGTTGTGTTGGGATCAAGTTTTTGGCTGTTATTATTTTTCATCTCTAACTATTTTGAGTCTTTTTTTCATTCTTTTCATCTCTAGCTACAGCTGAAAAAGAGCCATGGAACTGGTCCCGATATGTTTTCATGTTTTGTAATGTCTATAATAAGCCGTCGTAGTTTCTTTTATTTTTTTTAACCTGAAAGAAAACAAATATCATAAACTTTGGTTAACATAATTATTAAGTGTCTTTAACACCTCGTGTTAAAGCCAATCATGTTAGGCCAGACAGCCGGTAGCTGATGCCAGTATTTCTCTGAAGAACTTTTGCAGTCAGAGTTGGTTGGTTTTTGATCATCATAAGGAAGTATACCTCTTCTTCTTATTGGACGGGTGAGGGGGGGGGGGGGGGTGAAATTCAAGCTTAAAGAACTTTTTGGATCCCTAACAAACCCCCTTCCCCGGTAATAGGTGTCAGTATTTTTGTTTGATCAAAAGGGGGGGCACGTTTCACTGGTTTTCATAAAAGGGTACGCACTACATTTTTTTTTCTCTTGCGAATTTGTTATCTGAGAAGATATTTGGCCAGTATATACATAATTTTCCTCATTCTAGGGTCAATCAGACACAGAGTGGAAGTTTGCAAGAACTCAACTTTGGCTGAGCTATTTTGAAGAAGGAGCCACAGTGCCACCACCGTTTAACACTTTCCCAACACCAAAAGGCGTACTCAGGGTGCTTGGCATTGGAAAGGAAAGGATGACCGGTTCAGTAAAAGTAAGTAGGATTGCCAATAGAAAAAGGAAAGAGTTTCGACATTCTTAACTGGACTAATAAAACGTCAAATAATGTACCATAGATCATTACGATGTACATAATTAAGTATTTTGCTCTGAAATTAATTTAAAATTCTGACGATATTGAAAACCTAATATATCACGTAAATAGTCAATTACAATTGCTATATCATATTTATGATGTGCTTCATTAGTATTTTTAAAATGGTGTTTTTTTGTTTTTTTTTATCACTCTTGATGATGTTACAAAGAGTATTGGACAAGACAGTGGTAAGAGTAAAACTTAAGTTTGCGTCTGAGAAAAACATATACCGCTGTCTAGAGTTTATTTGACAATTTTTTTTCATTGTTACTTTACATTTGATTGAATGTAAAAGAACCTCTTTAGCCCATAGAGTAATATTAATATATTATGATATATGTTTATGTAAATAGTTTATAAATATTTTTTAAGAACTAAATATAAATTATTTAAAAATAGCTTACTTTTCATTTGTATTCAGTTTATATATATATAAATTTATATATATATAAAATATGTAATTTATTATTAATATAATGTATATAAATGTAAAATATCTATATTTATTTTATGCTAGTCTATGTTCAGCCCACTTTCCTAGAAATAAATACGGTAATCGATGACTATCAATTAGAATAGTTTAAAAAAAGAATCTGCCGTTTTTTAGAAGATTCAATTCAATTATTTTACGTCATGTCCAACTAATATTACACATATAAATTAAATCAAAATACGTAAATACTATCTTTATATGCGAGTAATAATTGTGTATGTATACATTTATACTATTTCTCGAAAATGGCTCCATATTTTTTCGGGAAAATTGGTATCTAGGGCTATTTTCAAATAAAAAAAACTATCTAGATAGGCCAGAAGTCTGAGAAAAATCGTTAAGAGCCTGAATTTTATTTTTTACAAATAACGTCATGTACTATTTTAATACATCATATAAGCATTTGTTATGACATCATATGTGGCATCATGAAATATTTTCTTATATGATGTCATGCATAGCGTAAATAACATTGTTGAGTTTCCAACGCAACAGTTATTTATATAATATAATGTCTGTTGGGAGGTCCAAAAAACGAAAATTTGCAGTTGCAGTTACTATAAACAATGATTCTTTGGAACCAACACCTGAACTAATGTGTCAACAATGAAAATGAAGAGAAAAGAAACAGGTGGTTAGAATATATGCGAAAATTACAATTATTAATGATCTAATTTTAGAGCATGTTAAAAATGAAAATGAAGAGCAAAGACACACGCAGTTAGAAGACATACGACAACGAACAAGTGGGGGAGTCAAAAATGAAAATAAAGAGTAGCGAGTCAATGAAAATCAACCTGGATAGCGAGAATCAAAACGTGTCAAAATTGAAAATGATAGCGATGATGATTGGGTCTGGGATTTTTAAATCGACAAGGTCATCAATGCCTACCATACTTTTGTTAAAAAAAAACAAGGTTTGGCGATATGTGTTTCATAATGACGAAAGATAATCCGAGGTGTAACGAAGCAAACAAATTGATAATGATAGCGATGATGATTGAGTTTTTGATTTTGACATGGATAAGGTCATCAATACCTACCATACTTTCGAAAATAAAAATATGGACTGTATAAATTGTTGGAAGAAAAAGAAGTTATTGTCCCACGACCTGAACAATTAAAAGAAACAAAGGTTCGGCGCTATTTCTTTCATTATGACAAAAGACAAGCGAAGGCAAAAGAAGAAGTTTTTGTCCCACCACCTGAACAATTAAAACAAGCAAAGGTGATCGTCAATGCCTTCCATACCTTGTAAAATCAAAAACCTGGACTAGATAAATCGTTGGAAGAAAAAAAAGTTTTTGTCCCGCCACCTGAACAATTGAAAGAAACAAAGGTTCGGCGATATGTCTTTCAAAATGACAAAAGACAAGACGAGGCAAAAGGTAAACATCCAATAAAAAAAAAAAATATAATTATACATAGGCACCACTTCTAATTTAAGGTCCATTTGGACGTCATGGCATCAAGCAAAGACTCAAATTGTCTGCGTTTAGAAGACAAGCGACAATGAGAATCTATATATAGAAGCCTGCCGCGTGTTGGAGCCCGACGGCGAAGCCGCCGGTCTTCCGGTACTGTATATATATATATATATATATATATATATATATATATATATATATATATATATATATATATATATATATATATATATATATATATATATATATATATATATATATATATATATATATATATATATATACCAATAGTTATCACTACCATTAGTAGTTAGCTTGGATCAGTCCCTCAATTCCTTCCTTATAACCAATAGTTTAAAAAAAAAACTTTTAAAAATACTTTTTACTTTGTCGCATAAATGACTAGTAAACTTGTCTTACATTGGGAAAATACCAATTTTTTAAGTTAACACATACAAATACATGAGTCGATTTTAGCATAGATTTGTTTGTAGAATAAGTGCCGCATGAGAACAGAGTTACGTCATATGAAGGTTATGCGAAGCGTAATTCGTCGCTATGTAGCATCTGTTCAAGCTAGAAACGACGAACAAGGTGTGACCGAAGACGATATAAACGAAGTCAAACAAGACATTAGCTCATTCCGCTATGAGCTCATCGACATTCTTAAAAAGAGTGGAATGGACACTTCTGGAGCTAGTGCAGCGGAAAAGAACGGTGGGTTCACCTTTTTACTTTCTTTTTCTTTTAGCTGTGAATATATCCGCCAGATCTTAATCGTTAAGGAGATACGGTACCTTTAAGGATCACCCTAACTCCTCCATTATAAACTCCCTTAGTTTTTGTCCCCAAACTACATAGAATTGAGCGGTCTTGTCATAACTGATAAAAGATCTGAGGTTTTCTAAGAGATCCGAACAAATGCAGAAAACTACTATGCAAGACCCACTTTTCTAGATATCTTAGAAAAATCATGTAACTTCTTCCGCTTTATCCTGGAAAAAGAGATATAAAGTTTTAATGAAACTTACATCATCAGAAAGTGTAAATTTAGTGCTGTGGGATAAATGGAACAGAATTTTCTTTCTAAAGTCTAGTAAATGGCAGTCCCTAAAGACAATCTAACATACCTCTAAGAAAAACTCTAAAATCAGATAAACAGAATTACCATATGAGTAATTCGGTTACTTTGGGCGTTTCTGTGGTGCCACCCGCTTCGTCGATGGCTAGTCTCCTAGGAGAATTTGCTAATGGGCCCTTTGTTTTTGGACGATCAGCCGACCTTGGAGCTCGCAAAAATTTAAATTGTCGTATCACCTTAATTTGATTGTTTATCTTCTTCAAAACCGGGTATTACTTTTCCCGTAATCTAAATACACTAATCGCTTCCTCTTGATACATACAACCAACCAGGGGAATCTTTTTTCTCGTTTAAATTATTTTTATTTCCTACCGGTACGTAAGAAATTATCAAACTGAAACTCATTTCTAACACCATGGATATCGAAAGAAGAACCCTAGTCTTAGAAGTTTGATCCACTGAGCCTGAGAAATAAAATTTACTTCTCAGGTAAACTGTTGCGGATAAATACTGAAAAACAGAAAATCAAATGCGAGAAAATCTGTTGAATTTCTTAATTGGTCTTTTACCTAAATAGTCCTTTTGCTGGTCTCAAAAATGGATTATCGCTTATTTGAGAAGTACATAAGCCGTATCGTCGTGTGCAAACTTACTATGAGCACATATTTTAAGGTTTTGGGGGATAGATATTCTACTTCCAGGGCTTTTCATATTGCCATGGTTACAACTAATACAAAAACTAGACCTTTGGCATAGAGGCCCCAAGAAATTTTGTAGTAACTGTGACCAATATGCCTATGATGCGTAGTGACGCTTGCACTTTTATCTCCCGTATGAAAACCTAATAGCTCCTTTAACGTGGAGCTAAGACCCTGACTGTTAATCCCTACCTCATTAACTCAGATCTGACGATTGAGACGAGACACCGAAACTAAGACTGTGACTGCTTACCAAGTTTGGCTGAAATCCTATAGCCTGTCAAGTAAGTAGGTCAGTCAAGAAACACCCTCCCCCGTTTAAAAACAAGGATTATATCAGGTGTATCTCTAGGAAAAGACAGTAAAGAGTATGGTTTTCATTTCCCATCAAGTCTGGTTGGGATCTGACGTCCCCTTTCTGGTAGATATATTAATAAAGATAATCTAATCGCCCCTCCTCTACAGGGCTGAATCGATACCGGGCTCTGAAAAGACGTAGCAAGGACATATACTGTTCGCCTGACTAGGTTTATTTGAGATCTGACACCATCTTTTGACAGATTATTAGTTAATTTGAACTGAGGGTTTTTCTTCTCAGAGATGTCAGTTTTGTCCAGGATTCTCAAAAGACCTGAGAAAGATATTAGTTCTTACTTCTTATCAAGTTTTGTTGATATTTAATTGCCTCTTAAGGCACATGTTCTGATGATAAGAATTTAGTAACCCCTTCCCTATGCAACGGTAAAGCCAGGTCTGACCCCGAAAAGGCATAGCGTGGGAATCAAAATTGGATTTACGTCTGACCCCGTTTTCTGATAGATAAAAAAATGACAAAAATTTAGGGCCCCGTTCTCCACCTAAATTTTTCTTGTATGGACCCCCTAAAGGCACACCGAAGACACTTAGGTTACATTTGCTTCCTGACAAGTTTGGTTGAGATCCAACTACTCTCTCTCTCTCTCTCTCTCTAACTCTCTCTCTCTCTCTCTCTCTCTCTCTCTCTCTCTCTCTCTCTCTCTCTCTCTCTCTCTCTCTCTCTCTCTCTCTCTCTCTCTCTCTCTGTCTCTCTCTGTCTCTCTCTCTCTCTCTCTCTGTCTCTCTCTCTCTCTCTCTCTCTCTCTCTCTGGTAAATGTCTTAATGTCTTTATGATGACCATCTAGGCCTTCGTGGACCTAAGAAGGCTGGATCTGGCTTGAGTCCCAAAACGGCACATTGTAGAAAAAGCCCTCACCTTTTATTAGCCTTTGTGGAAAAGTAAGGACCCATTCTGGAAGATTAAAGCCCTTCATTAATTCCACGTAAATATAAGATCGGATTAGAACCAGGGGAGGTTTAAGTAGGACGTTAGCTCTATTTCCCATCAGGTTTCAGTGAGATCTCACAATCTATTCAGGTGGATACCGTGATGGCAAGAATTTAGAAATACCCTCACCCTCACCAACCCCGAATAGGATGGATCAGATAGCATTCATGAAAAACCAAACTAGGAGGCTTATTCTTCTATCCAATCAATTTAAGTAGACCTTTTCTATCCTTTTCCAGATATTTACTCTTACTTCCCTTCATTTTCGATGGGCATTCGACAATTTAGGGAGCTCCTCTCCCATTGAGGATAGAACAAAGACGGGCCCCTAAAGGTATAGCTATAATCTCAAACAATAAAGTTTGTCAAATATGTAGTGCTAACCACGCTGTGTAGGGATATATTGGAAAAAAAAGGTTGGCATAGGCAGATTACGGTTTAAGCATTATTGCATAGAGGATTCTGACGATTGCACGGAGAATAGGTTTGATAAAGTTGGGTTCTGACAATCCAGATCGATCCAGACAAAAAGCTAGATGTCCTTCAATTGGGTGTGAAGAAATTTGAAAAAAAAAAACAATATTTGAAAAAAATCGAAACATTACGTAAAACTATTGATTTTGCAACGGTACCAAAATTAGCCTTGCTATAGTTTTGACTGAATACAAGAGGGAGTAAAAACTTAAGTTTTAAATAATGAAACAAAAGCGAGCGTTGTTCCGTTGGCCTTTGTTTTGGGATGAGTTATTAAAAGTAATAGCAGCGAATACAGTCAACAAAAACACAAATCTGTATTTTTTGGGGTTTGTAATTTTTCCAGAAAGTGAAAATCCTTTCTCGGATTTATGTACTGGCAAAGATAGATTTTTACAGAAAAATAATTGAGGACATTTAACCGCTCTGGAATCAGTAAGTTTAAACTTAGTTAATAATAGTAGCTTGTATGCTTACATATTGCGTAAGAATTCATAAAAAAAAGAGGCCAGTTTCACCATACTATTTCCAGGATTGTGTTACTTTTGAATGATGAAATAAACACTTATTTCTGAGTGTCTAAAGAGCAGGTTAGTAATACTTTAGCAGTTTCCTCCCTCTAAAACACCAAAAACTTTCAAAAAGCGTATAATTATTTTTACCTACAGGGGAAACAAGACGTTTGTCAGGTAAAATACAGGTTTTCAAAACATTTTCTTGGTTTTGTCCCCTGCCTCTCTGTATTAAAATCTTATATTTGTGCTGTTTCATGTACAATTTTCTATAGCTCTTAATTATTTTTTAGCTGTTGGAAAGAAAGGTCGTGTTCGTGAGCGACGTCTAATGAAGAACTTCCAAATTGGCATGGTTGAAGATGTGATAAACGATATAATATCCAGGGATAGCAGGCCAAAAGATATATTTGGTAAAATTGCACGTGCCATCGGAAATAGCACTACCAAAAGGACGGATTGGAACGCAGTGTCCCGTAGATACTCGAAAAAACGTAACCCTATTGGCCGTAGTGAGACAAGTCTCAAACGTGCCTCTCAACAATCTTTACGTAGAAAAACAGTCGAAGAAGCAAATAATATTCTTCTTCGAATGAATGCTGAGGAGCTGGCAGATTATAATCCAAGGTTAAAAGAGTACACACCAGCAACACGTATTGCTTATGCTAAATTTAAAGGCCGTGCTACCAACAATGTTACCATAATTAACGAGACAAGCCGAAAATCAAGCATAGTGGACTTGAAATCGAGCGTTGTTGACTTGCAGAAAAGTTTAAAAGAGGCAAAAGCATCCGCTCAACAGCTTCCTGGTAGAAAAGGTATTTTTGCACTACGGTCTCTAGGCTTACTTTTTCGTTGTATTTGAAGACAGTTTTATTTTAAAAAAATCCAAATTATGATTGTGAAGATGATAATAAGTATGCATACCTTCCCTAGGGGCAAGAGAAATTCCCCCAAAAGTAGTCTGAAGCACCCGCCACCTAATAGAAAAGCTGTGGTAAAAATCAGTATTTTTCAAATCTGGAGATAATGGATTTAACCACTGTTTTACATTTATTCCAGGGCCGTGATCCTTCGGCAAATTTTAGGGAAAATGCCTTAACTTAACAAACACTGGGTATTTACCCTCCACAAAGTGATACATTTTAAAATAGCTCCACGCTAAACCTTCACTCGAGACTGCATATAAAATTCTTACTTGCTCAACAATAGCAAGCAGTAAAATAATTTGTTTTTAGGTCCTAAGTGTTTCAGTTTTTTTCTTATTTTAAAGCAGGGGTCCTTTGGCAAAATTTATGGAGAAACTCTTTAAATCAACCAACATTGGGCTTTTACCCTCTACCTGGAAAAAAGTAAACGTAAATTAAAAAAAAAACTTTTAAAATCGCCAAATCTTCCAGTCATGACTGCGTGTAAAATCCCTATTTTTTTTTACAGCAGCAAGTTATAAAGGAATTAATCTATTAAGTTTCTCATATTATATTTTATCATCTGAAGCTTCTTTTTTTTGATACCTTTATTTTCGTGATGTACAAAAGCAATAAAATAATGAAATAAACACATAATAATATAATTTTTTACTCATCAGCAATAGGCATATTCCTTATCAAAAGCGGAAACGAATGAAGTAAACAAAAGTGAGCAAATAAAAGCAAAAAAGAAGTTGATCCAGACCTACCTAAGCCATGTCTTCGTTCTACCTTTTATTTTTAATGGATCATTTTTTTCGTTATTAACTAATAAATCTATCCCATAATTAGTTTTTTTTCTTTTTACATTTCATTTTTTACCATTTTTAGACTAGTAGAAGGCCAAATGACCTGTGTACAGTGGCTCGATCAATTAATTAAATTACATAATCAAAAGAAAAGAAAAGTCAAAATCTACTCTCACTCTTCAATTCAACTGGAAAAAAACTCTTTGACCTGGGATTTAAACGATGAAACCAATTCAGAGACCCTAGTGCTGTCCAGGAGGTTATCAAAAAGGGGTACACTTGTTTGAGGTAAGTGTATGACCTCACTGTCCTCACTGTCTTGGCTGGCCTCAATGTATTTCTCTTCTCATTCCTAGTATGATACAAATGATAGTCAGAATTAGAAGAAAATATATCGACAAGATATGTTTGTGCAACATCATTTAAATATTGGTATACTAGTGCTAGTAACGGTGATCCTCATCAAGTTTGCCACTTGTGCCCTCTATAAAGAGGCGACCACCACATGTTAAGCGATTTCAGGTCTAGAGGTCGCAGAGAGACGCGGTAATTGCATTTTTTTTTTTTTTTTTTTGTTTATCCCAGCTCAACTAATAACTTCAAATTATCATCCTCCTCCTACTTTATCTCATTGGTACCTGGGCCGGTAAGTTTGGACCCTCCCACCACAGCCCCCCTTTAACGTTGTCCCGAATTGGGCTGAAATTTGAGGTTAAGCTTTCTAGGGCACGGGTGCCTATCCTCGAAATTTCAGCTCCAATCCGATCACTCCCTTCCCTTTTTCAAACCAAAATATAGCCACTTAAATTCATCTCTTTTTTTTGTTAGCCACGCCTACGGCCACAGTTGGCAACGGGGATCCGTTTGAATGAGACTCATTCGAGCAGAATTCGACTGTTTTAGGCCTTTTGATATTTCTCCAGACCGAAAAATGTACCCCGAATTTACATTTACGAAAACCTCGTTTTCCTATATTAGCCCATGTTAATTTTTCCCTCCCAACCCCCCTTTACGTTGTCTGATCGGCTGAAATTTAGCGGCTAAGCTTTCCTGGGGCCTGGGAGCTTATCGTCGAATTTCGTCAATCTGATCACTCCTTCCCTGTTTTTCCAAAACCACATATCAAGATTTTTTGGGATTTGCTTGCGTCGAAAATCTCTATTGCTACAACAATTACTGATTGTGTTTGTATAGTCCAGCGGCTGAGACTTCAGACTTTCACGCGGAAACTCGGGTTCGATTCACCATCAGTAACCTTTTTATATCTTTGAAAAGGAAACTCCAGTTTCTTTTTTATATTTGAAAAAACTTTACGTTTTCCTAAGAGTAAAGATGCCTGAGTTAACAGGTCGCCCTTAACGTACGGGATTATGAGCACAGTCTGGGGGCTGTTAAGAGGCTGAGTCACAAGTTCGGAAACCTTAAACGTACAGGGGATTAGGAAGGCACCCTGTACGACGTGATTTGAGTATTCAGGATTAAAGCCCTTCACACAAGATGTCAAGAGCGGGGGGTTTGGGGCGAACCCCCCAACTTTAACTCCCTGACACGATCAGCTAACAGTTAGTCAATCAATAATAAGTAATAAACTTTAGCAAAACGTGCAGAAATATTTGAAAAAAACTACGTTTTTAAATAAAGAGTTTAAAGAGGCTGAGTTTTTTACAAGGTCCACCTTTAAAACGTACAGTGGATTAGGAGGCACCAGTTGGGGGGCTACACCCCCCAACCCCGCTTTCGGCAGCCTTTAATATAAAAAATTCTTAAACTGAGTAAGGAGACGACATTAAAACTTAAAAGAAATAATTATTCCGTAATGAAGGGCTGTGCCCTCCCTCAACGCCTCGCTCTTTACGCTAAGTTTTTTATTGTTTAAAAAAGAGTTGTGAGAAAGCAACTTTAGCGTAACGAGCGAGGCGTTGAGGGGGCACAGCCTCTTTCATATACGGAATATATACAATAACAGGGTTAGACATGCTTTTGGTTATGAAAATATCTGCGCGTCATTTTCATAACAAAGCATGTCTAACCTGTTTAATGTGTTTATTTGACAAAAACAAAACATGTCAGTGTGGAAGAGTTCTACTGCAATCCTGAGACAAGCTCCCAGAGAGAACACTTTGAGACGACAATAGTCTGAAAGCTAAGTTAGGCTAGACTAACACAAGAACTTTTCTTTAGTTGTGACTCATGAGGCACACTTGTGGCCTCTATAAAGAGCGACCCACCACAAATGTTAAGCGATGTCAGTCCTAGAGGTCGCAGAGACGGCGGTAATGACTTTTGTAGCCCAAGCTCAAACTAAGAAACTTGCAAAATTTTCCTCCTCCTCCTTGACTTTTTTTTTTTTATCTTCATGGGGTAACTGGCCGGAATTTTGACCCTCCCACCACAGCCCCCTTGAACGTTTGCACGATTTGTGCTGAAATTTAGAGGTTAAGCTTTCCTAGGTGCCCGGGAGCTTATCCTCGAATTTCGCTCAATCCGATCACTCCTTCCTGTTTTCAAAAAACCAATATAGCCACTTAAAATTCCATTCTTTTTTTTTTTCTTAGCACGCCTACAGGCCACAGTTGGCAACGATTCCGGTTGAATGAGACTCATTCGAAGCAGAACTCGCCTGTTAGGGCTTTTGATATTTTCAGACCCGAAATTATCCCCCGAATTTATATTTACGAAAAACCTTAGTTTTTTTCAAATAAACAGATAAACAGGTTAGACATGCTTTGTTATAAAATTCTGCGCGTCATTTTTCCATAACAAAGCATGTCTAACCTGTTTTATGTGTATTATTTGAAAACTACGTTTTCTAAAGTTAAAGAGGCTGATTTAGCAAGGTCCCATTAAAACGTATAGGGATTCGAGGGCACAGTTGGGGGGGCTGTTTAAGAGGCTGAGTCACAATTCGACCTTAAAACTACAGGGATTAGAGGCACCCTGTACGACGTGATTTGGTACTCAGCATTAAAAGCCTTCACCAGAATGTTCAAGAGCGGGGGGTTTGGGGGGCGGCAGCCCCCCTTCAACTCCTGACACGATCAGTAACAGTTAGTCAAGCAATATAGTCTAAACTGTACAAAAACGTGCAGAAATTATTTGAAAAAACCTACGTTTTTCAAGAGTTAAAGAGGCTGATTACAAGGTCGAACCTTAAACGTACAGGGATTGAGGCACAGTGGGGGGCTGCCGCCCCCCAAACCCCCCGCTTTCCAGCCTTAAATAAAAAAAAGTTTTTAACTGAAAGTAGGAGCGACATTAACTCTTAAAACGACCAGAAAATTATTCCGATATGAAAAGCCTGTGCCCTCCTCAACGCTCGCTCTTACGGCTAAAGTTTTTTATTGTTTAAAAAGAGTTGTGAGAAGTCAAACTTAGCGTAAAGGAGCGGGCGTTGAGGAGGGCACAGCCATCTTTCATATACGGAATAATTTCTGTTCGTTTTAAGATTTAATGTCGCTCCTTACTTTCAGTTTAAAAACTTTTTTTTGATTTGGCTGCGAAAGCGGGGGGTTTGGGGGGCGTCAGCCCCCCCACTGTGGTGCTCCTAATCCTGTCCGTTTTTAAGTTCCGTCCTGTAACTCGCCTCCTTTAACTCTTTAAAACGTAGTTTTTTTTTCAATAAAACTGAAATAGATTCAGAATTTTTAAATGGCTAAAACATGAGAGAGTATCACCAAAACTAGCACATTGCCCAGAGAGACAAATTATATTGTTCGGAATTATCTAGGTTCTTCTATAATTAGAATGAAAATTACTTGCCCAAAAGGCATACACATATAAGATAATATCTTATATCACATTGTATAAAATATCTTGTAGTATACAAGGATGTATAATCGTACCAAAAATAATCTTTAGCACACAAACGGGGAACAAATTACGAAAAAGTCGAAGTAAACGTAGGCCTCTTGCGGATTTAGATGGTGCAATTTCACTGTGCTTCTTCCAGCAACAAATCTCAAGTACTTCGTTTCAAAAACTTCATTAGCAATAGTGCCACAAAAAGAAACATTGTTCGAAAAATTTAAAAACACACAAGTACGGCTAAAAATTACGTAATTATTTTTGCTCACACTAACCCTTAGAAAACTAAGACTAATAAATGTATTCAGGTACAATACTCGTAGGATATCATTGGTGCGAGCTGTGAGACCTTGAAGGTTCCCCGTTCCCCTCTGCAATTTTTATTTCTGTATCGTACGCAAAAGTTGTAAGACTAGCACCGGGAGGATAAAAAATTAATGTATCAGCATACACTAGAAATAGAAGTGACCCAAGAACAGATCTTTGTGGGACATCATACTTTATTTGCGGTTGCAACACTTGCAGCGGGATCAATCACAACCCACATTCATCTTCCATACAAATCCTCATTGATCAAGCAGTTTTTTGGTGTGCTATGCCCATGAAAAGAAAATTTTGGCCCAAAACCTTATTGACTTAATTATTTTGTATTTGAGAAAAGTTTAAGATATATACATAAATGAGGCAAAGAATAGTATTTTAGTTGTAAGACAAATAGTCCCTTCAGTGAGTCTTTAAAAACTATCTCGTTTCTCGGGAGCTGAGTCTCCCTACATTAAACTAACAGTTTGCTTGACTGTTTCACATTTTTTCCAAATTCAAAAGGCGTTATTGAAAATCGTTCATTAAGTTTTAGAAAAATATAACTCCAAGTATGGAATCCCGAGCTGACCATTTCAGTGGTGGTAACAAAAAATACATAAGAATATACTATTAAAAACGTCAGGTTTTATATTTTAGCATTTGGTCTTCATTTGCCCTAGGCCTTGATGCTGTATAGACTGATTCAATCTTTACTGCATTTGTTCAGGAATGCATGGAACATCTATTTATATGTATACGTATATATATATATATATATATATATATATATATATATATATATATATATATATATATATATATATATATATATAATATATATATATATATATATATATATATATATATATATAGATATATATATATATATATATATATATGTATATGTATATATATATATATATATATATATATATATATATGTATATATATATATATATAATATATATATAGATATATATATATATATATATTATATATATATATATATATATATATATATATATATATATATATATATATATATATATATATATATATATATATATACATATATATATATATATATATATATATATATATATATATATATATATATATATATATATATACATATATATATATATATATATATATATATATATATATACATATATACATATACATATATATATATATACATATATATATATATATATATATATATATATATATATATATATATATATATATATATATATATATATATATATATATATATATATATATTATATATATATATATATATATATATATATATATATATATATATATATATTATATATATATGATATATATATATATATATATATATATATATATATATATATATATATATATATATATATATATTTATATATATATATATATATATATATATATATAAATATATATACATATATATATATATATATATATATATATATTATATATATATATATATATATATATATATATATATATATATATATATATATATATATATATATATATATATATATATATATATATATATATATATATATATATATATATATATATATATATATGTATATATATTATATATATACTCAATTGAGTAATCAATAAAATTAATTTAGAGATAAAAAAAGACATCGACGCAGAACAGTTTTCAACTGAATAAGCCTTATAGAAAGGAATGTCTAAGCATAAGTGGAAAATTAAATCCAAAATTAAGAAATCAGTCAATTGGGTATTTTTTAATTATTGCTTATATAAAAAATTTAAGAAATTAGTAAATCAAGGGAAACATCTTTCGTATTTCGTGACGTTAAAGTAATTGGAAACAGGAGTATAAGCAAAAGCATAAGGAAATCAAACTGTTAAAATAAAGCTTAAGGAAATCAAACTTCTGTATAAACTCTTATTTATACTCAACTGCCTTCCGCTAGATAAAGAGCAACTACTGTAAGCTTTTCTCAGGAAGTAAATGTTGTCTTTATGATTTATGAAGATCAACTTTATTTACAAAGACTCGTATAAGTTTTATCTCTGATGGAAATTTATTACAATATTTTAAATCTTTTTAGAGGAGAAAACGGACGATACAGCCAAAAACGTAGACAACGGAGCTCTTAAAAATTCAAACGAGTCCAATAGGAGTGAAAATATTACCCCATTTAACACCAACACTCAGAGCATTGCTGAAGAAAAAGAAGCTGTGCCAAAGGTAGTGACTAGCCAAAAGGAGAAACCTACGCAAAACCTTGAATCAAGGGAGAATTCGCAGCCTATAATGTCTATTATAGACCCGCCGTTTCCGTCTCCTAGTTCAGGCATGACAGCTGCAGAGAAGCCAGGTGCATGTTCTACTGGAAGTACCATAGCTACTCCACGGCCGATAGTAAGTTTCTTCTTTCTGTTTTAAATAAGTACAAGTTCTTATTTTTTATTCCACGATATTTCGTGGAATACTAAATAAGAGTTTCTCAGATAATCTTCAACTAAATAGGCGATTAATTTCAATGCAATTAATTAGAATACATAACCCAGGCCATCACTGGAGGTGACGTATGTTGGATAGTTTAAATTTCATACCCTGAAATCTGATATTTCATTATTGTTTGCCGAATTTGTGCCAAATTGTTCACTGTTTTAAGTAAAACTATGCATTAAACAAATGAATTAAACACGGAATTGTATTATTCACCTATTATTTATCACAAAAACACAAAAAACTGAAAAAAGACATACACACTGCTTTTCCTTGACATTCTTGAAAGTAAATTGGAAGTTTCCCGTTTCAAATACCAGCAATAATCTGTCAGAATATAGCCGAATGTAACCGAAACTCTAAAAAACGGAATTTTGATATCATAGATACATCAAAAGCATCGAATTTTTATGCTGATTTAAATATATAAGTTTCATTAAGTTTAGTCATACCCATCAAAGGTCACGAGCCCGAATAAAATTGCCTCATTTTTGAAAAAAAGGGGAAAACATCCCCTAAAAGTCATAGAATCTTAATGAAAATCATACTATCAGATTCAGTGTATCAGAGACCCCTACTATAGAGAATTCAAGCTCCTATCCGCAAAAATGTGGATTTTGTATTTTTTGCCAGAAGAAAGATCACGGACGCGTTTTTATTTGTTTTTTTGTTTGTTTTTCCCAGGGGTGATGTATCAACCCAGTGGTCCTAGAATATCGGGGCTCATTCGAACGAAATTAAAAGTTATAGTTCCCTTTTTAAGTGACTAAAAAATTGGGGGGGGGGGCAACTAGGCCCCGTCCCACACCCTTTTATCTCAAAATCGTTTAAAATCATTTTGTTCAGCATAGTTGAAACGCCTAATACTTATTCCTTTGGAGATATCATGACCCCCCACTGCCCCTGAAGAAAGGTCTTTAAGTCACAAAATTTGTCCATTGTTTACGTATAGTATTTGTTATTGGGAAGTAGGCTATGCGTATATTTTTCGAGTGGAGAGGGCAAATCTCCTGCTAGTCGGATTTTCTACGAGCATAATTTTCCATGGGGAGAGAAGAATCCAGGGAGTAAATTATCCAGGGGAAATTTTAAACTGGGTGAATTTGCCAGAATTCCTATACAAAATGCTTTTTATATTTCTTGCTTTCTCTTTTCCGTCTCAATTTTACGCGTTGAGGGTAATTGCCTGGGTAAATTTTCACCGGTATTGAATTTTCTACAGAATATATCCGTGAGGAGGGCATTTTTTCGTGGAGGTGAGGCCAGATTTCCTGGGATTATTTTAAAAAAGATCATAAATTAAATACAAAAAACAAAAGTTTTTTAGTACAAAAGTTTTTTAGTACTTTTGAAAAAAGCTTCTCATTGTTCCAGTTAAACGAACGTAGTCTTTCAGAAGTCGTTCATAAAGAATTGGGAGAAAATTTAAACTTTGGCGTAAAGGAGCAGGCCACCCTCTTCCTATACGAAACAATCTCTGTTCGTTTTAAGTTTTATTGTCACTCCTAGATTTCTGTTAAAAAAAACTTGTTTTTTTATTTAATTTCTGAACGTTTTTGAATTAATGCAGGTTTGAAATTAGCTAACCGTTTATGAATAATTAAAACGAAATTTGCATCTTAATTATTCTTTTTTTTGGCTAAATGGCTTGCTCAAAAATTTGATCGTACGAATTTGAGAAAAAAAGGCGGGGGAGGGTGTCTAGTTATCCTCCAATTTTTTAGGTTCCTTAAAAAGGGCACTAGAACTTTTAATTTTGTTTACGAACGTTTTTATTAGTAATAAATATACGTATGTTGGAGCCTTCGGTCCTGTTTTTTTTTCAGATAAATGTCCTTTCTATGTTCTTCCTTGGTTCTGTTAAATATCCTCTTTCATTTGCGTGGTAATCTCTGATTTTTTCTGAATAATAGTAACGGCATTTACTTGATTGCGTAGTTAGCTAAAGACATGGATGGTAACTCCGTAATTATACTGGTGAGTCATCAGGCTAGAAGTTATTTTTGGATAGCCATTTTTGGTCTAATTTGACGGGGGTGAAAAAGGGTCATAAAGTTTATTCATTTGAATTAAGCTGATAATCGGTAGCGGTTTGGATTGGCTTGAAAAAGCGCTGCTGCCGGGAAGAATCCACCCGCAGCACATACGGGTCTTACCGTTATAGGGGCAAGATTTATTATGTTTTATCAGTTCTTGCACAGAGTTAAAAGAGTGAATACAGTAAGAAATCTTTTCTTTATAGTCTTTGACTTGTTGATTAGCCTAGGTAGAGTCTGGAAGTCTACAGAAGCTGAGATCATATTACTTGACATAGGAAGAAAATCCTATGTACAGCAGGGGAAGGAAAGGGAATTGGGGAGGTTTAATCTTTATGGTGCCTGGGGCCAAATAGTGTGGCACTTTTGTACCCCAAGGAAAGTACACTTGTCAGAGAACCCTGACGGTTTTGTAAACCGCCAGAGAAGACAAGCAGAAATCCCGCCAGGTTTCTCTAATAGAATTAGAGATTTCCCCAGTCTAAGAGGGAATCGCCAAAAAAAACTTCAAATACACTCCTCCTCCATAATAACGTAACTTAAGAATTTTTCCCAATTCGTTAAGAAAGACTTCTGAAAAACTATGTTCATTTAATTGGAACAATCAGAAGCTTTGTTTCATTATATTGCTGAATCAGCATTATAAGCCCATTCTTTTGATATATTTATGGACATCAAAATTTCGTTTTTTGAAGTTTCAATTACTATTGAACCGTATCTTTGTTTTTTTTTTATTGTTTTGTATTACGTATATGTTATTACGTATATGAGGGGGTTCGCCCCCAAGTCAATGCTTCGCTTTTTACACTAAAGTTCAAATTTTGTTCAAAACGCAAACCCCTGAATCACAAAGGCCGTTTAATTAGAATAGATAGCTCTTATGAAAGTAGTAAAAAAAACTTTAGCGTAAAGAGCGAGGTATTGACTAGGGGGCAAACCCCGTCATATAGGTAATAATTTCTGTTCGTTTTAGTTTTAATATTGCTCCCTACTTTCAGTTGAAAAAAGTTGTCTTTTTTATTTAATTTCTGATCGTTTTTAAATAATGCTGGGAAATCCAGCGCCCCCTTCATAGAAATGTCCCTTCCCCCAAGATAACATCCTCCATGGAAATATCTTCCGAAGTAACCCCTACTCCGACCCCCCCCCCTCCCATCAGAATAAAGAATCCCCCCTGAAAACGTCTGTATACTTCCCAAAAACCAATACTATCCTACATGTAAACAATAGGCAAAGTTCATAACTTGCACCCCTTTCCCCGGGAACTCTGGGGGATTAAGTCGTCCTCAAAGACATGTTTTTTAGATTTTCGACTATGCTGAACAAAATGGCTATATCAAAATTTTGATTGGATGACTTAGGGAAAAAAGAGACTGGGAGGGGGCCAATTTGCCCTCCAATTTTTTTGGTCACTTAAAAAGGGCACTAGAACTTTTACTTTCCATTCAAATGAGCCATATTACGATATTCTAAGACTACTGGATCGATACAATCACCCCTGCAAAAAAAAACCAAATAAACAAGCATCCGTAATCTTTCTTCTGGCAAAAAATAAAAATTCCACATTTTGCAGATAGGAGCTTGAAACATCTACAGTTGGGCTTTCTGTTACGCTGAATCTGATGATTTGATCTTCATTAAGATTCTATAATTTTTAGGGGGTGTTTCTCCCTTTTTTCTAAAATAAGGCAATTTTTTTTAGACTCGTAATTTTTGATTGGTAAGACTAAATTTGATGAAACTTAAATATTTCAAATCAGCATAAAAATCTGATTCTTTTGATGTATCAACTGGTATCAAGATCCTGTTTTTTTAGAGTTTTGGTTACTATTGAGCCGGGTCGCTCTTACTTACAGTTCGTTACCACGAACTGTTTGATAATGACATCCAGAAACCGACTCCAGAAATGGTGCTTCAGAAGAAAGAACTCAGAGCAGATATCCCAATAAATTCTTGGTAAGAAGTGACCAAAAAAGTTGAAAAGCTTACAACCATCGATAGACCTATTCTTGTGTGAAACATTGATTATTACATCGGAAACACAAGGAAAAATTATTTCAAATGCGGACAAGACGCAGAACGGCTTCGATATATACCGTTTTATTTCCCATTTGATCGACATTACCTTGTAGTTTGCTTTGAAGAAACGACTTCGCATTTCCCAGTATCATAGGAAGGTATACATAAGTAGTACCCCCTCCATTGATTCAAAAGCACCCATAGGGATTACTCCTTTCTTCCATAGGTTCAAGAAGAATGTTTAACGGCGATTTTCTCTGTTGGTGACCAGGTGTCGCAATTTTAGGCGAAATTCCTGCCCAGGCAAGATTTGTCACGATCAGGTGTCACTATTTTAGGTAAAATTCCCAGGTGTTTGAACTACTTGGAATGAGATCCGTATAATACACAAGTATTAATGATAAGCTCCTATCCCCTTGCATCTGTTTCTAGGTGACGTTCCCACCCTTGCCAAGAGTTCAAAGGTTAGGTCAAGTCTTTATTCTATGACACTCTCCTGGCATGTTTCCCCAGAGATATTAACTTGAAATGTGGTCCGTATAATACACAAGTTTTAATAATAAGCTCCTAACCCCTCACCCCTGTTTCTAGCGCATGCCCTCTGACAACACGGTGCACACCCCCGTTTGAAGCGCATGTTACACCACGCGACACACCCTCGCATCTAGCTAAGTGGAGCTACCAGCCCCTCGCATCTGCACAGTGCAGCCACCTGTTCTATAAAAGGGAACAAACTTGGCAAGACTCCGTGACATACTCCTCTAGACTCCAATGGCGTCATACGACTTACCACATTTCAAACAGACATGTCTAATATGCTTGACGCAATTTTGCGTAACCCTACCACGGGAACCCATGGGGGAATCCCCGCTTGCAGCTCACACCTTAAGTAATGATTGCGCAACGTAATACTTTTTTTTCATTAACTTAATGACGGTACACACTTTACGTAATGATTGCGTATCCATCACTACCAAAAAATACCATTTTGACATTTTTCACCGAAAACCCTCAAGACTTTTTCTTTTTCGACGTTTCTTTTTTTTCGCCCTAAAACCCCAAAGCTTTTTCCCCTAACTTAACGGTGGTACACACTTTACTTAATGATTGCACATCCATCACTGCCAGATAATGTCATTTTGAGATGTTTTCGCCGAAAAGCCTTTCTTTTTCGGCGTTTCATTTTTCGCTCGAAACACCATTCATTTTTTTTCTAGAGTTCATGACCCCACTAGGACTCGAAAGGTCATTCCCTTCCAATGGAACACGCTCTAACCTAGAGAACTAAGAATACATTTCCAATATTATGTATCTTGAAGCATATTCTAGAAATAAACTATTGCACGACACCTGAGATTCGATGAATGACCTCATACGACTTACCCCAGTTCAAACAGACAGGTCTAATATGCTTGAAGCAATTTTGCGTAACCCTACCACAGGAACCCATGGGGGAATCCCTTTTTTTCATTAACTTCATGACGGTACACACTTTACGTAAACACTTTACGATTGCGCGTCCATCACTGCCAGATAATACCATTTTGACATTTTTCGCCGAAAACCCTCAAGATATTTTTTTTCGCCGTTTCTTTTTTTTCACCCAAAACCCCCAAAGCTTTTTTCCCCCATCTTAATGATGGTACTCCCTTTACGTAATGATTTCACATCCCTCACTGCCAGATAATACCATTTTGTGATTTTTTCGCCGAAAAGCCTTTCTTTCTCGTCGTTTCATTTTTCGCTCGAAACACCATTCATTTTTTTCTAGAATTCATGACCCCTCCATGACTCGAAAGGTCATACCCTTCCAATGGAACACGCTCTAACCTAAAGAACTAAGAAGACATCTTATGTATCTTGAACCATATCCTAAAAATAAACTATTGTACGACACCTGAGATTCCCCATTCCTTGACAGTCGTTATAACGGCGTGTTTATTACCTAGTTTGCCATTACCTAGTTTTTTATTGTTTTAAAAAATATAGTTGTGTGACAAAGTCAAACTTTAGCGTGAAGAGCGAGGCGTTGAGGAGGGGAAAGCCCCTTTCATATACGGAATAATTTCTGTTCGTTTTAAGTTTTAATGCCGCTCCTTACTTTCACTTAAATTTTTTTTTTTTAATTTAATTTCTGAACGTTTTTGAATTAATGCAGCTTTAATTTTGGCTCACCGTAAATGAATAATTAGAATAAAATTTGCATGTTAATTTTACTTGTTTTGGCTAAATGGTTTTCTCGAAATTCTGTTCTGACGTAACTTACGAATTAACTTACCTAACGAACTTCTATATTTTTATGTTTTTATTACGTATATTAGGGAGTTTACCCCTAGTCAGTACCTCGCTCTTTACGCTAAAGTTCGAATTTTGTTAGAATCACAAACCCCTGAATCACAAAGGCCGGTTAATTAGAATAGGTAGCTCTTTAAAGTACTAAAAAAAACTTTAGCGTAAAGGGCGAGGTATTGACTAGGGGGTGAACCACCTCATATACGTAATAACATCTGTTTGTTTTACGTTTTAATGTTGCTCCTTACTTTCAGTTGAAAAAACTTTTTTTTTGTTTAATTTCTGATCGTTTTTAAATAATGCTGGGAAATCTGGCGCCCCCTTCAGAGAAATGTCCCTTCCCCCAAGGAAACATCCTCCATGGAAAGATAATACCCCGTACCCCCTCCTCCGACCCTTTCCCCCACCAAAAAAAATACTTCCTGAAACGTCTGTATACTTTCCATTAACCAATACTACATGTAAACAATGTGCAAAGTTCATAACTTGCAGCCCTTCCCCTGGGAACTGTGGGGGATTCAGTCATCCTCAAAGACATATTTATTAGATTTTCGACTATGCTGAACAAAATGGCTATCTCAAAATTTTGATTGTGTGACTTAGGGAAAAAAATGAGCGTGGGAGGGGGCCAAGCTGCCCTCCAGTTTTTTTGGTCACTTAAAAAGGGCACTAGAACTTTTAACTTCCGTTCAGATGACCTCTCTCATGATATTCTAGGACTACTGGATCGATACGATTACCCCTGGGGAAATAAAAACAAAAAACCAAAAAAAGAACAAATAAACACGCATCCGTGATCTTTCTACTGGCAAAAAACACAAAATTCCACGTTTTGCAGATAGGAGCTTGAAACTTCTATAGTAGGGTTCTCTGATACGCTGAATCTGATGGTGTGATTTTCGTTAAAGTTCTATGACTTTTAGGGGTCGTTTCCCTCTTTTTTGGAAAATAAGGCAAATTTTCTCAGGCGCGTAACTTCTGGTGGGAAACTTATTTGAAATCAGCATAAAAATCTGATTCTATTGATGTAACTATTGATATTAAAACTCCGGTTTTTAGAGTTTTGGTCACTATTGAGCCGGGTCACTCCTTACTTACAGTTCGTTACCACGAACTGTTTGATACTGTCATGCATGACCAGGGTGGTTTTAAAAATTATTTAGTTTAGTTTTGGTTAAATATAGTCTCCATATGTTTTTTTCTTAAAATCTAGCGTAAAACAATTACTTTTCAGTAGCTGAATCTATACCTTCTTGTTTCAGGTGCCAACATCTGAGCCAAAACCCGGGGCTTTGGCCCCACCTCCAACGACTCGCAGCCCTTCACCAAATCCATCTCCTCCTCCAAGAGCTTCAAGTTCTACTGGTTCATATGGAACTGCTGGGAAATCTAAAGTGACAGGACAGCCCAAAACAGGATGGCTATGAGAGATTAAAAATTTGTCTCTACTAATACTCCCTTCCGATAGATCTATTCAAAAGATATAGCTGAAACTGAACACTTTGCTGAGCCTCCCCCCCTAAGATATAATGAAGCTAGTATAATACCTTATTAAAGATCCTTTGTGGTGTCTTTAAAAGCTACCACTTCAAGACACCATAAAGGACTTAGAGACCAGAAACCAGATTATTATTTTTTTTTCCTTTTTTTTACTGGCTTTGAGGTATGGTTCAGAGAGGGAAAGAGAAAGAGAAAGAGAGAGAGAGAGAAAAAGAAAGAGAGAGAAAGAGAGAGAGAGAGAGTAAAAAAATGGGGACAACCATGTGGAGGCATCTAGGTGGACGATTGATTTTTTATCAGTGTTTTCAAAGTGCAAATTTGTAATATTTTGGGACAGAAAGGAATTTAGGGCTGGAAAAAATTGGGACAGATCGCTTAATGAAGCAGATTACATAGAAAAAGGGTAGAAGACAATGTCTAAAACCTGCTAGCTAATATGTAAGTGTCAGTTCATCGTCGGGCATGTATATGGGGGAACTTTTAGGAACCCACGCCCTTCCCCAGAACCTTATGATTAAAAAAAATCGACAGTTGCTAATAATTTTCTCACAATTTGCCTGTTTTTAGCTGTTTTAATTTAAGTCTCCCTTCTCCAAAACGTTATTCCCTCACCCCAAAAATTATCCCCCGTGGCTTATCTGTTCATAGGCTACAGAGTAAAATTTTCAATCCATAACTCAAAACAATATGTTGTAAAGAATTTTGCCATGTTTTAGAATTTGAAGGTTAAGAATTTTTTGTAAAGAAATTTCCAGATTAATATTAAAATGATTTATTTTTAGTTTTAGTGTAGATTTTATTTGTTGTTTTTTTTCGTTTTTTGTTGTTGTTGTTTATTGTACTTTGTTTCTGTTCCGATAATATTATATTTAATGAAGAAATAAAATCTAGTGTCCTTAAACTTTGGTGTTGGATTAAACCTTTCCTTTTGGAGAACAAAGATTTTGGGCAAATAAATAGAAGGAAATATAACCCAGTTTCCTTTAATGTGGTGGATGTGTTCAAGAAAAAGAAAAGTGTGAAAACATTCTTTGAAAAGGTCTGAAAACGTGTTATTACCAGGGGTAAACAATCACCTTCTGAACAAATTTTATTTTGATATTTTAAAGAAATTAGTAAGGCCAGGTGACAAAACTTCACAAAATCAGCTCAGAAATCATTTCCTGAAAATTTTTTGAACTTCTATTAATCCAACTCCACTACCCTCATGAAAAATTTGTAGAAAGCTTTTCCAGAAAGGAATTTCCACTTCTATTAGACTTAAAACTTTCTTTTTTAGTTCAAATTATAAACAATAGGGATAAACAGAAGTCTGTATTCTAAAGATTAAGTTTGGCCATTCAAGCCTTTTAAAATGCATAGACTTTGTCATATATTAGCACGGAAGAAATAATTTTTTTAATAAAAAAAAAGAATATACGAAAAAACTTATTTTATTAAGTCCAGTAAACTACTTCAATGCAAAAAAGTACATTTTAGTTTATAGCTTTAGAAATCAGCACTGATTTTTAAAGCTTCAGTTGCGTTCGATCACAGGATACCCATAGAAAAAAAAAGGATACCCGGAGTCTTACTCCTGATGACGGTCACTGCATATGTGACCGAAATATCTGGTACTTTTGTGAATTTCTGTCACTGTTATCATCATCACTGTCTATTAAAAGGGTGTTATCCCTTTTTGAACTTTTATTTATAGTCAGGATACCCGTCATGGTAATTCTGCTGTCCGTAGTCTTGCCGTTACTCGTTAGTTAGTAAGCATGTTCAATGTTTAAACACATTTAATCTTCTAGTTTATTTTATATTATAGAATTGCTTATTATTGTTGATAAAACCTTTATTTTCAAACATAAGTATAACAGAATAAATAATCCACCCAAGAGGCAGAGCTGTCTCATGGGATGATAAGCAAATAAATACATCTTGAAAAAAGAAGAGAAAACTAAAAAAAAAAAAAAAATGAGAGAGTGAGATAGATAGCTCCTTACTTCAGTCTAGATGCAAACTTATTTATTTATTAATACCAAAGTATTATTTTTATTACCACTTATATATTTATCCTTAGCATTTTTATTTATATTGGTGAAAAATCAAACAAGTTAATGAAAGATTGCAAGCACATTCACCAGAAGTCGTATTTCGTCCCTTTGTACGTCTAAACAAGCGTTGCGGGAGGCGGTAACGGCAGCGACAGTGCTTTGCAAGTCTTGACATATTGTAGTGAATATAAATTATGCAAGTTTTTACAAGCAACGGTCGCTGAGCTCCTTAAAATAATTTATGCCTATATTAATAGGTGACATCAAGCCATCATTTTAGTTATTCACTACTGAAACCAGATAAAATTTTGTGGACCCCCTTTTACTAATTGAGAATCCCTGTTTTTTTGTAACACCAACGTAGACCCCCGTCAAGCTTCCCATGCACCCCTGGGGTCCACCTGGACCACTTTGGTAATCACTGCATTAGATTCTCAAAATCCAAATCAGCATCATTATCATGTTATTTTTAGTTTTCAGTCAGGAGGTGGCAAATCAGCAATTTTACACTAAACTAAGAAGCTCTGGCGTGAATTCATTTACTCCTTTGTGCGTATCCCCCACAGAATCACACATTTTATAGAATTCGTATTTTTCTGGAATTGATTGTGGTTCCTTCAGTTGCTTCTCTTCTAACCGCAGATTTCACTTACGATTCGATGTGATCCTCACTGTTGCTTGTCTTCTAACCGCAGATTTCGTCGTTTATTTTCGTTGATCGCTGCTTCAGATATTTTGCCATGCCTTTTGCTTTAGAAGTTTGGATTCATTCATCATATTACGTAATTTCACATGACTTCATAGATACCAAAAGACTTATTTTCTAGCTTCTAACCACAGATATCGCTATGCCAAACTTTCGTTTGCAAATCAATGTGCTTCTCGCTGTCATTTGTTCTAAGCCTTTTCCTTTAGCTGTTGGAAGTCATTCATCATATTTTACAATTTGGCATGCGTCATACATAACAAAAACTAAACGACCATCCCTGGGGAAAAATGAAGAAAGCTGCTCTTTAAATGCATATTAATGTGACGTCACTCTCAAGAAAAATGTTTACGATTCGATTTGATTTTTGCTGTATTTTGTCTTCTAACTGCGGATTTCTTTATGTTTCATTTTTGTTCATCATTACCTCAAACATTTTTTCCATGCCTTCTGCTTTAGCTGCCCGGATTCATTCGCCATGTTGTGTAATTTCACAAGACGTCATGGATACAAAAAAATTCTAACTTTTCCCAGTATTTATGTTTTTGCTTTAGTTACGTTGTTATATAATGCTGTAACAAACAGGCCTGTTCCATTGCATATACCCTCTGAAATATGCAAACTACGCATTTGTACAATCATCGTGCTATTCTTTAGTTGCAAATCATAGAGTGACAAATCAGCAACTTCAATTGAATTAAGAAATTATGGCGTGAATTCCATTCCTCCTTCCGGTTTATCTTTTATAGGCGCTAAAATAACACATTCCTTCATTCCATTGTAAATTTGATTTGTGTTCTAACTGCCGCTATGTTGGGCAGCATTTTCGTTTGCAACTCATTGTACTTCACCTCAACCGTTATACCTTAACTGTTTGGGATTCATTCATCCTGTTAGGTTCTCTACAGTAACTATACCTTTGCTTTAACTATTACCTTATATAATTCAGTAACAACCAGGTCTGTTCCAATGAATATACGCCTCTGAAACATTTAAATTATGCATTGTCATAATTATCCCGCTATTTTGTAGTTTAAAGTCATAGGGTGGCAAATCAGCAATTTCAATCAGATTAAGGAATTCTGGCGTGAATTCAATTCGTCCTTCCTGTTTATCCTTCACAGACCCTAAAAGAACACGTTACTTCAGTTCATTGTAGGTTTGATTTATCTTCTAACCGCAGGTTTCGTCTCTTGTTCCATGCCTTTTGGTTTAGCTGTCCGGAATCATTCGTCATCTTGCATAATTTTGCTTGTCTCATGGATTCCAAAAATAATATGACCACCCCAAAAAATGAAGTAAGTAGCTCGTTAAATACATACGAATGTGACGTCATTTATGTGAAATATGCTTTTTTTTTAAATTAAGGGTCTAAATGGATTTTCTTAAAGTCGTAACCTATCTAGATCATTTTTTCAGGCCAAAAAATCTTATCGTGCCAACTTACAGAAAAGACCATGGAGCCGGAATCTGTTAGGAGTAGTAAGGGTGTACGCACTTTGACGACTACACTGACGGTTACAAGAATATACAGTGCAAAGGTTTGACAACTACAAGAATATACAGTTTCACGTGTACATTTTAAAAAGCTGGCAAATCTATAAAGTGTTCAAACACGCTTTGAGAGTATAATTAAGATTATATAATGCAATCAGACTGGTTATTGCTATATATTTCAACCATACATGGAATTGCACAAGAATGTGCAACACAGTTTCACGTGCACATTGTAAAAAGCTGGAAAACCTATAAAGTGGCCAAACATGTTTTGAAACTATAGTCGAGATTGTATAACACAATCAGACTGGTTTTTTGCTATTGATATCAATTGCACAAGAATGTGCAGTACAGTTTCACCTACACATTTTAAAAAGCTGGAAAACCTATAAAGTGGTCAAACAAGTTTTGAGAGTATAGTCGAGATTGTATAAGACAATCAGAGTGGTTTTTGAGGCAACATCCATTTTTTAGGGCCAATCAGAGACAGCGGAGGTTACTCCATATTCGATAACTTGATTGGTAATTGGACTCAAATAAAAACGAGCGATTTTAATTCGTCCTTGAGATTTTGTATATAACGGCCATGCTTTACGATTAAATTTTCATAAGGTTCTAACATACCATGGATAAAACATCTGATATTATTGACTTTGAAGTTATGGCTACTTCGATTTATAATGTAAGTACAGTTTAGTAGTTTTTCTTAATTTATTTCCAAATAAAATAATTTTACATAGTCATCCCTCCTGTAAATTCAAATTTCAGGGGGCATAGCCCTCCCCCCAACAATACAAACTCTACAATATGATGATTATAGTCACTAGAAAGCATAAAATACGCTCTTTTTCCATTACGTAAACCCCATCTTCCCCCCCTCCCCTCTGTTTACAAGTTTAATTCATTACAAATAATTCTTTCGGTCAAAAATGTCCTTTTTCCGTTCATGCTTTTAAAATGTGCTTTCTTTATTGGCTTAAATAAAACCACCTGTGTTTATAATCCTGTTAGAGAAAAAGGGTCGGTTTTAGAAACAGACTTCACACGCTTCTCTTATCGGGATAAAATAATCCCACATGTATTTGTGTAATTCAAAACTCTTTGAAAAATAGATTGTTTTTTGGCCAAATTAGACAAGATAATCTATTTTCAATTGTATTTGATGAAAACAAATGGATTTCACAGATGATTAAGAGGCTTTTATAAAAATATAAGGCGGGGAAGGGGGGCAATGTATCAATTCTAACACCTTCATTGTAAGGTGAAAAACAAACTATTTCTTCCCTTTGACAAGAAAACTAATGTGCTCATTCCAACACGCAACACTGAAGTTTAGTGTTTGGTTAGCTTTTAATTATAGAATATTTATGGATGACTATTTTTAGATCTATATATTAAATCATTGTATTGGATTTGATGCAGCGGGGGGTACTAATTTTTTCTTCTGTAAAAAGGGGAATCGTTTTTCCATACTAAATTTTGTCTTCTTTTCAAGGACAATTTTGAGGAATGCATCCCTCCTTCTCAAAAGAGAGCTAAGGCTAATGGCGCTACTCCAATGCAACAACTGGAGATAGCTGGCCCATCGAGAGCCACCCACATCCCTTCCAGACCGGCACTGCCTGCCCAAGCCCGATCTGTGCCAGTCCCTATGCAGCCAGGTAGAAAGCTGAAATGAGAGTGGATGGCTGCTCACATGATAGTTAACCCCGCTGCTCCAACCCCCCAAGCCAGTAACATCGCAGCCACCACCACATCTATGCAAGAAACGGACGTCACCGCCCCATCTATCCCCCATCATGCTTTGCCAGGACCATCCGGCACTCAACTGCAGTCTGAATTTGGAAATTTGAGCATTTTTACCTTTACTTTCTACATGGTTTTAGAAATATCAAACTATTTCTTTCCAACTTTTTTTAGTCTTTTCTTTTCGCCATTTTTTAACACTGTAAATTTGTGTGTGTGTGTGTCAGAGATATTAAAATGTTATTTTCGTTATAATATTAATCCTGAGGGAGTTCTGAGGATTAAGTTCTGAGGGAGGTGTAAAAAATGGTACTTATTCAATATCTTGGTAAACATACGACTAGAAATGCTTCAGCATAAATAGACTATTGCGTCTTTCTGGACTTTCTGGGGAGGGGGTGGGATGGAGGCAAGTATTTAGTTAAAATAATGCTAGGAGGGGGGGAAATTGGAGATGTTAACATTTTTACCTTTACTTTCTACATGGTTTTAGAAATATGAAACTATTTATTTCCAACTTTTTTTAGTCTTCTTTTCGCCATTTTTTCAACACTGTAAAAGTGTGTGTGTGTGTCAGAGATATTAAAAAGTTATTTTCGTTATAATATTAATCCTGAGGGGGTTCTGAGGATTAAGTTCTGAGGGAAGTGTAAGAAATGGTACTTATTCAATATCCTGGTAAGCATACGACTAGAAATGCTTCAGCATAAATAGACTATTGTGTCTTTCTGAACTTTCTGGGGGTGGGGTGGGGTTGAGGCAAGTATTTAGTTAAAATAATGCTAGGAGGGGGAAAGTGAGTTTTGAAGATGCTGTGTAAAAATGGTACTTATTCAATATCCTGGTAAACATACGAATAGAAATGCTTCAGCATAAATAGGGTATTGCTTCTTACTGAACATTCTAGGGAGGGGTGGGGGCAAGTATTTAGTTAAAATAATGCAAGGAGGAATTGAGTTTTGTGGGTGGGGTTGAAAAATAAACGTTTTTTTTCTAACTTTATAAAATAGTGGTTATTTCACATAGAAAATAAACCTTTTTTTCTATAGATTAATGAATTAGTAGCGCCATCTTCATCAGGTCATGAAGCATTCATTTTTGGTGGTCCTGAACCAATCCTAGCACAACCAGTGGAGTTTAGAGATAAGCCTGCATTAGTTCTAGACAATATGGAGTGGCATAGGGGTTTTCTAAATGATTGTTTTGGGGACATGGCAAGCCTAGACGATTTAACTTGTGACATTGACATGGTGGAGGACCCGGAATGGACAGATAGATTTATGCGAGAGCATTAAGGCGATGTTAGTAGTAGTGCATCTGAACCGGGTCCTCATAAAGAAATTACGTCACAGGACAATATAGGCTGGCTTGATCAGCTATTCCCAAACACCCTGGAAGACATACTAACAGACTTAGAGGACTTCATGCCACCTCCATCCAATGCAATTGAACAGACTGGGGGTGGTGCTATTGAAAATTCTCTGCTACCCCCCACCATTCTGGTTAATGATAAAACTAGTAGTAGTAGTAGTAACGATATACCAACAACACAAGTATCCCCTCTTCCAGATTTTCTTCTTTCCAACTCTGCCTTGCACCACACAAAGGTCTACAGCGCCAAATTCGGTGACCCCTTTAACTTTCTAGTGTCAAGGGATATAATAACAGATCCCCTGGACATTACACATTTATATAATAATAAGATTCGAGGCATTCTTGAACAACAGATGGGGGTGTGGGGTGTGGGGGTCAGTTTAAAAGCATCAATAGCACTAAAAATATTTTTTTTAAATGAAAATGCCAGCGAGCTGTATTCAAAATACTTGCACACAGAGATGTTGGCAATTCGTCCGAATTTATCAAATTATGGGGAGGTTTTTCTAAATTGGGTTAATAGCATTCAAACTAAGTGGGAAAATTATAACGAGGGGGTAGTGGGTCGGTGGTTTTATTTATTGAAAAATGTTAATATTTGTAGATTTAAAAAGGATTTTATTTTAAGAGGTGGGTATAGGGGTAGGGCAATTGAATTAAAATATCATTCAGATTTAGAGGGATGTAGGGGGATACAACGAATCTGTTTCGATACGAGGCTACAGTGTTTCAAGTATGCATTTTTAATTGGCGCCTACAGACCCTTGAAAAAGATGCCACTAAGAAAAAGTTGGATGAAATGGCAGTTAATGGTAGGGAGGGTTCAAAGTTCCCAATAGTAGATTTTAATTGTTTAAATGGTCAATTTCCCGTGACACTAAAGGGAATAGATATTTTCGAGCGGGCTAATGCACATTTAAAGATTGGTGTCACGGTGTTACAGTATGAAACCGAATTTGAGGAGGGTCACCGTTTCGATAAGAAGGGCGTATTAATTCCAGTGAGGGCTCCTTCAATTAAATCAGTGGAACATTGGGTGTGGCTTCTATACACGCCACCCACAGAGCCTGATTCAATTGGACATTTTAATCCAATTACCGATATTAGTAGGGTTTGGGGGAGGGTAAAAACAGAGTGCACGTTATTAATGTCCAACATGCCTGTCCAGATTTTGGACTGATTTAAAGTTAAAGCATCACACGAAACACTGTAAAGGTCATGGATACCAGGCTGTGGAGACGGTAAGCGGAGATAGAGCGATCTTACGTTTTAAAAATTTCCAAAACACGCTCCTGCAGAGCAATAAGATCACTTTGGACTGCAAAGCGAAACTCACGGACTTGTACGATTCGTCAAATCCAAATCGTGTTAAAATATATGAAGCAATAGGGGTCTCTTACGCTCACGCGCAACGAGATTTCAATAATACCATGCAAGTGCTGGATGTAGTTGAGATGTTGGGTGACGGTGAAGACTGCATGCGCTCGGCATTGGTCAGTCTAATCAAAACAGCGAACGGTGTAATTTTGCGCCTTCGTTACACAAACTATCCTATGCTCCTATCACCAGATGACAGATTGGCCATTAAAAATCGTAAAATGTGTTGGGTTTGCAAGAGAGAATTTGATGATGGTTTTGGGAATGGGGGGAGGAGGAAGGTGATCGACCACGATCATTTGTGGCAGGAAATTACATCGGGGGGGAGTAACTTTAGAGGTGTAGCACATCAGTCGTGCAATTTAAATGTTAGACAGCAATATTTCGTACCTGTTTTTATACACAATTCCAATTACGACTTAAAGTTTGTTGTACTGGCGTTGGCCCGCGTTGCCAAGGGTGGAGTTGTAGATGACGCATGGATAGATGGTTCTTTTTCATATAATATCATACCCAAATCATCGGAGAAGCTACTGCTGCTAGAATTCATGTGGAAAACAGATGACAAGGGTAACACGTGCCTGAATAAAATCCGTTTTTTAGACTCTTTCAGCTTCTTCCCCAAATCTTTAAGTCAATTGATTCAGGTACAGAAAAGTGACAATTTTGATAGCTTCCCCCTCCTCAAACAGCGTTTCTCCGATGATGAAATGTATGATTTATTAACGTGTAGGGGTATATATCCATATGATTATTACAACACTGGCTCGAGGCTAGATGAGGTGTCATTACCGCCCATTGAAGCTTTTTACAATTCTCTTACTGAGAGTGAGTGCACCACTAGCGACTATGTTTGCTAAGAGGGTTTGGGCAAAGGGCGGATGTACAAATGGGTGGGAATATTGTAAACTATACTTGGCCAGTGATGTACTCACTCTTCTGGACATTGTGTGCAAAAATACGGATAAAATCTATGGGGAATTTGGGTTGGATTTAGGTTATTATTTTTCCACTCCTCATCTGGTGATGGACTTGATACTTAAAATCAGCAAAGAAGAAATAGGTCTGATCGCCGATGTGGATCAGCATCTGTTTGTAGAGAGATCAATGAGGGGTGGGTATGTTTTTCACGGGGACCGTATCACGAAAACTGATCCGACCGGACAGCACACCGGTGAAAAGTCGGACGCAGTTTTTTTGGATATGAATTCTCTTTACCCATCGGCAATGTCTCACTACTGTTTGCCGTTTGGCAATTATAAATGGCTTGACAATCCTTGTGCTTCGAATTTCCCCGACATTGCTAGTGTTGAGGAGAATGGGGCACAGGGATGGTTTTTTGAAATTGACGGTGAAATACCCATGGAAATCCATGACTCGGTAAAAGACTTTGTTTTTCCGTGCATAAATAGACCGGTGGGTAGGGACTCTCTGAGCCCCTACAATTTATCTTTAGTAGAAGATGGGAGTATGTCTGGGTACCTTCAAAACAAAAACTAATTGCCGACCTCAACCCGAAACAGAATATCGTTGTTCATCACGTGCTATTGAAATGGATGGTGTCCAATGGTTTCAAGGTCACAAAGATTCATAGAGCCCTCCAATTTGATCAAAAGCCTTACATGAAAACGTTTATTGACACCTTTGTCAGTAAGCGTTCACAAGCGAAAACGAAAGTTGAAAAAGAAGTCTATAAACTCATTTTGAACTCAGCTTTCGGTAAAATGTGCGAAAGCGTACGAAACAAAAGTCGATGTGACATTGTAACCAATCCCAAAGATTGTGCTCGAATCATTGTGGATCCAAACTTCATATCGTTCACAATCATAGACTCTGATATGGTGCTCCTAGATCGAAAGAAAAGAAACATTGTGAAACGTCAGGCCCCAAATCAATTGTTAATGTTAAAATCTGAAACGGGTAGCGATCTGATATCCAGTGGTGTGTTTCCTGGACCGAAGGTATACTGTGTGGAAACGCACAACAAGGATATCAAACAAGTTTGCAAGGGGGTACCTACACACTTTGTAAAAAATAATTTCGACATGAGTGTGTATAGAAACTGTGTGGAACGTAGTTTAGTCCCAAGAGCGAAAGTCATGGCGATTTGCTCTTTACAATTTAAAAACTACACAGTTAGAGTTGAGAAAAACGCCATGTCGGCCATATCGGACAAAGTCTATGTACTTGAGGATGGTGTGAAGGTACTACCACACGGTCATTATTTATTATCAGACCGAGTTGAATGTATAGAATACAGAAAACAACTCGGTCTACAAAAATTAACTTAAATTCATTGAAAAAGTACAAATTGGGTGGGAGGTTTTATTTGGGTGATGGGTGTTTTTAAATTCTTTTTCTATATCACAAACAATTTTCAATGTGTGTGTGTGTGTGCAAGGCAGATCAATTTCCATTATTTAATCCCCCCCCCCTCTGGCTCTGGCCCGCCACAGCGGGCCCCACTTCCCGGCCAACCGCAGCGGGCCCCGCGGCGCTTCCCGGCCACCCGCGGGGGGACCCCAAAACTTAAATTTAAAATACTGTAAATAAAATTGATATTATTTTAAGTGTGTTTGTGTGTGTGTGCATATTCCAAAAAATGTTGTATTTTTTATAAATAAATTAAAAAAAGTGTATTTATTAATTTTTTTCTAGTGCTTATGTAAATGTTGTATTTTTTATTATAAATAAATTTAAAAAAAGTGTATTTTTTTCATGTTTAATGCGCTTTTTTCATGTTTTCAATGTAGTATTTGTAAAGTGTTGTTACTTTTATGTGTATAATAAAAGAAAATATGATTCTTTATTCGTCTTCTTATTATTCTTGAACGGACTAGTAGTAGTAGTAGTAGTAGTAGGAAATTATTTAGTCATTAGACAGTTATAGTCAACAGTTAGTTGTCTAGGTGAACTGTTGAAGGGAACATGTATCAATTTAAAACACCATTCATATCGTTTCTGTGTGGGCCGTCAATGTCAGGCAAAACAACACTCTTAACTAAAATAATTAAAAATTGCGATAAAAGTTTGTGGAAAAGCCGAAAAAAGCTACTATTGTTACAGTATTTGGCAGGAGTCATACGATAAAATAAAAGAAATTGGCACGACGGGATTGGTGCAGATACAATTCATACAGGGACTTGATGTTTTCAGCATTATTGAACCAAACTCTTGTCTGATTATTGACGATCTGGCTGAATCTATTGAACAATGGTCCCAGGAAATGCTACAACTGTTCACTGTTCGCTCTCATCATGAACAGATTTCCGTTACTCTGGTTCTACACAATCTCTTTCATCAGAGCAAATGTATGCAAACACTTGCATTGATCTGCACCTACTATATCATCTACAGAGTTGTTCGTGATTCTAGCTCGCTAATAACTCTCAATAAGCAAATATACCCCGGAGCCCCTAAATTTATGCTCTCAGCATACAATCAGGCAAATAATAAACCCTACGGCTATATCCTATTGGATTTTAATCAAAATACACCCGAGGATCTGCGTGTAGTCACAGATATTTTTGACTATGAAATTACAGTATATCTCCCCGTGGACAGTAAAAAGACCTATTAGTTGCTATCATGACACTGAAGAAACTACATGAAAATAGACATTTATTTTCAGTTCTAAGCACTTCAAAACCCTCGCTTAGGAAAGCCATACTCAAACATGGTATTGACAATGATTTCATTAATCTAATATCTGAACTTTGTTTAAATTTGACCGAGGGCAATGTTCAACTGCCAGAAGTAGTTAAGCCACAGGCAAAGCAACATCGTTCCATTGTACGTTCATTGGCCTCTAAAAAGAAAGGAAAGAATTTTAAAAAGAAACGACTTCTTCAGGCGGGCGGTAGCTTTTTCACACTTTTACTGCCAATAATTGCAGGACTTATAAACAGTTTTCTCCAGAGAGAATGGCAAAACCCTTTAAATTGACTCCAATAGAACTCGCTCTCTCACCCGTGGAACACTTTGAGGACAATCTGAGTAAATTCATCGACAACGAGAATATTGAAGATGATAAAAACGGCTTTTACTTCAAGATGCACTTCGCCGAGGGGAAACACATAAGCCCTATCGTGTGAAGGCCAGTGGTATTGATCACAAAAAGAATCATCTCCTCAGGATTCTGCTGCTGCTGCTGTAACACAATTAAAGAAGGAGGAATTGGATTCAATTGTATTGAAAATTGGATATCTAATGCCCCACTCATATCGTGAACAAAGTAAACGACTCCTAACTTATTTCATGGAAAGTGGTCAAGATCATATTCAAGTTGATGGCAATGGGAAAGGGATTATAATTCAGGGCAAAAACTATAATCTACTTGATTTAATATATGATATGGTTACAAATCGTAAAGGACTATTATCATTTGACGCTCATCTATACAACTTTCTTAATACATTAAACTTCCCCAAAAGCCTTATTAGCAATAGACAAATTCAAAAAAATTAAATGAACATGCACCATCATCATCATCAACAACACCATTAAAATATGAAGAGGAAGAAGAAAAAGTTGATTTTAAATCAATCTTGGAAAATACTAGCACACCTAGTGGAAACTTGACAATGATGGTGAGGAGGAGCACACCATTGATAGCTAGACAAAAGCGAAAACTTACTATGTCACCATCACCCCCATCACCAACCACAACTAGTATACAAAAGGGTAGCGGACGTTACACTACGTGTTTACGTTCAAAATGGTTGAAGTTCTGAAAGGTGTCTATGAAAATATTGGTGATGCAGGGAGTTTAAGCTCCCCCACCACTCTTTCCAAAGTCACTGGTGTTCACACTAAAAGTGTACAAGACTATCTACAAAATGAATAAAGTTACACTCTACATAGAAATCATAGACTTCGTGCTAATCGTTATCGAAAAACTAAAGTGTTTTTCCCATTGCATATAATGCAAGCAGATCTCCTAACTCTAGATGAGATTCAACGACGTCACAATACACCATACAAGTGCATTCTACTTGCAATCAGTGTTTATAGTCGTTATGCATAGGCAATTCCATTGGGGTCAAAGAGAGGCGTTGAAGTTGCTCAGGGTATAGAAAGTATTCTCGAACAGGATTCGTATAAACAAAATTCAAACGGATCGCGGTAGTTAATTTGTTAATCCCCATGTTTCAAAAGTACTAGTGAAATATAATACACTGCTCTACCATAGTCATAGTCCCATAAAGGCTGCATTGGCCGAACGATTGATAAGAACTATTCGACTTTTAATTTCAAGATATTGTACATTGGAAAATACATCTGCTTTTATTCAGGATTTAGATAAAATCATGTTGATTTATAATCAACGACCTCATCGATCATTGTCCAACTCAACCCCAACGGAAGTTCATCATTCTGATCATGATACAATTGACACCTTTCTTAAACAATATTCCAATAAAAGGACTGACAAGAAGAAAAATAAATTCAATGTTGGTGATACTGTTCGAATTAATAGAACAACTGATGTTTTTGAAAAGGGGAATTACTTGTGGTCCACAGAACTTTTTAAAGTGGCAAAAATCCTAGACACTAAACCCATAACTTATCGTTTGCGTGATACCAAAGATGAAGAGATTCTCGGCGGCTTTTATGACTATGAACTACAAAAAGTTAAAAATAATAGTGAAATCTATCAAATTGAAAAGATATTAAAGACTCGTACTCGCAGGGGTAAGAAACAGTTACTTGTTCGGTGGCTAGGATACAACTCGGATTTTGATTTTGGATCAGTGTTGAAGATATTGACAATGCCCAATGATTTCTATGTAACATTTATGTCCAACGTTTCCGATCCTCTCTACAACGACTTGAATAAGACAAGTGATTTTTGGACGAAACTCTCACCCGCCATCAAATTTGACGGTGCGTATCAAGTGGCTCTTGTCGACTGTATTCTCAAAAATACCTATGATATCCTGAGAAAGGATCGTGTGTATGATATAAAAGTTATACCATTTATTGGTCACTCTTTGTCGACTATGAATGGGTTGAAGCACTTAAATCTAGAGAATATCCACATGTCAAATTGAAATATAATGAATATGATATTATGACAGATTTGTGTCGTACAATCAATAGAAAAATCTCACATCGTAGGAATGGTACATTCCATTTTAATTATTTATTGGAACACGATAGGATTTACATTACCTCACCTGTTGACACTGAAATAATTATTCTCAATGATAATCTGAGAGACGTTCTTGGCTTCAAACAGAATATGATCAATGGGGAAAATGCTGGCACCCTTTACGGGATGGATCAAGTTATTTTTGCTGATGATCCACCTGGTTTCGCCCCGGACTCTTACATATTTCTCTATGCATCCTTTGTGGAAACATCGAGAGTTGGTAATTCAAATGTCCCCCTCCTACGTGTTCTTGAACGACAAACAACTCATGAACTTGTTTATTACTATAATACAAAGCATCTTCAGTATGTTCCTGTAAACACTTCGTATTTGGAACTCTGTCAGTTAACACTTAGAAGTGAATTGGGTGATACTCTAGCAATAACAAAAGGCTTAGCAGTGATTACATGTTATTTTCGACCCATTGTCGACCACACAATCACATAAAATGAACAATAGAAGAATTCCATATGTCTGTCCCGATATCGATTGCTATGTTGGTGCTCTGAGTCCACGTCAAATAGGCAATGGATTGTACTACTACAAGGGGCGTACTACAATGTCTGGCTATGGTCTTGGTAGCTTGTTTGCTAGGCTATTTCGTTCTGCACTACCCCTTGCCAGAAAATATCTTGTACCTGCTGCATCAAATTTTGCTGCCTCAACACTACAGCACTGGGGGTCGGGCAAGAATTTCAAGGAGAGTGTTAAGGAAAATATTAGATCTTCAGCAAGAGTCGTTGGTGAGCAATTAAAATCTCGGCAAAATGGGGAGGGATTGAAAAGGATCCGTGCGCGTCATTCACTCATCAGTCTCCACCCAGGCGGGAGGCGAAGGACATCAACAAGGACTTTGAGGAATAAAACAAGGAAGACCAATAAGCAGAAGAAGAAAAAGAAAAAGACTGTTAGATCAAAGAAGGATTTCTTCTCTTAAGATGACTTATCTCCCCCACAAGGAATCATATCCATCAATCAGTTCCTCATTGAATCTGTTCAATGCTGAAAATGTTGATGTCAGTGACAAGTATGGCTACTATGAACAATTTCACCCCCAACAACCCCTCTCGGAAAATATACACTTTCAAATATTTTCCAATGAAGACTATTTTATTGATTTGTCATCAACATTTATTGATTTAAATGTTGCGGTGAAGAAAAAGTCAGATAATACAACTCCAACTGTTGCCGATGGTCTCTCCTATGAAAACTCTATTCTACACAATCTTTTCAAACAAATTAATGTATTTATTAATGGGACATTGGTGAGCACTAGCAATAATTTATCCAACTATGCATGCTACATACAATTTATGACGATGACACCAAAGGCATAAAAGGAGTTGAGAGGACAGTCATTGGGCTATGAATATTGATCAGGTGTTGATATTGACCGCGAGTTGACTACTGCAGTGACCCAGGAGTATCATCTGTTTGGAAAATTAAATCATGAGATATTCAACATATCTCAATGGTTACCCCCCAATGTCAAGATTGACATAAAGTCGCAACTGGCCCCATCGAATTTCATTTTGAGAAAAACACTTCCTGCAGCACCCGATGCAAATGTCATTATCACATCGGCAATTCTCCACGTTCGAAAACAACAGGTTATGGGCTCTGTTGCATTGGCAGTGGAAAAGCTAAGAGCCAATGGCAACAACATTAAACTTCTTGTCCCCCATACGATCCCCAATCAACGTAACATTGCCACCGGCTCTCTTAGCTGTAGCGATTCATCATTTATCAATGGAGAAATCCCATCAAAATTGGCTTTGGCCTTTGTGAAGAGTGGTTGTGCCGTTGGATTCTGGACTGAATCCCCCCATGATTTTAATTTTTTCGGTCTATCTAGCCTTGTGTGCAAAGTGAATGGTATTCCACTGTACACTCTATCATTTGACAAAAAATCCTATAGAACTCTGTACGAGTTGACCATGCAATCCCTAGATCATGACTCCCAACTATTTGAAAATGGAATAACCGATTCAATGTTTTCAAAATATTATGGCGTAATTGTTTTGGACTTGTCGGGGACCCAGGATATGGGCATAGTACGAACAGGGAATGTACGTTTAGAGTGTACATTTGCCGATGATTTGACTGAGAGTATCACGCTAATATCATTGAGTCAATTTGAAACCTACTGGGAAATCACACCCGACGGTAGTGTTCTACTAGACCTAGCACCATGAACACAAACCAAATAATCAACGTATTTAGTATGGATCCATGCATGTCCCAGTACAAGTCCTATTGCATACCATCGGACTTCATTGAAAAAATTCCAAGTGTTAACAATACCCTAATCATTGTTAATAGCAGTCCATCGACTTTGAAGACAGGCCATTGGCTATACATCTTTCAAACAGCAAAGAATATTGAATTTTTTGATCCTCTTGGTCTATCGTATAAATTCTACTCTACATACATCAACAACTTTATTGAAAGCAGTGAGAAAACTATTATTCAAAATCAACGAAGAGTACAGGATTTAACGACTAAGACATGTGGTTTTCATGCACTACTCTTTTTCATGTTCAGATGTCGTGGCTATACTTACAAGCAGTTTCTCGACATCTACGTTGACTTACCTCGATTGAACGACTTTCTAGTGGAAAATATACTTACAAGTGTATTTAATATTGATTTTAGTGCCCTACGAATAAAATGTTCTAAAAATGTATGTGAAATTGTTTATTAATAAATGAAAAAAATGTATATACATGATAAAAACGACTTTTCTACTCTTTAGATTTCATCTTCTACTAGGTATAGGTATTTGTCGACAACAACTAATGCAGTTAGATTATCTGAATTCACAGCATACTGATCCTGATGTACTGCAATGTCAGGGTCACATTTTCTACAGTAGAGTGTAACTTCACTCTTGTCATATCTCTTTGTATAGTCAATGATACTATTCTTATTCATTCTGTAGAATTCACATGTTTCAATTTGCTTATTTGAAGCAATGTCACAAACAGTGTCCTCAAGTGGCGAATCACATTCCGTCACTGCCAAATAAAAATCAGTGGGCTTATAATCATAACACCCATTGTCTTCACAACGATGACGTAGAAACCATATTCTTTTGTTGTTCCAACAATTAAATCGCTGACCCGGCTCCTCCTCCCAGAACAATCTAAAACCACGACGATACCAATCTCGTAGCAATAAACTAAAATCACGCTTAGGATTATTTTCAATCATACCGGGATATGTATTCTCCCATTGATTACATTTATCATAGTGGCAATTGGAGCATAGGTGCCCTCTAGGATGAGAGTCACACACCTCTTCAAGACAGGAATTACAACCTTTAATTTGCACAGCATATCCTCTATGCAATTTACACGGGTTGCATAATCTACACTTTTCATCATACTCATCAATCATTGTACAATTCTCACATGATGAGCAGCTGCCCTGTGTGTACATACATAGTGGACATGTATGGAACATTTTTTCATGTGTTGACACTCTCACTGCCACAATGAAACTGAGCTAGCAACAAGAACAAATTGACTGGGATAGAGAGAGAGAGAGAGAGAGAGAGAGAGAGAGAGGAGTAAATCATCCTTGAACACCATCTTTCTCATTAAAAAAGTCCAAAATTCCTAAACTAGTACTTAAAAGCATATCCACAATATCATTTTGTCGTGTCGTGATTAATATATCAATAAATTGTGTAAATGCATTTGGACCACGACGTAAAAGCTTCACGCAATAGTCTAATGATGGAGAATCAGTTTTCATTATATCGACAAGCATTCCCTGAGAAAATATCTTCCTTTGAATAGACAGCTCTAGAAAATCATCATCTAGAATCAAACGTTTTTCCATAAGTACTAGATTCCCCATGATTCGCTCTTTCTCAAATCTATTCATTTTTAGAGTCCTAACACTCTCACAACCAACTTCAGGCTAACCAGAATTTTTTCTACTCTAAAAAATATACGCTAGTCTACAATAGAAAGAAAAATACCTTTGATTTAGAAACAATTTTATTGAGCATAATTACAACAATAATACTCACTGATGCATTTTGTTCTCATCAATATATTTCACTAGCACATCTAATGCTGCCTGAAGTCTATTTATATGCACAATATTCAGTTTCGCAGCAAAATATAATTGCTCCTCCAGCTTAAATTTGCTTAATGATATCACGTATCTAGCATACATATCGTCCCATTCAAGGCATAGTCTACAGCCTCCGGTTATTTCTACAGCCACATTTGGTATTCGTATATCTTTGCTCCTGCTGCCGGCTCCACCATCAATCTCTAATAATGTAAATGCTCCACTCATTTTCTCTACTAATATCCTCTCAAATAAACTATTCTCTCTGAATTCAATTCTCTTACTAATATGAATTGCAATGAAAATCACTCCTTTTATTCAAATCCAATCACCAATCAAGTTATCGTATACGGATTAACTTCCACTCTCTCTGATTGCCCCTAAAAAATGGGTGTTGTCTCAAAAACCAGTCTGGTTGTGTTATATAATCTAGACTATACTCTCAAAACATGTTCGACCACTTTATAGGTTTGCCAGCTTTTTTGCAATGTGCACGAGAAACTGTAGTGCCACAGGCGTAGGTTTTCTTGTCCCGTTTCTTGTCCCGTTTTCCATCAATAGGTAGGTTACTACTCTTATTTTCAGTTGGAAAACTGTTTTTTTTTATATTTAATTTCTGATCTGTTTTTTAAATAATGATGGGAAATCCGGCGCCCCCTTCATAGCAATGTCCCTTCTCCCATGAAAACTTCCTTCATGGAAAGATCCTCCCACATAACCCCCAATCCACCCACCCCCTACTACCAGAAAAAATCCCCCCTGGAAACTTCTGTATACTTCCTAATAACCAATACTATATGTTAACATTGGGCAAAGTTCATAACTTCCAGCCCTCCTCCCAGGGACTTCGGGGGATTAAGTCATCCTAAAGGATATATTTATCATATTTTCAACCATGCTGAACAAAATGGCAATCTAAAAATTTTGATCAGGTGACTTTGGAAAAAAAAATGAGCGTGGGAGGGGGCCTAGTTGCCCTCCATTTTTTGGTCACTTAAAAGGGCACTAGAACTTTTAATTTCCGATCCAATGAGTCCTCCCACGATATTCTAGGACCACTGGGTCGATACGATCACCCCTGGGAAAAAAAAACCAAAAAAAAAACAAATAAACACGCATCCTTGATCTTTCTTCTGCCAAAAAATGCAAAATTCCACATTTTTGTAGATAGGACCTTAAAATCTCTACAGTTGGGTTCTCTGATACTCTGAATATGATGGTGTGATTTTCTACAAGGTTCTATAGCTTTTAGGGGGTCTTTCCCCCTTTTTTCGAAAATCAGCCAAATTTTCTCAGGCGCGTAACTTTTGATGGGCAAGACTAAACTTGATGAAAGTTATACATTTGAAATCAACATTCAAATCTGATTCTTTTGATGTATCTATTGGTATCAAAAACCCGTTTTCTAGAGTTTCGGTTACCATTGAGCCGGGTCGCTCCTTACTTACAGTTCGTTACCACGAACTATTTGACAAAGTTTTGAGCAATGACTCATGAAACCATTGAAGCTTGAAGATCATATAAGAAGGTGTCATCCTGATCAAATAGATAAAGATGTCGAATTTTCAAAAATTGAAGGAAAAATATGAAAAGAGGCCCACTGTGCACAGTATGTTTGCTTAAACGTCTGAAAGAAACGATGATGGCTTGCGAGCACCTCACAATATCTCATTACTTATAGCGAAATCTTGAAAACCGCGCACCATCGGAGAACAGTTAATTTTTTCCGCTGTTGAAGAGGTTTTAAAACTGTTCTGCACAAATCTCTATTCAAAATACTCGAAAGAATTCCTTTGAGTAACAACACTGTACAAAGACGTATTGATGAAATGAGCTCTGATATTGAAATTTTCTTACGTAATTATCTGCAAACAACTCATTTTTTTTATTCAACTGAACGAGTCAACCTTACCTAGTAATGAAGCATTATTATTGGCATATGTTAGATTTGTTATGGAACAAGAAATTCATGAAGAGTTACTATTCACGAAAACTTTAAAGACGGACACGAAAGATGAATCAATATTTATTGTCCGGAATAATTTTTTAAGGAAAAATTGAGTCCATTCACAAAAGTTATTTCGGTGGCAACAGATGGAGCTCCTGCCATGGTCGGGCGATATCGTGGGTTAATAAGCCATCTTAAAAAAATATACCTAAGGTAACCAGGGCTGCCAACTGGACATATTTTATGTCCAAAGGACATATTTCTATGTGTCGGGACACGATGACACAATAGGGCAAATATTTTAGAAATTTGAGACACAAAAGGACACATTTTGCACAATTATGACATAAAACAAAGTATTTCCCTACTGGATAAGTATTTTTGTAAAAAAAAAAAAAAAATGTCACTAGCACCAAAGTAGTATAAAACTTCTTATCTAACACCTAATTTACTGAACTACTTACTTTCTACTAATTTTTTACTTTTTTATATTGTATTTTTCGGAATTCTTTCTGCAAATATTCTTAAAATTCTTTGCAAGTTTGATTTCTTTCATCTATAAACGATTGTATTTATCCTTGCTTTTACGCTACAGTCAAGATAATATGCAAGCAGGAACCTTTTTCGTTAACACCCGCTTCCGGCTTCTGATAGTCAGCAAAAACATTTATCTATTTTTCAAGTATTACCAACTAAAAATGAGAAGTTAGAAAAGAAGAAAAAGCTGGATTCTTGATAGTCTGGATGTCGGGCTACCTGTCTTGGATTTTTCTACAATTAGCCGTGACTTGATGCCGACTCGTTGATTTCAAATTAAAATCAAGTATTTTGCAGTAGGCATCAAAATATGACTAATTGTAGAGAAAGCCAAGACAGATAGTCCGGGTAATTGAGAGGCAAATCTGGGATAAGCCCTTCTTAGGATTGTATAAAAATAAGGTCATGGATAAGTTGATGGATAAGTCTATCTATCATCCATCCATGGCTCATTTCTAGGGCAGAACTAAGGTAGATAGTCATAGAATTCAGGGATGAAAGATTGGATTGACTTTGGGTTGTCGCGTGACGGACGGGGTTGACACAACCTTCCAGAATCTGGGGATAAGGGTTGTAAGTTATACCCTGGGGCATATAAGGTCTTTATGGAAAGTGTTGTCGCAAAAACTTTAGAAAAGGCTCATTTGATTTGAAATTGAAAGTTCTAGTTATCTTTTAAGAATCAAAAGTGATAGGAGAGCAACTAGCTCCCACCCCCGAAGCCCTTTTTTCCTCAAACTCATCTCATCAAAACTGTGAGATAACCATGTTGTTTAAAATACTCAAAAAAACATGCAACAATCCAGAAATACATTTTCCAGATATCAATCCTTATAATAATTGAAACTCAAAACGACCAGAAACCATAGGCATCGCAATAGCACTGCTGAAGTAATGAGCGATGTGGACACAATGTATTATTTTTTTTCCAACCAGAGCACTTCGTATAGATGGAATTGTCGTAGAAACTTCGAAAGAAGCTCATTCGATTGTAGATTACAAGTTCTGGTGCTCTTCTTAAGAGTCAAAAGTAATTGATAACTGGTTTTCTAGAACGTCACTTGACTCCTGGATTGTATCTTATGACATACACAAATAGTACTCTGATTAGCAAAAACCTGCCAAAGGAAGTAAAAATACTGACCCTCATGCCGATAATACCTGCAAAGAAGAATTTTTGCTGGAAGATGAGCCTCAGGCTCCCAGCCTCTCTCAAGTAGTTTTTTACTGTTTACAAGTTTTTATGAGTTTAGTGCTTTCACACTAATTCATTCTGTATGGATGATTAGCTTATTTTCTTTTTGTTTTCATAATGTTTGATGTTAACTGGCCGCTTTGAAAGACAACAAGTTTTTAAGATTTCAAGACAAACATATTATGGACCTATTATAGACAAAATTATAGAACATATTATATAAAATTACATGGGGACAGTCTCAAATTAATAAAAGCAAAGGGTGTACTTTCAGCTTTTCTTGGAAAATTGGAACATATGAAGCCAAATATTAGTCGGCGCGAATTTTCCCTGTTTTTAAACTTGTCACAGGTAGAATGCCTTGATGAGGATATTCAGACATACGTTCAACATTTAATTGCCCTGCTTGATGACTTCAAAATCAGATTTGAAGATATTCTGACGGTGGAAATGTCACCATGGATCATAGATCCATTTGATGAAACGGAAATAGTGAGTGTTATATTACAAGAGGAGCTACTTGAGCTTAGCCCTAATGAGGAGCTGAAAGTGAAATTTAAAAGAGGGTATCAAACATCTTGGTTGCAGGCAGAAATGCCCGAAAAAATACCCTGGACTGTGGGTAGTTGCCAGAAAGCTTTTGATAGTGTTACCCTCGTCATATCTTGTCGAAAATAGTTTTAGTGTCGTAACGAACCTTTTAACGGAAAAAAGGAGCAGACTGAATATCACAGAACGGGGGGATCTGCGGTTGTCCCTAACCAAATTGAACCTTAATATTGATAATTTGCTGTCAATTCATCAAGTACATCCTTCCCATTAACATATGACTATTTTGTGATTGTTATTGTAGAAATGTAGAACTTACTTTATGAATTAAAAGTGTAATAATTACATATTCAAATAAATACAACACAAGAAAGTATACTTTTTTATTTTTTTAATTCCTATTATTTATAAATAAAATAAGTGAGAATTTATTGGTTTCTTGTGCTGTGAGTAGATGTAAAAAAAAAAAAAGTTGAATGGACACAATTTTTCGATTGGTCAATCTTACATTATGACAACCACTCACTGCACAATCAGTTTATTAATCAACCAATCAATTCTCACTTCTTTTTTCTTGAAAACTGTTAATTCGTGGTTGGAACTAAGCCACAAAGCAAATTTTCGATAGGTTGATCTGATCTTCACATTTTTGTCAAGTTTTGGAAATATGGTAGAAATATAACTGAAAGGGGTCCATTTGAACCAGTAAAATGTTTAAAATGGTCTATGAGAAAAAAAAGTTTGGGAACCTCTGGTCTAAAGCATACAAGCCTGCCTTGTGCTGAGTGCCAGGTTCCTAGTGAAGCTCGGACTCCGGGGACTACATATTTAAGTGCAAAATATAGTCCCCTTAAACGTTAAAATTATTTGAATTCTACCTGAGATAGTTTTATTGTCTTTTTTTCACAATGAGCATTTTTTTCAAAGTGTTCTTTTACGTCAGTAAATCTGAATCATTAATTCAATTTTCAAATAATGATTCTTCAGATTTGATATAGAATCTACTGTTTTTCGAAAATCATGTCAAATGATGATCCAACTCAATTTTATCAATATGAATGAAAAACAAATATGCAGAGTAACATATTTAAGTGCAAAATATAGTCCACTTAAATATTAGAATTAATTTAACTTTACTAAATACAGTTCTTTGTCCTTATTTTCAAATAAGAAATTTTTCAAATTTCATTTTGTGCTTATGGTCTTACCAGGAAAAAGAAAAATTTTTGGTTTGCCCTCTCCCTCTTCTGGATCCTATACAATTTTGGGTTCAAAACAATTTTAGGATGAATATTCAGTGCTTTACTATCGCCTCCCTCCACTGCTGATATATGCAGTTATATAAAGAATGCTAGATAAGTGGTTGACCTGTCATAAGTTTCACAATACAGCAAGAAGTCATACAACCTTCAATAAGTTTTTATAATGACCAAATTATGAATATTCAAAATCATGGGTAATGATACAGCGAATTAAGTCCAAGTACTCCGTCTCCCTCTGCATACAAACGTAACACAAAAAAATCCTAGCCCCTACAGGACGGAAATCGAGAAAACTACAAAAATAATGCATCATTCCCAATAAAGGCATCTTTCTTGTAAAAAAAACACGAGTTTTCATACCACTACCCTTCATACTATGAAAAAATCTATGAAAACCTCCTTCGCCATCCTCATCAGAAGTTGTGGCTGAATAAGGTTCTGAGACGACAAAATACTGGTTTTGTTTCCTCTTTGTCCTCAAGCACTAATAAGCCAGCAGAAAAAGGCAAGGAGGAAACCTCTGTCCCTAACTGACCAAAATGTGACACTTCTGTAGGAAAAAAATATCTTAATTATTTTCCCTATATCTAGAATAATGTACAACCCCCCCCCCCCCCCAGGATGAAGCTTCACTGTCACCCTTGTCAAAAGAGAAATTTCACTAAGCAAAATCAAGTTCTTTTTCTTTATTTTGAATTTGTTTGAGAAAATATACCACATCGAGAAAATAAACCAGCAGATCGCAACTCCCATGTCTTTCATCTTTCTTCTTCAGTATACAGCAATACTTCTACTAATTTCATTTGCCGAGTAAACATGTAAACGTAAGGTAAACGCAATCGGTTAGATTATGATTCACACTCACATCATTATTAAGGTGAACTTGGAACACATCTTAGTGTTTATAAAAAGCAAGGGACAATGTCTGAAGGTAATATATAAGTTATTATAAATTCTGTGTTTAATTTTGGAATTTGGTTAACATTATCACAGATAAACATGATGTCTAATGGCAACCAAGATTTGGTCTAGCATTATTCATTCTTAACCAAGCCAATCCCCTTCGTTGCAGGGGCAGATCCAGGATTTTTTTAGCTGGGGTGGGGTTCAAAATAGGTTGATCCGATATTGCGGCCTTTTAAGTGTTAAGCCTCAGCTTCATTAAGAAAATGGATATGGATGTTCCGTAATTTTTTAATCGATTTTTGTTTTTCTTTTGTCAGATAAAATACTGGTTTTACTTTTAGACAAAATAAGGTAAATTTTGTTTAGTACCTTTTTGCTACTTCGGGGAGTTGTTGAGCTAGGTGAATGAAACTTTTTAGAAGTGAATCTACGGCCAAAATTAGGAGTAAATCAAGCCTGAATTTAGGCCTAGGATAAGCATTGAAAATAGGGAAACTCCAGAAGGAGACGTGCAAAAACAAAGACAAGATTTTTATATTGCTAATTTTATGTTGCTAAAGTTCTTACAACTCGTCCCAAACACCCCCCACCTCCCCTATAATAGCCCTAGGCTATATACAAAACAAACATGAAATGAAAATGATACCATTAGATTCATTAAATAAAACTTTCAGGGATGGGTCTACAGTCTAAAGTATGCCCCGGGAAGGTATTTTGAAGTACCTACCTCCAATCCTTCTCCCTCTAGAGGGTCCTGATATTTGCCTACATGACAGGTCTAGCCTTTCTATACCAATTGAAATTTTGGCAAAACAACATTTTGCCTTAATTTTCAGTTATCAGTACTTTTTTCTCCGACTTTAGTTCTGAAAATGCAATTCCTGTTATTTGAGTAGAATCTTAAGCCACATCAGTATTTTTTTTTTTTTTTTTTAATTTAGGAAATGTATTTGCATATCTTTAAAGCCTTATAAATTGGGATTGAGCAAAGTTTTGAAGCTGAAAACAATTTTGTTGTACTTCATTTAAGCAGAAGATCTATTTTTCAAAGTTTCACTTTTATGTCACACAAATTATTAAAAGTCTTCAAGGGCAGGACCCTCTAGAGGGAGAAGGAGTGGAGGTAGGTACTTCAAAATACCTTCTTATGACATACTTTAGGCTGTAGACCCATCCCTAAAGGTTTTATTTTCCTAACCTAACCCCTTTCCAAGATAGCCAAAAGTAGTTAAAGTAGAACTTTACCCAACATAGTAGTCGTTACCCTGACAATAAACCCCCGCCCCTGATAGACGCATATACAGCCCTTATAGAAAAATACTCTTTTTAAAGACTTCAAAATAGAATTAATAATAGAAGGAAACATGGTATCCTGATTAATGTATATATGCTGCATATCATAAAGCAAGAATTTTATTGCTTTAGGTTTTTTTTTTTTACCCTGATTGCCTATATATCCTAATGTTATGTACAAGATTGTCAGAGGAGTGAAGGTGAATTATCATAAACGCGAGTTTAACCATACAAAAATACATAAAATTAGGGTATAAACCTAGAATAGTGGCTGAGACGAAAACTTTAAAAGAAAAAATAATTCTTACTTCATAAAATGCAGAATAATTCTAGTTAACACAAACCTATTTCTAGGTTTACCAGGCCCTAGAATTTGTTTGGACCATTTATCTTCCACCCCTTCCCCTATAAAGGACACTGACTTGGACAAACTTTGGTATCAGCGAACAATTAGGGCTGTTGAGAAGGAAACATATTGAGAAATCAATTCTAACTTCATAATACGCAGAACAATTGTAGGAACTCATCCCGGAAAGTTCTTCACTTTACACTACCCCCCTCCCCCTTTAATGTGCAAATATATAGCCAGAATTATATCTTTCTCATGCATTTGCTGCACGTCGCTCTTTTATTTCAACTTAATACCCGTAAATTGAAGCAACGTTGATGAAATCAAGAAAAGCAAAAATTCATGTGAAATATATAAGGGCTGTATATTTGTGCGTTAGGCTTAGGAGGGGAGGTAGGGGGTTAAGTAAAGTGATGTGCTTTTACGAGTGACTGACAGCAATTTTTCTACATATTATGAAGTTTTCTCAACAACTTTCCTTCTCAACAGGCCTAATTGCACACTGATGCCGAAACTGCCACTGTTGTAATTTCTAATTGTCCCTAACATATGAAGAGATTCTTTGTAATTTTGCACGTGTCATAGATACTTAACATTAATTCCTCCTTCCTGTTTAACAATCACAGACTCACACACGATAAATCAACGCGTTCCTTCATTTAATTGATACTAAAATAGATACAAGTGATGGGAGGAAAGTGACGTAATTTTTTGTTCTTTAAATAGGCCCGTTTTTTAGCACTAGTTCTGAGTTCTTTATTTAACAATAAGAAATCATAAACAAAAAGTACATCAACACAATCTCCCCCATAAGGCTCCATGGCCGGGAAACAACAGGGGAGACAAAAAATTCCAACACAAAAAAAAAATATAAAAAAATCCAAAAAAAATCCAGTCGCCCACCTTAATAATCCCCAAAATGACAAGCTAGGCAGGGGGTAGTGCATGATTTCACTAACTCAAATTAATTTCCAACTCAATCCGAAAACAGCAACTCCAGCAGAAACTGGAAAAAAAACTTAATAATTTTTGAACATACCAAACGAGTGGCAGCTTTGTGCAGACACAGGGAGCATAAGCCCGGCGCCTAAACCATCGAAGTTAAATTTCAAAACTTATTATGTGTGCTTATTGGCTAATCAATTCGCTAAGATTGAAAAGAAAAGTTTTCATAGGCAGCGCAACAGCGCTGCCTAAGTAAACAACGGTGTTGGCACAATGTATTATTTTTTTTGTTTGGTCTTAGACCAGGGCACTTCGTATCGAAGAAGTTGTCATAGAAACTTCGAAAAAGACTCATTCAATTGGATATTGGAATGGCTTGTGCCCTTTTTAATAGTCGAAAGTGATTGGGAGGCAACTAACACCCCTTCCACGCCCACCATTTCCCCAAACACATCCAATCAAAATTTTGAGATAGCCATTTTGTTCAACGTAGTTGAAAGATGTAATAAATCATATCTTTGAGGAGGACACTCCCCCCACAGTCTTCAGGGCAAGGGTTATATTTTCTGCCATGGAGGCGCAGAATTTATTGAAAGCGTTGTCGTAGAAACTTCAAAAGGGCTCATTCAATTGGAAATTCAAAGATCTAGTGCCCTTTTTAATGGTCAAAAGTGATTGGAGGGCAACTAACCCCCTCTCACAGCCAAAATTTCCCAAAACACATCCCCTCAAAATTTTGAGATAGCCATTTTGTTCAACGAAGTTAAAAGTTCTGGAAATTAGGTCATTGAGGAAGATACTCCTCCCACAGTCTTCAGGGCAAGGGTTGTAATTTGTGCCTTGGGGGCATACATGGTTTTATTGAAAGCGTTGTCGTAGAAACTTCAAAAGGGCTCATTCAATTGGAAATTCAAAGGGCTAGTAGCCTTTTTAATGGTCAAAAGTGATTAGAGGGCAACTAAACCCCCTCTCACAGCCACTTTTTTCCCAAAACACATCCAATAAAAATTTTGAGATGGCCATTTTGTTCAACATAGTTGAAATTTCTGGAAATTAGGTCATTGAGGATGACAAACCCCCCACAGCCCTCAAAGCAAGGGTTGTAAGTTATGCCCAAAGGGCATAAAAAGTTTTTTAGAGGGTGCTGTCGTAAAAACTTCAAAAAGGGCTAATTCACTTGGAAATTGAAATGGCTAGTGCCCTTTTCAATAGTCGAAAATGATTGGAGGGTAACTAACGCCCTCTCACGCCCAAAATTTCCCCAAACACATGCAATCAAAATTTTGGGATATTTATTTTGTCCAACGCAGTTGAAAGTTTTAGAAATTAGGTCTTTGAGGATGATAACCTCCTCAGAGCCCTCAGGGCAAGGGTTGTAAGTTATGCCCTGGGAGCATATAAGGTTTGTTATAGAAAGCATCCTCTCACGCCCACCATTTCCCCAAACATATGCAATCAAAATTTTGAGATATCCATTTTGTTTAATGTATTTGAAAGTTTGAAAATTAGGTCTTTGAGGATGATAACAAACAATCCCCCCCCCCCCAAATCCCTCAGGACAAGGGTTGTAAGTTATGCTCTTTGGGCATTATGGTTTTTATAGTAAGCGTTGTCGTAGGCACTTCAAAAAGGGCTCATTCGATTGAAAATTGAAAGGGCTAGTGCCCTGTTTAATAGTAGGAAGTGATTGGAAAGCAACTAACCCCCCTCTCACGCCCACCATTCCCCAAATACATCCAATGAAAACTTTGAGATAGCGATTTTTTTCAACGAGTTGAGAGTTAAAGAAACTAGGTCTTTAAGGATGACAACTCCCCACCAACCCTCATGGTAAGGGTTGTAAATTATGTCCTGGGGGCATATAAGGTTTTTTACAGAAAGCAGTGTTGTAAAAACTTAAATTCCGGAAATGAGATCTTTGAGGATGACAACCCCACAACCCTCGGCACAAGGGTTGTAATTATGCCCTGGAGGCATATAAGGTTTTTTATAGAAAGTGTTGTCGTAGAAACTTCAAAAAGGGCTCATTTGATTTGAAATTGAAAAGGTCAGTGCCCTTTTTAATAGTCGAAAGTGATTTGAGGACAACTGACCCCCTCTCACGCCCACCATTTCCCTGAACACATTCAATCAAAATTTTGTTCATTTTGTTCAACGTAGTTCAAAGGTTCAGAAATTATGTATTTGAGTTTGACAACCCCCCCCCCCCCCGCCCAACTGCCCCAAGGGCAAAGGTTGTAAGTTATGCCCTAGGGGTAAATAAGGTTTTTATAGAAAGTGTTGTCGTAGAAACTTCAAAAAGGGCACATTCAATTGGGAATTTAGAGGGCTAGTGCCTTTATTAATAGTCAAGAGTGATTAGAGGGCGAATGCCCCCCACGCCCATCATTTCCCCAAACACTTCCGGTCAACATTTTGATAGGGATGCTACCATTTCATCTAACGGTCATAAGTACTAAATGTCATTTTGTCGACAAGGAATATCCGTCAGAACATCGACACGTCAGGACATCGACAGTCATAACCTCGACACATCAGGACATCAACAGTCACAATCTCTACCCGTCAGGACGTCGTCAGTCATAACATCGACACGTCACTTCGTCGACAATCACAATCGCTACCCGTCAGAACGTCGACAGTCATAACATCGATGCGTCAGTTCATCGACAGTCCCAATCGCTACCCGTCAGAACATCGACAGTCATAACATCTACACGTCATAACATCTAAAAAATTTTTTTAGATGTTATGACGTGTCAATCTTATGACTGTCGACGTTCTGACTGTTAGTGGTTCTGATGGATTTTCTTTATGAGAGAAATTTTAGATTTTATGAAGTGTCGATGTTATGACTGTCGACGTTCTGATGGTTAGTAGTCCTGGAGGATTTTTGTTATGGAAAAAAAAATTATAAGTTTATATAATAGCGACAAGTATATAATACTTTGGAAGCAAATTTCGGCTATATATTTGCACATCAGAGGGGTGGGGGTAAAGCATAGCATATATTACATACGTAACCTAACCTAGGTACCTTTTCCCCCCTAAACCCCAAAAAACTAAAGGTTTAAAATGTTAGATGTTATGACGTGTCGATGATATGACTGTCGATGTTCTGACGGTTAGTGGTTCTGACGGATTTTCGTTATGAAACTTTTTTTTAGATGTTATGACGTGTCGATGTTACGGCAGTCGACGTTCTGAAGGTTAGTGGTTCTGAAGGATTTTCGTTATGAAAAAAATTTTGATGTTATGACGTGTCGATTTTATTACTGTCAAAGTTCTGACGGGTAGCGATTGTGACTGTTGATGAAGTGACGTGTTGATGTTATGACTGTCGACGCTCTGACGGGTAGCGATTGTGACTGTCGATGAACTGACGTGTCGATGTTATGACGGGTAGCAATTGTGACTGTTGATGTCCTGACGTGCCGATGTTATGACTGTCGATGTCCTAATGTGTCGATGTTCTGACGGATTTTTTTGTCGATGATATGACGGATTTTGTCGATGTCCTGACGGTGGTGGTCCTGACTTGTCGATGTCCTGGCGCCTTCCCATTTTGATATTGCCATTTTGTTGAACATGGTTGAAGGGCCCGGAAATTATGTTTCTGAATATGACAACCCCTCCCCCCAAAGCCCTCGGACTAAGGTTGTAAGTTATTCCCTGGGGGCAAATAAGGTTTTTATAGAACGCGTTTTCATAGAAACTTCAAAAAGCGCTCATTGAATTGGGAATTGAGATGGCTAATGCCCTTATTAAAGTAGACAAAAGGGATCAGAGGGCAAATACTCCCTCCCACGCCCATCATTTCCCCAAACACTTCCAATCAACATTTTCATATATCCATTTTATCGAACGCAGTTGAAGGGTCCAGGGATCATTGGATTGGAAATTGAGAGGGCTATTGCCCTTTTTACTAGTCAAAAGTAATCGGAGGGCGAATCGCCCCCGCCCCATGACCCATCATTTCCCAAGACATTTCTGATCAAAATTTTGATATGGCCATTTTTTTCAACGTAGTTGAAAGGTCTGGAAATTATGCCTTTAAGAATGACCACCCTCCTTTCATAGCCCTCGGGGCAGAGTTATACTCTTGGGGCATAAAAGGCTTTTATAGAAAGTTTTGTTGTAGAAGCTTCTGAAAGGGCTCATTCCATTGGAAATTGAGAAGACTAGTGCCTTTTTTATTAGTCAAAAGTGATCAGAGGGCAAATGCACCCCCCATGCCCATCTTTTACCCAGACACTTACAATTAAAATTTTGAGATAGCCATTTTGTTCAGCGTATCATAAAGGTCTGGAAATTATGCTTTTGAGGATAAAAATCCCCCAGCCCTCAGGGCAAGGGTTGTAAGTTATGTCCTGGGGATATAAAAGGTTTTCATAGAATGTGTGGTCATATAAACTTCGGAGGGGGCTCATTGGATTGGTAATCAGACTCTATAGTGCTCCTTTTCAGAGTCAAAGTGATTGGAGGGCAGCTCCCCCTTCCCCCCACGCGTCGTATTGTTTCGAAATGCATCTAATAGAAATTTTAAGATAACCATTCTATTCAAAATAGTCTAAATATCATATAACAAGGCTTTTGGGGTTGAAACAAACCCCAGAGATTAGGGGAAAGGGTTGTAAGTCATGCCCAGGGGGTATTTGAGGTTTTTATGGAAGGGATGGCTGTTTAAATTTAGAAGAGGCTCAGTCTTTCTCCCCGAAAATGATTATGTCAATATAAAACGAACAGAAATTAATTAAAAAAAAACTTTCCACAAAATAAGTTTTTCAAAAAAAGTAATGAACTCCATTAAACCAAAAATTAAGAAAATAGAATCAAATAATCTACCAAGCATACAACTACCACAAATCAGTATCAATAAATAAACGAAACCCAAAACTGAAATTAAAATAAATAAGTCAAACTCAAAATGAATAGAAAGTAATATGAGCAGGGTTCTAAACCCCTTGCTTTCTAAAAGCCAGAATATAAATTTGTACTTTACTGAATTTTTTTTTGATGTTTTCACTTTTATAACTTTAAGGAATCAAAATTAATTAAGATTTAAGGAATAAATATCACCAATGTATAAAAAAAACTCACAATGCACATTTTTTCAGTAACTTCATTTGAATTTTTTCAGTAAAGTACAAATTATATTCTGGCTTTTAAAAAGAATGGGGTTTAAAACCCTACTCAGTTTAATTTCTGATCGTTCTCAGCAAAGAAAGGTCATTTACTTCAACTCGTTGGTCCAGGCAAGAAAGGTCAAGTCTGTGTTAGAATGCGTTTGAAAGATATCTCACATCAGACAACCTGAATGGAAAACTAAATTGAAAATGAGTTTTAGTCTAGATTGAAGGGTTGACTGAAAGATGCTTGAAGCAGTTGAAGCACAGATCTATTGAGTGACAGAATTGAATGATCAAGCCACTTGACCCCTAGGGCCTACGTAAGACATTAAGACTTTAGCGCTTGGATCTACAGGAAAAAACAGGGTACTAAATTTAGTAAGGTAGAAACAAAAATAAGTAATCAGATAGCTGAAGCCCGTTTACTGAATCTATATCCACCAGGGTGATACTGATTCTTTGTTACTGATTCTGATGATACTGATTCTTTTTCTGTAACTAAAATAGGAATACTCTGACCTTTGTGCTAAGTATTGTTTAGGTTATAAATATTGATTTTTGAAAAAAAATGTCGAATGTCTGTGCATATACGAAGAAAAACAAAAGGAATAATCAGAAGCCATAGCCTGTCTTCTGTACAAAGTATTAAAAATATAAACTACTACTACTACTAACAACTCACCGCAGCACCAAGCCGCCCGAGGCCAACTCAGCTACGCACGCTCCTCCTCCATCCCAATCTATTCGAAGCCTCCCTTTTTACACCCGCCCCTGAAGTTCCCATCTCCTTTAAATCTTTCTTTATGATGTCCTCCCACCCCAGACGGGGACGACCTGCTTTCCGTTTAGCCCCAGATGGTTGGCCGAAAAGAACAATCTTCGGTACTCTGTCATCCTTCATCCGCACAACGTGCCCTAACCACCTCAACCTTTCTTTCATTATAGCCCTAGAGAGCGGTATTGAACCACATTTTTCGTATAGCCTATTGTTTGAAATACGGTCACTCAGCCGGGTACCCAGAACAATCCTTAAGCAATTTCTCTGGAAAACATCTAGCAAATCTTCATCCGCTTTTCGGAGCGTCCATGCTTCAGAACCATATTTGACCACTGTCATCACTGTAGCTTCTAATATTCTAATCTTGGTTTGCAGACTTATCTTCCTATTCTTCCAGACTTTTTTTAACTGTGAAAAAACACCCTGAGCCTTGCTATTCTATTTTAACATCTTCACTGCTCCCACCATCTTTACTAATAATACTACCAAGGTAAGTGAAGCTGCCTACCTGATCAATCTTTTCATTACCCAACGTCACCTTTTCATCTTCACTTATTCCTAGCCTTAGTGACTTAGTCTTCCTAACATTAATTTTCAAACCAATTCTAGCACCCTGAACTCGCAAACCTTTAAAACTTCATTCATTTTGCTCACACTTTCATCTAGGATGCTTAAATCATCAGCATAATCCAAGTCTAGGAGACTTTTTCCTCCCCATTTGATTCCGTGGTCTCCCATTGCCTTTCCTGTGCTCCTTAAAACAAAGTCCATCAAAATAATCCATATAAAGAGGGATAGAACACAACCCTGCTTAACTCCTGATTTAATACAAAACCAGCTGCTAACCTCATTCCCTACCTTAACCGCAACAGTGTTATTCTCGTACATAGCACTAATCACTTTAATGTATTTGTCTGGTATACCGTACAAGGATAAAACCTTTACTAAAGCTCTTCTATCAACAAAATTGAACGCTTGCTCATAATCTATAAAACTGAGGACCAAAGGTGTTTGAAAACTCAGGCACTTCTCAATTATTAGCCTAAGAGTGAAAATTTGGTCAACACATCCTCTACCTTTTCTAAAACCGCACTGCTCTTCTCTTAAAACTTTGTCTACGGCATCTCTCAGTCTAAAAAGTATCATATTACTAAGTAATTTGCTACCTACAGAGACCAAACTAATGCCTCGATAATTACCACACTCACTTTTATCACCTTTCTTATAAAGTGGCTTAATTAAGGTTTTCCTAAAATCGTTAGGTACTTCCCCTTTATCAAAAATGATATTCATAATCTTCAATAACTTATTTCTAACCTCAGAGCCACCATATTTAAGAAACTCATTTACCGCCCTATCAGCACCTGGAGCCTTATTATTCTTTAATCCTTTTAGTACTGTTGCTAATTCCTCCTCACAAAACAAATCTTCCTTCACATCCAAGGTATCACAAACTTTTTCATTTTCCTCTATATTTTTTCCTGCAACGCTATCTCGGTTAAGCAAGTTCTCAAAATGTTCGGCCCATCTCTCTTTAGTTTTTTCCTTATCGCTAATTGCGACCCCATTCCTATCTTTAACTGGGACAAGTCTGGATTGACTACTCCCTTTCAATTTGTTAACGTGCCAGTACAATATTTTACTATTATGCCGTCTAGCTGCTGCATCTTCCAGATCCTCGGCAATTTTATCCAGGGCCTCCACTTCACACCTCCTTAGTTCATATTTTAATGCTTTCTCCACTTTCTTTACATTTCTTTTGTTTTCATACGATCTATCACTCAGATAATTCTTGTACAAGTCCTTTCTCCTTTCTATTAAACATAAAGCTTTTTCACTAATATTCTTAGCTGCAGTTCTAGCTTCTTCCCTAATACACCTTCCGCAACTTCACAAAATATTTTTCTAAAATTATTCCAACCATATTCCACATTATCAAATTTTAAACTCTCAAGTTTAGTATTCAACTGTTCCTGGAAAGTTTCTCTCAAATTCTCATCCTGGAGTCTACCAACATCATAACTTCCCGGGAGGTAGTTGCCCTTCCGATATTTCAGCTTTAAATTAACCCTTGACACTACTAGATGGTGATCTTTACTTTTAACATCAATAACAGCACTCCTATATACCCTAGTATCTTGTATTGATCCTGCCAGTCTTCGGTTTACTATAATATAATCAATAAGGTTTGCTGTCTTACCATCACGTGAATACCATGTTAACTTATGAGCCATTTTATGACCAAACACCGTTTTGTTTATAACTAGATTGTTATACCTACAAAATTGCAAAAGTCTGTATCCATTACTGTTTTCTTTTCCTACACCAAATTTACCTAGGCTGGGATACCATCTATCCCTATTTCTACCAACCTGGGCGTTAAAATCTCCCAGAAATAACATCATATTTCTACCTGGGATCTTGTCTATTTGCTCCTGTAACTGTAAGTAAAATTCATCTGAGTCACTAGTATTTCCGTCAGTCGGTTCTACCTGGGCGTATACTACTATAACTGATACCCTGAACTTTCTAGTCATAAAACAAGCAATTAGTATTCTATTATTAATACCTTCCAGCCTAAACAAGACTTAGCAGCTTCCTTATTCACTATCAGCCCTACTCCCTGTCTATGTACCCCATCCTTCCTGCCTGAGTAAACAAATTCTATATCACCTAATTTCATGCTTCCTACCCCTGGGATATGAATTTCTGAAACTCCTAATAAATCCAGTTCGAATCGTCTGAATTCGTCAGTCAAAATGTCGATACGATAGTCATTTTTTAATGTCGTAACATTCCAAGTTCCAATTTTCATGTTCTTTATATCATTGAAATTATTTTCGCCTCATGCAAAAAGTAATGATCCCGGATACCAGTGCAGGACAGGGATCACATATCTTCTCAAGTCTACACCGAAGTGCTTAAGCCGGCTTAGAACCGGACAGCAAGAATTCCCTGGGAAATCCATGAATGGAGGCTTTGTGCAATCCTGGGCCCATCTTGGTCACAACATGGTTTTCAGCACTTGGCGATGCTCTTCTATCAACAAGAGTCGAAATCCTGCACAGACAGTCTCAAGCCTATTACCTCCGACTCATTATATATTCATGCCTACAAATATTATGCTACTACGGGGAGGCAACCCATAATAGATAAATTAGCTAGGAAGAAGTTTTTCAGCCCAAAGACGCCCATCAAAACATACCAAGCCCAGAAGAATTGTCCATTAGTCAGAATCCCATGCGAATGCTGTGTCGTTTACTAGGCTATAATTTCCTCGAGGGGCGCCACTCCTCAAGTGGGAATAGAGTTGACCGCAAGGTCCCCAGTCTTGCAGGTGCCCCGAAAAGGTCGAGGCAGCCCTTTGCAGAGGCCGTTGTCCATAGATATAAACAGAATAAACTAAATAGAAAATTTAATTTGATATCTGAATTAAGCAGGATAGCAGTCTTTCTCTGATAAAGATATAAAAAAGCTATTAAAAATGAAAGAGCTTGCATCTAAGATCTTGCATCTTTCTGCAAAGATTATCGTTTATTAACTCATCTTTCTTATAAGATCTTACAGCTCACTGATGTTGGCAAAAAGTGTGAAGACCGCCATGTTTCTGCCGTATAGAGCAATGATGAAAGAACTTTGATGATATACTCATCATTGTTCTCAGACCGCTGATCAGAGCAGAATATTGAAAGACGTTTGCATAAAAACGACAAAAGATGTAAGATCTTAGTTCAAAGGTTTCACTTTTAAGCGTTTTCTGACAAAAGAAGTAATGTCTTAACGCATTGGAGTGAGAAACCGGCCCTAATGTATATCAATATGACGTCATTCATATTTCCGAGAAAAATAAAGCCTTTGAGTCAAACGCTACTGTAAGAGCCTTGATTTCAGATTGAATTAATTTTTGCAATAATTACGATAAATACAATCTAAGCCGACGCTTAGATCACATTTGCTACTTAAGGGTTTAAACTATAATTCGATATTTGAATTCTTAAGCAGAAAACTGGGAAAATATTCGTAATATTAACCAATAGTAGAACTGGCAATAAAAACCGAATTAAAACAAGAAATTATAAATATTGAAATAAGAATCGAATTGAAGTAAAAAATATTTACAAAGCACAATGAAACTTTGGCATAAAGACCGGGAGGCTGAGGAGTAGGCAGCCATCTCCTATACAGAATTATTTCTGTTATTTTGAAGTTGTAATGTCTTACTTAATTTTCATTTCAAAAAACTTTTTATATCTTTATAAGAGGAAGACTGCTATCCTGCTTAATTCCGATATCAAATTGAATTTTCTATTTATTTTTTTCTGTTTGATACTTTGTAAAAGAAGACTGGCTATTGCTTCTGATTATTCCTTTTGTTTTTCTGCGTATATGCACAGACATTTGACATTTTCTTTTCAAAAATCAATATTTATAACCTAAACAATACTAAGCACAAAGATCGAAGTATTCCTATTCTAGTTACAGACGAAGAATCAGTATCATCAGAATCAGAATCAGTATCAAAGAATCAGTATCACCCTGGTTGATGTAGCTTCAGTAAACAGGCTTGAAATATCTATTTACTTATTTTTTTTCTACCTTACTAAATTTAGTACCCTGTTTTTTTCTGTTGATCCAAGTGCTAGAGCCTTAATGTCTTACGTAGGCCCTAGGGGTCAAGTGGCTTGATCATTCGATTCTGTCACTCAATTGATTTTTGGTTCAATCATCTTTCAATCAACCCTTCAATCTTGACTAAAACTCATTTTCAATTTAGTTTTCCTATCAGGTTGTCTGATGTGAGATATCTTTCAAACGCATTCTAACACAGACTTGACCTTTCTTGTCTGGACCAACGAATTGAAGTAGTTGACCTTTCTTTGCTCAAAACGGTAATAAATTAATGCTAGAAGGTTTTAAACCCCATTCTTTTAAAAAGCCAGAATATATTTTGCACTTCACTGAAAAAATTCAAATGAATTTACTGAAAAAAATGTGCATTTTGAGTTTAATATACATGTGGTGATATTTATTCCTTAAAATCTTGATAAATTTTGATTTCTTAAAGTTATAAAAGTGAAAAAATTTAAAGAATTTTTTCAGTAAAGTACAAATTATATTTTGGCTTTTAGAAAGCATGGGATTTAGAACTCTACTTATATTAAATTCTGTTCGTTTTGAGTTTGACTTTTATTTATTGGAATTTCAGTTTGTTTTGGGTTTCATTTATTCATTGATATTGATTCATGGTAGTTGTATGCTTGGTAGATTATTTGATTCTTTTTTTTCTTCCTTTTTCGTTTAACGGAGTTCTTTACTTTTTTTTTAAACTTATTCTGTGGAAAACTTTTTTTAATTAATTTCTGTTCATTTTATATTGACATAATCTTTTTCAGGGAGAAAGACTGAGCCTCTTCTAAAGTTAAAGAACCATCTCTTCCATAAAAACCTTAAATACTCCCTGGGCATGACTTACAGCCCTTTCCCCTAATCTCTGGGGTTTGTTTCAACCCCAAAAGCTTTGTTATGTGATAGACTATTTTGAATAGAATGGCTATTTCGAAATTTCTCTTAGATGCATTTCGGGACGATACGAAGTGTGTAGGGGGGAGGGGGTAGCTGCCTTCCGATCACTCTTGAGTCTGAAAAAGAGCACTATAGAGTCTGACTACCAATCCAATGAGCCCTCTCCGAAGTTTATATGACTACACTTTCTATAAAAACCTTATATGTCCGCAGGACATGACTTATAACCCATGTTCTGAGGGCTGGAGGGATTTTTTATCCTCAACAGCATAATTTCCAGAGCTTTATGGTACGCTGAACAAAATGGCTATCTAAAAATTTTAATTAAAAGTGTCTGGGGAAATGAAGGGCATGGGGGCATTTGCCCCATGATCACTTTCGACTAATAAAAAAGGTACTAGTCTTCTCAATTTGCCAGTGGAATGAGCCCTTTTTGAAGCTTCTACAACAAAGCTTTTTATAAAAACGTTTTATGCCCCAAGAGCATAACTTAGAACCCTTGTCCCAAGGACTATGAGGGGAGGGGTTTCATTCTCAAAGACATAATTTCCAGACCTTTGAACTACGTTGAACAAAATGGTTATATAAAAATGTTGATCGGAAATGTTTGGGGAAATGGTGGGTCATGGGGCGGGGGTGATTCTCCCTCCGATTACGTTCGACCAGTGAAAAGGGCAATAGCCGTCTCAATTTCCAATCCAATGACCCCGGACCCTTCAACTACGTTCAACAAAATGGTTATATAAAAATGTTGATTGGAAGTGTTTGGGGAAATGATGGGTGTGGGGGGGGGTGGTATTCGCCCTGGTCCCTTTTTTCTATTAATAAGGGCACTAGCCATCTCAATTCCTAATTCAATGAGTTCTTTTTTGAAGTTTCTACGACAACGCATTCTATAAAAACTTTATATGCCCCCAGGGCAAAACTTACAAGCTTCACCCTGAGGAATGCGGAGGAGAGGGGGTGTCATATTCAAGAACATAATTTCCAGATCCTTCAACTGCGTTCAACAAAATGGCAATATCAAAATGGGAAGGCGCCAGGATATAGACGCATCAGGGCATCGACACGTCAAGACATCGACAAAATCCGTCATAACATTGACAAAAAAATCCGTCAGAACATCGACACATTAGGACATCGAAAGTCATAACATCGACACGTCAGGACATCGACAGTGACAATCAATACCCGTCAGCACTTCGACAGTCATAACATCGACACGTCAGTTCATCGACAGTCACAATTGCTACCCGTCAAAACGTCGACAGTCATAACATCAACACGTCACTTCATCAACAGTCACAATCGCTACCCGTCAGAACTTTGACAGTAATAAAATCGACACGTCATAACATCAAAATTTTTTCATAACGAAAATCCGTCAGAACCACTAACCTTCAGAACGTCGACAGCCGTAACATCGACACGTCATAACATCTAAAAAAAATTTCATAAAGAAAATCCGTCAGAGCCACTAACCGTCAGAACGTCGACAGTCATACCATCGACACGTCATAACATCTAAAATTTTTAAACTTTATATTTTTGGGGTTTAGAGGGGAAAAGGTGCCTAGGTTCGGTTTGGTTACGTATTTAATATATGCTACGCTTTACCCCCATCCCTGATGTGCAAATATATAACCGAAATTTGTTTCCAAACTATTATATACTTACTACCATTATATAAACTTATAAATTTTGTTCATAACGAAAATCCGTCAGGATCGCTAACCGTCAGAACGTCGACAGTCATAACATCGAACGTCGAACATCGTCGATATTATGACTGTCGACGTTTTGACGGGTAGCGTTTGTGACTGTCAGTGAACTGACGTGTCGATGTTATGACTGTCAGCGTTCTGACGGGTCGTGATTGTGACTTTCGATGAACTAGCGTGTCGATGTTATGACTGTTGACGTTTTGAAGGGTAGCGATTGTGACTGTCCATGTCCTGACGTGTCGAGGTTATGACTGTCGATGTCCTGACGTGTCGATGTCCTGACGGATTTTCCTTGTCGACGAAATGACGTTTGGTGCTTGTGACGGTTAGATGAAATTGTAGCATCCCTATCAAAATGTTGATCGAAAGTGTTTGGGGAAATGATTGGGTTGGAGGGGGGAGGTCTCGCCCTCCAATCGCTTTTGACTATTAATAAGGGCACTAACCCTCTCGATTCCCAATTGAATGAGCCCTTTTTGAAGTTTCTACGACAACACTTTCTATAAAAATAAACCTTATATGCCCCCAGGGCATAACTTACAACCTTTGCCCTGGGGGCTCTGGGGGGTTTGTCATCCTCAATAAACTAATTTTTGGACCTGCGAACTACGTTGAACAAAATGTCTGTCTCAAAATTTTGGTTGATTGTGTTCGGGAATGATACCAAGAAAACTTCTTGGTATCAATCCCCAGGGGGCCCTGGGACCAACAGTATTGAAATCCTGGGACCTTCCTTTTTGAGGTTTCTACGACAAAGCTTTCAATAAAAACTTTCTATGCCCCCCGGGCATAAATTAAAACCCTTTCCCTGAGGACTGTGAGGTGAAGTGTCCTCCTCAAAGAAATAATTTCTAAATCTTTTAACTACGTTGGACAAAATGACTATCTTAAAATTTTGATTGGATGTGTTTGTGGAAATTGTGGCTGTGGAAGGGGTGTTAGTTGTCTTTCAATCACTTTTGAATATTAGGAAGGGCACAAGCCATTCCAATACCCAATTGAATGAGCCCTTTTTGAAGTTTCTATGACAACCTCTTCGACACGAAGTGCCCTGGTCCAAGACCAACCAAAAAAAAAAAAAAAAAAAAAAATACATTGTGCCAACATCGTTGTTTACTGAGGCAGCGCTACTGCGCTGCCTATGAAAACGTTTTTTTTTTCAATCTTAGCGAATTGATTAGTCAATAACCACGCATGATAATTTTTCGAAAATTTAGCTTCGATGGTTTAGGCGCTGGGCACACTCATCAAACCAACCTTGAGCAGAGTAAGTGCGTATGTGATTCTTCTAGAGGAAACTTGGTAAGACCTAACCTTACCTAACCTTAGTAAGGCCTAACCTTTTATTTTCTTCTGTGTATCACCTCATTGTGTATATTTCAGTTGCAAATTCACTTTTATGTTAATTTCATTTGTCTGTCCTTTATCCCTTAAAATGTATATCTCGACCTTTTATGTCTTTTATTTTTATGTTTCTTCTAGTTATTGTCGTTCACGCTTGTACGGATAACTCAAGGAACTTATGTTCAACTTAATTTGCTTTTGGTCTAATAGTTACTTTTTTCTTTTCTTGGGGGGGGGGGGTAGGGACATCAAGCAATCTGAGAAATTGTATTCAGTTAATTAATTAACAGTTACCCAAGGCCTTATCAAAGAGCTAAACATAATCTAGGTCGTTTTTTTTTTTAACAATTCTACCCTCGCAAAAGTCTTAAAACCACTTCAGTGTGTCTAGGAGCAGCTGATGGAACTCCACCCTTATAGCCCTCATATATTTATTTATTTGTTATAGTTAATGTAGTTTATCATAAATTCTTGTTCAAACATTTTACAGTTTTGTCAATTATTGGAAGCAGCAATTTAAACCTTGTGAAAATTTGGCTCCAAGATCGATGATAGAAGTAGATACAGCCCTTTATGAAATTTAGAATTGTTAGTTACTTATTATTTTGTTGCAGATATAGGCAACATACATATTGAAGCAGATTTGTCTAGTATAAGAAGAAGGGAAGCAGCAGCAATCCAATCTTTAGAGGGAAAACTTCTTGGTATCAATCCCCAGGGGGCCCTGGGACCAACAGCATTGGTAATATATTTGAAGTCAATTAACAGTGCTGATATTAACAATTCTTGGTAGATTTCTAACAATGAGTATCAAATTTTGCCTCTAAAGATAGCAAAGTTTGGTTGTTTTATTTTTCAGGTCCTTTAAAGAGAACTGTGAGTTTTGTTAAAAATTAAATAAAAAAACAAGTTTTTTTAACTGAAAGTAAAGAGCGACATTAAAACTTAAAACGAACAGAAGTTATTCCGTATATGAAAGGGGCTGTCCCCTCCTCAACACATCGCTCTTTACGCTAAAAATTTTTTATTGTTTTAAAAAATAAAGTTGTGTGACAGAGTCAAACTTTAGCGTAAAGAGCGAGGCGTTGAGGATAGAACAGCCCCTTTCATATACGGGATCATTTCTGCTCGTTTTAAGTTTTAATGTCGCTCCTTACTTTCAGTTAAAAAAACTTGTTTTTTTTATTTAATTTCTGACCGTTTTTGAATTAATGCAACTTTGATTTTGGCTCACCGTACACGAATAATTAGAATGAAATTTGCATATTAATTTTATTGTTTTGGCTAAATGGCTTTCTCGAAATTTTGTTATGAAGTAACTTACGAATTAACTTACGTAACGAACTTCTATATTTGTATGTTTTTATTACGTATATTAGGGAGTTTACCCCTAGTCAATATCAGGCTCTTTACGCTAAAGTTCGAATTTTGTTCGAATCACAAACCCCTGAATCACAAAGGCCAGTTAATTAGAATAGATAGCTCTTTTGAAAGTACTAAAAAAACTTTAGCGTAAAGGGTGAGGTATTGACTAGGTGGCAAACCCCTTCATATACGTAATAATTTCTATTTGTTTTAAGTTTTAATGTCGCTCCTTACTTTCGGTTAAAAAAACTTGTTTTTTTTTATTTAGTTTCTAATCGTTTTTTAAACAATGCTGGGAAACCCGGCACCCCCTTCATAAAAATGTCCCTTCCCCCGCGAAAATATCCTCTATGGAAAGATCCTCCCCCGATCCCCCCCACTAGAAAAAAATTCCTCCTGATACGTCTGTATACTTCCCATTTACCAGTACTATATGTAAACAATGGGCAAAGTTCATAGCTTGCAGCCATTCCCCCGGGAACTGTGGGGGATCAATTCATCTTTAAAGACATATTTATTAGATTTTTGACAATGCTGAACAAAATGGCTATCTTAAAATTTTGATTGGGTGACTTCGGGAAAAAAATGAGCGTGGGAGGGGGCCAAGTTGCCCTCCAATTTTTTTGGTCCTTTTAAAAATGCACTAGAACTTTAATTTCCGTTCAGATGAGCCCTCTCACGATATTCTAGGACTACTGGATCGATACGATCACCCCTGGGAAAAACAAAACAAAAAACAAATAAATAAACACACGCATCCGGGATCTTTCTTCTGGCAAAAAATACAAATTCCAAATTTTGCAGATAGGAGCTTGAAACTTCTATAGTAGGGTTCTCTAATGCGCTGAATCTGATAGTGTGATTTTCATTAAAGTTCTATGACTTTTAAGGGCTGTTTCCTCCTTTTTTCGAAAATAAGGCAAATTTTGTCAGGTGCGTAACTTTTGATGGGTAAGACTAAACTTAATGAAACTTGTATATTTGAAATCAGAATAAAAATCCGATTCTATTGATGTATCTATTGGTATCAAAATTACGGTTTTAGAGTTTTGGTTATTATTTAGCCGGGTTGCTCCTTATTTACAGTTCGTTACCACGAACTTTTTGAAAAGGAAAAGCCTGATTTTATCTTTTTTTATAAGCCGTAACGATCTTGTAAAAAAAAAAAAAAAAAATGAAAATCCAATCCAATAGAAGTTCAAATAAAACTCTTACCTTAAAACAAATTTTTTGAGACTGCCCCCTTCCTTCTTTCCTCCCATAGATAGCAGCTGACCTTCCTCACTAACAGCCGACGTCCTATCACACATCACTGTAAATCTTATAAAACCTCAAACTAGTCAAATCAGTTAAACGAACCTTATTATAGCCGTCTGTCTTAACCTTTTATTCCCTGCCGACTACAGGTATATTTCAGAACGAATTTACTGAAAAAAATTTACGCTTTACTGAAAAAAAAAACCATTTATTGTCAGTTTAATTGAAATCTACTGATATTTATTCCTCAAAGTTTTGTTAATTTTTATTCATGAAAGTAAGAAGTATGAAAACATTTAAAACGTATTTATTTTTCAGTGAAGCGCAAATTATGTTCTGGTCTTGAGAAGACATGGGGGTTATCAGACCTACTCACGTTAATATTTGCTCGTTTTGGGTTTGACTCGGCTATTTATTGTAATTTCTGTTCGTTTTGATTTTCATTTATTTATTGATAGTGATTTCTAGTAGTTTTACACTTTGAAGGTTATTTGACTTTATTTATTCCCATTCTTGGCTTAATGGAGCTCTTTACTTTTCTTTGAAAACTATTTTGTGGAAAAAAGTTTGAGATTAATTTCTGTTCGTTTTTTATCAACATATTCTTTTTCATGGAAAAATTAATTATATTTTGCATCTTTTCAGTTTGTTTCTGTAAGAATCCATAGTATTGGTTGCTATTTGTATGTTTGAGAAACTTTTTCAACAATTTTTAATCCTGACACACAGTATATTTTAATTTAATTTTATAGCTTCTGAAGTTGACCTGAAAAATAAAACATAATCATTCCTAAAGGTTCTATCTATGTTCTTTGACAACCTGGATACACTTACACTATTTTTATTTATTTAAATTGTAAGAGCAGAAGTAGTAACATTAGTATCCCCAAAAGTTTAAACTTAATACCCCCAGTTATTATCTCGATATATTTCTGAGGTGTCTTATTGGTAACCATAAACACAATACCTTTTGATTTATTTTAAAGCAACATTTTGTTTTAAATTATAACGGACCAGTTGCATAATTATAGGGGGTTGACATGCCTAATATCCCTAAAGACCTAATTGTCGGACCTTTCTATTATGCTGAACAAAATGGTTGTATCAAAATTTTGACAGGATGCATTTGAAAAATATATGGGTTTGAGAGAAGAGCTTCTTGCCCTCCAATCTCTTTAATCTTAAAAAGGGCGCCAGAAATTTTGATTTTGAATCGAATTAGCTCCTTTAAAAGTTAAAATGATATTTCTAGCAATTATAGAGTGGTGCTGCCTATGATATTGCTTATATGCCCTTTTCAAAACCTGCATGCATACAGATTTTTTTGTTTAATTGAAACTCTTAAACGTTCCCTAAAAGTTTGATCTTAATACCCTTAGCGTCAATAGTTACAGTAACTGTTATGGTAGTATTAAAAGTATAAATATAGTGCCTTCTGGCTGGTTCAAAATCCCTCACAACTTACACCTAAAGGTTTAAATTAATGATATGATTTATTCTTCAGATATTGCTTAGTCACCTTTTTGAAAGTCCACGTGCTCATAGTTTGTTTTGATTTAGTTCAACATCCACTTAAATATTCCTCAAAAGCTTCTTAATACCCTTAGCTTGCACAGTAGCATAGTTGAAGCAGCATTAGTAGCAGTATGCGCATAGCACCTTTGGTTTCTTCAACATCTTCAACACACGCTGAAAGTTTGTGCTTAATACATACCATCAACCGTTCCTGAAGTATTTCTGATAAGTCCGCTTGACAACCTGACTAGGCATAGTGTGTTTCGAATTAGTTCCATACAGTTTCTATATATATATATGCCAAATTTTTGCTTAATATTCTTAGTTTTAATAGCAGTAGTAGTAGTTGTAGCAGTAGAATTAATTGTAGTAATCTAGGCTTTAGTGGAAGTAGTAGTAATAAAAGTAGTAATAATAGTAACAGTAGCAGTAGTATGAGTAGAAGCAGTAGCATTAGGATGCAAATATTTTCTTTCGGTTAGTTCAACATCCCTCCCAACAAGCCTGTTAGTTTCAAACTTCACACACCAAACTGTTCCTAAGATATTGCTCTTACACCCTTTTGACAACCTGCATACAGAGGGTGTGTTCTGATTCAGTTTATCTCCCCCTCAACATTTTTTGAAAATTTCACCTTCATACCCTTAGGCATAGTTGTAATAGTAGACACAGTAGCATTATTAGTGTTACTAGTAATAGTATTGAATAGCGGTAGTACTACTAGCGGCAGTAGTATTAACCTATTGCCTTTTGGTCAGTAGAACATTCCTCTCATCAAGTCCTGGAAGTTTCAACTTAATACATTTAGCTGCTATGACATTACTGATGTCCTTTTGATAACCTGTATGTTCATACAATTCTTAAAATATTCATCTCAATGCTCTTAGCCCTACAAGTATTTGCAGTAGAAGTAGTAGCAGTAGTAGTAGTAGCAGTAGTAGTAAATATGGCAGTAACAGTAGTATTAGCAGTAGTATGCACAAAATTGCCTTTTGGTGAGATGATCTTCCCCTTTTCTCTGAAAGTTCCAACAATACCCAAATCAGTTCTTGAGATACGCTATTTTGACAATGTTTATGCGCGTAACGTCTTTCGATATAGTTCGAATTTCCCCTTAATACTGTAAATGCAGTAGTGTGGTAGTAGTAGTGGCGGTAGTTGTATTGATAGCATGCAAATACTGCCTTTTTGATCATCTCCCTTATCATTTCCTGAACCTTTCAAATTAATATACTTAGTTATTCCTGTGTTGCACTCTTTTGACAATCCGTATACACACAACGTCTTTTGATTTAATTCAACACTCACTCAACATTCTCTGAAAGGCTCACCTGAATACCCTTCGTCTTGTTGGAAAGTAAAGTTCGAACATGCATAAATTTCTCAATTGCATATACTATGTGGAAAGAGTGAACGAATTGCCTACCTTACAGCCCTTGTCCTGAGGACTGAGGGGAGGTTGACATCCCCATAGACATAATTACTGGACCTTTCAACAATGCTGAACAAAATAGCTCTCTTAAAATTTCGATTGAATATGTTTTGGGGAATGATAGGCTTGAGAGGGGGGCTGATTGTCCTTCATTTACTTTTGACTCTTAAAAAGGGCACTGAAACTTTCGAATTCCAATCAAATGAGCTCCATCCGACCCAAAGATTATACGACTACCCGTTCCATAAAAACCTTATATGCCTCGGCCATAAGTGAAAACTCTTGCTAGTGGGCTTTGGGGGATTGTATCCACCTAAAAGTAGGAATGCATCTATTGATTCGACAGATACATCCATATATGAACATTGAAGAGATTTAATGTCCTTGGTAAAAAAACTTGGGACGAGATTTCATGTCCTTGGTAAAAGTGTTATTTCTAGACCAGTCAGATGCCTTGAATTCCTGTACGTACAAGACTACACCTCTTTCTAGGCCTGTGTGATGGTTCCCTATTGTTTGATGGTTATGTGGTTTGATGGTTATATTGTTTGATGGTTATGTGGTTTGACGTTGTTTCTTAGTTCTGTTCTGTTTGATGATGGTTATGTGGTTTGATGGTTATATTGTTTGTTGGTTATATGGTATGATGTTTTTTCATAGTTCATTGTTCTGTTTGTTTTGATGGTTATGTGATTTGATGGTTATATTGTTTGTTGGTTATGTGGTTTGATGTTGTTTCATGGTTCTGTTTGTTGATGGTTATGTGGTTTGATGTTTCAATGCCTATTGAATACAGATAGAAGTTTACATCATTGCCAGATAAGAGCGTCTGACGGGACAGGATCATGTGTCTCTTTCTAGGTCAATGGATTTACGTAAGATTTCTCTTACATCACAAAAGGATGCCGAAACAAAGGAACATTCAGAAATTACTTTTTTGTGGGATTATTTGGGTAAAACAAAATAATCGACATTTTAGGGATGTTTTGGGGTGAAACAGTTTGAGACATTTTTGAGGATGATTTGGGGTGAAACTCTGTGGTCACTATAATAGAAAGTACACAATGTTGGATTAGTGAGAGAATTATGAGTATGAACCATCAATGACTCTAACCACAATGGACCTCAACCTCCAGGGGCCACCTCTGCCCAAACCCCAAGACCCCCTTTCCACCATTCCAACTTTTTTTGAGGACAACCCCCCAATTTTCAATATAGAGGCTCAAATTAAGAGTTAAAAATGTGTAAGAAAAAAGTTAGCAGAACGTCAAGTTTGACATCATTTTTCAGAATTTAGACAAGCAGATGGTATGACCATCCAATTCTGTTACTTTTTATCTCACATTGTCAGATATGGCATTTAGAATGTTGGCCCATTTTTTTTAAAGTCCCACCCCGCTCCCCACCCCCGTGACCAAAAAATGTTTCCCCATTATGACTTCTGTATTTACGAACCTTAGCGCATCAGCTATTCATGCAAACATTCAACAATAAGATCTATATTAAAAGAAATTTTTCGTCACTATAAAAAATTATACACTTCGAAACCTATATTTTCAAAGCACATTTTTGACTGATCTGCTAAAATTCTTCGCTAGAAACAGTTTGCAGACACTCACGAAACGTTGAAAGTTCATTGTTTCCCTAATAAAATTTAGTTCATCGGTGTTGTAAGAATCAGAGCAAATTTTGTGAGTTTTCGCAAGAAAATAGCTCGTATTTAACAAACTTACAAATATCTAATCGAAACTGTCTATGAATATCTTCATTTTTAGTCCAATTGCAGAGCTAATAAAGACACATTTGACATTTTTCTTATTTAGTGTGGTTTCGCAAGAAAATAACTCGTCTTTAACAAACTTACCAATAGCTAATCGAAACTGTGTATAATTTCTTTAATTTTTAGTCCAATTGCGTAGCTAATAAAGGAACATTTGACATTTTTTCTGATTTTGTGTGGTTTCGCAAGAAAATAGCTCGTCTTTAACAAACTTACCAATAGCTAATCGAAACTGTCTATAAATATCTTCATTTTTAGTCCAATCGCGTAGCCAATAAAGAAAAAAAACTTCCCAAACATCGGAAGCATGGAGGCTTTCATACATGCTACAATTGACTTTAAGGGAATACATTGTTCATGTAATTTCAATAAATCGTAAAACTTTGGGTCAAGAGCTACCCCAGGGATGCATTTTAGGTTGCTTTTTTCTCAAAATAGAATGAAATATACTAGCGGCTGTACTTGTTCACTTTAAGCCTGTTTTTTCATATTCTTTTATTATTTTAGTGACTCGAGGTAAGAAGGACATTTGAGGTGATGTTTTTTTATGGATGTAAGGATTTTTATTGTTCACCATACAGGCGGGCTTTCATTCCAAGCTGACACAGGCCAATTGATGTTAAGCTGCACAGTATCGTAATTTGCACATTCGATTTTTCAATTTGATTTTTGATAGGTATCAACAGTGACCTGTTTCGGTGCATTATTTACGGTATCATCCAATCCGCCGTACGGTTTATCTCAACCCTGGCACAACCAAGGACACATTTTTCAGCAAAAATATCAAAACGTGCAAAGGGGAAAATTCTTGTTCCCACCCACCCCACGCTCATTTCCTTCCCAAACACATCCAATCAAATTTGGAGATAGCTTTTTACTTCTGCATAGTTGAAAGATACAACAAATATGTCATTAGAGATAAAATGACATTCTAAGTGTCTGCCACACTTCTCAGTGCCAAAACTAAGTTTCCGTTATCCATTACACTTGACATAATGATAAAAAAGCTAAAAACTTTTCATTTATTCACAAATAATTTCTTTTAGATGTATTAGAAATCTATAAAGGTCGTTTAACATTAGGAATAGAAATTGCATAATTGAAACCTGACTATTATTTAACAATCAGATCATGGTACCAAATGCTTTAAATATCTATCTCCAATAGGCTTGGAAGAGGACAGGGGTCCCGATTCTTGGAAAATAGAGGGGAGGGAATGAGTTGCTCAGAATCTAGAAGGTGACATTTTTTTCACTGAAATAACAAAAATTAATATTTTTCAAAGACAAATCCCAAAAAAAATTATTATTAAAATCAAGAGGGAGATGAATCTAGGAGAATCAATGTCCCATTCACCATTTAGCTCCCCTGAGAGAGTTTTCGAGCAGACACATATCTCATCTTTAGATATCTGGTTCTTCTCCGAAATGGTGTAGTTTCAGAGTTTCCTCTTTTTATACTGTCTTTTTCGTGCATTTTATAAAGGGAGAGGGGCATAAAGTGTTTCTTCGAGATTTCAAATAGAATTATATGACCTTTTTAATATTCTCAATACTCAAAGGTTCAAATGCAAGAACCTTTTTTGATTTTATTAAATTTATACAACAATATCTAAATTAAATCATGATGGTAGCCAGAAACTACAGTATCTTTATTACATGTTTTACATTTATAGTTAGACGTACATCTTTCTTATATCACGGTGTATCAAAAATGAAGTTCCTCTGCTTACACCAATAATAGCTATTGTCATTGACAATATCATCAGGGTTATTGGGATAGTACTGCCCTCCTTCGGGCTTCATTACGGAGTTCTGAAAGTAAAAGTTTATTAAATATTAAGAAGGCTGTTATTTCTTTGAAATATGTATTTACATTATAATTTTCATGCTTTTGATTTTATATTAATGAAGAATTTAAACATAGCTTCAATTGGCTATTTTTTTTTGTTCGGCATAGTTGAAAGGTCCAATATCACATTCAAACTATGAGATTACATTTTGTTGAACCAGAGAAGTGTATGGTCATATGATTTTATCATAAAAGCTACTATAGTTTATGACATTCCCTTTTCCTGTTTCATCTCCCTTAACATTTCCTGAAAGTTTCAAATTAATATACCCAATCATTCATGAGTTTGATCTTCATTACGGAGTTCTGAAAGTAAAAGTATCAAATTATTAATAAGGCTATTATTTCTTTGAAATATGCATTTACATTATAATTTTCATGTTTTTGATGTTATATTGATGAAGAATTTAAACATAGCTTCAATTAGCTATTTGTTTTGTTCGGCATAGTTGAAAGGTCCAATATCACAATCAAACTACGAGATTACATTTTATTGAACCAGAGAAATGTATAGTCATATGATTTTATCGTAAAAGCTACTTTAGTTTATAAAATTCCTTTTTTCCTGTTTCATCTCCCTTAACATTTCCTGAACATTTCAAATTAATATACCCAATCATTCATGAGTTTGGGCTTCAATACGCTGTTCTGAACGTAAAAGTTTATTAAATTATTAAGAAGGCTATTATTTCTTTGAAATATTCCATTTACATTTTAATTTTCATGTTTTTGATTTTATATTAATGAAGAATTTAAACATAGCTTCAATTAGCTTTTTTTTTATTGGCATAGTTGATAGGTCCAATATCACATTCAAACTATGAGATTACATTTTGTTGAACCAGAGAAATGTATGGTCATATGATTTTAACATAATAGCCACTATAGTTTATAAAATTCCTTTTTTCCTGTTTCATCTCCCTTAACATTTCCTGAAAGTTTCAAATTAATGTACCCAATCATTCATGAGTATGGGCTTCATTACGGTATTCTGAAAGTAAAAGTTTATTAAATTATTAAGAAGACTATTATTTCTTTGAAATGTTCATTTGAATTATAATTTTCATGTTTTTGATTTTATATTAATGAAGAATTTAAACATAGCTTCAATTAACTATTTTTTGTTCGGCATAGTTGAAAGGTCCAATATCACAATCAAACTATGAGATTACATTTTGTTGAACCAGAGAAATGTATCGTAAAAACCACTATAGTTTATAAAATTCAATGTTGTATACCATCATTTTGTATCATACTTATACATATTCTACTTAAGATTCCATTTATAAGTATAAACTTCCAGATATTCATCATCTAATAATAGAAATACCACGTCAAATATAACACCAATCCAGGAATGTTTCACTCCAACATATTCAGAGTTAATCAAACCACTCTAACATTCAAAAAAGAAATAAAATAATAATTGACATCTGTGGGAGTGCAAAGTTCTGACCCTTAGAGGGAATCAAAAGAATTCCCCAATAGTATATGGTATAATACCTCAAAGGCTACACTGAACGGGAGGGGTGATCTTCAATGGAAACGCATAACGTAATTTGTTCTTTAAAGAGTCGCGTCTAATTTTCCAAATTATTAAAATATTTTTCATATTTAATTAAAGAAGCAAGGAGCAATCCAGAACAAATATAGTGCAGAATTGACAATGAACGTTCCATGTAAAATTAATAGAGTAAAGGAAATCAAAAGATTAACAACCAGGGTATAGTTACTAATCTTTAAAATTGAACTACACAGAAAAAAGTTTTATTCGGGTCACACCTTACTAACAGTTCGCCATATATATAAATATTACGGCATAGTTGAAAGGTCCATGAAAATTTAGTAATTTTTTTAATTTTGTGTGTTCTCTTAAGAAAATAGCCCTATCTTTAACAAACTACTGGAACTCTAAATCAAACTTGAATTTCATTATTGAGATAGTATTAAACAAAAAAGTCTTACAATGTTGAGTTATTCATTGCATTTCTTTGATTAACGAATCTTTAGTTCGATACAGACTGCTCTAATAAACAACAAAGATAGGCTTATATATAACAAATGGAAGTAACGGTTCAACAACTAGTTGATTAATTTTACATGAGGAGGGAGGTATCCAGGGGTGAAATTTTCAGGGGAAATTTTACCGATTTTTTCCGGATTTTTTCTGAGGAGAGAAGCCAGATTTCCTTGCATTATCTAAAAAACGGACATAAATTAAATTTTAAAAAACTGTATTTTATTTTATTATTTAATAAATTACCAAGAACCACTCTTCGATAGATTAATAAAGAACCTCCATTTTTCAGTTGAAATTTTTCTCCTATTGTTTCGAGATTAGATTTTGAATTTGTCAGTTACCCAAATCTGTTCTTCGCTAGATTAACCAAAGTGATCGGAACCTCCTAAGGACCTTGTATATCCCTATGTAAATTAAAGTTTAGCTCTTTTTACTTTAAAGATTTGCTTCTGAATTAGTCAATTGCCAAAATCTGTTCTTAAGAACCTTAAATGCTCCCTCTTAAATACATTCTTATCTCTTTTTATTTTCAATTGTCTTCAGATTTCTCGTTTACTAAGAGATGTTTACCGTTAAATTGCCAAAGACACCCAAAACCTCCTAAGAGCCTTACATAACCCTTTTTAATTAAATTTTAGCTCTTTTGTCTTAGGGATTTGCTCCTCAAATTTTTAAATTAGAAAATGAGTAATTCGTTCTATTATTAAAGACGACCAGAACCTCAGAACAACATTAAATGTCTCCTCTTAGAATTAAATCACAACTTTTTTTTAGTTAATGAATTTGTTTTCAAGTGTCTATTCCAAAAAAATAAACTGAGACATATTTGCTGCCATAGTTTGTATTATGGGGTTTAGAGATTGCTGTTTACGAAGCTAACTTAGTAATATGGAAATCGAAATAAATGGGTGTTCGATTTTCAGCAATTTTTTTGTCGTTACTTACAAATATGAACAAATATGGGGGAACTAGGCCCCCCCCCCTTCCTGATAGGTTTAAAAGATCTCTAGAAAACTTCAAATAATCGAACCTTAAAATGTATTTTTGGTCTTTTAGTGCATCCTAACGCGGAAAAATCCTCCGAAAGCCCCTACCCCTAAGAGGTTAGTCCACCTGTGTTATCGAACTATTCCGCGTGGTTCATTTATCACCCTAACTTCTCTTTGCTAGAATAAAGTCGAAGTTTATCTTACAGTTCGTTTTCAACCTTGTTGGAATTGTTTGCTTTTTAAAGTCATAATATAAAGGACTGTTGAGACGATTAATAAAAAGAGCTCTAATCAGGCATAATCCTTCTTCTGGCAAAAAATACAATGTTTTGAATGAACCCTTTTATGATATTCTAGGACGACTGGATCGATTTTATAACGACCATTGTGTTTCAGGAGTCGTTCTTAAATAATTGGGACAAAATTCGAACTTTAGCGTAAAGAGATAGGTGTTGAGGAGGGAAAAAATAGATATAGATGACAGTACACATTAGAAACATTAAATACAAAATTCCACATTATTACACGGAAATACCAAAACCATAGGTTAGCTTAGGTTAGCTTACGTGCGCACACGTAAGCTAACCTAACCTATAGTTTTTGTATTTCCGTGTAATAATCTGAATTTTGTATTTGATGTTTCTATTGTGTACTGCCATCTATATCTATTGTCCCCTCCTCAACACCTAGCTCTTTACGCCAAAGTTCAAATTCCGTCCCAATTCTTTAAGAACGACTCCTGAAACACAATGGTCGCTATAGAATCGATCCAGTGGTTCTAGAATATGGTAAGAGGGTTCATTCGAAACATTTTATTTTTTGCCAGAAGAAGGATTATGCCTGATTATAGCTTTTTTATTAATCATCTTAACAGTCCTTTATATTATGACTTTAAAAAGCAAACAATTCCAACAAGGTTGAAAACGAACTGTTTGATAAACGTCGACTTTCTTCCAGCAAAGAGAAGTTTGGGGCGATAATTGAACCATGCGGAACAGTTCGATAACACAGGTAGGCATACCTTTTAGGGGTAGGTGCTTTCGGAGGATTTTTTCACGTTAGGATGCACTAAAAGACCAAAAATACATTTTAAGGTTCCATTATTTAAAGTTTTCCTAGAGATCTTTCTAACCTATCTGGAAGGGGGGGGGGCTAGTCCCCCCATATTTGTTCATATTTGTAAGTAACGACAAAAAAAATGCTGAAAATCGAACACCCGTTT
>CM051257.1:16184239-16298239 GCA_027921565.1 Artemia sinica
TGGGGGATTCTGTCCACCCCAAGGGCCTTATTATATGATTTTGGCACTCTTTTAAACAAATGTCTATCTCTAAATTTTTATCGGATGCATTTGTGGAAAATACGACGTAGGAGTGGTTCTGCCCCCGATCACTTTGACTCTTAAAAGGGGAATTAGAACACCTGGTTTCGAATCTTATGAGCCCCCACCCCCGGAGTTTATACGACCACACTCTCCATGAGAACTTTATATGCCCTTGGGGCATAACTTGAAACTCTTGCGCTGAGGAGTGTGGGGGGGTTTCATCCTCAAAGACATCTGACCTTTCAACTACGCTGCACAAAATGGCTATTTCAAAATTTTTATTAGACATGTTTTGGAAAATTGATGGCCGTGGGAGGGGGCGCTTATTGCCCTCAAATCGCTTTTGAATATTAAAAAAGGCCCTTTGAATTTCCAAAAGAATGAGCCTTTTTTGAAGTTTCTATGACTGGAAATGGCTATCTCAAAATTTCTGTCAGATGCATTTCGGGAAAATACGAGGTATAGATTGGTATCCATCCTCCGATCACTTTGAATCTTATAAAGGGCACCAGAACTTCTGATTACCAATCAAATGAGCCCCTTCCGAAGTTTATACGACCACCCTTTCTATATAAAAAACTAATATGTCCCAAGGGCACAACTCCCAGGGAAATGGTGGACCTGGGAGAGGGGTTAGTTGCCCTCCAATTATTTTTGAATGTTAAAAGGGGTAATGCCCCTTAAATTTCCGATCGAATGAGCCTTCTTCGAAGTTCCTGCGACAACAGATGGCCATCTCAAAATTTCTATTAGATGATTTCGAGGAAATACGAAGTGTGTGTGTCGGAGGGGGTGGGTATTCACCCTCCAATCACTCTGAATCTTATAAAAGGTACTAGAACTTCTTATTACCAATCTAACGAACCTTCTTCAAAGTTTTTAAGGCCACCCTTTCTATCAAACTTTATATGCCCAGAGAATATAACTTACAACCCTTGCCCCGAGGCCTGTGGGGTGTTGTCATCCTCAAAGACATAATTTCCTGACCTTTCAACTACGTTGAACAAAATCTCAAAATTTTGATTGGATGTGTTTGCGGAAAGGGTGGGTAAGGGAGGGGGGTTAGTTACCCTCCAATCACTTTCGACTATTAAAAGCGGAACTAGCCCTTAAAATTTTAAATCGAATGAGCCCTTTTCAAAACCCTTTAAAAAATATAAAATAAATAATACATTGCGCCCACTTTGCTCTTTACTTAGGCAGCGCTATTGCGCTGCCTATGATTTAGTAATTTTTCCTTTTTGGAGACTAGCTAATTTATAGTAAGCACTTCTTTCACTCTTAAATCATATAATATGAAACTCTTTTCCTTTTGTCTTTATTTGCTAATGTTAGCTTATTATTAATAGTAAGCTTTTTTTTTAATACGTAGTTATTAATAGTAAGCGTATAGGGAGGATAAGTTATAGTAAGAACTTTTTTCACTCTTAATCATATAATATGAAACTCTTTTCCTTTTGTCTTTAATTTTTAATGTTAGCTATCTTCCCAAGAACCTCAATACGGACGCAAATTCTCAGGCTCCACTTTAACCAACTCCTACTTATTTTATTTTCGTTTTATTTCAGATAAGAGTTATACCTCATCTCAGTAACGAGGCACTCTACAACTGCGCATAATCCCCTCCCCCCAACCCAAAACAAAAACCTCAGCTATTTACTACTATTGGGAAATATACGATCCCCCCTTCAATAAAATTTGTTATGCCCCCAGGGCATAACTTACAACCTTTACCCTGAGGGTTGTGGGGGTTGCCATCATTAAGGACATAAATTCTGGACTTTTCAACTAGGCTGAACAAAATGGATATCTCAAAACTAAGATTTAATCAGGGGCGAGGAGCGGCAGGGATGGTTGCCTTCTACACATTCGACTATTAAAAAGGCACTAACCCTTTCAATGTCCAATCGAATGAGCCCCTCTCAAAGTTTCTTCGATCACTCCTTGTATACAAAGTGCCATGGTCTAAAAAAAATATATTGTGCTCATATCACTCTTTACAGAGGCAGCGCTACTGCGCTGCTAGTAGGAAGGGCATAATATCTCCGGATCCCACTTAATTTATGCATGTTTTTATGGTTTTTGTCACTGAGAATGAAAAAACAGGATTTTTCTCACTTTGATGTATTTTCAAGGATTATCGATCAAGTCTAATGGGGTCAAGGTCAATTGATTTGTTCGTCTAGGTGTAATGACTCCCGGGCGAAGTTTGCACATGCGCACTAAGGGGAAGAGATGTATTGATCTAGAACAAGAGGGGGAAGTGGATTTCTGAGAACTTGATTTAGATAATCGGCGGGGAATTATCGATTCTAACGGGACAAGATCACGTGTATTTCTCTAAGCCAATCAGGGAAGTTATGTAAGGTTTCCCATTACATCACAATTTGCCCTTGAGATTTTGCATATAATGGACATGCGTTGAGGTTAAATTATCATATAGATAGTCTCAAGAGATTATGGATAGAGGATAAAATATTATTGACTTGGAACCTTTGGCTACAGCGATTTATAATGTGAGTTCAGTTTAGTAAATTTTCTTAGTTTATTTCCAAATAAAATCATTTTACAGTCACGTTATACCCCCCCCCCCACCATACAAACTCCACTATATGATGTTTATACTCGATAGAAATCGTAAAATTCACTCTTTTTTCATTATGTAAACCCCATCCTCCCTTCCCGCCCTGTTTATGACTTTAATTCTGTTTTTGATCAATTCTGTATCTTACCTCAAATCTAGTGTCAACTTTCTGTCAATCCCTTTATATACTGTTTTCACCGCTATGGCTTGACTTACAGATTTTCCGCAAAGATTTAAATAGCTGATAATTACTGACACCCTTTAAAGTACATCCGGCATTGCTAAATATACAAGAATTTGGATAGCAAAAGCTTACGCTGAAAAGGGATAGTTTTTCCCGTCGAGTTAAAAACAGTTTCATGCAGAAAGAGATTGCGTTAATTAAGCTAAGCCTACGCAACCTGTATGGCAGAGGGAAATGAGTTATTTCAAAATTAAATATATATAAAAATATTTTTAGGACATTATGTAAAAGGGGGAGGCGGGGAAGGGGCATTGCCTCGCTTCTAACAGCTTCGTTGTAAGGTGAAAACAAACTGTTTCTTCGCGTGAACTGCAAAGAGATTGTTGCTTGTGTTCGCTAGCGTGCCATTTATGTAGACACTGATTTGACGAAATAAATTACATTTCATATATATATATATATATTATATATATATATATATATATATATATATATATATATATATATATATATATATATATATATATATATATATATATATATATATATATATATATATATATATATATATATTATATATATATATATATATATATATATATATATATATATATATATATATATATATATATATATATATATATATATGTATCTTTATATATATATTTATATATATATAACCCTGACGTTTAGTGTTTGTTTAGCTTTTAATTATACCATATTTATGGCTGGATATTTTGAGATCTATATTTTAAATCATTGGCCTGGATTTCATGCAGCTTTTGACCCTAAAGAATAATGCTAGTTTTTTTTAACTTTAAACACACCTTAGCTCTTTTTGCTTTACTGAAAAGGAGGGAGGGGGCTTCTTAGAATGGGATGAATATACCTGTGATCTATTAAAAGACATTGAGAATAAGAAGGAGACCACTAATATCACCAAGGAAATTAAAGACATTGTGTTATAGATTTCAGAAATAAAGTTCCATATATTTATTATTTTCTTAGGCTTAAGAGTCGAGGTTTAAGAATTTTAAGAGACTATTTTCCCTATTTTAATATATTTATTCACATGACTACTGACTCAATATGGATACAACCTGATAACCAAAATTCAGTATTTGTTATGTAACAGAAACTTCACAGAAAATTAACACTGTCCCTCCTACAGGTAAAGGTTAGGCTAGATCGTTTTCAGACTGAACAAAGCAAATGGGAAAAACATGAAATGGGTTTATAAAAGAATAAATAAAAAACAATAACACACGCAATTTAAGGGAAAATGAGAGGAGAGAGGACTCCAGGGAGGAGAGAGAGTGTCTTTGAGAGACGGAGAGCAGTTTTTGGTCAACAACTCAACATTAACTTTTTTTTCCGGTGGATCGTTAAGACTGAACAATGCAAATGGGGAAAAACATGAAACGGGTTATAAAAGAATAGAATAAAAAAACAATAACACCCGCAGTTTAAGGAAAATGAGAGAAGAGGACTCCAGGAGGGAGGGAGTGTCTTTAAGGGACGGAGGGCAATTTTTTGGTCAACAGCTCAACATTAACGTTTTTTTCAACTGTTACATTTATAATTCATTTTTCGTTGTGCAAAGCAGTAGTTTTTAAGTGTAGATTTATGTTACCCAACCTCCTTAAGTGAAAATGATTTTCTAAGAAAGTGAGCTGTATTTGTTAGAGTTTCAGAAACATTACATATTTATTTAATTTAAGCCCTTTTTTTCAGCTATAATAATGTTTGGTGTGATTGACACAGAATATATTGGTCTGAAATATTCCTCAACTGGCATTATTTTCGAAGCAGCTTTCTTACTCCTAGACGATCAACGGTTTGAAATTCATAGCTATAAATGGAACTTTAGATACAATATGTATAAGTACGAGAAAAACAGATGGAGTCAAACATTAAATTTTATAAATCGAAACGGCTTTTACGTTAAAACCATAAGACCACGTAATGAAAATGGCTATGAAATAAAACATGTACAAGAGGAAATTCAGGAAATATGCAGTTTTTTTGGTGTGCAAGCAGTATATGTTAAGGGAAACGTTCCAATTGATAAACTCTTACTAGAAAAATGTGATAAAGTCATAGCATTATTCAATTTAGAAGACTTCAAATGTGAGAAATACCTGCATTCAGTACATGATCCGGAAGATGAAGTTAGATATTTTGCTCAATGGGTGCCAGAAAAGATGCCTGGCATGGAAAAATGCATCAGATATCCAAAGACCTAAGCTCTTGCTCTTCCTCATATCAAATGGATTAAGCTATTTTTTTTTAAATATGTCAGTATGTATTTTTTCAAAATGTTTTTTAATATGTTTAAGCAATAAACATCTTAACCCTCAGCCGTCTTTATTCTTTAGAATAGTTCATCGCCATGAAAATTACACTTTCAGATTAAGCATGCCAGGGAACACACTTTCAAGTTCAGCTTGTTGGAGAACCCTAAATAGTCATCCCTAAAAGGGCAAGTTAACCCTAAAAGGTTAAAGAATTTTTCTGAAATCACACTTTCAGATTCGGCATGTCAGGGAACACACTTTCAGGTTCGATATGTAGGACCTTCAGGTTCAGCATGTTGGAGAACCCTAAATAGTCATCCCTAAAAAGGCAAGTTAATCCTAAAAGGTTAAAGAATTTTTCTGAAATCACACTTTCAGATCCAGCATGTCAGGGAACACTTTCAGGTTCAGCATGTAGGAGAACCCTAAATGCTCATCCCTAAAAAGGTAAGTTAACCCTAAATGGTTAAAGAATTTTCTCTAAAATCACGCTTTCAGATTCGGCATGTCAGGGAACACACTTTCAGGTTCGAAATGTAGAACCTTCAGGTTCAGCATGTTGGAGAACCCTAAATAGTCATCCCTAAAGAGGCAAGTTAACCCTAAAAGGTTAAAGAATTTTCTGAAATCACACTTTCAGATCCAGCATGTCAGGGAACACTTTCAGGTTCAGTATGTAGGAGAACCCTAAATGCTCATCCCTAAAAAGGTAAGTTAACCCTAAATGGTCAAAGAATTTCTCTGAAATTACATTTTCAGATCCAGCATGTCAGATAAGTCATATATTACTTTTCATCTTCTTTTATATCCCAACACCAAATTTCGCAATGAAAAAGAAATATGTTACAGATCAATTCTAATTTTTTTTCCTGAGGAAATAAAAAGCTTCCACTTCAGTTCTTAATTTCTCAAAGACATAAAAAATGTAAAGTTCTGTTCTAAATTTTTCCATAGAAGATAGGAAAAGTCATACTATGATTTTGAATATTTTCCATGAAGATAATAAAAAAGCTTCACATTAATTCAAATTTTCTCAATGAAGTGAAGAAAACTTCAAGTTCTCTTCTGAATTTTCTCAATGAAAAAGAAATTAGTTACAAATCAATTCTAATTTTTCCATGAAAATATAAAAGCTTCCAATTCAGTTCTGATTTATCTCAAAGAGATGAAAAAAATTAAAGATCTGTTCTAAATTTTTCCATAGAAGATAGAAAAAGTTATACCTTAGTTGTGAATATTTTCAATGAAGATATAAAGCTCCACTTTAATTTTAAATTTAATTTTCAATGAAGTGAAGAAAAGTTCAAGCTCTTCTGAATTTACTCAATGAAAGAGAAATTAGTTACAGATCAATTCTAATTTTTCCAAGAAAATAGAATGCTTCCACTACAGTTCTTAATTATCAAAGACATAAAAAATTTAAAGTTCTGTTCTAAATTTTTCCATAGAAGGTAGGAAAAGTCATACTATGATTCTGATTATTTTCCATGAAGATAAAAAGTTTCACTTTAATTCTAAATTTTCTTAAATTCAGTTCCGATTTTTCTCAAAGAGATGAAAAAATTTTAAAGTTCTCTTCTGAATTTTTTCCCTGAGAAGAGAAAAGGTTCCACTTTAATTCTGAGTTTTCACAGCGAAATGAAGAAACGTTCAAGTTCTCTTCTGAATTTTCTCAAAGAAAATAAAAAAGTTATAGTTCAATTCTAATTTTTTCCAAAGAAAATAAAAATCTCCGACTTTTTAATAAACATTCTAAACGTTTGACATGCTAACGTTTCCTAAAATAATAGAAATATAACAAAGTAATGCATAAAATATTTTTATTGAAGTAACAACATGTAGAATATTAACATAAAAATATGTTACAGACATTATTATACATTATTAACACCATTGAACAACTTTGAACATTCTGAATCTGTTCCATAAAATAATTTATCATGTTCTCTCTTGATACTAGAGTTACTCACTTCTCTTAGTTCATAACCACTTGAATAATCATTCCTCCATTTGGAGTCATACAATTTTCACTGGGATGTCACCTACTGATTCAATACACGTTTCATCCTTGGTATTATTTGATTCATTGACTATATGATCAATAGTAGTAATAATGCACACTTGTGCTTCATTTTCCAATCAATTTATCATTATATTCATTAGTGATATTGTCTGCCAATGCTCTTTTTATTTTTCCGGCAATTTCACTGTCTATTATCACATTATTTTTACAGAGGTAACAGTTCTGGCACGTTGACAAGATATGGTTTATAATGTTGGTGCAGCAGTAGGCCTTTTTTTCCTTTCTGCTTTCATTCGAATGCTAATACCGGAAAGATGACAATAAGATCCATCATCGGTTAACATCTTACCAGAACCATTAGCTAGAAGTTGCCCATCTTTCTCAACTATTATTTTTATGTTGTCATTCGCTTTGAGTGCAATCATCTCCGGAGATCTGAATCTGGCATATCCACCCGCATAAAAGTTGAATTTTTTTGGTACTCCAAAGGAATTTAACTCTTCACTGTCATGACAACATAGGCATACATTCCCAATAAGATCTCTACTACTACTTGTTTCATAGTTCAAATATATCTCTTTGTCAACATTAAATGCAACAATAACACTATCATGTGCACAAACTTTCTTCGAATAATTCATTTTCACTTTTTTAAAGATATAAGTTATGTGTTTATCCCTCATGTGATATGAGTTATGTGTGAAGATAACTTGAAGTTTTCTTCACTTCATTGAGAAAATTTGAATTAATGTGAAGCTTTTTTATCTTCATGGAACATATTCAAAATCATAGTATGACTTTTCCTATCTTCTATGGAAAAATTTAGAACAGAACTTTACATTTTTTTATGTCTTTGAAAAATTAAGAACTGAAGTGGAAGCTTTTTTCATTTTCTTTGGCAAATTTCAGAATTGAGTTAACTTTTCCTTTTCTTTAAGAAAATTCAGAAGAGAACTTGAAGATTTTGCATTTCTTCGAGAAAAACTCAGAATTAAAGTGGAGCTCCTTATCTTCATAGTGAATATTCACGATCAAAGTATAACTTTTTTCTATCTTCTATGAAAAATTTGGAACAGAACTTTAAATTTTTCATCTCTTTGAGAAAAATTGGAAATGAATTTAAGAAGATTTAGAATTAAAGTGAAACTTATTATCTTCATGGAAAATATTCAGAATCATAGTATGACTTTTCATATCTTCTATGGAAAAATTTAGAACAGAAATTTAAAATTTTTATGTCTTTGAGAAATTAAGAACTGTAGTGGAAGCCTTTTTCATTTTCTTTGGTAAATTTCAGAATTGAGCTAACTTTTTCTCTTCTTTAAGAAAATTCAGAAGAGAACTTGAAAATTTTGCACTTCTTCGAGAAAACTCAGAATTAAAGTGGAGCTCCTTATCTTCATGGTGAATATTCACGATCAAAGTATAACTTTTTTCTATCTTCTATGAAAAATTTGCAACAGGACTTTAAATTTTTCATCTCTTTGAGAAACATTGGAACTGAAGTGGAACCTTCTTATTTTCTCAGGAAAAAAATTAGAATTTATCTGTAACATATTTCATTTTCATTGCGAAATTTGGTGTTGGGATATAAAAGAAGTTGAAAAGTAATGTATGACTTCTCTGACATGCTGGATCTGAAAGTTTAATTTCAGAGAAATTCTTTGACCATTTAGGGTTAACTTACCTTTTTAGGGATAAGCATTTAGGGTTCTCCTACCTGCTGAACCTGAAAGTGTGTTCCCTGACATGCTGGATCTGAAAGCGTAATTTCAGAGACATTCTTTAACCTTTTAGGGTTAACTTGCCTTTTTAGGGATGACCATTTAGGGTTCTCCAACATGCTGAACCTGAAAGTCCTACATGTCGAACCTGAAAGTGTGTTCCCTGACATGCCGAATCTGAAAGTGTGATTTCAGAAAAATTCTTTAACCATTTAGGGTTAACTTACCTTTTTAGGGATGAGTATTTAGGGTTCTCCTACATGCTGAACCTGAAAGTAATATCAGAATTGAGCTAACTTTTTCTCTTCTTTAAGAAAATTCAGAAGAGAACTTGAAAATTTTGCCCTTCTTCAAGAAAACTCAGAATTAACGTGGAGCTCCTTATCTTCATGGTGAATATTCACGATCAAAGTATAACTTTTTTCTATCTTCTATGAAAAATTTGGAACAGGACTTTAAATTTTTCATCTCTTTGAGAAACATTGGAACTGAAGTTGAACCTTTTTATTTTCTCAGGAAAAAATTAGAATTTATCTGTAACATATTTCTTTTTCATTGCAAAATTTGGTGTTGGGATATAAAAGAAGTTGAAAAGTAATGTATGACTTCTCTGACTTGCTGGATCTGAAAATGTAATTTCAGAGAAATTCTTTAACCATTTAGGGTTAACTTACCTTTTTAGGGATGAGCATTTAGGGTTCTCCTACATGCTGAGCCTGAAAGTGTGTTCCCTGACATGCTGGATCTGAAAGTTTAATTTCAGAGAAATTCTTTAACCTTTTAGGGTTAACTTGCCTTTTTAGGGATGACCATTTAGGGTTCTCCAACAAGCTGAACCTGAAAGTCCGAAATGTCGAACCTGAAAGTGTGTTTCTCTGACATGCCGAATCTGAAAGTGTGATTTCAGAAAAATTCTTTAACCATTTAGGTTTAACTTACCTTTTTAGGGATGAGCATTTAGGGTTCTCCTACATGCTGAGCCTGAAAGTGTGCTCCCTGACATGCTGGATCTGAAAGTGTAATTTCAGAGAAATTCTTTAACCTTTTAGGGTTAACTTGCCTTTTTAGGGATGACTGTTTAGGGTTCTCCAACATGCTGAACCTGAAGGTCCTACATGTCGAAACTGAAAGTGTGTTTCCTGACATGTCGAATCTGAAAGTGTGATTTCAGAAAAATTCTTTAAACTTTTAGGGTTAACTTGCCTTTTTAGGGATGACCATTTAGGGTTCTCCAACATGCTGATCCTGAAGGTCCTACATCTCGAACCTGAAAGTGTGTTCCCTGACATGCCGAATCTGAAAGTGTGATTTCAGAAAAATTCTTTGACCTTTTAGGGTAAACTTGCATTTTTAGGGATGACTATTTAGGGTTCTCCAACATGCTGAACTTGAAAGTGTGTTCCCTGACATGCTTAATCTGAAAGTGTAATTTTCATGGCGATGAACTATTCTAAAGAATAAAGACGGCTGAATGTTAAGATGTTTATTGCTTAAACATATTAAAAAACATTTTGAAAAATACATATTGACATATTTTAAAAAAATAGCTTAATCCATTTGATATTAGGAAGAGCAAGAGTTTAGGTGTTTGGATATCTGGTGCATTTTTCCATGCCAGGCATCTTTTCAGGCACCCATTGAGCGAAATATCTAACTTCATCTTCCGGTTCATGTACTGAATGTACTGAATGCTTGTTTTCACCTTACAACGAAGCTGTTAGAAGCGAGGCAATGCCCCTTCCCCGCCTCCCCCTTTTACATAATGTCTAAAAATTTTTATATATATTTAATTTTGAAATAACTCATTTCTCTCTGCCATACAGGTTGCGTAGGCTTAGCTTAATTAACGCAATCTCTTTCTGCATGAAACTGTTTTTAACTCGACGGGAAAAACTATCCCTTTTCAGCGTAATCTTTTGCTATCCAAATTCTTGTATATTTAGCAATGCCGGATGTACTTTAAAGGGTGTCAGTAATTATCAGCTATTTAAATCTTTGCGGGGAATCTGAAAGTCAAGCCATAGCGGTGAAAACAGTATATTAAGGGATTGACTGAAAGTTGACACTGGATTTTAGGTAAGATACAGAATTTATCAAAAACAGAATTAAAGTCATAAACAGGGGGGAAGAGAGGATGGGGTTTACATAATGGAAAAAGAGCGTATTTTACGCTTTCTATCGAGTATAAACATCATATATTGGAGTTTGTATTGTGGGGGGGGGTATACCCTGAATTTGAATTTACTGGAGTGGTGACTATGTAAAATGATTTTATTTGGAAATAAACTAAGAAAATTTACTAAACTGAACTCACATTATAAATCGCTGTAGCAAAAGCTTCCAAGTCAGTAATATTTGATCCTATATCCATAATGTCTTGAGACTATCTATATGATAATTTAACTCATGTCCGTTATATATTTAGACTCATGTCCGTTATATACAAAATTTCAAGGGCAACTTGTGATGTAATGGGAAACCTTACATAACTTCCCTGATTGGCTTAGAGAAAGACACGTGATCTTGTCCCGTTAAAATCGATAATTCCCCGCCGATTATCTAAATCAAGTTCTCAGAAATCCACTTCCCCCTCTTGTTCTAGATCAATACATCTCTTCCCCTTAGTGCGCATGTGCAAACTTCGCCATGGAGTCATTACACCTATCAATTGACCTTGACCCCATTAGACTCGATCGATAATCCTTGAAAATACATCAAATTGAGAAAAATCCTGTTTTTTCATTCTCAGTGACAAAACCATAAAAACATGCATAAATTATGTGGGATCCGGAGATATTATGCCCTTCCTACTGTTGCCTATAATATGCTTCTTCCACTCTTCCATGGTTAACTATGACTGTCTTTTTCCATCGTTAATCTTTTAGCACTAAGGGAAAGGAAAATAGATTTCAAATTAATATCGAAATTTGTTGTTGTTTTTTTTCAAAATGTAATAGTTGATGGAGTATTACTCAACCGCACAAGACTTTTCCAGGTAGAAGTTGTTTTCTACCATGGTTAATTTTGAAATTAAATAAGCAAAAGGTGGTTATATTCCACTCGCATTAACAAATAAGGATAAAAGAATTTGAAAATTCATGGTACTACACAAGAGGATTTTTGTAAATGGTGCACCCTCCGTACGATCTTCATGTGACAATGTTTGAAATAAAGTTTCTAAATGTATATAAAATTAAAAAAAGTATAATTTACCTGTTAAAAAGGAGAGAATCAAATTTGGCCGGGGCCAAACTGATAAAAATGGAGGCTTTAGGGGCATTTGCTCGAGAGAATACAATTCGACTTTAAAAGGGATGAAAATAAAAGCACCAGCCTTAGGTCGGGGTCTTGGCTGAGACACACAATCTCTGACGTTTAAGGCGTATGGTGGCTTATTTTCTGGGGAGACGGGTTTTTTGGGCTAGAGAATGCAATTTGAAAAAGCATAATAAAGTAGTTTTGGATAAAAAGGTTTTGTCCAGCCTGTGGGAATAAATATAGAATGGAGCTAAAAAATTCAGACTTCAGAAGGAAATTGAAAGGAAATTCACCTCAAGAGAAAAACAAAGGAAATCAGCGTTTGAAACTAGATGAGAACTTGGACGAAGGTTGTTTTTTTGGGCAATGGAATATATTATAAAATTCAAGAAATACAAAGAATCTGAAAAATTCAAAGTTAGGAGGGAACTTTGAAAAAAAGGTAGCATAAATCAATAAAAGAAAGGGTTTTTACATATTTTTTGAGACAGAAGAAGGGTATTTTTAATTTCAAAGGAAAATATTCAGGCTTTGTTTTAGAGAGGAAGGAGGGTGCCAATCATTAATCAATGTAAAATGGTCCAAACCTAGCAATATGGGAAGGGGGTTAGCAGTCAGCTCCGCAAGTCTTTCTTAGGTTAAATTTATCCATTCGTAAAAATATGGGGGGCCCAACGTGACAAGTGCACCAGAAAGAAAAATCTTGGGGGAAGGGGAAAATGTGACAAGGGCGCCAATAATTGACCAAATTGACAAATTTATGTTAAAAAGAGGTGAAAAACAGAAAAAAAAAACAAGGAATGAGGGTTCCAGAAAAAATCTTGGAGGGGGGGGGCGCGGGTTACGCCTGCCCCTGGATCCACCAGTGGTCATTGGCAAGCTTCCGTCCTTCATCCCTAAACATGTTCTATAGACCTTAACCGATTTCTCAAGGTTATTGTTTAGTATGCCGTAAGTCAAACGAGCTATTAAAACTATCCTTAGACAACCCCAGTGGAGAACATTTTTCATTTCTTCCTCAAATCGTCAAAAAAAGTGGTTAATAACTATATTTTATCTTTTATCATCTTTTTTATAAAGTGGCTTAATTAACATTTTACCGAAATTACTAGGGCACTACCCTTTTTATAAAAATTCATTCATGATTTTCAGTAGCTTATCTTTAATGTCCTAACTACTTTCTATCAATAATTTGTTTTCCATACTGTTACCAAGGTACTGGCAGAATTATCAAGTTGTTTAGACGGGGGGGATTATAGGCGGGTATGTCTGGGCTTTGAAGTTGCTCTCTTTTGATTTGAATTTGGTGTAACCAATTTGAATAAAAGTAGTATAATAAAAGAGAAAAGCGTATTAATTTGAATCACTGTATATATAATTAGGCAGTAAGTTTACCGCAGATGATTTCTGGCTGTTCATTCTCGGTGCAAACGAAAAGCTCCTCCCACTTATTCATGCATTAGCGGGTTAGTATGTATGCGTCAATCAATGAGAAATGGTTCGAAATTGTATTATTCGTAATTGAGAAAGCAGAAAAAAAAACTTAGTGAGACGGCCAAGTGGTTTGCAACTGTCCCATCTCACAGGTATGACTTAATTTATATACAAATTATGACTTAATTATTATTTATATACATATACAGTGGACTTAACTGATTGGCCTATGTAGGATTTCTAAAAAAGGGGGCGGAGGTTGATGAAATTTGTGGAAATAAGGAATTTTTTTTCTTCTAATAACTGGTGGAATAGATGTGATGGTTTCAGGGATGGATCCAGGACTTGTTTGGGGGGGGGGGGGCAAAATAGGTTGATCCGATAAACTTACGTTAGGAGCAAGTTTAATTAATGCAAACTTGCGTTAATTAGGTAAATTACATTACTTTAGACTACGTTAGGGGGCGCCCCCCTCTGGATCCGCCACTGGATGGTTTATAATTTTTTTTTTCATCACGTCGTGAAATTTATTTTCTCGATTTTAGTTCCTGTGAAACTTGAAAAAGGCTTATTACCTGTTTTGGTGGAGAGCCGAGATAAGACTAGTTTCGTTTTCAATCAATGTTTTCCTATGAAATGGACATACCTTTCCTGAACTTTAAAGAATAAACATCTCTGTTTGAAAATCTTTGCACTTTGTGAATTTAGATAGCGATAAGGGTTCCTGATTGAGACCAATTTTAGGACTTGGGTTCTGATTATTGGCTGCTGTGGTAAAAGTTGCCACAATAGCCCTACCCTAGTAAATACCAAACGTCTGTTAAGAAGTGTTTTTCGAAAAATTCTTAGGGAGTTTTCAGAAAATTGAAGGACATCACACATTTTAGTGGCAGACCCAAAATTTTACGGGGCTTTAGGCTAGAAAAGCTCCTATTATAGAATATATTCTTCCAGTTTGTTTACCAGAAAATAAATAAAATGCATCTCTTACTGCTGAGTCTGTATAATCTTAAACCTTTTACGGCACAATTTCTAAAATATTTCTAAACTTTTTTCTAAAGGGGAACTATAAGAAGTAGTATATTTTTAGCTATATATTTCAAAAAATTTCAGCCGCTAAATTTTACATTTGATTTTCCAGGGCAACAGAATGGCTAACAGTATTAATATTAAATTATTCAATAATAATTTCTGGTCGTTTTGAGTTATTGTAGGCTTCTATTTCTACTGATCTTAAGTTTAATATGGCCTTTACTTTTCTTTAAAAAAACTTTCTTTTTCGTAAAGTTTTCGTAGTATATATATATATATATATATATATATATATATATATATATATATATATATATATATATATATATATATATATATATATATATATATATATATATATATATATATATGTATATATATATATATATATATATATATATATATATATATATATATATATATATATATATATATATATATATATATATATAATATCAAAGCTCCTCTCATTTGATCTGCCATTAGCGGTCCAATTACCCTGGAACACGTATTTTGGCAGAAACTTTCTCAAAATGCCTTTAAAACTAACTCGAGACTTCGAAACATACTTGTAATTCCTATAAATGTCTGAACTAATTATATATATATATATATATATATATATATATATATATATATATATATATATATATATATATATATATATATATATATATATATATATATATATATATATATATATATATATATATATATATATATATATATATATATATATATATATATATATATATATATATATATATATAAAGCTCCTATATATGATATATATAGTTACCCTGGATATATATAGAAACTTTCTCAAAATGCCTTTAAAACTATACAAATACTATATGTAACTATATATATATATATATATATATATATATATATATATATATATATATATATATATATATATATATATATATATATATATATATATATATATATATATATATATATATATATATATATATATATAGCTCCTCTCATTTGATCTGCAATTAGCGGTCCAATTACCCTGGAACATGTATTTTGGCAGAAACTTTCTCAAAATGCCTTTGAAACCTACTTGAGACTTCGAAACCTACTTTTAATTTCTAAAAACATTTAATAATAACATTGCACTACTAATTACCGATTTTCATATATGTGTTGGAATAAATCAATTTAAAATTAGTTTCTTCAAAATTAAGTTTCACGTTCAAGAGAAATCTGACTTGTCTACCCGTGAAAAGATCTAATGTCGCTTATGTTTATACGTTCTCTGGAGCACTCGCATCTCGGTTCGGGTTTTTATAATGGGTGAGATAGGGAAAGATCATACTGCTAATTATATATGCAGTGATTTGAATTAAGTAAATCGAATTATTGATTCAAACATGGCCAAGCGACACGTTTTTTTTTTTTTTTTACGAAGGTTTTCATTCAATATCATTGTAATTGGCTTTTTATTATTATTCACACCCGTAAAAATCGTATTCATCAATTTCAACTGTCTTTACATCAATTTATTTATCACCAATCAATTTTTCTAATAAATCCCGTAGTATTTTTTATTTCAATACTATAATAGCCTATAATGTCATAATGCTATTTTGGTATCCATTTATTCATCTCAATTGATATTTATGTTTATTTTCATCAGCTATATTTGTTTTTTACTATTTATACTATATACTAGTTTTTATTTTAAAACTGTAATAACGTTCAACACTACAATGCTATTTGTTTTCTTTTTATTCATTATCGATGAATTTTTTGTCCATTATATTAATTGTCATAACATATTTATTGCTTTACACTTGTTGTTTTCTTTAGTCAGCTGCTAATGCACGGGAAAGTGTTACCTCAATACCATTGGAAAATGAGCCCCTTGAGGCACCAAAGCCAGCTGACATTGACCCTGACAGTGGTACAGCAAGTAAAGGTAATAGATTGGATAGTTATTGTTGAATTAAACATAGTCTTCCCCTTCCAATGGTGGCGCAGTGGAATTTATATTAGCTTGGCAACACGAGACCCAGAGACGGATCTCAGTTGCAGCAATCCTCCCCCCGAAGGGCACATAATTTGATTTCGGTGATGAAATTATGCAAAAAATATCTCCATAATAATCCAAACAAGAAGAAGAAGAGAAAGAAGGTCTTGCACTAATATAGAGCATAGAAATTTTAAATTTTTATTTTCCAGGCAGATACCAAGGATTTTTTTTTTTTTTTAAGGGGGGTGGCATTCATACAAAAACGAATTTCTTTTGACAATGAGAAATAAGTCCTCGGTTGTTCATTCAAATTTGAGATTCTGGGGGGGGGGGCTAGCAGGGAAGCCCTCCCTTACCTTCGCTCCGGTTATTTTTGACCTTTCTTAAGGCATTATTAATCAAAGATTATTGCAAATATTCAACAGAAAAACAGCAAATTAAATTCCATGAATATAATTAAAAACAATAGTGTAAGATATTAGGAATAAGAAATAAAAATAATCAAGCAGTTCGTTGTAACAAACTGTAAGTAAGGAGCCATGTGGCTCAATAGCAACAAAAACTGTAAGAAACAGAGTCTCAATAATGTTAGATACATTAAAAGAATCGAATTTTGATGCTTATTCAAAATATATAAAATTCGTGAAGTTTAATGTTACCCATCAAAAGTTACGAGCCTGAGAAAATTTGTCTAATTTCGAAAAAGGATCTTAAACCTTAAATTGATCTTGATGAAAATCATTCCATGACACTCAGCATATCAGAGAGCCCTACTGTAGAGGTTCCAACCTCCTATATGCCAAAATAGGGAATTTTGGATTTTTTGCCAGAAGCAAGATAATGGATGCATGTCTTTTTTCCAGGTGTGATCGTATCGAAACAGTAATCCTAAAGAATCGGGAGAGTGCTCATTTGATCGGAAATCAAAAGTTTTAGTGTCCTTTTTAAGTGACCGAAAATATTAGAGGGTTGCAAGCCCCCCTCCCACCCTCCTTTTCCCCCAAAGTTGCCCGACCAAAATTTTAAGATAACCATTTTATTCAACATGGTCAAAAGATCTAATAGCTATGTCTCTGAGGATAACTTGCCCCACACAGCCCCCGGGGGAAGGGCTGCAAGTTATAAGCTTTGCCCATTGTTTAAATATAGTATTGGCTATCGGGAAGCATAAAGATATTTTCGGGGGTGGGATTATTCTGGTGGGGTGCGTGCGTGGGAGGATCTTTTCATGGATGAATGTTTGTGGGGGGAAGGGTATTTTCCATGGAGGGGAGCTGGATTTCCCGGCATTAATTAAAAAACTATCCGAAATTAAATGCAAAAAGATTAGTTTTTTCAACCGAAAGTAAGGAGAAAAATAAAAAATTGAAACGAGTAGAAATTATTGCATATATGATGGGGGCTGCCATCTCCTCAATATATCGCTCTTTACGCTAAAGTGTTTTGTGAATTTTTAAAAAAGCTTATATTCTAATTAGACGGTTCTTGCGTATCAGGAGTCATTCTTAAATAATTGGAACAAACATTCAAACTTCAGTGTAAAGAGGGAAGTATTGAAGAGGGGGCAGCCCCTCTCACATACGCAATAATTTCTGTCAGTTTTAAGTTTTAATGCTGCTCCTTGCTTTCAGTTGAAAAAAACTTGTTTTATATTAATTCTAGCTATCAAGAAGCGCAGGTGTAAGCTATTTTGAATTAAGTGCCACGATTTTGATAGTAGTGAGAAATTGCTGTAGTAATTAAACAAAGGAATAATTCAAAGAACGTTTGGGTAAAAGAGAAGATTAATTGCTGTTTATGTATCAAAATAAAAAATGGCCATCTGTTTGTTGAATGAAAAATTTCTACACCTATATGTAAGCAAAAAAAATAAAAAAAAAAAACGTCCCGAAACCACACTGGTTGTACATGGCTCACGACAAAAAAAAAACGAAGAGGAAAATCAAACAGTTCGTGGTAACGAACTGTAAGTAAGGAGCGGTCCGGCTCAATAGTAACCGAAACTCTAAAAAACGAGGGGCTGTCCCCTCCTCAAAGCCTCGCTCTTTACGCTAAAGTTTTTCATTCTTTTAAAAAAATAGAGTTGTGAAAAAGAGTCAAACTTTAGCGTAAAGAGCGAGGCGTTGAAGAGATGACAGCACCTTTCATGTACGGAATAATTTCTGTTTGTTTTAAGTTTTAATGTCACTCCTTACTTTCAGTAAAAAGAAACCTATTCTTTTTTAATTTAAGAAAAAACAAGGATAACTCTCAGCCAATGAATAAAACGAAAAGACAAAGCAGATATTTCGGCAAAGCCTTCCAGTAAGTCGTACTTAGTACAAAAAATAACATTTTGAGTGAACCAGAACGATGAGAAAATAATGACTGGAGAAAACCAAACCACACATGATAGACCATACAAAATTGGATTAAGCTTAAATTTCTTCATTGGGGATTAAAGCAGCCGTGAAGGCTGCTACCCTGTTACCTGATGAAGGTTACCCCTTCTATTGAATAATTCGAACACAATGAAAATCAATATTTCTAAAGAAAAATATATCTGTCTTGAATAAAAAGTAAAAATTTAAATAAAAATCGGAAAATAGATTGCATAAATTCAACTAGGAATTCTTGCGTCTATCATTAATTGTATTTTGCTCTTGTTAATATGATAGAATTAATAGGCCTAGAGTACACAAACTCTAGTGTATATGCTTAGCGTCACCTTATTTGACGAATATATTTTATTTATTCCGAATCTTTACAAATAAATATTTACTTAGTCTTGGTGAAACAGCAAATTTCGTATGAGAAAATAAATCAGTTTATACATAGCAATACTCCAGAAATTTCAGGAAAAAAGAACAGTATCCCTACAACAGACAAGAGTCAAAGTTGTTTCAGCCTCAGTACATGAAGATACATAATTTGATATACAAATTAGACATACAAATTAGTGTAGTAGTGAATTAAGGGGGGAAAAGACAAAGATAGAAAATACATTACACTTATTAAAATATCACTATAGATACCACAGTAAGTTCTATAAAAAGTTGTCTAAGTAAGCTTTACCAATATCCTCAATAATTCGATGCATGTTAGCATTTTTCTGACACCACCTAATTGGAAGAGATTTGAAAAGGGGAGTTCTATGGGAAATAGGGAATGGGAGTTCTATGGGAATTCTATATGGATTCTATAGGAATTCTACGAAGTAAAATAACAATTTTAGCGTCCTGTTTCTTTACTTTTTTGATCATATACTCACCTGAAAAATTGAATGGAAGCTAAAACGAGGAGTTACATTCAAAATGAGGTCGGCCTAGAAATTTATCAAGTGTAAAAAGCTGTGAATAATATATATACTGAAATATTTTGTTTAAAAAAAAGAATAAATTTGCCTTTTTTGGAATCTTATAAGCAATACCATATCTGAGCCTCTCTAACGTGGAGGAGGGGAGAGGGTCAAATATGGTAAAAAAAATTGTCTTGTTGTTTTTTTTTATTACTTAACAACGCATAGACACTCAATTAACATCACATTATTTCGTTCATTAAATAAAAAAGCAAGTTTTTTAACTGACAGTAAGGAATAACGTTAAAACTTAAAACGAACAGAAATTATTCCGTATATGAAAGGGGCTGCCCCTCCTCAACGCCTCGCTCTTTATGCTAAAGTTTTTTATTGTTTAAAAAAAAATAGAGTTGTGAGAAAGTCAAACTTTAACGTAAAGAGCGAGGCGTTGTGGAGGGACAGCCCCTTGCATATACGGAATAGTTTCTGTTCGTTTTAAGTTTTAACGTCGTTCCTTACTATCAGTTAAAAAAAACTTGTTTTTTTTATTTAATTTTTGAACATTTTTGAATTAATGTAGGTTTTGATTTTGGCTCACCATACATGAATAATTAAAACAAAATTTGCATATTAATTTTACTTTTATTTGGTTAAATGGGCTTTCTCGAAACTTGTTTAATTTTATTTACGAACGTTTTTGTTAATAATAAATATACGTAACTTACGAATTAACTTACGTAACGAACTTCTATATTCATAGATTTTTAATACGTATATTAGGGGGTTCGCCCCCTAGACAATACCTTGCACTTTAAGCTAAAGTTAGAATTTTGTTCCAATTCTTTAAAAATGACCCCTTAATAACAAAGGCCGTTAATTAGAATAAATAGCTCTTATTAAAGTACTAAAAAATCTTTGGCTTAAAGAGTGAGATATTGACTAGGGGGTGAAGCCAATCATATACGTGATATTTTCTGTTCGTTTTAAGTTTTGATGTTGCTCCTTACTTTCAGTTGAAAAACTTGTTTTTTTATTTAATTTCTCATCTTTTTCTTTAATAATGCTGATAAATCCGGCTCCCCCTTCATAGAAATGTCCCTTCCCCCATGAAAACTTCCTTCATGGAAAGATCCTCCCATATAACCCCCGACCCAGCCTCCCCCCCCACCTACCAGAAAAAATCCCCCTGAAAACGTCTGTATACTTCCCAATAACCAATACTATACGTTAAAATTGGGTAAAGTTCATAACTTTCAGCCCTCCCCCCGGGGACTTCGAGGAATTAAGTCATCCTAAAAGACATAGTTATCAAATTTTCGGACCATGCTGAACAAAATGGCTGTCTCAAACTTTGATCGGGTGACTTTGGGAAAAAAATAAGCGTGGGAGGGGGCCTAGTTGCCCTCCATTTTTTCGGTCACTGAAAAGGGGCACTAGAACTTTTTAATTTCAGTTCCAATGAGCCCTCCCACGATATTTCTAGGACCACTGGGTCGATACGATCACCCCTGGGAAAGAAAAAACAAAAAAAAAAAAAAACAAATAAACTCGCATCCGTGATCTTTGATCTTTGTAGATAGGTGCTTGAAACCTCTACAGTAGGGCTCTCTGATACGCTGAATATGATAGTGTGATGTTCATTAAGGTTCTATAACTTTTAAGGGGTATTTCCCCCTTTTTTCTAAAATCACCCAAATTTTCTCAGGCGCGTAACCTTTGATGGGGAAGACTGAACTTGATGAAACTTATATGTTTAAAATCAGCATTAAAATTTGATTCTTTTGATGTGTCTATTGGTATCAAAATTTCGTTTCTTAGAGTTTCGGTTACCATTGAGCCGGGTCGCTCCTTACTTACAGTTGTACACGAACTCTTTGATTATATTTTTTGTATGTGAGGCCTAAATATTTAGAACTGAAATTTAGTCTTTGTTTGGCAGCAAGGCCATACCGAGAGAGGGTTTAAGGGGTTTGAACCCTTCCCCCCCCCCCTGAAATTTTTGTCTGAATCTTAAAACGTAACAAAAGTGGATATAAACAAATTTTGTACGCGTTTTTTGAGGGTTTCTTAGGTTTTTACACTAAAAAACCCTCAAAAAACGCATACAAAATTTTTATATCCATTTCATTTAAGTGTTTTTTTTTTTCAAGTATAAAGTGTTTTTTTTTTTTTTTAATGACCGTTTTTTCCAACTATTAAGAACTATTATTAGGTTAATGTAGTGTTTCATTTAAATGTTTATGATGATCTCTGATCAAAGTTTATGTTCACTGTGCCTTTCATTTATGTTATTTTACTGTGTTCATGGCCGTATATTTGGCTTTCAAATACACTTATCTATCTATCTATATAATATGCAGAATAAATATACCAACCACATTTTGCATGTAGACCCGCTATACTTTACCCCTCCCCGCCCCTAATGTGCAAATCTATAGCCCAAATTTATTTCTAAAGTAACAAAGAAACCAACGAAAAAACCGGTTTGTTCTCGAATTTTACACAGCGTAAACTTGAGCGAGTGGTACATAATACACAAGTACCAAAATTCCTTCCCCCTACGGAAATTAACAAAACACAACTCAAATAAAATTCTTAAATTTGGAAAGCCTTATTTTCCACGGGAGTATTTTTCGGGGGCGGGATATTTTCTGTTGGGGGGGGGGGGGGGTAAACGGCTAGAACCCATGGAAACACCCATGGCCCTGTGGACCAATGAGTCAAATGCACGCCTAACATCGTCTGTTTCTATAAGGAGACTATCTCCAGCTAGTTCAGCTTCCGTCAAGATGTAAACTAATCCATGTAAATGACCGTAAATGCAATACTTCTTGAGGCATTGTGAGGGATAGGATTTTGGCTAATGTAATTTCTGTGTAACACTTTTAAGGAAACTATTTGCTTTCTTAAAGATGAGCTTATTATGCTAAAAGAAATATGATTGTTAAGAAAGTATCTTGTTTTGAAGCAGACACACAGTGGACACTAAATATTATTGTGCTTAAATTTTTGTTCACAGACAGTAATAAGGACCCGTTACCAGGGGAAGTTTAAGTTTCATGTGTGCTATGAAATATTGTAGCCTCAGTAGAAGGGATACAATTTACCATAGACTAGAGGGACACAATGAAATTGATAAATATTTATTCCCCATTTTGTATTTGCTTTTTACTTTAATGCGAAAAAAATGAGATATTAAACAGGATGGCTAGTCTGTAAATTCCGCAGATCTTTGGCGAATTTCAGAGGAGGTCATGTCAAAGTAGCCAAAGCTGGCCTGGAAACTAGCATTCTACAAGAAAACCAGACATTCCAGATAAGGTAGACATGAGAACACATTTTTACATTTTTTCTAAAACACATACACATTTTCTATGTGTATAGAAAAATTAAAGGTTGTAATATGAATGGGAAGGAAGATAGGTATCCATCAGTGCATTGACTTCGGGTGACTACACATGTTACTTTTGTCCCTTTAAATAAATTTTCTTGTCAAAACTGGATAATAACCAGTAATTATTTCTTTCAGATTTCAAGCATATGAAGATAGTGGTCGATTTGAACCAAGTTACTAAAGCAGAAGCTGAAGCACTTGTAACTGCAGAAAGGAAATTAGAAGGAGATAATCCCATAAACCAAATTGGTGGTATAGGAGCAGCAGCAAGGGTAAACAAGCTATATAGTTTTATCCAATTGTATCCTCTTTGAAATCTTAGCTAAAAAATTTCGTACCAAACGATTTTTTATGAGTTCACTAAATACTTTTTTCTGTTTTTATTAGTTAACAATGTTACTTAAAAAATGTAAAAAAAAGTACAAACGTCTAATATAAATAAGAAATACAATCGAGAATTTGTATGGTATAATTAGTATATTTATTCGACAATACGGCCTTTCCAATCTGTAAAATCTTATCTAAAAATTTCATTACTTGCTTAGGTCTTCCCACGCAGGCTGGAGCATGAGGTGACAACGGTGCTGCGCCATGACACACTCTCCGGTGCTTTTGATAAAAAAAATATGAAAGGGACGAAATCAATTGAGCAGGAGCAGCTACCTCTTAAGATAACGGCCAAATGCCTTTCTTTCGTCTGCATTTTGTAATAAGTACTCATAAGTAGTCCTAACTGCTTTCTGCGCTTTAGTTAAAAGTGTAAGCTGACAAATTGAGAAGACTAAACGTCAGGAAATTGACGATTACTTTCACGAATTTTACTTAAGTTATAAGGTACTCTTTTTTATTCAAAAGGGTTACTACAATTAAGGTATGGTGGATCCGTGCGGGAAGTAGCCTCGGCTTAAAGTGTCTTGATAAGTTAAAGTGCTGCAAGTACAAAAATCTGATCTACAGATATTTTTACGGTTAAAAGATAAGGCATACAGTGAACTAGCAAACCACCCACTCTACAGCCATTATTGAGATGCTATTATTATCTTATAATTTTTTATTATCTTCTATTTTTATCTTTTTTATTATCTTTTTATTATATTTTTATTATTAAGAGGTATCATCTTTATTATTAAGAGGCATTATTAAGAGGTCACATCTTAAGAGGTATTATAAGAGGTTGGTCTCATCATTGTTATTGAGTGCTGACGTTTGTTGCAAGTAAATTTAAATTGTTTGGGTCACCAACAGTAAATTCTTGGGTCACCATGGTGCTTTTTTGGGTCACCATGGTGCAATGTGAAATTCAGTTCGAATAAAAAGTTTTTCAGTGAAAGGCAAAGAATGATTTTAAAACTGTAGAAATTAGGTTTCATCAAATATCAAAAATAAGGGCGAAGAAATTATCAAGATTGAATAAACGAAGTTTATAACGAACAGAAGTTTTAAAAACCCAATTTTTAACAGAAGTGCTTATGTTTTGATTGCAATATTAACGTCTAGTTTGTCATCAATTTGCTCAGAAACACCAAAATATAAATTGTGGAAATCAAACTCCATTTATGGAATTATTGCTTTTCTTAATTTATTTAAGACATTTAGTTTGCAATTTAAATGACTTACAAATAAATAAAATTCAATAATTCAGTTGAACCCTGAGCCAGGACAAGTACTCCTCCTTTTAGTTCTTCAAGCATATTTGACCTGCAAAAGATGGTTTTGTCAATAAATTAGCAAAATTACCATGCTGTAATCGCTTAATGTCAAATAGTCAATGGGAACATATGCATGTTCAGCAATATATCCTTAGCCATAAAAAATTGGAAATACCATCTAATGGTTTGAAATCAGAAAAATATGAAATAAGTGAAACCCACAAACTGGAAGAAGTGGTTTAATTTGTAGTGATGAATTGTAGAGTTGTTTTTTTGTTAATAAAAATGTATGAACCTGAACCTGAACCTGATCCCTTGAAATTTCCTATAGCAGGAAATGTGCTGAAAGATGTAGTTTAACGGCGCTTGGACAGCCGCCCCGTTATTCTAGTAAACATTATAAAAAAAGTCATCAAAGCAAGAATTAAATAGCAACTGGTCTATCTTTAAAGTGATTTAAACGCCAGTGAAGATAACAAGTTTTTATTTATTACATTGTTGAGGTCTAAGAGGTGTTTAGTTATAATACTTGTCTCTTTTTCTTTGAAGTCTCTCGTTCTCAAAAGGGCCTAGCTAAACATCTGTCAAGACAACATTATTTTGGACCAATCAGAACTAATTACAATAAAGTAAATACATTCTAAGACCACACTGGCTATACATGAAATATAAAATTAAGAGGGAAAAAAATATAATTAAATGAAAAATATAAATAAATAAATGAAAAATAAAATAAAAAAGGTGAGAAAACGAGGATTTTGTCAGCCAGTGGTAAAATATGAAGACGAAGAACGAGCAAATATTTCGACAAGGACCTCCGCCAAGTCGTCTTCAGTGCTAAAAAAAAAAAGAAAAAAAAAACAATCAAACAAAATCTAACCTTCCGAAGTGAATCTAACGAGAGCAGAATAATAAAAGATCTTAAGCCGAACTGGCCAGTCATGACACTGGTGTTCTCACTGAAGTAACTCTACAATAGCATTTTTTTCCCTACGTTGATCAGTTTGCGCCAATTGTATATTATTTTGTTTTTTGGTGGTGGTTTTATTGGTTTTTTAGTTTTAAGTTGGTTTTTTTTTTTATCTTGTTCCTCTTGTGTTTCTTTCGTGCTGAAGAGCCTTGTTTAGATACAGGCGAAATATCCGCGTTGTTTTACAATTTTGTTTCTTTTCTCTCCACTGGCCGCAGTCTCGTTTGTTGTTTTTTTTTTTTTTACTGAGATTTTTCTCTTTGTTGGTTTTTAGAGCAGAATAAACACTGAATAAAAAAAACGGTCAGAAATAAATGAAAGAAACAATCACCAATTGGATTGAATAAGTATCCGTTTCCTGGCAATAGACTTCGCCATTCTGCAGTTTCGATATTCATTAGGTATTTGGACCGGTTGTCTTAAACTTGACTGGGCGAAAATATTTATTGAGTCTTTTGAAATTAAACTGTTATAAATTGGGCTTAAAGAAATATCTCCGGTGTCTCTATTTATAGCCAAATTTCTGTTTATATATTTTTTGATCTGAATTACCTCTTTAAAAGATTGCGGTAGGCCATTTACGTTAGATATTAAAGTTGCCTCCTAAAAAAATACCAAATGTGTACCATTTTCAGACATGCAGTGCCAAGGCGGAATCAGAGTTGTCATTTCTATTTTCGAATCTCAGGGACTTATCTATTGAAATTTTGTGTTCATGCAAACGTTCACCAAGTTGTTGATTGATCCTACCTATGTAAAATTTCTCACATGAACATGGGACTCTGTAGACACCACTACCCAGTATAGGGTCCCGTTTTATCTTTTCTTGTGTTGAAAAAATGTTCAATTTTTTGTTCAGTTTTGAAAGAAACAGAGAGATTGTGTTTTTTTTTTTTTAATTTTTCCAAGTTTGTCACTAAGTTTTTGAGATGTATGGTAAAGTGGTGAAACTTTTATTCTCAATTTCGGAATAACTGATCAAGGGGGACGGGCTCCTTATTTTCTTGTTTCATCTTTTTTAATCGTCTATCTATGATATTTTCTAAAAAGTTTATTAGGTAGCTATTGCAGAATAGAATATCTTTGACATAATTTAATTCAGAACTTACATGATTACGTGAACAGATTTTTAGAACTCTGTCGACTAAAGAGATTATTACCCCTCTTTTCACAGAAGGAGGGTGATTTGACGAGAAATGTGGATACCGATCATTATGGGTCGGCTTTCTATATATATAGGAAATCCAATGCTAGGAACATTCTTATAATTAAAACATCCAAAAAAGGCAGCTTCCCTGAATCTTCCAGTTCCATTGTGAATTGGAGATTCGAATCAAAAGAGTTCAAATGTGGCAAAAAATTTCTTAGAGAGTCCTGTCCATGTTCCCAAACAGGAAGGATATTATCAACGAAACGAAACCAGAGAGATTGTTTTAAGTAGGAAATTTTCAAAGCCATTGTTCTATCGAATCCATCCAAAAATTTGCCAAATAAGGAGAAAAAACAGTGCCCATGGATAGGCCCATGATTTGAAGGAAAAATTTTTCTCGGAGCTTAAAATACGAAGAGAAATTGTTGAAAAGACGAACAATCGTCAGTATTGTGTTAATTTCCAAAGTTTTGTAATCTGATCAAGCAGAATTTTCCTCCCATTTTCTTTGTAATACCTGCTCACATTTATCGACGTCGAATGAAGTGTACATGAAAACTGCATCAAAGCTAGATAAGATAGTTTTTTCTGTTTTACTTTGATTTTTTTTAACTTGCAAACAAGATCTATGGAGTTTTTTATATAAGATTTCTGTGTGCTTAAAGGAGGCTTAAAATGGTGGCTAAGAACTTTCCTACACCTGTAGTTAGAGAACTATAACATGTTATAATTATAGTTACATTTACAGTTATAGTATCTACTGTAAATGGCCTACCGCAATCTTTTAAAAGAGTTAGTTGAGATAAAAAAAATATATAAACAGAAATTTTGCTATAAATAGAGACACCGGAGATATTTCTTTAAGCCCAATTTATAACAACTTAATTTCAAACGACTTAATCAATATTTTCGCCCAGTCTAATTTAATACAACCGGTCCACATACCTAGCGAATATCGAAATTGCAGAATGGCGAAGTCTATTGCCAGGCAACGGATACTTATTCAATCCAATTGGTGATTGTTTCTTTCATTAATTTCTGGCTGTTTTATTCAGTGTTTATTCTGCTCTCGTTAGATTCACTTCGGAAGGTTTGATTTTTTAGTACTGAAGACGACTTATTGGAGGTCCTTGTCGAAATATTTGCTTGTTCTTCTTCTTCTTCATATTTTGCCACTAGCTGACAAAATCCTCGTTATCTAACCTTTTTGACTTTATTTTTCATTTATTATTTCCTTTCCTCTCTTGTTTTCATACATTATAATTAAGGAAACAAGTTATTTTGATTAAATATGATTTTTACCAAGATATACAAGTCTAGCTTACAATGCGTGTGAATTCAAGCTACTTCACCATATTGATCAAAGGCTGCATTCTAGGTTAGACAAAAGTGGCTGAAAGCTACTAAAAACTAGCTTTTTCTGCCCGACTGTAGTCGTCATAATAACTAAAACGATACAAAAGTTTAATCTACTTTTGTATTAACTGCTTACTAAAGATAGTTAATCGACTACTTTAGTGAAGTGAATCTGCATGATTATTATCATCAGTATTACTGTGAGAATTATACATATTCAAAGTATTATTGGAATGAAAGGGAGATGGGTCAAATTGAAACTTATGAAGATCAGGAACCTATAAATCTAATAAGCTCTTACTTACTCTATAATTGTTTCCGGTTGACGTCAATTTTGAGTAATTTCTTTAGTTAATGGGAAGTTACTATGGCTCACAATCTGGAAGAAAGAAAGAGCATTTTAAGACAGCAAAATTTATATAGTACGCATTATGAAGATTGCTAAAGCCGTCGACAATGAGCATGTTCCACAAAGCATAACACACGTGATAAATTTACTATAAATATTAGAAAAAAAACTATTGATTATTGAAAAAAATAATAATCTTCCTCCAATAGGCTGCTTTTTCCAACAAATTATGTATTTTTTCTATTGGAGTAATAATCTTGTGTCTAGTCTATTACAATGGCTAATGCTGTATGCTAAAAATATTCTTGTCAGGTGTCCATATGCTCTTCATGGTTTGTTCGTAGGACACTCAATTCTGACATCAAAATCTTTCTCTTTGGTTCAGTTGCAACAAGCAACCATCCTGCTGTGACCTTTAATTATAACAAGCCTATTTCTAAATACTAATTTGTATTTGATTTTTTTTATTCAGACAATGGCTAACTTCAATGAGGAAAATCGAGCAAAATTTGTTGCTCCCGACGCAACACAAAGTCCAGCGCAGTCCAATATAACTGGTTATCAAGAAACGATTGTACAACCTCCACCTGTGACAGTATACGTTCCAAATACTGGCATCACAGGCCAAGGTCAACCCGATGTCACAAATGTTACTGGTCTACCAGAGAGTCAATCTTTGCTAAATCAACCTGTTGGAAGTTATGGAACACAAGAAAGAACTGTTAGAACTCAAGAAATTCCACTGGAACAGCGAACATCTTCAAAAGTAACTGCTGCTCGACAGGAAACACAGAAAACACGATTGAACTTAGCAACAGGACGTGGAGAATAATTTTTAACCTATTTTTGACACTTGAAATGCAAAAAATATTTTTTTTGTGATGGTATGAATTAATCTAGAATACAAATTAAACTGAATTATTTATAACTCTAGGATAATAAAAAAAAAACAGGGAAGAGAATAGAAAACAGGAAGAAAAGTTGCATTTTTTGAGTTTCAACATGACAATAATAGGAATTCAAAACTGTCAGCGCTGTTGACTGCTTAACCCTATTGAATGCAAAAAAAAAGTTTTTTCAACTGAACGTAAAGAGTAACATTAAAACTTAAAACGAACAGTGAGGGGAGTTGCCCTCCCTCAATACCTCAGTCTTTACGCTAAAGTTTGAATTTTTATTGAATTACATAACAATAACTCATGATTCACAAGGGCCGTTTAATTAGAATAATGAGCTTTTTAAAAAGTCAAAAAACATTTTAGGGTGAAGTATGAGGTATTAATGAGGGGGTAACCCCCCTCATATGCGTAATAATTTCAGTTCGTTTTAATGTTGCTCCTTACTTTCAGTTGAAAAACTTGTTTTCATTTAATCTCTGATAGTTTCTGAACTAATATCTGAAAATCCAGCTCCCCCTCCATGAAAAATTCCTTTCCTCCACCTAAACTCCTCCATGGAAGATCCTCCTGCATAAGCACCACCTCCAGAAAAATCCCCCCTTCTCCCGAAAATCTTTTTATGCTTCCCAATAGCCAATACTATATATAAATAATGGATTAAGTTCATGATTGCAGGCCTTCCCCCGGTGGCTGTGGGGCTCAGGTCATCCTTAAAGATATAGTTATTAAATTTTTCGACATGCTTAACAAAATGGCTGTCTCAAAATTTTGATCAGCAATAGTGTTCTCTGATATGCTGAATCTGACGGTGTGATTTTCATTAAGATCACTAGATTTCCCCCCTTTTTTCAGAAGTTAGGCAAATTTTCTCAGGCTCGTAATATTTGATGGGTAACATTAAACCTCATGAATTTTATATATTTTGAATAAGCATGGAAATTCTATTCTTATGATGTATCTATTATCATCAAGACTCTGTTTCTTACAGTTTCGGTTACTATTGAGCCACATCGCTACTTACAGTTCGTTGCCATGAACTGTTTGATCTGATCTATTAAAGTTCAAAATGAATTGAATAAAATTCAACTTGGACTTGACTTGAATGAAAGGGCATTACTTAAAAGTGTAAAAATCTTTGGATGAAGCCTGAACTTCTATTAAAGTAGGCAGATTAATATGCTTCGACTTGTTTTGAGATTACAAAGCAAGCTGGGCTTGGTTAGTCTGCTGAATACACACACTAGTGAAAAAAAAGTATACAAGTTTGCCAATTGTCCAAGTTTGAAGAACTTCACCCTCTAGTAATTGATTAAATAAAATAACAAGTTTATTTGTTAATAAACAATTACCTCCTCCTCAATACCCCGCTCTTTACGCAAAAGTTTTATTTAGAACTTCAAAATGCTTATTATTCTAATAGCTATTCTAAAAATAATAGGAACAAAATATCAAACTTTTACGTAAAGAGCGAGGTAATGAGGACGGAGCAAACCCCTCATATACGTAATAATTTATGGTCGTTTTGTTTTAACGTTGCTCCTTACTATCAATTTAAAAAAACTTATGTTTTTTTAATTTCTGATGGTTTTTTAAATACTACTGGGAAACCCGTTTTCCCCTCCATGTAAAATTCCCTCGCCCACAAAAAAATTCCTCCATGGAGATCCTCCCATGTACACCCCCTCCCCTCCACCAGAAAAATTGCCCCTTGAAGAATTGTATACCTCCCAATAACCAATACTATTTGTAAACAATGGGCGTAGTTCAGAGTTTCCAGTCCTTCCCCCGGGGACTGTGTGGTTCAAGTCATTTACGAACTATACTGAGTAAATGGCTATTTCAAAATTTTATCGGGCGATTTGGAGAAAAATTTGGCGTGGGAGGGGCCAAGCTGCCCTCTAATATTTTTGGTCGCTTAAAAAGGGCACTAGAACTTCTGGTTTCCGATCAATTAAACCCTCTCCCGATCACTGGTTCGATACGATCAACCCGTCGATCACCTTCTACGATCACTGGTTTGATGCGATCAACCCTAAAAAAACAAAACAAAAGAAAACAAATAAATACGCATCCGTGATGTTTCTTCCGGCAAGAAATGCAAAATTCCACCTTTTTGTGCATAGGAACTTGACACCTCTACAGTAGAGATCTCTGGTATGCTTAATCTGATGGTGTAATTTTCCTTAACATCACTTGATGTCTTAGGGTTGGTTCCTCCTTTTTTCAAAAATTGGGCAAATTTTCTCAGGCTCGTAGTTTTTGATGGGTAACATTAAATTTGATGAATTTTAAATGTTTTGAATAAGCATCAAAATTCGATTCTTTTGATGTATTTATCGTAATCACATTTCTGTTTCTTAAAGTTTCGATTACTTGTGAGCCGCATCGCTCCTTACTTACACTTTGTTACCACGAAATATTTGATCCAGAGTAAAGAGAAATTATAAGAGAGATAAAATATCACGCAATTTATTGAGATTTTACAGTTATGTCAATTATTTTCCCCCAGTGTTTTTGTTGGGGGCGGGGGTAATGAATCATGATCCCTGATCTATGGGGGAAATTATTATAAAAAAAAATTCGTCGACAAATTCACCTTCAGAATCGTCAAAACGATGACCCAATAACCAATTTATGATATTTCAGACCCCCCTCCTAATAAATATTTGGAAGGGTGTATTTTCACTGAGATGATCATTATTGTTGAGGAAATTTGTATGCCTACTAAACTTGAATGTGAAAACAGGGTGGAAGGAGGTAGTAGTAGCCCTCCTTCATATCTAAGAGATCATTGAATAAAAATATCGTAGAAACGAACTGTTAATAAAGGGCAAAATTTTCTCCCGAAAAAGAAGTTTGGATTAAAATGTATGCAGTGACCAATCTATCATTCGTGTTGATTCTAAATATGCAATATATATTAATTTTGAATTTTGTTCGGTACTTGTATGATAAACGCTCTACTGCTCAAGTTGGTTCATTCATTGACACATTATAGAACCTTTTTTTTTTCGTTAATTTCTTTTAACCTAGCGTGAGACAAAAGAGAAGTGACAGAATAGGTGGAAAAATATATAATTTGGGTCATATATTTGCACATTAGAGGAGGGTGGGGGTAAAGTATTTGGACAGTGTGAGGTTAGAAAACAATCCTTACAACATAATATGCAGAATAATTGTAGCTAATACATCAGGCATGCAGACCCAAGTAGTGTTGGGCATCTACGTCCGGCCCGTGCGCCAATTATAGCCTCTCTACGTCTAGCCGGCACGCCCTTTATGACCTCTAAGTCTGGCTGGCCCGCCCCTTTTAGCCTCTCTACGTACAGCCGGCACGCCTCTCAAGGGCAGCAATACTGCACAATTCTATTATCTTTTTTATTAAGAGTAATTTGGAGTACCCAGCCCATCGTGGATTTATTTATGTGCTGCTGTATTTTTGGATTTATTTATGAGACATTTTTATTTTATTAAAAAGCCCCATCTAAGGATTAAGATTATAAGAATCAGATTTCTATGCTGATTTCAAATATAAAACTTTCATCAAGTTTAAGTCCTACCCATCAAAAGTTATGCGCCTGAAAAAAAAATTTGCCTTATTTTCGAAAAAAGGAGGAAACACCCTCTAAAAGACATAGAACTTTAATGAAAATCACACCATCAGATTAGCGTATCAGAGAAACCCTACTATAGAAGTTTCAAGCTCCTATATGCAAGAATGTGGAATTTTTTTTTGCCAGAAGAAAGATCACAGATGCGTGTTTATTTGTTTGTTTTTTTTCAGGGGTGATCGTATCGAGCCAGTGATCCTAGAATATCGCGAGAGGGCTCATTCAAAGGGAGATTAAAAGTTCTAGTCCCCTTTTTAAGTGACAAAAAAAATGGAGGGCAACTAGGCCCCCTCCCCCGCTCATTTTTCTCCAAAGTCATACGATCAAAACTTTGAGATAGCCATTTTGTTCAGCATGGTCGAAAATACAATAACTATGTCTTTGAGGGTGACTTAATCCCCCACAGTCCCCGGGGGAAGGTCTGCAAGTTATGAACTTTGCCCAATGTTTACATATAGAATTGGTTATTGGGAAGTATACAGAAGCTCTCCGGAGGAATTTTTTTGGGTAGTGGGGAGGGGGTTGGGAGTCGCGTGTTATGTGGGAGGATCTTTCCATGGAGGAAGTTTTTATGGGGGAAGGGAAAATGCTATGAAGGGAGTACCGGACATCCCAGCATTATTTAAAAAAAAAAACGATCAGAAATTAAATAATAAAAAAAACAATTTCGTCAACTGAAAGTAAGGAGCAACATCAAAGTTTAAAACGAACAGACATTAATATGTATATTATTGGGTTCGCCCCCTACTCATTATTTTGCTCTTTACCCGAAAGTTTTTTGTACTTTCATCGGAGCTATTTATTCTAATTAACGGCCTTTGTGATTTAGGGGTGATTCTTAAAGAATTGGAACAAAATTTAAACTTAGCGTAAAGAGCGAGGCATTGACTAGGGGGTGAACCCCCTAAAATACTTAATAAAAATATATGAATATAGAAGTTCGTTACGTAGGTTAATTCGTAAGTTACGTCAGAACAAAATTTCGAGAAAACCATTAGTTGGGGGGGGGTCGTGTTTTTATGTTGGAGGATCTTTCCGTGTAGGAAGTTTTCCAGGAGGACGGGACATTGCTATGAAGGGGGTGCCTTATTTCCCAGCATTATTTAAAAAAAGATCAGAAATTAAATAATAATAGAAACATTTTTTTCAACTGAAAGTAAGGAGCAACATCAAAATTTAAAATGAACAGAGAAATTATTGCTTATATGATTGGGTTCGACCCCTACTCATTGCCTCGCTCTTTACGATAATTTTTTTTTTGTACTTTCATCAGAGCTATTTACTCTAATCAACGGCGTTTGTGATTAAGTGGCCAGTCATTCTTAAAGAATTGGAACAAAATTTGAATTCAGCGTAAAGATTGAGGTATTGACTAGGGGGCGAACCCCGTAATGTACGTAATAAAAATATACGTAAGTTCAAATATACGTTTGTTACGTAAGTTAATTTGTATAACGTAAGAACAAAATTTCGAGAAAGCCATTTAACCAAAATAAAAGTAAAATCAATATGCAAATTTCGTTTTCAATTATTCATGTACGGTGAGCCAAAATAGAAGCTGCATTAACTCAAAATTGTTCAGAAATTAAATAAAAAAAAAATCAAGTTTTTTCTAACTGAAAGTAAGGAGCGACATTAAAACTTAAAACGAACTGAAATTATTCCGTATATGAAAGGGGCTGCCCCCTCCTCAACTCCTCAGTCTTTACGCTAAAGTTTGACTCTGTCTCAAAACTTTTTTTTAAATAAAAAAATGGCTTTAGTTTCAATAAATAACCTTAATTCCATTTTTACTGAATAGAATGCAGGATGTTTCCAAAAATAAATGAAACTAAAGATTAATCCTAAAAGTCATTTTTTATGTTGTTTTGCATAAGGAAACACTGAGTTAACGTGACTTATGAAACAAAACGTGAGAGAGGTAAAGTAGGTTAACGTTATTTCGGAAAACAGTGCTGATTTCAAATATATAAGTTTTTATCAAAATTAGTTCTACCCATCAAAAGTTACGCGCCTGAGAAAATTTGCCTGATTTTCGAAAAAAGGAGGAAACACCCCCTAAAAGTTATAGATACTTAATGAAAATCACACCATCAAATTCAGCGTATTAGAGAACACTACTATATAGGTTTCTAGCTCCTATCTAAAAAAAAATGCGTAATTTTGTATTTTTCGCCAGATGAAAGATCACGGATGCGTGTTTATTTGTTTTTTTTTTTCCCAGGGTAGATCTTATCGACCCAGTGGTCCTAGAATATTGCGAGGAGGCTCATTCGAAAGGAAATTAAAAGTTTTAGTCCCCTTATTAAGTTACCAAAAAATGGAGGGCAACTAAGCCCCCTCCCACACTCACTCTTTTCTCAAAGTCTCCAGATCAAAATTTTGAGATAGCCATTTTCTTCAGTATGGTCGAAAATATAGCATCTGCGCGAAACCAAGCGTCTACGGATTTTGCGGAACAACAGCAACATTTCATCACGATCACCACTTTTTTCTTTTTACTTTTTTGCTAGAAGGGTTTTTAGTAATAGTAGTAATAGTGAAGGGTTTTAGTAATAGTAGAGAAGAAGTGCTTGCCAAACTGGCAGTGCAAATAGCAAAGGAAACAGCTGAAAATAGAAATGCCGAGTAAGTAGAACTTGTATTTTTTTTGTCTGTCTGAACCTAACTTACAGGGGGGGGCTACAATATTCACAGGTTGAATTTATGTATTCTCTGTTAGAATGAAATACTTCAAGTAGAGGACCAGGTTTATAGATCATTATCTATACAACCCTAGACCCAAATGGCTTTCTTCCATTCAGTATTTCTTGTGATATTTCAAAATATTGAACCTTTGAAGTACATTGAACACTCGTAGCCCACTTGCAGTAGACCAGACCTTGATAAAAAGAGTGTGCTAACTTGCATCAGGTCATATATAGGAAGAGGAATGTTACCAAGACTTTTGGTCTTGGGTATTTCGTGGAGTCGTAAGGGTACTGCAATCACATCCTTAAGCAGTAAAAACTACTTTGTCGAGTTTATCCTACGAAACAACTGGTTCACATTCCATCTCCAGATTGGATTTGTTTGTTTTCATTTTGTGGGCTACTCAAAGATTTCTTCCGTTTTTTGGTTTTAGCAATTCGGGGTTGCTGTTGCGCTAAGCTGAAATCATCGCATATTCCATCTATATCTTGCTCCAATCAGGTCTTACACTTTTCATTACTTGGAGAATTTCTGATAAATCTCGTCAGATGTCAAAATATTTGCCCTCCTGCACAAACATTTGTATCCCAAACCGCAAAGGTTTAAATCCTGTCGGCAAAATTTTGTGATAGTTTCGAAAAGGCTAAGAACTCAAGAAAACACTGATGTTGAGTTTTTACAATTGGAGGTGCTGGCTCACTACAGCATGTTAAAAAAAATATCTGCATTAGACAATGTAAAAGACAAACTATGTATTTCCTATTTCAAGTTTGGTCAAGCAGCTGCAGGCAGTGATGCAGTCGTCGGACAACCTACTGCTATAAGAAGCTCAGCTGAGCCGAAGATACCCAGATTGACAACGACCCTTCTGTTAATAAATCTGAACTTCTAGTGTTTCATGAACTGCAACCATTATTCACTGATGATTTCTCTGAACTAGAGACATTTGTGCCATCTGACACGCCATGCAGTAGAGTGACTAAAACTCCAATGAACAGCCAATGAACAGATCAGTGATAGTGAAGTTTTGAGGAATGACAGTAGTCCTGCGGAAAACAGATCCGATTGTGTACTGGTAGGGATCAGCTGCAGGAATACAGTCAAGACATACGAGAACAAAGAAATATGGAAGCCGAAATTGTGTCAGCAAATGGTGACACAAATCATAAAATAAATTATACTGAACAACAAGGAAATATGAATACACAGCACCATATAAGAAAAAGAAACAGAAGTGAAGAGGCAAAAAAAGACATTGGGACCAGAAAAAATCTGAGAAAGCTTTTGGAAAGAAGGCTACTGTTCAGAAACTGTTCATGAATACTTTTGAGTTTAACTCGGATTCTTAACTAACTGAATTAAGCAAGAAGATGAAAACTGGGCTAGTTGGCGAGCGCATAACGGATTTCACGGGTAGGCAGTGTCCTCACAACAAGCTACCACCAGAATTAGTTGAGAATGTGAAAAATCAAATCATTTCTTTTGGACCCTCTACGCCACACTACCGTCGCAAAAATTTTCCAAACACACGATATCTGCCATCTTCTTTAACGCTTTATCTGATACATCAGGACTTTGTTACTGTGAATCCAGTACTAGTTGTGTTGCACGACACTTACAGATGTCAGTTGAAAGAAATGAACATTTCGTTAAAGATGCCAGTGTACAATGTTTGTCCTGGGTGTGAAACGTACAATCTCATGGAAAACGATGATAGCAGCACAGAAAACAGCAACGATGAAGGTATTAATGGAGAATTTAAACCTTCAACTGCTGCTGCAGAACAAACTGCATGACGCTGATGTTTCCAGGCAAAACTGGCAAGAACACATTGAACAGGAAGGGAAGGCTACACATGCCTATCAACATGAAGCAGCCAAAAGTGAAGAAACTGGAATATGTGTATTCGCAGTTGACTTGCAAAAAGTGATTCTGTTACCCGACATGCCGGTGAACAAAGAAGCAATATTCCTTAGTCGTCTTGTTGTCTTGAATGAAACATTCGCCCTTGTTGACCAGTATGATGCAGCGTATGTAGGAAAAGGCCGTTCTTTCTTTGTGCTCTGAAACGAAGCTTCGAGGGGCAGAGGTGCCAAAGACATAGTGGATTCTGTTTATACTGTAGTTACAGCAGAGAGAGATGTCCAGGAATTCATATTCTGGATGGAAAATTGTTCAAGTCAGAATAAGAACTGTGTGCTTTATACTTCTCTTGTGATGATGGTCAACAGAGAAGGAGGGCCCAAGAGGACAACGTTAAAGTATATGACAAAAGGTCACACGCACAATGCAGAGGACGGCATACACGGCAACATTGAAACGAAAATGAAAAAAGCGGACATGCTATGACTTCCCTGACTTTGTTGAGTGTGTTGTAAACTGCAGGAAGAGAGTTTCTGCAATGCCTTATCTTAATTATCTTCACACTTCGGAGCGAAATAAGGTCCAATATTGGATCTGTTTGGCTCCTTTGTTGAGATGGCAGTTAAAAAGCAATTTACACAAAATATAAAAAAACAGGGTTGTGACTGTGATTACGGCCCAGTGACACGCCTTCCGACTAAGAATGTGCTAGGATAGATGCAACTTAAGCCCACTTGGTAACGGTGACCACCGATAGGTAAGATCAAGGGGACCATTCTTCTGTAGTTTAGAGTAGACACCGCTGCACAACGTAAATTTCTGATAGAGTATGTGAGATGGTTGGGTATGACAAGCGGCATCAGCATCCTAGCACAACTCTGTTGTATGTACACATATATCAATCACTATTTGTGAGACACCGATGACGGGCAGCTCCAGTTGTATCTTGAAGGTTCGGCTTCCAATTCTTTGTCGAGTCTCCTTTTAAAAACTTCGGCTCATGTTGAATACACTGTCTCCTTGCTTAGACAGTTCCAATCATTAGTGACCATTAATACAGCTAAAGGATTTGAGGGATTGGTAATCCAAGAAAAGAAATCCCGGTAAAAAGGATTCACCCCTACTAAAATTAAAGTCAATTTTTGCAGCTACCTTTCTAAAGGGGTTCCGCGGCATGAAATTCCTCCAAGATTTCGACGAAGAGGAAAAGCAATGCTTGTTTCTTCAGAAGAAATTCAATATCAAGCAGCTTCCCGAGCCAAGCTCTGTTCTGAGGGATGTTCAAAAGCCAGAAAAAAGTTTCAACTGTTAACAAGCTGTGTCCGATGATGCCGGCAAATTGAAAGAAATTTTGGAAGGAGCTTCCGGTTTCCAACGAAAGCCTAGATCTCATCGAGGATGAACAAGACCCATACAAAGAAAAAAACCTCTCTGATAAGCTATGTGTTCAGTTCTCATTTCTTTTTATTCGAAGTAGCAATTTATCTTCATTTTTACTTCAAGTTCTCTATTTAAAATAAAATTTCGTATAGATACTAGGTTTTTTTGCGGCGGAATACTCAGTTTATTAGCAAAGAAAACCTCTGCCAAAACCTAGTATCTACATTTAATGAAGTTTTAAAAAGAAAAGTGGGCAAAAAAAAAATGCCTCTCACTACTAAGCCGACTCCGGAATAACTATTGACGAAGCTATGTATCATCATCAGCTATTCCAGCTTAGAAAATGAAAAAAATAACTATTTGACGATTTTCTCGGAAACCTGAAAAAATGTAGATACTTGTTTTGGCAGAGGACAGCCGAAGGGTGATCGTAAGAACTCCATTTAACAGCTCCACTGAAAGGTCCGGAAAATATGTCTTTGAGGATGACAACCACCCTACAGCCCTCAGGGCAAGGATTATAAGTTATGCCCTGAGGGGATATAAGGTATATATAGAGAGGGGTGATCGTAAAAACTCCATTTCCCTAGGAGTTATGCCCTGGGGGTAAACTAGGTTTTTTATAGAAAGGACGGTCGTATAGACTTCGGAAGGGGCTCATTTGAATGGAAATCAGATGTTATAGTACCCTCTTTAACATTCAGAGTGATCGGAGGGTGGATACCCCCGACACCTCGCATTTTCAAGAAATGCATCTGATAGAAATTTTGAGATGGCCATTTGTTATCGAAGAAACTTCGAAAACAGCTCATTCGATTAAAAATGGAAGAGCCAGTGCCATTTTTAATAGTCAGAAATTATTGGACGGACTGAAAAATATAAATGTTTTCACTTTTATAATTTTAATAAATCAAATAATATTAACATTTTGATTACTAAATATCAGCATGTGTATATTAAACTGACAATGCAAATTCATTTGTATTTTTTTCAGTAAAGTGCAAATTATGTTCTTGCCTTGGGAAGGCATAGGGGTTTTTAGCCCAACTCGTGTTAAATTCTGCTTGTTTTGAGTTTGACTCGGTTATTTATTGTAATTTCTGTTCGTTTTGGTTTCATTTATTAGTCGATGCTGATTTGTGGTAGTTTCACGCTTGGTAGATTATTGATTTTATTTTTGCTCATTTTTGGTTTAATGGAGTTCTTTACTTTTCTTTGAAAAAACTTATTTTGTGGAAAAAGTTTTTTTTAATTATTACTGAAAAAAATGGCTGTGGGTTGTTAGTTTAGTATAGGCCTAGATAAACTGATATATGTTCCTTAAAGTTAAAAAAAAAGTTAAAAAAGTTAAAACACTTTAAACGTATTTTGTTTATTTAAATCATACAATAAATAACCCAGTCAAAACTCAAAACGAGCGAAAATTAACATGAGCAGGGCTGACAACCTCCATACCATCTCAAGACCTGAACATAGTTTGCACTTTACTGAAGACGAAATACATTTTAATGTTTTCACTTTGTTTTTACTTGTTAAAAATGTTTTTACTTGATATATGAAGGGGGAAATCCTCCCCCTTTCACTCCAATTACAGCGCGAGTGTCTGGTGCCCTTTTTAAGAGTAATGAGAGATTTGAGGACAAGTAGGCCTTCTCTCAAGCCCATTCATTTTTCTAACATGCCAACCCCTCACAATTATGCAATTGACCCATTATTCTTTAAAACTGAATGTTGTTTCAAAATGAATCAACAGGCATTGTGTTAATGGGTGCCAATAAGACCCCTCAGCAATATATCGAGAACGACTGGGGGTATTAAAATGAAACTTTTGGGATACTACTATTACTACTTCTGCTCTTACAATTTTAATAAGTAAAGAGTGTAAGTGTATCCAGTTCATCAAAGACCATAGATAGAATCTTTTGGGAATGATATTAAGTTCTATTTTTCAGGTCGACTTCAGTTGGAATAAAATGAAATTAAAAAATACTGTTTGTGTCAGGATTAAAAATTGTTCAAAAAGTTTCCGACATACAAATAGCAACCCATACTATGGATTCTTATTAAAGACTAAATAAAAAAACAAATTTTTTTAACTGAAAGTAAGGAGGGACATTAAAACTTAAAACGAACAGAAATTATTCCGTATATGAAGGGGGCTGCCCCTCCTCAACCCCTCACTCTTTACGCTAAAGTTTGACTCTGTCTCACAACTTTGTTTTTGAAAACTATAAGCAACTTCAGCGTAAAGAGTGAGGGGTTGAGGAGGGGGCAGTCTCTTTCATATACGGAATAATTTCTGTTCATTTTAAGTTTTAATGTCGCTCCTTACTTTCACTTAAAAACTTGTTTTTTTTATATTTAATTTTTGAACGTTTTTAAACTAATGCAGGTTTTGATTTTGGCTCACCGTAAATGAGTAGTAAGCTAGTTGCTGGTTTCAGGACAGGTCGTATATAGCGACCAATCCCTCTATATTATGGACCTATAAAGTGATCAAACACGTTATATTTGGAACCATGGACGAGATTGTGTAATACAACCAGACGGGTTTAGACGATACATGCTTTACCAGGTTCATTCATCTATCACTATAACATGTTTTTTTTTCCTGGTTCAATATTCAAAATTAAACTTCCTTATATTACATGTTCAAAGATGATCTTTTTCTTGAAATACTGGTTTTCAGCTGGAGGGCTTACATTCATGCTTTTTCACTATAAATAGAGACTCAATTGGTCTTTTTGCATTAGTTGAAAAAACAACTTGAATTAAGCCTTTTATAGTTAAATTAATTCGTTTTCATATGATGAACTCCAATAGGACTAGAGTGAGTAGACATTTATTATTCATTTTAATCAAAAGACTTTTCATTATAGCTGGCTTATAACTATCTGTCATATTGGTTTTCTGATTGACAAGGGATCACATATCTTTCGCTAGTTTCATACCAGCTGTCCAGGTATAACGGGTATTTGTCTAAAATAACTAGTTCACAATAGCCTATTCTATTTTAACTAACAAATAGAAATTATGGATTAATCCAAGTTAAAAATTGTCATTTTTGTCAGCGATTGCTAAAAAACTATGAGACCTGAATGTACGTGTGTTGCAGCTCATGGGCTATTATTAGGGAAGAAGAGGGGGAGGGGTAAGAAAAAAAGAGTAGGGATGTTGAAGAAAAGAGGGGAGGAATGCTACTTAAGTACTTTACAGAAATATCTTATTTTAAGACTAAAACTGAATAATAGGTCTCTTTTAAATATAAATAATATCGTTAATGTATTTGGAGTGGACTTTGGGGAGGTGGGAGGGGCGCAAACCCCCATTAATATTCTGAATAAATATCAAACGTAGCTAATAGTCAAAAAATTTTTCTTTTTTTTTCTTTTATCATATGTTGAAGTGGCGTTATTTTTTTCTATGTGTTTTAGGATGATAGGGATTTAATCTATAAGGCCAGAAGTTACATAGTGAAAAAAAATGAAATTAATTTTTATTCCAGGACACTGGTAATCAAACCCCAGGCCAAAAGCGGTCGAAGTTGGATGCCGGACCTGATAGCACTGACACGGACCTAATCAGATCCTTGAACTTGAGGAGGGATAGTGTAATCCGCTTTTGGCAAGCTTAAGATGGACAGGTAGCTTCTAACGACCTACCTGCAATTTCTAAGGTAACCGCCATTTATCACATAGTTTTAAACTTTATAATGCGCTCAAAATTTCGCATAGGAAAAAAGGGTAGGGATGTTGAAGAAAAGGGTAGGGGATGGGGAGAAAAAAAAGAGAGGGAAAAAAACCTTAACTTTGCTACATGACTTTTGGCAGCTATTTAGTACCTGGTAAACATGTGAGTAGAACTGTATTGAAATGCTTCATGAGAAATAGGTTATCGCTTCTTACTGAGATATTGGTAGCTCCTTGACAATTTTTTTTTATTTTACTTTATTTTATTGCTATTAGCCAAACATCGCGTTGTGTGTGTGTGTGCATGCCAACTAGTAAATATGTATTGGCCTTTTTTGCTCAATTATTTTCAGTGAAATTAATATAATAAAATCACAATTTCGCATAGGAAAAAAGAGGTAGGGATGTTGAAGAAAAAACAAAGAGAGGGGAAAAACCTTAACTTTGCTACATGACTTTTGGTACTACCTGGTAAGCATGTGAGTAGAACTGTATTAAAATACTTCATGAGAAATAGGTTATCGCTTCTTACTGAGATATTGGCAGCTCCTTGAAAAATATTTTTGTATTGTACTTTATTTTATTGCTATTAGCCAAACGTCACGTTGTGTGTGTGCCACAGCAACTAGTAAATATGTATCGGGCTTTTTTCTGCTCATTATTTTCAGTGAAATTAATATCATAAAAATGGTGAAATATAAAATTGATTAGGCTCTATTTGGCTACTTTATATGGGTGAAGGATGGCAAGTATTTAGCCAATATAATGCCAGGAGGGAAATAAAGTTTTGACGGGGTGAAAAATGGTACTTATTTAGTACCTGGTAAACATTTGAGTAGAACTGTATTGAAATGCATCATGAGAAATAGGTTATCGCTTCTTACTGAGATATTGGCAGCTTCTTGACAAATATTTTTTTATTGTACTTTATTTTATTGCTATTAGCCAAACGTTTGCATTGTGTGTGTGTGCCATAGCAACTAGTAAATATCTATCGGCCTTTTTTCTGCTCAATTATTTTCAGTGAAATTAATATCATAAAAATGGTGAAATATAAAATTGATTAAGCTCTTTTCGGCTACTTTATTTTCTTCTTTTTTCTCTGTGTTTTAGGATGATAGGGATTTAAGCCTATAAGGCTACAAGTTACATAGTGAAAAAAACTAACTTAAACCCCAGAACAAGGTAATCAAACTCCAGGCCAAAAGCGGTCGAAGTTGGATGCCAGGCCTGATAGCACTGACATGGACCTAATCAGATCCTTGAACTTGAGGAGGGATAGTGTAATCTGATTTGGGCAAGCTTCAGATGGACAGATAGCTTCTAACGACCTACCTGCAATTTCTAAGGTAACCCCCATTTATCAGATAGTTTTCAACTTTATAATGCGCTAACAATTTTGCATAGCAAAAAGGGGTAGGGATTTTGAAGAAAAGGATGGGGGATGGGGAGAAAAAAGAGAGGGAAAACAACCTTAACTTTGCTACATGACTTTTGGTACCTATTTAGTACCTGGTAAACATGTGAGTAGAACTGTGTTGAAATGCTTCATGAGAAGTAGGTTATCGCTTCTTACTGAAGTATTGGCAGCTCCTTGACAAATATTTTTTTTATTTTTCTTTATTTTATTGCTATTAGCCAAACGTCGCCTTGTGTGTGTGTGTGTGTGCCATAGCAACTAGTAAATATCTATCTGGCTTTTTTCTGCTCAATTATTTTCAGTAAAATTAATATCATAAGAATGGTGAAATATAAAATTGATTAAGCTCTTTTTGTCTACTTTATATGGGTAAAGGGTGGCAACTACTTACCCAATATAATGCTAGGAGGGAAATTCAGTTTTGAGGGGGTGAAAAATTGACATTGTCTTTTAACTTTATAAAAGAATGGATATTTCACATGGAAAATAAACTCTGTTTTTTATAGATTAATGAATTAGCACCACCATCAGCTCAAGAAGCACTGATTTGTAGTGAACCTGCGTCGATCCTTGCACCGCCAGTGGAGTTTAGAGACGAGAATATTCTAGTTGTTGATAATATGGATTGGGAAAGTGGCTTTCTAAATGATTGTTTTGGGGACATGGCCAGTCTAGATGACTTTACTTGTGACATAGATATGGTGGAGGACCCGGAATGGACACATAGAATTATGAATGAGTATTTAGGTGATAGTACTACAAGTGCATCTAAACCGGGTCCTCATAAATAAATTCCGTCACAAGACAATACAGGCTGGCTTGATCAGCTATCCCCAAATACCCTGGAAGCCATACTCAGCAAATTAGGTGATTTCACACCAGGGCCCACTAATGCAATTGAACAGACCGGGGGTGGTGCTATTGACGATTCTATACCACCCCTCACCATTGAGGCTAATGAGAGTTCTAGTAGTAGTGAAAGAATACCCCCACAAGTATTTACACTTCCCGAATTTTTCCTTTCTAACTCCACCTTGCACCATAAAAAAGTCTACTAAGCCAAATTCGGTAGGCCCTTCAACTCCTTAATGTCAGGGGATATAATAACACATCCCCTGGATAATACTCATTTATATGATAATAAGATTCGAGCCCTTGTTGAAGAACAGATGGGGGCGTGGGGAGGGAAAGACAGTTTAAATGCACTAATTTTTTTTTAATGAAAATACGAGCGAGCTCTATTTGAAATACTTGCATACAGAGATGTTTAGCAATTCGCTCGCATTTATCTAATTATGAGGAGGTTTTTTTAGATTGGGTAAGTAGCATTCAAACTAAACTGGATAATTATAACGACGAGGGTAGTGGGTCGGTGGTTTTATTTATTGAGAGTTTAAACGTTAATATGTGTAGATTTAAAAAGGATTTTATTTTAAGAGGTGGTGGGGAGGGCCGGTTCTATAGTTTTAAAATATCATTCTGATTTAGAGGGTTGTAGGGGGATACAACGAATCTGTTAAGATGCGAGGCTACAGTGTTTCAAGCATGCATTTTTAATTGCTGCCTTTAGATCTCTGCGCGAAAGTGCCTCTAAGAAAAAGTTGGACAAATTAGCAGTAAATGGGATGGAGGGGTCAAAGTTTCCTATAGTAGATTTTAATTGTTTAAATGGCCAATTTCCCGTGACATTAAAAGGAATAGTATTTTTGAGCAGGCTAATGTACATTTAAATATTGGTGTCGCGGTGTTGCAGTATGAAAAAGAATTTGAGGGGGGCCAGCTTTCTGATAAAAAGGGGTATTATTTCCAGTGAGGGCTCCGTCCATTGAGTCAGGAAAACATTGGGTCTGGCTTCTATACACGCCACCCACAGAGCCTGATTCAATTGGAAATTTTAATCCAATCACGGATATTAGTAGGGTTTTAAGTGAGGGTAAAAATCATGAGGTACGCTATTACTGTCCAACATGCCTATCAAGATTTCACTCTGATTTAAAGTTAAAGCATCGCATGAGACACTGTAAACGTCATGGATACCATGGCTTTGGAACCAGTAAGTGGAGATAGAGTGATTTTACGTTTTAAGAATTTCCAGAACACGCTCATATAGAGCAATAAAATCGATTTGGACTGTGAAGCAAAACTAACAGACGTGTACGATTCGTCAAATCCAAATCGTGTTAAAATACTTGAAGCCATAGGGGTCTCTTACGCTCATGCGCAACGAGATTCCAGTAATACCATGCAAGTGTTGGATGTAGTTGAGTCGTTGGGCGATGAAGACTGGCATTGGTCAGTCTAATCAAAACAGTGAACGGTGCAACTTTGAGCCTTCGTTACACAAACTATCCTATGCTCCTATCACTAGGTGACAGATTGGCCATTAAAAATCGTAAAATATGTTGGGTTTACAAGGGAGAATTTGATGATGGTGTTGGGGATGGAGGAAAGGGGAGGGTGATCGACCAAGATCATTTGTGGCAGGAAATTACATCAGGGGGAGTAACTTTAGAGGGGTGGTACATCAATCGTGTAATTTAAACGTTAGACAGCAATATTTCGTACCGGTTTTTATATACAATTCCAATTACGACAAAGTTTATTTTACCGGCGTTGGCCCACATTACCAAGGGGGGAGTTGTAGATAACGCAAGGATAGATGGTTCTTTTTTCATATAATATCATACCCAAATCATCGAAGAAGCTACTGCTACTAGAATTCCTGTGGAAAACAGTTGACAAGGGTAACAAGTGCCTGAATAAAATCCGTTTTTTAGACTCTTTCAGCTTCTTCCCCAAGTACTTAAGTCAATTGGTTAAGGTACAAAAAAGCGATAATTTTGATAGCTTCCCCCTCCTTAAACAGCGCTTCCCCGATGGTGAAATGTATGATTTATTAACGTGTAAGGGCATATACATATGATTACTACAACTCTGCCTCGAGGCTAGATGAGGTGTCATTACCGCCCATTGAAGCTTTTTATAATTCTCTTACTGAGAGTGCACCACTAGGGACTATGAATTTGCTAAGAGGTTGTGGGCAAAGGGTGGGTCTAAAAAGGGGTGGGGATTACTGTAAACTTTATTGGCCAGTGACGTACTTACTCTTCTGGACATTGTGTGCAAAAATCATGGATAAAATCTATGGGGAATTTGGGTTGGATTTAGGGCATTATTTTTCCATTCCTCATCTGGTGATGGGCTTGATACTTAAAATCAGCAAAGAAGAAATAGGTCTGATCTCCGATGTGGATCAGCATCTGCTTGTAGAGAGATCAATTAGGGGTGGGTATGTTTTTCATGGGGACCGTATCATGAAAACTGATCCGACCGGACAGAACACCGATGAAAAGTCAGACGCAGTTTTTTGGATATGAATTTCCTTTACCCATCGGCAATGTGTCACTGCTTTTTGCCGTGTGGGAATTACAAATGGCTTAACAATCCATGTGCTTCGAGTTTCCCCAACATTGCTCCCGTTGAGGAGAATGGGGCACAGGGATATTTTTTTTTAAATTGACGATGAAATACCCATGGAAATCCATGACTCGGTAAAAGACATTGTTTTTTTTTCCGTGCATAAATAGACCAGTGGGTAGGGACTCTCTGAGCCCCTACAATTTATCTTTAGTAGAGGATGGGAGTACGCACTGGGTGCCTTCAAAGCAAAAACTTATTGCCGACCTCAACTCGAAACAGAATATCGTTGTACATCACGTGCTATTGAAATGAATGGTGTCAAATGGTTTCAAAGTCACAAAGATTCATAGCGCCCTTCAATTTGATCAAAAACCTTAAATGAAAACGTTTATTGACACCTTTGTCAGTAAACGTTCACAAGCGAAAGCGAAAGTTGAGAAGGAAATCTATAAACTCATTTTAAACTCAGCCTTCGGTAAAATGTGCGAAAGCGTACGAAACAGAAGTCGATGTGACCTTTTAACCAATCCCAAAGATTTTGCTCGAATCATTGCGGATCCACACTTCACATCGTTCACTATCATAGACTCTGATATGGTGTTCCTACATCTTAAGAAAGAAACATTGGTTTAAATAAATATATTGCAGGCGGGGTGCAATAACGGAAATATCTAAAAAACTCATGTTGGCATTTTATTATAATGTATGCAAGGTACAATGGCCGATTGAGGGACAAGTTCAAGTGTATTACGGTGACACTGATTCACTCCTCTTAAAAGTTAAAACTGAAAATGTATTGAATGACTTGGAAAATAGTGAGTACATTAGCTCACGAATGGACTACACCAACTGGAATGAATCTCTCTACCCAGAGCTAGTGAAACGCCAGGCCCCAAATCAATTGTTAATGTTAAAATCTGAACTGGGAAGTAATCTGATATCCAGTGGTCGGTTTCCTGGGCCGAAGGTATAATGGTTGGAAACGCACAACAAGGATATCAAACAAGTTTGCAAGGGGGTACCTACACACTTTGTAAAAAATAATTTCGACATGAGTGTCTATAGAAACTGTGTGGAACGTAGTTTAGTCCCAAGAGCGAAAGTCATGGCGATTCACTCTTTACAATTTAAAAAGTACAAAGTTAGAGTTGAGAAAACGTCATGTCGGCCATATTAGACAAAGTCTATGTACTTGAGGATGGTGTGAAGTTACTACCACACGGTCATTATTTAATCTCAGACCGAGTTGAATGTATAGAGTATAGAAAACAACTCGGTCTGAAAAAATTAACTCGAATTCTTTAATAGTACATGGTGGGTGATGGTGATGGGTGTTTTAAATTTTTTTTTCTTATCAACAATTTTTAATATGTGTGCGTGCAAGGCAGAGCAGTTACTTCTTCTTCATAATTTCCACTATCTAGAGTTATTTAATACCCCCTTTGGCCCCGGTCCAGCCTGCCGCAGCGGACCACCGCAGCGCTTCCCGGCCGCTGCAACAGCCGCCCTGGCCTTCGGCCACCGCAGTGGCAGCCCCCGGGGGGACCCCATTTCAAATTAAAATGTGATATTATTTTAAGTGTATTGCTTAATAAATGTTGTATTTTTATAAATAAATAAATAAATAAAAAAAAGTGTATTTATTAAAGTGTTTTTTTTTCTAGCGCTAACTTAAAATAAATGTTGTATTTTTGTTATAAATAAATAAATAAATAAGTGTATTTTCCTGGTTTAATGTGCTTTTTTCTTGTTTAATGTGATTATTTATTAAGTGTTGCTTTTATGTTAATAATAAAATAAAATATGATTCTTTATTGATTTTGTTCTTCTTCTCATTATTCTTGAAAGGAGTAGTAGTAGTACTAATAAGGGAAATTATTTAGTCTTTAGACATCGAGAGTCTACAGTTAGTTGTAGGTGAACTGTTGAAGGGAACACGTATCAATTTAAAACACCATTCAAATCGTTTCTGTGTGGGCCACCAATGTCAGGCAAAACGACACTCTTAGCTAAAATAATTAAAAATTGCGATAAAATGTTTGTGGAAAAGCCGAAAAAATCTACTACTGTTACAGTATTTGGCAGGAGTCATACAATAAAATAAAAGCAATTGCTATATCGGATGTGCAGATACAATTCATACAGGGGCTTGATGTTTTCAAAATTATTGAACAAAACTCTTGGCTGACTATTGACGATTTAGCTGAATCCATTGATTTGACAAAGGATGTTGATAAAAAAATTTATTCACTCTGACACTTATATTTTATCAATTTTATTCGATGTATCTGGCAAAGGATGTTGTTAAAAATAATATATTCACTCTGATACTTAGATTTTGTCAATTTTATCCGACATATCCGACAAAGGATGTTGATAATGAATTTATTCACTCTGATACTTAGATTTTGTCAATTTTATCCGATGTATCTGGCAAAGGATGTTGATAAAAAATTTTATTCATTCTAACACTTAGAATTTGTCAATTTTTATCCTATGTATCCGAGAAAAGGATGTTGATATAGAATTTAGTCACTCTGATACTTAGATTTTGTCACTTTTATCCGACAAATCCGATAAAGGGTGTTGTTAAAGCATTTATTCATTCTGCAATTTAGATTTTGTCAATTTTATTTGATATATCTGACAAAGGATGTTGATAAAAAAATTATTCACTCTGACACTTAGATTCTGTCAATTTTAATCCGATATATCTGACAAACGATATTGAAAAAAAAATTATTCACTCTAACACTTAGACATTGCTGATTTTGTCAACTTTTTCCTATGTATCCGAGAAATGGATGTTGATATAGAATTTAATCACTCCTATACTTAGATTTTGTGAAAGTGCTGTATTGTGTGTGTTACTAGGAAGCGACATCAATCGATAATGAATGTTAATAATGAATTTGTTCAATTTTTTTCATAATTTCCTGAATTAAATTTCTGTATTGTGTATCCAAGAGGTGAATTCAAGAAAGAGTTTGTTACTTACTTACTTACTTACTTACTTACTTACTTACTTACAATTTTTTTCATAATGACATATCCAACAACAGATGTTGATAAAGAATTTATTCATTCTGATAGTATTTTCGTGTTTTTTTGCAAAGCCATTCGTACTATACCTTAAACGCATTCAGTTCCTTGATAAAAAAAATTTTGTCCGACATATCCGACAAATGATGTATATAAAGCATTTGTTCACTCTGAAAACTTATATTTTGTCAATTTTATCCGATGTATCTGACAGAGGATGTTGATATAAAACTATTTTTGATGATTTAGGCGTTCACTACGGTTCCTTTGCCTTGTAAATATAATTCACTCTAACACTTAGATTTTTTTTCTCTTTTCGTCAATTATATTCGATGTATCTGACAAAAGGTGTTTGAGAAAAAAAAATATTCACTCTGACACTTAGATTTTGTCAATTTTATCCGACATGTCAATTTTAACTGACATATCCGACAAAAAGATGTTGATACTGCATTTATTCACTCTGTTACTTAGAGTTTGTTACTTTTATCCGATATATTCGACAAAGGATGCTGATAAAGCATTTATTCACTCTGATACTTAGATTTTGTCAAAAGCCATTATATTCGATGTATCTGACAATAGATGTTGGTATAAAAAAAATTTATTCACTCTGCCGCTAGTTTTTTTGAATTTGATCCCATGTATTCGAAAAAGGGTTGTTGATATAGAATTTAATCAGTCCGATACTTAGATTTTGTCAATTTTTGTTATCCGATATACCTTACCCGAAAAATTATGCTGATAATTGCACTTAGAGGATGTTGATAAAGCATTTATTCACTCTGATACTTAGATTTTTTTGATCAATTTTATTCCATGTATCCGAGAAAGGGATGTTGATATAAAATTTAATCACTCTGGTACTTACATTTTGTCAATTTGATCCTTATATCTGCATTTATTCCACTCTGGCAAATGATGTTGATAAAGTATTTATTCAATCTGATACTTAGATTTTGTCAATTTTATCCGATGTATAAAAAAAAACTCCGAGAGAAGATGTTGATAAAAAAAATCACTCTAACACTTAGATTTTGTCAATTTTATCCGAGAGAATCAACAAAGGAATGCTGATAAAGCATTTATTCACTCTGATACTTAGATTTTGTCAATTTTATCCTTAATATCTGACAAATGATGTTGATAAAGCATTTATTCAATCTGACACTTAGATTTTGTCATTTTATCCAGCATATCCGACAAAGGATGATATTGGATGTGTGAGTACCGCTGGCACCACTTATTGGAGGTTTAATGTGCGGGGGTCACCACTTTTAAAGGCCAAAATGGCCCAAAGAGTTGCTCTACCACTTACTGGAGGGGGAGATCCCTCGTCGGCACACCAAATTAGTGGGATTTCCGCGGTTATTCCAACGGTTCTGTATATACCAACGTGATCGGATGGTCTATGGCCACATTAAAAGGCAGAGTTTACCGATAAGATTTCTAACTATCTCTTTAGACTCGACCTAAGATGAAAAATTAAAAGAGTACATAGTAAAAAAAAGCTTACTGTAATCACTACACGTTGTATAAAAGAACTGATCTCAAAGGACTCTTTCTCCCAGCCCGCTCCGCTAGCCGCGTGCTGCGACAGGGGTTACGAGGGTGGTAAATGAATGTTTCTATCCAATCCTAGGACTTAAACACTTACGCCATTAAGAGGACCCAAAATGGCGTCACAAAATAAAAGGAAAATTAATATTTATTACTCGGGGAAGGAAAATAATTAAGGGGCCAAAAGAAAGGAATCCGGGAGGGACATTTACCTAAACAAACTGGGACCAAGGGTTCCAACACCTCCCTCCTAAGATAAATGGTCCGCATCTCCGGCGGATTGGCTGTAAACTCAGACATAAAATAAATAACACCAAACTTAAAATCACTAAACTTGTTTGTCTTCTCTTCTGCCAATGCCTGTGCTTCCTCCGCTTGGCTCTGGATCGGTCGTCCTCGACAAGTCTTCTGCTGTAGGACCACCATGGTCTAGATCGTCTAACATCCGCATCTGGTTTTTCAAAGTTGACGTCCCCAAAATTCGTAGGAATTCATTGTGCACAGCACAATCAAAAACAAAAAATTTTCTTGCTCTCACGAATTTACATTTGAGAGGAGCAGAGAATCAGTCTCTGGCACATATGATGATGCCAGCTATCGTGAACAATTTGGCTGTACTAGCCTCTTAATTTCCATCTGTGGAAACAACCCCACATCTCAATCAAAAAGTAAACTGCCCCTTGGCATAATTTTCAAATAATCTAAGGCCGAAAATACAAAGGCCTGTGAAAACGATAAGGGTACTGGAAATGAATTAAAATTTTTTGCGAACCATGAATCGCCTTTTTTCTGGGTTCCCTCCCCTGGGATAATTAACTGAAGAATATACGTTGATGCTAATTGAAAAAAAAAAAATGAAATTTGGATACATCTCCCACTGAATACAATTTGCCGGAAATTATTGTCGGTTCCCATGAAGAATAACAACTATGAATAGGGCTACTGGACAAGGGTTTGGGTGAAGTATGAAGTGTCTGGGAGAGAGTATCCCCCCAAGGACTCCAGATCAGAAAGGCAAAATCTCGGTAAAGGGATCACAACTTGTCCGCCAGAGTTGTGCATTGAGGAAAAGGGCTATCTCTCGCGAATTCCCGCAGGGTATCTTCCCCGAGGGATTCCTCCCCCTCACAAAGGAACAAACCCCTCTTTGAGTTGATCAGACCAATATCAAATTCCTTCCCAAATCTTTCCAATCCGATTCAACATTCCATATCTCCCAACTTTCCCCCAACCCGTTGTAGTCATTCATCTCTATTTTGTAACCATCTTGTTTTATTCCCCATGGGTCTTTACTCCCCATGGGACCTCTTTTTTTCCCCCTTATTATTTATGTTTTCAAGGCACAGCCCATCCAACATTTTGTTTTTTCTCCCTATTGTTTATTTTAGCTAGGCACAGCCCAGATAATTTTTTATTTTTCGCCACTGCAGGATGAATCTCCAAATTTTGTCTCTTTTTACACTCTCTTTTCATTTCTACTTTTCTCACTTTTGTCATTCGCGCAAAATAATAAAATCATCGTTAAATCTGATTTGGACTCCAGTGTCCACCATCTTTGACTGCATTACCTCATTATAGCTCCGTTTAATATCTCTCTTTCTCTTTCTTAGTTTTCTTTTCTTTTGTAGTAGCATTGAATAAATCGTCATGAAATCTGAATTGGACTTCCAATGTCCATCCTTGACTGCATTTCTTCATTGTATCTCCGTTTAATATTTTTTTTTTCTCTCTTTTAGTCTTCTTTATTCTTACCGCAGCAACAATATTTCGTCATCAAATGGGAACTGAACTCCGACATTTGGTTTTCATATTCTACTTAAATTTCTCGAACTTTCCGAGGAAAAGCGCGTACAATAAATTTCGTCTCATTTTTCTCTGGTACATTCAGCGTTTCATTTTGGCCTGTACTTGTTAGTGTCTCATATTCATTAAAAGTGTTTTCAGGCTTTCCATTTTCTGGAAAATTTCCCCGAAAAATCATTCTCGCGCGTCTTTTTTCAATATTTTGTGGTCTTTTTACTTCCGCATCCCATTTTTAGTGGATTATCAACATTTTGAACCCGAGTATCAAGTATTTCGTTTTTTCCGACAGGGTGGCACAGCCTCCCAATTTGTTTTATGGGCCGATCCACCTCCCCGTCTTGTCAACGAAGTGGCCTATTTTCCCCGTAAAAGTGTTTAATGTCTGGTAATTTTCTTTTTCTAGCGATTGATTCTTAGACAAATTATTATGGCTATCTGACAGCCTAGAAGTTAGTTTGTGATAAAATCTCACTTTCTGGAATTCCCCAGCGGGCTTCTATTAGGCCTATCATGGTTCTTTTAAACTCCTTGTGATATCTTTCTTCTTTCTCTCTAGCTATTTTATCATTCTCCTTTTTTCGTTCTCTGGCTATTCTATCAGCCTCTTCCTTTCGTTCTCTGGCTATTCTATCAGCCTCTTCCTTTCTTTTCTCTGGCTATTCTTTCTTCCTTCATGAAATTTAATATTTGTTGTTGTGTCATATCTATTTGAGTACTTTTTTCGCGATCCCTGCTGGATCTCGATTTAACACTGCTCCTTCTACTCAGACTACTTTGATTCCGTCTGTCATTATTTCTTCTTAATTCATTTTCTGAATTCATTTTGTTCCATATCTGTACTATCTCTATCCCGCAACTCCCCTTTATTTGGCACAGCCTCTGAGGGATGAGTTCGTCTTGTTTTTTTTTTTTTCGCATATTATTTCTTCCTTGTTTATTTCGTACCCTCTCATTTTACCGCGTATACTTCTTTCTGATTATATTATCTCTTATTCAAATAGTCAATAACCGGTAAGTTTCAACAATTTTTCAAATAACCGGAATGTCTAGACTTCATTAGGAATAACGACTTCTTTCACAACTAGCAGTTTCACGCGAGTGAAATATATCTCCGTAAAACGAATTAACAGGGTTTGGACGAGAAAATAATCAGAAAAACCGCGCGAATATTCCAATAGTGCATTAGCTGGACTAAACTCAAACAGGGGAACTACCCTGTAAACAAATCACGTATCCTCCCTGGATACTCGTATTCCAAAAATAATCTCCTCCTTGGCAGATTACTCAATAGGACAGGTGCCTCCCACCTTCCTTGTCCAATATGCGCACAAACTGACAAATTCTCCTAATTTGCCGTCCTCATATACTCTTATAACCTACGTCACTGAAGATTATATCTAAGTCCGCCAATTCAATCAAATAATAACCCAACTCTCAACGTCTTCTTATCTGTCCTTAAACCCCGTAATACTTTTAAAAACGGAGATTCCCCCACTGTAAACTCCAACTCATTAATTTCACGTTAATCTTTTTTTATATTTGTCTAATAAGGCACACAGCCCATTATAGACCTTCTTATTAATTAATTCCGTATTTTTTCTCTCTCTATCTATAATCATATAGGCCACTCTCCAGGCCAAATTCACCCGTCTCTTCGAAAACGCAGAATTCTTTTTTGCTACCAAGTGCTGTTGATAGGGTCCTTTTCTAGCTGCCACCGCATTTTTTGGATGTGTGAAGTACCGCTGGCAACACTTATTGGAGTTTAATGTGCGGAGATCACCACTTTTAAGGCAAAAAATGGCACAAAGAGTTGCTATGCCACTTACTGGAGGGGGAGATCCCTCGTCGGCCCCAAATTAGTGGGATTTCCACGGTTACAGCTCCACAACGGTTCTGTATTTACCAACGTGATCGGTGGTCTATGGCCACATTTAAAGCCAAAGTTTACCGATAAGATTTCTAACATCTCTTTAGACTCAACCTAAGCTGAAAGTTTAAAAGAGTACATAGTAAAAAAGCTTACTGTAATCAACTACACGTTTTATAAAAGAACTGATTTCAAAAGGGCTCTTTTCTCCCAGTCCGCTCCGCTAGCCACGTGCTGCGAGCGACAGGGGTTACGAGGGTGTAAATGAATCTTTCCAGCCATCCTAGGACTTAACTAATTTACTGTCAACTTCCTTAACTGCGCAATATCTTACCTCGTGGTCTATTAAGCACGTACGCCATTAAGAGGACCCGAAATGGCGTCACAAATTTGATAAAAGGAAAATTAATATTTATTGCTCGGGAAGGAAAATAATTTAAGGGGTCCAAAAGAATGGAATCTGGGGAGGGACATTTTATCTAAACAAACTGGGACCAAAGGGTTCCAACAGATGATACTTAGATTTTATCCTAGATATCCAAAAAGGATGCTGATAAGCATTTGTAATCACTCTGATACTTAGATTTTGTCAATTTTATGCGTCATATCCGACAAATGATGTTGATAAAGCATTTATTCAATCTGATACTTAGATTTTGTCAATTTTATCCAGCATATCCGACAAAGGATACACATTTTGAATCCGTTCCATAAAATAGTTTACCATGTTCTCTCTTGATATTGTAGTTATTGTCTTCTCTTAGTTCGTAATCAGTAGAATAATTCATTATTCCATTTTGATTCATACACAATTTTTACTGGTGTATCATCGACAGGGCTCAATATGCTTTTCGTCTTTGGTATTATTTGGTTCATTGACTGTTTGATCAATGACAGTAACGTTTGCTGGTACTTTTGTGTTTCATCGATTCATATTTATACTCCATAGTGATATTTTCCTACCAATGCCCTTTTTATTTTTCTGGCAATTTCACTGTCTATTATCACATTATTTTTACACATGTAACAGTTTCGGCACGTAGACAAGATATGGTTTATGATATTAGTAGAAGAGTAGGCCTTTCTTTTTTGATCTTCCGTTGAATGTTAATGCCGAAAGCTGGACGATAGGATGTATCAGAGTCAGGTAATGTGTTACCTGCCAACAGTAGCAAGGATTTGTCATCTAATATCAACGAGTATTTTTATGTTGGCATTCTCTTTGAGTGGCAATCATCTCAGGAGATCTCAATCTTGCATATCCACCAACATAAGAGCTGAATTTTTTCGGTACTCCAAAGAAATATAATTCCTTAGTGTCATGACAATGCATGCATACATTTTCCAATAGTGCTACCACTTGTACTTGTTTCATAGTTTAAATACTTCTCCTTGTTGGCATTCAATGCTACAATAACATTGTCATGTGAACACACTTTATTAAAATGCCCCATCCTTTACTTTTTTTTAAAGATATGACTTATGTGTTTATTGTTCCATCGCGTAGAAAAATAATGATTTAATACATGCAATAAACTAGGTAGTCGTCGATAACCCGCCATAAAGTACCAGTGGGAAAGCCGCATCGTGTCTCTGAGCAAGCATAAAGTACAATTGTTAGAGCCGTGTAAAAAAAAAGTAAGCATATTTTATGTCATTTTTTTCTTAAAGATATGTAAGGAAAAAAATGCAAAGTTGAATAATTTCAAAGTCCAAAAATTTTAGTCCAATAAAAAAAGGAAATGGAGGGGAAAGAGGAGGCTGCTGAAAGGTACAAACAAAAGCATTATTTTTCTAATAGTAAAGGTCATGACTAACATGTCTCTATACCATTCTCATTGTTGCTAGTTTGGAAAAATATTAACATGTGATTTTTTTTTGGTTTTAAGTATGTCTCATCTTCATTAGAAAGACATGTAAAAAATTTGAAAAATATATCATGTTAAAAAAAATAATAAAACAAAAAGTTAAAAAAAAATTCAAAAAAAATTCAAAAAAAACAAATGGGGGGGGAGTAGGCCAAAAAGTTGGAGGTGAGGGGGGCGCCCTTCGAGTTTGGGGGATAAGGGACCTTTAGAAGGTTGTGTCTCTGCTGGTTAGGGTCGTTGGTGCTTATGATCCTTCATGGTTCGTACTCAGACATACACCTTACTACTTGATTTTGCAAGGATTTCTAAGGTTTGTTCTGAATTTCGTTATTAAAATTCTTTTCTTGCCATCTACATCTCTCTTAGTATCAACTTTTTAGTAGATACTATAACGTTTAGACTCTATTTTAAACTGACAACACTTTTCAAACGCCACTTGTGTATTATACAGAACACATCGAAGAAGTAAAGCTATCCATTATTAAAATTCTTTTCTTGCCATCTACATCTCTCTTAGTATCAACTTTTTAGTATACCATAACGTTAAACTCTATATTAAATTGACAACACTGTTCAAACGCCACTTGTGTATTATACAGAATACATCGAAGAAGTAAAGCTAGTCAAGTCATAAGACCTTTTTATCATCGTTATCCATTTCCATATATTGATATTGTTCCAAATTTTATAATAAATATCTCGCTTTTTGCAATGTGCACGTGAAACTGTACTGTACATTCTTGTGCAATTCCATGTGTAATTGAAATTGCTAAAGACATTTTTTTTTTTTTGATCACTTTGTTTGGAAAGGTACCAAGGGAACATAGGCAAGCAAATAGCATGTAGTTTCAAAACGTGTTTAATCACGTGTAGCAGGTCCCATAGAATACAGAGGAAGGAACATAATCTACCCAAATAGCACAGGAAGGAACATAGTGTACTAGAATAGTACGGGAAGGAACATAGTGTACTAGAAATGGAATATAGATCTCTACTATAGCCTTTTCAGGGAAAAAGAATATAATACTTTACATCTTTTCGTTTTTTTAAGACTTTATAGTTTGGCCTGCTATTTGTATGCTGGCAGAAAAATTTTCAGCATTTTTTTAACAACATTCACCTTTTTAAAAATCTGGACACAAATATTAGTGCTTAATTTAGTTTCATACTCCTCTAGATGACCTGAAATGGAAAAATTGATAACCATTTACAAAAAATCTGTTTACTTTCTCTGATAACGCTTGGATACACTTACGCTATTTTGATTTGGTTAAATTTTAAAATCTGGAAATTGATCCAAATCATCCAATGAAAAACCTTTCGAACCTATTTTTAATGAAATGGCAATATCGGATGGGCTTGGTGAAAAAAAGGGTGTTTTGACTCTTAAAAATTGAACTAGAACTTTCAATTTCCAATCAAATGAGCCCCCTCTGAAGTTTATACGAGGCATTCCTTCATAAGAACCATATACGCCCCCAGGACAACACTTGCAACGCCTATCCCCCGGCTCTGGGGGGGGGGTTGTAATCTAATTTTTGAACAATTCCAAACTCTGGCTATCTTAAATTTGTAGCGGATGGGTTTGGGGGAAAAAGCAAAGGGGCTAGTTTGACTCTCTTGACTCTTAAAAAGTGAACTAGGACTTTCAATTTCCAATCAAATGAGCCCTCTATGAAGTTTTTTACGAGCAAGGCATATCTTTCATAAGAACCATACATACCCTTAGGGCATAGCTTAGGACGCCTTCCCCTGTGCCCTGGGGTTCTATTGACACCCGGATTCTTTCTTATCCGACTTTGAAACTAATTGTAACAAATGTATGTCTCAAAATTTTCATCAGATGGGTTTTGAAAAGAAGGTGTGGGAGGGGAGCTGCCCTCGGATCTCTTTTGACTATTAAAAGTGAGCTTGAACTTTCAATATCCAATCAAATGATCCATCTCTTAAGTTTATACGAGCATCCCTTTCATATAAACAATATAAGCCCCAGGGCACAACTTACAACACCTGCCCCAGGGGCCCTGGGGGGTCGTGATGACACCTGAGTTTTTGTTATATGACTTTTGAGCACTTTTTAACTTAATGGCTATCCCAAAATTTTTACTGGATGTATTTGGGAAAAAAGCGGTTTGTGGGGGGGCTAATTGCCCTCCAATCTCTTTTGAATCTAAAAAACTGAACTAGAACTTTCAATTCCAATCAAATAAGCTAGCCATCACTGAATTTGTTACGAGCATCCCTTCAATAAGAACCATATATTCCCCCAGGGCATAACTTACAACTCCTACCCTCGGGCCCTGGGGGGCTGTGTTGACCCCTGATTTTTTGTTATATGGTCTTTGAAACTATTTAAAAAAAGATATCTCTAAGTTCTTATCGGATGGGTTTGAAGAAGAAAGGGCGTGGAGGGGGGGGGCTAGGTGCCCTCCAATCTCTTTTGACTCTTAAAAAGTGAACTAGAACTTTCAATTTTCAATCAAATGAGCCCTCTTTGAAGTTATATGAGCATCCCTTTCATAACACCCATATATGCCCCAGGGCATAACTTACAACGCCTGCCCCCGGACCCTGGGGACTGTGTCGACACTGGAATTTTTGTATATATGATCTTTGACTATTTTAACAAAATTAAGCTAAAATGTAGCTATTTTAAAACTTTTATTGTCTGTATTTGGGAAAAAGGGTTTGGCGGGGGGAAGCTGGGTTACCCTTCAATATCTTTTGGACGCATAAAAAATGAACTAGAACTTTCAATTTCAAATCAAATGAGCTCTCTCTGAAGTTTACACGAGCATCCTTCGCGTAAGAACCATATATGCCCCAGGGCATAACTATGCGCCTGCCACCCTTGCCACTGAAGATTTTCAATTTCAGAATGGTACAAATCACAAGCTCTCTCTGAATTTAATGTCCTGCTCACACATAAATATTTCCAGAATTTTTCAATGTTGCTCCGTTGAACAAAAAATGGTTACATCAAAATTTTGATCGGATGTATTTGGGAAATGGTGGGGACGTGGAAGGTGTGTCAGTTGCCCAAGAATCATTTTCGACTATGATAAAGGGAACTAGCCCTTTAAAATTTTTTCCAATCGAATGAGCCCTTTCTGAAGTTTTCTACGACAACGTTGTCTATGCAAAACCTTATATGCCCCTAGGGCATAAACTTAAACCCTCGCCCCTGAGGGCTGTGGGGGAGTTGTCATCCTCAAGGACCTAATTTCCAGAACTTAAAATTACGTTTAATAAAATTGGCTATCTCAAAATTTCGATTGGATGTGTTTGGGGAAAAGGTGGGCGTGAGAGGGGGTTAGTTGCCCTCCAATTACTTTCGACTATTAAAAAGGCACTAAGCTCTTATGAATTTTCCAATCAAATGAGCCTTTTTTGAAGTTTCTACGACATCACCTTCTATAAAAAAAAAACCTTATATACCCCCAGGGCATAACTTAAACCTTGCCCTAAGGGTTGTAGGGGATTGTCGTCCCTCAAAAACATATTTTCTATCGGAAATCAACTACGCTGAACGAAATGGCTATCTAAAAATTTTGATTGAATGTGTTTTGGGAATGATGGGCGTGAGGGGGGGGGGGGCTAGTTGGCCCTCCAATCATTTTGACTATCAAACAGGGCACTAAGCCCTTTGAATTCCAATCGAATGAGCCTTTTTTGAAGTTTCTACGACAACGCCTTCTATAAAAACCTTTTTATGCCCCCAGGGCATAATTTAAAAAGAATCCCTTGTCCTGAGGGCTGTGGGGGAGTGTCCTCCTCAAAAACATATTTTCTATCTGGAAATCAACTAACGCTGAACAAAATTGCTATCTCAAAATTTGATTGGATGTGTTTTGGGGGGAATGATGGGCGGGGGGGGGGCTAGTTGCCTCTCTATCACCTTTGACTATTAAAAAGGGCACTAGTTCTTTGAATTTCCAATGGAATGAGCCTTTTTTGAAGTTTCTACGACAACGCCTTCTATAAAAACCTTATATGCCACCAGGGCATAACTTAAAAACCTTGTCCTGAGGGCTGTGGGGGAGTGTCCTCCTCAAAAAACATGTTTTTTATCTGGAAATCAAGTACGCTGAACAAAATGGCTATCTCAAAATTTTGATTGGATGTGTCTGGGAGAATGATGGGGAGTAGGGGGGCGGGGCTATTTTCCCTCCAATCACTTTCGACTATTAAAAAGGGACAAACTAGAACACTCGATTTCCAATCGAATGAGCCCCCCTTGAAGTTTCTATGACGACCCCTTCCATATGAAGTGTCTCTGGGGGAAAAAAAATAATAGTATTAAAGAAAATATGGGAAAAGAAAACAAATACTGTTTGGCCAATTACAATTTTGTTAGATCGCGTTTTGGGTTAATGATACATGAGCTAGGCATAAACTATGATAAACTGTATCCAAGGTTATCAGTGTTTTTCCCTTTGCCTCAAGAACAATCGCTTCTGCTTAAAGGTAAACAAACCCCTACGCTATGAAAGCAAAAGTGATTTAATTGTTTACAGTCTCCTGTCAAAGTAAGATCTAGAGCGGAATCTTGGGGGGGGGGGGGGGGGGGGGGGTAATAATGCGATAATGGCACCAATAATTGAAAAAAATGAGAAGTTTATTAAAAAGAAAAAAAGCAATTGAGGGCATCCAAAAATATTTTTTTGGGGGACTCATCATAATAAGGAGACTTTTCTTTGCCGTAGTCCTCTTCTTTCAATCTTTCTCCTCGTTTTCCTTAACTTTGTACATTTAATCCTTCATTATTGTGTTTCATGAGTGCTCTTACAATGACGGTTCTTTTCTGTCTCGAGCCTACTGTGATTAAATAAAAAAAAACAAGTTTTTTAACTGAAAGTAAGGAACAACGTTAAACTTAAAACGAACAGAATTATTCCGTATATGAAAGGGGCTGTCCCCTCCTCAAAGCCTCGCTCTTTACGCTAAAGTTTTTTTTTTTTGTTGTTTAAGAAAAATAGAGTTGTGAGAAAGTCAAACTTCAGCGTAAAGAGCGAGGCGTTGAGGAGGGGACAGCCCCTTTCATATACGGAATAATTTCTGTTTCGTTTTAAGTTTTAACTTCGTTCCTTACTTTCAGTTAAAAAAAACTTCTTTTTTTTATTTAATTTTTTTGAACGTTTTTGAATTATTGCAGGTTTTGATTTTGACTCACCGTACATGAATAATTAAAACAAAATTTGCATATTAATTTTACTTTTATTTGGTTAATGGCTTTCTCGAAACTTGTTTAATTTTATTTACGAATGTTTTATTAGTAATAAATATACGTAACTTACGAATTAACTTACGTAACGAACTTCTGTATTCATTGATTTTTTAATACGTATATTAGGGGGTTCGCCCCCTAGTCAATACCGTGCTCAATAAGCTAAAGTTCGAATTTTTGTTCCAATTCTTTAAAAATGACCCCTTAATCACAAAGGCCGTTAATTAGAATAAATAGCTCTTATGAAAGTACTGAAAAATATTTGGCTTAAAGAGTGAGGTATTGACTAGGGGGCCGTGAACCAAATCATATACGTAAATATTTTCTGTTCGTTTTAAGTTTTGATGTTGCTCCTTACTTTTAGTTGAAAAACTTGTTTTTTTATTTAATTTCTGATCTTTTTCTTTAATAATAATGGGAAATCCGGCTCCCCCTTCATAGCAATGTCCCCATCCCCCATGAAAACTTCCTTCATGGAAAGATCCTCCCATATGACCCCAGACCTCCCCTCCCCACCAGAAAAAAATCCCCCCTGAAAAACGTCTTTTATACTTCCCAATAACCAATACTATATGTTAATATTGGGTAAAGTTCATAACTTTCAGCCTTTCAGAGACTTCGGGGGATTAAGTCATCCTAAAAGACATAGTTATCATATTTTTGTTTTTCGACCATGCTAAACAAAATGGTTGTTTCAAAATTTTGATCAGGTGACTTTGGAAAAAATGAGTGTGGGAGGGGCCTAGTTGCCCTCCATTTTTTTGGTAACTTATAAAGGGCACTAGAACTCTTAATTTCCGTTCCAATGAGCCCTCCCACGATATTCTAGGACTACTGGGTCGATACGGATCACCCCTGGGAAAAAACAAAACAAAAAAACAAAAAAAAAAACAAATAACACGCATCCGTGATCTTTCTTCTGGAAAAAAAAATGCAAAAATTCCATATTTTTTGTACATAGGTGCTTGAAACCTCTACAGTAGGGTTCACTTATACGCTGAATATGATGGTGTGATTTTCATTAAGGTTCTATAACTTTTAGGGGTCTTTCCCCCTTTTTTTCTAAAATCAGCCAAATTTCTGAGGCGGCGTAACTTTTGATAGGTAGGACTAAACTTGATAAAACATATATATTTGAAATCAGCATTAAAATTTGATTCTTTTGATGTATCTATTAGTATCAAAAATTCCGTTTTTTAGAGTTGCGGTTACCATTGAGCCGGGTGGCTCCTCACTTACAGTTCGTTTACCACGAACTGTTTTGATAATTATTCCTTTCTTCTGCTGCATAACTTGCAGAGTTAATCTAACTTTGTACAAATTAATAAATATCTATACTTTTTTTTTTTTGATTGTGTTCTATCCTTGGAATTTCCAGTGTTTTTGCAGTTTCAATTCATCCTGATTGCTCATTAAATATGTAAACCTGTCATAATATCCATCGTGGATATTACTGTCACAAATAAAGAATATTTCTAATCCAGTATTTTGATGTTAACTGTCATTTATTGTCATTACAATGTTTTGTTCTACAATTGACCGAGTTTATCTTATCTATTTTCTTATATGATCTTACTTGAGGACTGTCTATTTTTGACTGTCTGTTTTTTTTTTGTTTTTGTTCAAGTAATTAATTTTTTTTACATTTTTTTCGTCTTTTTTTACAATTTTTGCTCAAGAATTTCTTTTTAATTTTTGTTCTAGTGTGGTAAAGCTTTCTAATTTAGTTAATTATTAATTTAGTAAAAAATATATAAGACGCAAAACGAAGTTTAGAAATACCACTTTTTATTAAGATAAGGAACATATCCTGCCAAGTTTCTATTTAACGGGGAAAATGAGAAATCACCACTTCCCTAGCTATTACGTGGGTTGGGTAAAGGAAGGTGTGGTTGATAAAAATGTATAAAGATACATTTTATCGGAAGGGGAAGACTGATACTAACTTTATGCCGGGACTGACCTCTGGTCCGTTGTTTTAGAAATACCTTGGAATCTTGTCTTATCATTGTAAGTGCCTAAGTATCTATATATATATTATTGTAGTTTCTGAGACTTGTGGTCTACTTGGGCAACCAGGCCCTAGTAGAATATCTATATCTGGAATTATTATATGTTAAATGAATAAAAGTATTGTATTTTTAGACAACCTCTCTACGATCTACCTTTAGCCCCTCGAACATACCCAGTTGGTACGCTTCATTAGTTCGGTCATAGCCTAAGGCACGCTACCAAAGTGTAATTGCCTTAGGGCCAGAGTTTATCTTCCCTGTAAAGGGAGAATAAAGGCATCTACGACTACACCACTCAAATATCATAAAATACACTTCACTACAACTGGTGGCCGTTGGAAAAACTGGGTCGAGAGGGCTAGATAAAAATAATAGATTGAAATAAAATGGCTTTACCAGGAAAAAATGACTTCCCTATCAACAGTACTTGAATTGCAAAATTATACCAGAATACGCGGGAAATTCAGATGTAGATGAGTTTATCGAAAAATTTAAAATTTTCGACGAACTAACTGAAGCGTTTGAAGGATAATGTCAAAGAGCAATGCGTTGCAGCCAGATTAAAGGGAAGCGCTCTTAAATATTTTGAGACAATTAAGGAAAAAGAGCCCAAGGACATCAGTACTCTAGTTAAATCTTTTAAAACAAGATCCAAAGAGACAAGCATCTCCGAGAGGCTAAGAACAGAGGTAGTCACATTCAATAACTCAACTAGTATCAGGGAATATGCTGACAAAATTTGTAGATCCGTATGCTTACAATTAGAGAAAGGCGGAAATGACTAGACAGTACAGAAAGAACAACTGCATACTTTTACCCAAGGGTTACCAAAAAGTTAGTAAGACTAATTTTATCACGGAAACCTGAAAATTTAGAGCAGCTATAATACTAGTCGAAACAGAGGTAAAAATTGACGAGGCTATGAAAAATTTTGATTAGATATCAATAAATAGCACAGGAGCCCAAGAAAGTATAAAATATGAAAGGGACGACAGAAACGGGTGAACTTTGAGGAGCCAAATCGTGAACCAAAAAGGCGCGAGACGGAGCCGAGGGTCACCGTCTAGGGAACTAGCTGACAGATTCCACGACCTTGAGAGATAAGCAGCTAATAACTATAGAAAATATGGGCACCCTCCCCCACCAAAGACAGATAGTTGGGAACCAACAATGACATGATCAAAAATATTTTAGAAGTAACCAGGAAACAACAAACAATTTAAGAGAGAAAATTTTATTGCTATTATTGTAACAAACCAAACCACTATGAAGCAATTGCTGGCATAGAATACGCAAAGAAGGCCAGACGTACAAGACAAGACACCAGTTCAGAGCGCAGGGGGCAGAAATTTAGGAAGGCAGGGAACAAATAATACTTGACAAACACCTAATAATATTCCTGAATTTAGTCCTAGGATGGCAAACGGTTAACAATACCCAGGGTCAAAGTAGCAACGCTGAAGAAAACTGGGATAACCCCAGAAACTTTTGGCCAAACAGTGGGCATTTAAACGGAGAAACCAGCCTGTAAGGGTCGACAGAGCTGTTTCCTTACAAAGACCCCTATATAGTTTAGAATGTTGCGATACAAATGCAAATAATAATAGTCTACCGATTTGCGTTGTTTTAAAATTGAGTGTTTTCAAAAATTTACCATGTTTACTAGATACAGGTGCATCTAAATCATTAATTCGAGAGGAAGTTTTTAGGAGGTTTCCTCTAGTGTCAAAAATCGCGTAAGCAGATGCCAGAATACCCACATCAGTGACAGGGCACAGGCTGACAATTTTGGGAGAATGTCCATTAAAATTAGCACAGGAGATAAAGAAATAACTGTGACAGTGATAATGTGTAAGCAGCTACCATTCCCTTGTATTCTAGGAGTAGATGCCATCAGAAAATATGGGATCGTATGGGAACCCATATCTCTGATACAATACCCATAAACCAGGCAAATGAAAATAATAGGCAAATTTGCCTATTTAATTTGCCTATTTAAAACATTTACCGGAATACGTAAAAACTCGAGTGGAAAATATTCTTTTGGATTTCAAATGGACTTTTGCAAGACACAAAAGCGGATTACGGATTAACTCACTTAATCACGCACAAAATATCAACAGAGGGCCCTCCAATCAAAAAATCACCGTATAAAAACACCTTATCATTTAAAAACCATGGCTAGAAAAGCCAAATAAGGGAATTGGAAGATCAAGGAATAATTAAAGAAAGTGTTAGCGATTGGTGTTTTCCACTAGTAATAGTCAGGAAAAAAGATAACACCTGGAGATTATGTATAGATTTTAGAGCACTAAATGCCGTCACGGTTAAAGACGTGATGAAGTTACCAAGAATTGATACGATTTTAGATTCGCTAGGAGGTACAAAATATTACACTAGTTTTGACTTAATAGCAGGATATTGGAAAATCGCTTTAGATGCAGAAACAAAGAAGCATAAGCTTCAGTAATTTTAGACGATGAAAGAACGTTCACATTTGAACACATGCCTTTTGGCTTATCATTTAGTCCAAATTGTTTTAGTCGACTAATGAATTTGGTGTTAAAAGATAACGAACCAGGAAGGAAAAAGATACCTTGGCTTATTTAGATGATGTGATTTTGTTTAATGAAAACTTGGAAGACCACTTGGTCGGACTTAGAAAAATACTGGAAAAGCTTGAAAAAGCAGGCTTAAAATTAAAACCAGAAAAGTTAAAAATAGTAGTACCAAATTAGTTTTTCTTGGACACCTGATAAACCAAGGTACTATTTCACCAAATCCAGAAAAAATTTACAGTCATGAGAAAATTACAGCCTCCTAAAGATCAAAAAAGCTGCAGATCAGTTTGTGGTTTGTTAAGCTATTTCAGACGAATACTAAAAATTATGCAACAATAGCGCAACCTTTGGCAAACCTTTTGAAAAATCAGGTAAATTCGAATGTCCAGCGGACGCAAAACAAGCGCTAAATGAAATAAAAAAGGAAATTATTACTGGCACCAATACTTAACCTACCAGATTTGTCACAAGACTTCTGTGTTTGCAAACAGATGCTTCGGGGTACGGTATAGGAGCCATATTATTACACATAAATTTCTGAAGGAGTAGAATCAATAGTTCAATACGCCAGTAGGTCACTGTCGGAGGCAGAAAGAAAAATATTCGACAGTTGAGAGGGAAATGTTTGGCAGTTGTAGTTTTTTTTTTTTTACAGAATATTTTCGACAATTTTTACTTGGAAAAAATTCATTTACGCGTAGACCAAAACTCATTAATTGGCTACATACGATGCAAAATACTTCAGCCCGGCTGACACGGTGGATACTACGTCTACAAGCATATTCATATACCCCAATATATATAAAGGGCCGTACAAACATTTACCAGACTATTTGTCACGAAATGCCAGATACGGAAGGAAATTTGATAACAACCATCAAGAACGAACAGGAAGGGCTAGAAATACTGTCTAATGAAAATATTTCGAATCATCAAGATAAAGATGATTTTTGTTTAGCGATGAGATCCTTTTTATCAAAAGGAAAGGAACTGCCAGAGCACTTTAAACATTTTTTAAAGGACTTAGATAATTTTGATCTGGACGACAGTAAAAATCTTTTGGTAAGATATCATAGACCGTCGCAAGAATATAGAAAAAATGACTTAAAAATTATTCCAGTAATTTCCCAAAATCCCTGGAAGGAGAAATTTTACAGATGGCACATGCAACGATTGGCTGTCACATGGGAGAAGCAAAAAACTATGGGGAGGCTGAAAGGGAATTTTTATTTTCCAAAAATGTACTCAAAAGTAAAAGCTTTCATACAAAGCTGCCAAGAGTGTGCACCAAGGACCCCTAGGGCTGAATTAGGTCTCTACCCCACCCCTTCAGGGGTAGGAGAATTAATGTCAATAGACTTTTGGGGAACAGGAGGAATTTTACCAGTTTCCAGGAACGGAAACAGGTGCGTACTAACCGTAGTCGACCACTTTAACTCATATTTATACGCTTTTCCAATTTAAAGATGAAAAGACAAAAACCATTGCGAAAGTTTTGGTCAGTCGCCTATTTTTGGAACACGGAATTTTTCCTAGAGTTTTACTTAGCGACAATGGGCCATGTTTTAGAGCCAAATTATTAAACGAAATTACAGAATATCTGGGTGTCAGACGATGGTTTACATCGTCTTATATGGCCGCAGCTAATGGAAAGTTGAACGAAAAACATAGGGAATTAGCTTACATGCTGGGAATACATGCAAGAGAGGAAAATGAAAATTGGGATGAACATTTACCATTTGTAGTCTTTGCAATAAATACGGCTTTTTTCACGTTCCTTAAAAGAAACGCATTTTTTTGCAACATATGAGATCCCAGAATTTGTTTAGATGAAATACAAAATGATAGAATATATACAACCTAGACCAATATAAGCAAGAAATGGTGATGCGAATGAAAAAAAAAAGCTATGGAACAAGTTAAAGACAATCTGGAAGATGCGAAAAACAGAACAAAAAGAAAAAATATGACCGAACAAGCAAAAATAAACAAAATTATTGTTTAGGAGGCATGGTTTATCTGTGTACAAAAACTAACCTGGAAGGTACAAAAAAGTAAAAACGAAATGGGATGGGCCCTGCAGAATTGTAAGATTCTACCAAATAACTTAACATATGTTCTAAAGCATCAATATAAGGAAAAGGAAGAAGTAGTACACCATAATAGAATGAAAAAGGGATATTTTTTCAAAACGTGGAAAACAGAGCCTATTCTTTCAGACGAAGAAATAGAAGACACAATTTCACCATTATATATTAGAAGACCATATGAATTTTTATAACCTTTTTCATGACCACAAAGGTTGGGAGGAGTGGAACGAGTATTTATCCCAGTCTTGGCTACAAACTCTCCACAACAAACAAGAGAAAAGGGGAAATATTCGATGCTCATCGGATACTAGCGAGGAGAACATCAAACACACAACCTAAGGGTTTAAAACGTGATAAACCAAAGGTAAAATCCACCAAAGAAGAAAAATTAGAAGAAACCAATGAATTATCTGATTTTTATAAATTAGACTCACCTACAGTCTTAACGGCAAAAATGGCTTTTGGAACAAACGCCATCTACCAGACGCTAGTTAACAGAATGTGAGACTGATAATTCGTCTACAGAAACCGATATCACTAAACCTGGGCCATCGTTAAGAAAACCCTCTTTAAGAGAGAAATTATGGAGAAAAGTAAAGAGACCAGAGGGACAGCAACAAGTTCCCTTGTCAGCAGCAAAAGTAGCTAAATCACTTATGAAAAAGGCCAAACATCAGGAGAAACAAAGATTAAAGATATTTGACGAGGCAACAAAACCGCGCGCTCGAATTCAGAGCCTTGTAAACCACACTATAGAGACCACGGAAAAACTTGCAAATGTTATAAAGAAGAAAAGCAAAAATTTGGAGTCCCAATTTCGGACCAGGAAACGGAGAGAAGGCGAACAAGCGTAGCCCCCCAGCAGATTAATATTTGAATAAAACAATTATAACGGAAAAAAAATAATAAATAAAAATAAACGAGTAAAAAGCCTCTAAAGAAATATCTATATTTTCTTTTTTTTAATCGGTATGTAAATAACATCAAGTTTTCCTTCAAATATATATCGCCAGTAAAAATTATTACCGTCATGTAGAAAAGAAATTAGCTCCGATCTGAATTGACATCATAGCTTCCTGAAAAAAATTTGTTTCCGACACGAGATAAAACTTCGCGAACGGTTGTAATGACAAGACTTGTCAAAACGAATTAGGCTTCGTTTCATAAAAGGAAATTAATAAGGCCACGTAACTTTTAAATAGGTGTTGTGAAACTAATTAAATTATACATACTTAGAATCAGCATTAAAAGGCGATTCTTTTGATATGTATATTGAAAAAAAAATATATTTTGAAGGAATAATTTAAAAAAAAACGAAGGAGGTTAGTCTACTGAAATAGGGTTATTGGAAGCTAGCAAATTTGGAGTGAGCTCAATCACTGCTGGTCTCTCGTTGTTAAGTAAATGCGAAGCATCTACTGACCTTTGACTCTCTCGGTAACACCTCCAGTCGATTTAAAAAAAAATTGTTTTGAAGAAATTAAAATAATTATAATGGGAAAAGCAGCGAGAGTTTACATGAATCAAGACATGTACAAGCTAGCTTTAATCTTGTTATAAATAGTAGAAGATATAATAAATTAAACACTTACCAATAAGGACGATATATATAAACAAGAAGCCGTAGATAAAAATGGGTCACAATTTAAAAAAGTATAGCACAGTGTAAAATAAAAGTTTCCTGGGGTATAATTAATTTTCACATATTAAATAAATTCACGATGCACCATTGACAGAAATAACCAGGAAGAGGACATTGCAGGTGAAAGACACCAATGACAGGACAATTGGCATTTAAAAACGAAACTGCTAAACGTCTTGTCATTGGGGGGATCCACCAAGCTAACCAAATTGATATCAGAAATATCGGTCAAACTGGAGAAGGTTTGGGGCTGAATGTTCGGTGTAAATCCTCCATGCTAAAATAAATAGCATGAGAAAAGCTTTTACACGGGCACTAAACCCATAAACTTGTAGAACAGGATAATAGTCAAAGTTTCACGAAAGGGACAAATTACGCTCAATACTATATAAAACTAAAGCGCAAATTAAACTTAGGATAAAACCAGCCGCGAATAATATAAAAGATTATAGGGAAAAACACATAACCCCTATCTCTAAACAACTTTTGGCATGAACTAGGCACTAATTTTTGGTGAAATACCACAGACAAGGAGTATGTGTCTGCGATGAAAACCACACAATTTTGTGGAAATCAGGATATCATAAAAACGTACATTTTTATGAATAAATGAGAACTAGCAAATGCGGCCAAAACTTAAATAAAAATGTTCTAAAATCAGCTGGAAAAAAATACAGTAGTTTTCTAAAACCAACACTTTTGGACAGAAAAAATTTTAATAATGTCTAAAAAAAATACAGGTTGCAAAAATTAGACACCCCCCCCACCCCGACTTTAAAAAAATAAGGAGATAATGAATTTGACCATAGAAGGGCAATTAGCATAAAAACTTATAAAAGTTATTGAATAGAACATGAAACATATAAATATAGGCTTAGAAAAGACCTATCTTACTGAAAAAAAAACGGAATAAAAAACTTGAAACGAACCCTTAGGCTTCATTGAATTAAAGAATCAAAAAAATAGAAGGGTTCAAGTTGAAAAATATAGTCAGACAAAATTAAAGGAGAAGAAACTGAATGGAGTTAGTTAAACTCTGTTATACGCACATATGGAACTGACCCGAACGAGACTAGTATGAAAATTGTCCTAAATAGGTACAAAAATAAGTAGTATTAATTCTACGGAACCACCGTTACAGTGGTTAACACGGGCCGAGATTAATAGAAATATTGGAAAAATGCTCCAAGTAGACAGTAAAGACAGGAAAAAATTTTGCTCTTTTATGTGGGAGTCGTTCACAGAAAAAAAAAGAGAGTGGGGCAATACTATAGATAATTATTTATTGTGTGTGCAGGTTCAGAATAGTCCTTTTAGCTGTAGCCCATGACAAGAGGACCTGGAAACGTTATAGGGAGCTACCAGAAAGCAGTCCTGGTAACCAAACCTTCAGAGTACAGGCAAAAGTCATTTGATAATGGCATAAGAGGTATAAGGTGAACAGCTAAAAATTTTAACTTATCAGATCCAAGCTGTAAATGAAGCCTTAACCCAAAAGGATATTAAAGCTGGAAAAAAAGAGAGATTAGAGACAAAAACGTTATAAAACTGTCTCAAGTACCTAAAATTCGAAAAGAATTAAAAAGCTCAAAAGTCTGAATAAACAAACAGGCATATAGTAAGCTAATGACAGTTAATGACACAAATTGGTTCGAAATAGAACCAAAAATGTAAAACAAAGATAAGAAAATGTATATAGTCATATATGGAAAAGTTATAGAGTGGTAACAAAATGTTGTTGAGAAAATATATACAGTTATAAAGACGTTTGAAAACCCTTTATAAATATGGAATTGTTATCATATAGAAAAAAATTGTAAATACGTAGATTTTGATAGCAAAATCATGCTATATGAACTATTTCCAAGCCCTTATATAGAGGCTAATCACAAGTTATCAGTTATAGTGCATAAATCTATTTGTTGGAGTTGCTTTTGTTTTTTGTAAATATTTCAATTGCAGTAAGGACTTATCATATAAAAGTCTTGACGAACTTATTTAAAAGTTGTACAAAAAATAAATATTGCAGTGATTAAATAAATTATTAGAGTACATAATTATTATTGTTTTAACAAATAAGTTATGTATCAGCATAACTTCGGTTAATATATATATATATATATATTTATAGGTATATAACCTAAACTATCCATGTAAATATAGTGGATTAAATGCTGAGTATTTGTGTTTTTTTATTTTTATATCATTCAAGAAGTATTCTAGATTAATACTCATAAGCAATTAACAAAACAATAATTGGAATAATTTCAATGCTAGTTTATACCGTGTTATACTTGTGTAAGTTATTACACAATGCTTGTATATAATATATATATATATAATATATATATATATATATAATATATATATATATATATATATATATATATATATATATATATATATATATATATATATATATATATAGATATATATATATATATATATATTATATATATATATATATATGTATATATGTATACTATGTTTTTATTAACTAGTGATTTTAACTAGTGATTTAACGTTATATGTAATGTTGGACTTCGAGTCAACATATAAATATTTTTATTGTGAAACAATCTTAAATTAAATAATTAATAATTCTATATTAAGAGTAAACAGAGGAGAAAGTAATTAAAAGTAATTAACTTTCGTTAAAAAAAAAGAATGCAGTAATATATACAAATTTTGAGTGTTTCTTTTTTACTATATATAGGTAACAAATTATGCTTTATGTGTATACTAATGTGAATATTTATTTAGATACAGCCTTAGCTTTTTTTGGGGAATCAAATTTTTTAACGTAACATCCTTTCGGATCCATTTTTTTTTTTTTTTCAATCATATTTTGACACATTTTTGGAAATAAAAAATTTTGAAGCCACTTCAAATGTATCCTGATACTATCATCTCTTACCATCAGAAACCAAACCATACTTGATGAACTGATATTTTGGAAAACTATAGCAGTATTACGGACTTTACTACAAGTTTTATCAGAAAGTGAGATAAAATCAGAACTTAATTTAGGCCTAGAGAATGTACTACATAGCCCAAATGGCTTATGTTTATTGAAATATGTAAAAACTCTTTGTGCTGGAAAAATATGTGAAAATTTAAAAATCAAAAATGTTATGTGTAATTTGTCCAAGGCATTCCTAAAACGAAAAATAAACGGTATATCAACCACATCACACAGATAAATTAAATTATTAATGGAAATTAAATTTAAAACTCAAATAATTCATAAACTTTTCTAATATAACTTGAAATCTAATTTAGGCAGAACCACTAATATAATGATAAAGCCGCTTGGGGTCAAGTTAAAACAGAAGATGCATATGAAAGAAAGGTAAAAAGAGTATTTTTCAGTCCTAGAGACAGAGAAAAAGAGAAACAAGGATGAATTTCAACTTGAAATCCTTCGACAAAAAAAGAACATGGCCTATATTGGACCAGAAACATGACCCTAAGGAAACCATTGACGGTAGATGCACATAATGACCCAAAGATGGCAGCATAATAGCTGTAAACAAAATTAAGTTGTTTTAAAAGTAAAATATTGAGAATTGGACAATTCTTCTTTAAATGGGTAGTATTGTGGTAAAGCTTTCTAATTTAGTTAATTATTAATTTAGTAAAAATATACAAGACGCAAATACGAAGTTTAGAAATACCACTTTTTATAAAGATAAGGAACATATCCTGCCAAGTTTTCTGTTTAACGGGAAATTGAGAAATCACCACTTCCTAACTATTACGTGGGTTGGGTAAAGGAAGGTCTGGTTGATAAAAATGTATAAAAGATACATTTTATCGAAAGGGGAACACTGATACTAACTTTATGCCGGACTGACCTCTGGTCCGTTGTTTTTAGAAATACCTTGGAATCTTGTCTTATCATTGTAAGTGTCTAAATATCTTATTATATATTATTGTAGTTTCTGAGACTTGTGGTCTACTTGGGACAGCCAGTCCCAGTAGAATATCAATATCTGTATATGTTAAATGAATAAAAGTATTGTGTTTTAGACAACCTCTCTACGATCTACTTTTAGCCCCTCGAAAATACCCAGTTGGTACGCCTCATTAGTTCGGTCATAGCCTAAGGCATGCTACCAAAGTTTAATTACCTTAGGGCCAGAGTTTATCGCCCCTGTAAAGGGAGAATAAAGGCATCTACGACTACACCACTCAAATACCATAAAATACACTTCATAACACTAGTAATTTTTAGCCTACAAAAGAACAATTCGTGTTACATGTGTTGAACACAGCTATTGTTACAAATTTGTATTTATACATGCATATATATATATATAATATAATATATATATATATATATATATATATATATATATATATATATATTATATATATATATATATATATATATATATATATATATATATATATATATATATATATATATATTATATATATATATATATATATATATATATATATATATATATATATATATATATATATATATATATATATGGTGGTGAAACCGCCAGGCCTCGGCACTCGGCACGCAGCAGGCTTCTATAAATGGATACTCATTGTCGCTTGTCTTCTAAACGCAGAAAATTTGAGCCTTTCTTGATGTCATGGCATTCAAATGGACCTTAAATTAGAAGTAGTCCCCTTGTAAAATCACGGTTTTTATTGTACCTTTAACTTTTGCCTCAGCTTGTCTTTTGTCATTATGAAAGACATGTCGCCGAACCTTTGTGTCTTTTAATTGTTCAGGTGGCGGGACAGAAACTTCTTCTTTTTGCCTTGGCTTGTCTTTTGTCATTATGAAAGACATATCGTTAAACCATTGTTTCTTTAATTGTTCAGGCGGTGGGACAAAAACTTCTTCTCTTTCGAAGATTGATCTTGTCCATATTGATCGTGTCATATATATATATATTATATTTTTTGTTGGAAGTGTTAAGTTCTATTCAAAAATTTGACGACAATGCAAGATTTGTCGACCAAAAGCTGTAGACTCAAGCAGTATAGTTCAGTAAGTTCTGCCCTTAAGGCGGTACCTATTATAGTAAGGGAAAAATACGGGGAAAAAACGTCAATTCTCCGAGGAATTGTCATTTTTTTTACACTCAAATGTTCAAAAAAAATCAGCTTAATCACACACAATAAAAATTCACCCAAATCTCCCTTACATAAGTGTCCCAAATTTGCTCTTCAAGGGGAAAAATAAGGAGGGGGAATCAATTTTTGTGTTTATAAATATTTTGGAGTTTAAATAGTCGTTTCCCATGAAATCAATCCTACTGACTCCAAATATAAATTCAGTTTTTCATTTGTCCTTACTATAATGCCCATTTCCTTTCTAAAAGGACGGGGAGGGGGGTTAAAATTCAAAATTAAGAGGTTTTTGGATTGTTTGGAAGTTTCTTATGAAATCAATTGTGGCAAATTCAAAAATGAAGTTAAAATTTTATTTTACGCAGTCAACTCCTTCATCTTAGCAAAAACGGTTGTGAAAGTTGACCTTGACCTACGTGAACTAGTTATATTAATCCTTTTCGTCGATTCACCATTTCCTATCAAAACTAGGAATGGCACCTTAGAATTTGATTCTTGAACAGGTTAATTTCAAACCAGTATTCCAGAATCCTACTCAAGTTTACGGTTCCCATTCCTTAGTGCTATTCTTTAGGTCATCTAATCAGTGGGACCATCTACCATAGTACTTGACATTACCTTTGAACAACCGCTTTACTGGATGGTAAAGTGTAACGTCAATTCAGAGCCTTCCACAAGTGCTTTTAAGAAATACTATTGTTGTGCGAAGCCATGGTCTGTTGGATATAGCCCTTATTCGAACCTTTTGTCGTCAGAACTGCATAGCCGAGCGTTTGATGTAAATGACGTGCCACCAAAACCCCTTAAAAGGCAAAAGAGGCGGACTAGTCACTCCCTGAAGGAGATACCATCGGGGAAGCCCAGGTACCGGAAGCAGCAGAGCTGATCCATGAAATAGTTCATAGTGTAAAAGAACGATTATCCAAGTCTAGAACTGCGCATCTTTGGTTTTAGCATTTGGACTTCTTGGAATCTTGAGAAAGAACCTGACAGGTGAACGAAGCGGCAACCTTGAGCTCTGTCTACAGTCATTGTTAAAAATCCTTCCTTACTTTGCTGCTTCTAGTAGTAATCGAGAACTAACAACTACTGGGTGGCAATTTGTCCTGATTCGGTGATCAAACAGACGTGAATGATAATTATGAAACCGAGTGGATGTCTGACGATAAGTAGAGGCATGAATGAATTACTGTGGACAATTAGGACATATGCCTACTTTGGTTCTCGTTAACGAACGCATGGAGAACCTGACTGACCACAAGGAGTTGACTATTGAAAATTGCGCAAAAGCAATATCTTTCAGGAGAGCTAGAGATCTGGCGGACATCGAAAAGATAGTTTGATATATTGAGCCTCTACAATCCTTCGGGTGGGATTCACAGCTGTGGAACGTGGTCACTCGTGTCCATGCTTCAGCATCTGTAAGCACGGATGTTGCCAAATCTGCGATACAAACGATTCTGAAATACATGGAAGCAAAAGATATTTATAAATATGTTTTCAGGAGAAAGGAAAAAGCTGTAACTATGGCTGAGAAGTCATCCATGGCGATAGATAGCGAGAGAGAAATTGTTGAATCAGCTCTTATCTTCTAACGACTAGCCGCAGTGCGTAGTATCAGTTGTTCTGGATTTACCGATGTTTTTCGTTTGAGCTCTGTACTTTTACACCATTACTCTTTAGTTCGTTCGAAGTGATAAAGACAGACGACAAAGCCTCTCTGACAATTGTATTGATGAGCGTTGAGAGACTCGATGGTCCAGTGACATTGCCAACCTTTCAGAGAGGACAGTGGTTGGATAGTCCACAAAATCCCGTGGACTGCTCGATCCACATACTCCGAGGTGGCAGGATCTTATGCAGCTTAGTTCTGCACTAAGTTGCGCTGAAACTTTGTGGAAAACTTTCATAGGGAATGATACTGACTTACTAGTCCTTCTGGTGTACGATCCCAAGCTTGATGCATGTGGCATTTCTATTCAGAAAGACGCAAGAGAGCCGACAAGTGTACTACAAAAAGGATTAAGAACAAACTAGGGACGAAAGTAACAGAAAATCTACTCGTTTGCCACGCAATATCTGGCTGTGATACAAAATCTGGACTTCACGACGTAGGAAAACCATCAGTGGTTTCCTTGTCTCTTAAAGATGTGATTTTTAAGAATGCTGGCAAGATTTTCATGACACCAGGATACAAACACCAGGAGATTGCCTAAGCTGGAAAGAAAGCTTTACTACACATATATATAAAGGGAAAAATCATGAGAAGGCATTGAAGGATGTGTGTGTGCGAGCATTTTCAATGCTGGTTACGAGCACAAATGCTTCCGTTCAGTTAGAACGACTTCCACCGACTTTGGCTGCTACAAAGTACTACTTTCACAGGTGCTGTTTGCAAATAATGATGTGTTAAGATGCTTCCAGTTCCCTAAAGCTCGAAGAGTGGAGTTGGTGACTCTTTTTCGCCCCTCAATATACATCTTCCCATTATAACAGATGCTTCAACAGCACCAGAAAATCTGCTGAAGATAGTACGGTGCCAGTGCACCAGCGGGTGCGAGTCTATCAGATGCAGCTGCTATTGGAACGGTTTGCCCTGCAGCTTTGTCTGCCGGGAGTTTAAAGGGGTGTTATGTACTAACGCTGCAGCAAGACAGGATGAAGACGATAACGAAGACGAGCAGGAAGAAGAATTGGCATTAGGTTGTGCTTTAAAATCAAAATGTTTTTGTGTTTAATTAACCTGAGTTCTAAGCGTTTTCCTCTTATAACTAATTGATCTTAAATTTTGACCTCGTAAAGAAGGGGCTTTCAAGTTATTATACTTAGCAACCCCTCATATTATAGGCCACTTAGAGGTGGAAATCAGGTAAATAGTAAAAACAACTGCTTTTTGGCCTCATATTTGCAACACAGTGCTGTATTTGATATAAAACGATCCTTTAGGAACAAAAATCCATTAAATAGTTATGTGTGTACTTTCTTCTCCCAGTAGTGGGGGGCATAATATATTCCACCGCAACCCTATCTAAGGATTTCTGCGACACCCATAGCAGGATTCCTACGACACCTTGGAAGACACACACCCTGATTTTAAAGACACTCTGTTTTAAAGGTACAGCGGTTGTTACGTTATGGGAATGTTTACATATGGGAAGACACACCCCTAGGATTTAGGCACATCCCAAATTTAAGCGGACAGCAGGTGTTACGTCACAAAGAATGTTTGTATTTGGGAAGACACATCCCCAGCATTCCCGTGAGGCCCTGGATTCTGGAATACACACCCTGGATTCCCGTGAACAGGAGTGTCTCGAGGCTCATTTCATTTGGGGGGGGGATCTTCGTAAATCTCACTGAATCGCTACCTGATTTATGCCAAATTTTCTTCAGAAATCAAGAATTTATGCTATATTTCAGCCGATTTTGCAAAATTTCTGCTGAAATTTTCGCCTTCGGTGAAAATTTACTTGATGCCAGTAAAGTTGGGGGGGGGGGGGGGGTGGCGCACTATTCCTATCATGGATTAGCTCAAGAACATTCAACTTAAACGTTTTTCTTTTACTTTCAGTTATTGGAAGTATTCATGTAGAGGCGGACCTGTCACGTGTGGGAAGAAGAGAAGCAGCAGCAATTCAAAGTCTAGAAGGAAAGCTTTGTGGTGCTAACTTTCAGGGAGCCTTGGGTCCAACAGCATTGGTATTTATATTTTATACTAAAATTGAAGATAAATTAAAGAAAAATACTTGTAGTACATCTAATACTTCACGTTCGCGTACTTATTAGGATCATACAAAATGACGAAACGATTCTAAAATCATCTACTGGACTGAACTTCTATGAAAACCATACAAATTCATTAGACTTCATCATCTATTGGACTTCATAATCTATGAAAATCAAAATTGACTAGAACCAACTTAAAAATAAATCAGACATGAGAGAAAGCGGAGGTGAAACTTCCTGCCTACCCGGCGCGTACAAAAGACCTTAAGCCGCTTTAATACCATTACCGATGTATTTTCACGTTTCGTGGGCGAGAATCACTTTATGAATAGACCGGGACTAATCCATTAAACCGGGACTAAGCTTGTTTAATGGATTAGGCTTTTCAAGATAATGGAAGCTTTGCTAGCCTAGAATATCTGAAGCGCCAATTGTATTGAAGCCACTTCCTACCGCAGTTACACTAAGTATAAGAGATGCATCACGTAGTTCATGCAGTAGCATATCCTAGATACTTTCCATCTCAGTAACCTGCTTATAAAATAAAATTTTAAAATCATCTACTGGGCTCTGAACTTCCATGAAAAAAATAGAAGTTAACCGGACTTCATCATCTATTGGACTTCATAATCTATGAAAATCAAAATTGACAAGAACCAATTTAAAAATAAGTCGGACATGAGAGAAAGCGGAGGTGAAATTTCCTGCCTACCTGTTGCGTACAAAAGAACTTTAGCTGCTTTAAAAACCATTACCAATTTATTTTTTTCACGTTTTGTGGGCCAGAATCACTTTTATGAATAGACCGGGCCTAATCCATTCATAACTTGATTTGGTTTATTAGGCTATTTACTAACAAGCCTATTGGCCTAGTATTCATGGTAATGAAATGATATCACAGATATTTTCCACGCCTGTTGCAAATAACAGGGTCGGTCGAAAACAGGATCAGCCGCTTTGTGGCATGTTTGAAACAGGTTTTTGTGTGGCATGGCCGCATAGAAACAAAAATGAATTCTTGTCGAAAAGGGGCATGTTTAAGAGCTGACGTCACAAGACTTGTTTTGTTTTCTTAAGCTAATACGAAGGTGATGACATGCCAATTCTAAACCAAAAACGACTCTATCGAAATGTGGCACGTATAGGCATCATGTCAAAAAACTGGTTTTTGTTCTATAAGCTAATATGAAACCAATGGCAAAAGTTCATTTGCATTGAATAATTAAGGGTTTGCTGGAATTCAGTGGTAGAGTAAGTACTTTGAAATAAAGATGGCAGTGAGAGATAAACCCCTTTTTAAAAAATGGATGTCTTTTCAACTTAGGATTTATAAATACCTACTTCTAAGGTGTAAAATGTACAAAAATAAAAGTAGACATTTTATTTGTAAATATATTTGTTTCCTTTATGTATAAATTATATTTTTTGGAAGGAGATTGTATAAAACATTTAGTTAAAAATTTTTGATGGTTTTCGTTCAAATAGAAATTTTGTTTATCAGTGGTTTCATATCAAGTGGGACTCTTGTTAAAACGGATTTAAATGGCCATGTTCACTGGAAAAGGGTGATTCTAACCTCTAAATAGCTCCCTCTGGAGCTATTGTTTTATCCTTATATCCTTTCACTCTATACCTTCAACTCTGTTTCTACTTAGCCTTTTGTGTCAAGCCTATCTAGTATTCATTCATATAGAAAAAAAAATTACAAGAAACGTTGAATCGATAAATACTTTATTTTAAATAAGAGATTATTTTATAAAATACATGGTTGTGTCTTCTTCCACTGTCAAATCCATAGACACTTTGAGTGTCTGTTTTGTCGTTGTCGGGTAAACTTCGAAAGGTTAAATTTTCGTTGTTTTTTTTTTCTTCTTTCTTTTTTTTGTTTAGCACTGAGGACAGCTTGAGGGAGGTCCTTGTAGAAATATTTGCTTGTTTCTTCGTCATCATGGTTTGCCACTGGCTGACAAAATCCTTGTTTTCTCACCTGTTTTGATTTTATTTTTCATTTTATTATTTTCTTTCCTCTCTGAGTTTCATATGTCAAGTTTAGCCAGTGTGGTCTTAGAACGTATTTAAATATCAAGTATTTCGTGTTAGTGATCTGTAAGGAAAGAGCGACTCGGTCCAACAACAAATCAAAATAAAAAATAAAATTTATTCCTCAAAACTCTACGGGCCTGATGAAAATCACCTGATTTTTGACAAAGGAGGAAACAGCATCGAAATGTAAAGCACGTTAATATTCAGCATATTAGAGAGCCTAAGTGTAGAAGTTTTTAACTTCTAGTAGACATTTTATTTGCAAATATATTTGTTTCCTTTATGTATAAATTATATTTTTTGGAAGGAGATTGTATAAAACATTTAGTTAAAAATTTTTGATGGTTTTCGTTCAAATAAGAAATTTTGTTTATCACTGGTTTCATATCAAGTTTAGCACTGAGGACAGCTTGAGGGAGGTCCTTGTAGAAATATTTGCTTGTTTCTTCGTCATCTTGGTTTGCCACTGGCTGACAAAATCCTTGTTTTCTCACCTGTTTTGATTTTATTTTTCATTTTATTATTTTCTGATTAGAGAGCCTAAGTGTAGAAGTTTTTAACTCCTATTTTCTATCTAAAATCTTGAATTTTGTACTTTTTACTAGAAGAGATACGGGTTTATATGTTTCGTTCCCCATGCCCAATTGTAACAAACCAAACCTAGAAGATTAGAAGAGGGCTTATTTGATCGTGAATCACAAATATTACTGACCTTTGAGAATAACCAAAGATTGGAGGGTAGCTAGCAATTGTTCCACGCCCCTTTTTACCCATATAATGACATATCAAAATTTGGCATTATTAATTTGATTTAAACAGTAGAAAGGTCCATAATTTATCTTTGGGAGGAAATGATCCCTTATAGTCCAAGAAGAAGGAACTACAAGTTACGCAGTTTGCCCACCGTTCACATATAGTATTTCTCATTGCAGAATAGGAAAAAAATTATAATGGGAAGTGGTATTTTTTGGTGGGAAGGGGGTCCTTGAGTGGTATATAAAGCCCTTCCGGGGGAATAATTTTCATGGTAAAATTCAGGGAAATTTCTGAGCCAAATTTTACACAGAAAGCAGGAAAGGATTTCTTGTCAAAAATTTGAAAAACAATCAGAAATTCCATTTATAAAACCAAGTTTTAAGCATAAGAGAAACAAGAGCCATTTTAAATATGAGTGGAGCGGCTCCTTTCTCAACCCTTGCTCTTTAAGCTAGTCATAGATAATTTCGGAGACCACACTGCCTTTCCATGACGATAAACAAAAGTTCAAATAGGGATAAAATCCATTTAATAGACAGTGATGATAGAAATTCACAAAAATACTAGATATTTCGGTCACAAATACAGTGACCTTCATCAGTAGTAAAACTAAAATAAAACAAAATAAAACAAAAGTTTTTATACTAAATCAAATAATAAGAATTCTTAAAAACTTGAAAAAGGATAGTTCAATTATCATTACAAAAGCAGATATGAGTAACACTTTAGTTGTGATGAATACTGAGGACTACGATTCAAAATTAAGAAGTTTACTAGAGGATGAAAAAACATACAAGAAACTATCGTATAATCCAACAGACTCTTTTACAAATAAGTTTAAGAAAGAATTGAAGTGCTTAAAGGATGAAGGAAAAATTACACCTCAACTCTATTACAAATGCCTGCCACGCAGTTCCTTGTGCCCTAAATTATATGGACTTCCCAAAATTCATAAGCCTAACCTACCATTACGACCAATTGTGTCAAGTACAAGGTCACCTACAAGTGTTTTGAGCAAATGGTTAGTGTCAATCTGTAAACCACTTTTGTCTACACAAATTTCGTATATTAAGAATTCTTCGAATTTGGTTGAAAAACTGAAAAAAGTAGAAATTTCTTCGAATTCTTTGCTTTCAAGCTTCGACATTGTATCAATGTACACAAATATTGATGTAAAAGTAGCCGAAACTCTTCTAGAAGGAAAGCTCTTAAGAAAATTTGGATTTGATTAGTGGCAAAACAGATTTGGAAGTTTCTGTAATTATGAATTTAGTAAGGTTGTGCAATAAGTTCTCTTATTTTTTTCAATTTAGAGGGGAGTATTTCGAACAAATAAATGGTTTACCTATGGGGGCCCCCTTTATCCCCTTTATTAGCTAATATTTTTGTTGGAGAATATTGAAACAATTGCGTTAGATTCATATTTTTTAAAACATATTTTCTGGGGCCGGTATATGGATGACATTATTTCAGTATGGAATTATGGGGAGGAGGAATTAAAAGGATTTTTGGAACATCTTAATTGTTTGGGAGGGGATTTAAAGTTTACCGTTGAATTGGAAGAGAATGGGAAACTTCCTTTCCTAGATGTTCTTCTTTTGAAAAATCAAAATAGTCTGGATTTTAAAATTTACAGAAAACCTACAAATAACAATAGATTTTTGTCTTATAGTTCCGGTCACGCTCGCCAAGTAAAAATTGGCTTGATCATTTCTTTAACTGATCGGATCTTTAGTATTTGCTCTCCAAAATTTGTTGAGGAGGAGTTGTCTTTTCTAAGGAAAATACTAATAAGTAACATGTATCCAGAATGGTTAATTAACCAGATTTTTTCGAAAAGAAGAAAAAGGTTTCTAGAGATTTCTAAGGAAGTCTTGGAGACAACTCGGGAAAAGGATGTTTTTTGTTCCTTACCATATGTACCCGGGCTAAGTGAAAAACTTAAAAGAATTTTACAAAGCAATGGTTTAAGGGTAGCTTTAAAGAGTAATAATACTTTGGGTAGTTTTCTAAATTCTGGGAAGGATCTAATTTTATTGGGGCAACAAAGTGGGGTTTATCAGATCCCATGTACTTGTGGAAGCTCATATGTGGGACGTACTAACCAGAGTTTGGAAATGAGATTATTACAACACAAAGATTCTATTTCTTCGGCTTTAAAGCAAGTTTCTAAGTCTGAAGATTTCACTTCAGCCCTTTCTGAACATATTTTTAATTTTCCAGACCATTTTATTTTGTTCGAGAATGTCTCTTTGATTTCTAGGGATCGGGGTTTAAAGCAAAATTTTCGTGAAATTCTTGAAATAAAGAAAATCTTATTCAAGAATATTGCTTTGAATCGGGATACAGGTGAATATGGGCTGGACTCTATCTATGATAATTTATTAAAATCTGACAGAGTAAAGTTCAATTCACCCAATGTAGTTGACCTTTGTCCAAATGTTATATCATTGAACGCTAATGAACCGATCCCAAGAAGGTCAAAGAGAATAGCTTCCGCCTTTGCTTTGAAAAGGATTAGAGATTCAATCAATATGTAGTGTTATTTGATTTAGTATAAAAACTTTTTGTTTTATTTTAGTTTTACTACTGATGACGGTCACTGTATATGTGACCGAAATATCTAGTATTTTTGTGAATTTCTATCATCACTGTCTATTAAAAGGATTTTATCCCTATTTGAACTTTTATTTATCGTTTAAGCTAGTCAGTTTTCGTTATCGTTCTATGACTCGTTCCTTTAGGAATGAGTCATAGAACACAAGGGCTGTTAAATTTGAAGTATTTTTAAAAAACTTGCTTTTCAAACAGTTCGTGGTAACGAACTATAAGTAAGGAGCGACCCGGCTCAATGGTAACCGAAACTCTAAAAAAACGGAATTTGGTACCAATAGATACATCAAAAGAATCAGATTTTAATTCTGATTTCAAATATATAAGTTTCATCAAGTTTAATTTTTACCCATCAAAAGTTACGCGCCTGAGAAAATTTGGCTGATTTTCGAAAAAAGGGGGAAAGACCCCTAAAAGTTGTTGAACCTTAATGAAATTCACACCATCATATTTAGCGTATCAGAAAACCCTACTGTAGAGGTTTCAAGCTCCTATCTACAAAAATGTGGAATTTTGCATTTTTTGCCAGAAGAAAGATCACGGGTGCGTGTTATTTTTTTTTTCCCAGGGGTAATCGTATTGACCAGTGGTCCTAGAATATCGTAAAAGGGCTCATTGGAATGGAAATTAAAAGTTCTAGTGCCCTTTTTAAGTGACCAAAGAAAATGGGAGGGCAGCTAGGCCCCCTCCCACGCTCATATTTTTTCTCAAAGTCACCCAATTAAAATTTTGAGATAGCCATTTTGTCCAGCATAGTCGAAAATCTAATAAATATGTCTTTTACGATGACTTAATCCCCCACAGTTCCCAGGGGAAGGGCTGCAAGGTATGAACTTTGCCCATTGCTTACATATTGTATTGGTTATTGGGAAGTATACAGACATTTTCAGGAAGAATTTTTTTCTGGTGGGGGGGGGTGGAGGAGGGGCTATCTATTCTAATTAAACGGCCTTTGTGATTCAGGGGTTTGTGAATTAAAAATTTTTTAACTTTTAACGTAAAGAGCGTGGTATTGACTAAGGGGAGAACCCCATCATATACGTAATAACATATACGCAATAAAAAAAAACAATAAAAAAAAAGCGATACGGCTCAATAGTAATCGAAACTTTTAAAAACGGAACTTTGATGTCAATAAATGTATCAAAAGAATGGGCTTATAATGTTGATTCTAAATATATGAATTTTATTAAGTTTAGTATTACTCATCAAAGGCTACGAGCCTGAGAAAAAATTACCTGATTTTTTAAAGAGGGGGGAAACATCCCCTAAAAGTGAAAAAAATTTAATGAAAATCACATCGTCAGATTCAGCGTATCAGAAAACCCTATAACATAGGTTTCAAGCTCATATCTGCAAAAATCTGCAACTGTGTATTTTTTGCCAGAAGAAAAATATACGAATATAGAAGTTCGTTACGTAAGTTAATTTTTAAATTACGTCAGAACCAATTTAGAGAGCCATTTAGCAAAAGAAAAGTAAATTTTTTTATGCAAATTTTGCTTACTTATTAAATGCCGGCGAGCCAAAATAAAAGCTGCATTAACGAAAAAACGATCAGAAATCAAATAAAAAAACAACTTTTTTAAACTGAAAGTAAGGAGCGACCTTAAAACTTAAAACGAACAGAAATTATTCCGTATATGATAGGGGCTGTGCCCTCCTCAACGCCTCGCTCTTTACGCTAAAGTTTTTATTGTTTAAAAAAAAGAGTTGTGAGAAAGTCAAACTTTAGCGTGAAGAGCGAGGCGTTGAGGAGGGCACAGCCCCTTTCATATACGGAATAATTTCTGTTCGTCTTAAGTTTTAATGTCGCTCCTTACTTTCAGTTAAAAAAACTTGTTTTTTTTTATTTAATTAGAGTAAAGAGCGAGGATTGAGAATGCGACTGTAATGGAAAAACTTCTGATCATTTTAAGTTTAAACCTTGCTCTTTACTTTCAGTTGAAAAAAGTTGTCTTTTCATTTGATGAAAAGACATTTGTTTCATTTGTTGACGAACAGAAATTATTCCGTATATGAAAGGGGCTGTGCCCTCCTCAACGCCTCGCTCTTTACGCTAAAGTTCGTTATTGTTTAAAAAAAATAAAGTTGTGAGAAAGTCAAACTTTAGCGTAAAAAGCGAGGCGTTGAGAAGGGCACAGCCCCTTTCATATACGGAATAATTTCTGTTCGTTTTAAGGTTAACATCGTTCCTTACTTTCAGTTAAAAAAACTTGTTTTTTTTATTTAATTTTTGAACGTTTTTGAATTAATGTAGGTTTTGATTTTGGCTCACCGTACATGAATATTAAAAAAAATTTGCATATTAATTTTACTTTTTTTTTTATTAAATGGCTTTTTCAAAAAAAAAAACTTGTTTGATTTTATTTACGAACGTTTTGATTAGTAATAAATATATGTAACTTACGAATTAACTTACGTAACGAACTTCTGTATTCATTGATTTTTAATACGTATATTAGGGGGTTTGCCCCCTGGTCAATACCTTGCTCTTTAAGCTAAAGTTCAAATTTTGTTCAAATTCTTTAAAAATGACTCCTTAATCTCAAAGGCCGTTAATTAGAATAAAAAGCTCTTATGAAAGTACTAAAATTCTTTGCCTTGAAGAGCGAGGTATTGACTAGGGGAAAAACTTGTTTTTTTTTAAATATAATTTCTGATCTTTTTCTTTAATAATGCTTGGAAATGCGGCGCCCCCCACATAGCAATGTCCCTTCCCCAATGAAAAACTTACTGCATGGAAAGATCCTCCCATATAACCCCCGACCCCCCCCTTCCCACCTACCAGAAAAAATCCCCCTGAAAACGTCTGTATACTTACCAATAAACCAATACTATATGTTAACATTTGGTAAATTTCAAAACTTTCAGCCCTCTCCCCAGGGATTCCTGGGGATTAAGTCATCCTAAACGACATAGTTATCATATTTTTGACCATGCTGAACAAAATGGCTATCTCAAAATTTTGATCAGGTGACTTTGGGAAAAAATGAGCCTGGGAGGGGGCTTAGTTGCCCTCCATTTTTTTGTCACTTAAGAGGTTGCTAGAACTTTTAACTTCTGTTCCAATGAGCCCTCCCATGACATTCTAGGACCAATGGGTCGATACGATTACCCCTGGGAAAAAAAAAAAAAAAAAAAAAAAAAAACAAAAAAAAAAAAAAAACAAAAAATAAACACGCACCCGTGATCTTTCTTCTGGCAAAATTCCACATTTTTGTAGATAGGTGCTTGAAACCTCTACAGTAGGGTTTCTGATACGCTGAATATGATGTTGTGATTTTTATTAAGCTTCTATAGCTTTTAGGGGGTCTTTCTCCCTTTTTTCAAAAATCAGCCAAATTTTCTCAGACGCTTAACTTTTGATGGGTAAAACTAAACTTGATGAAACTTATATACTTGAAATCAGAATTAAAATTTGATTCTTTTGATGTATCTATTGGTATCAAAAATCCGTTTTTTAGAGTTTCGGTTATAATTGAGCCGGGTTGCTCCTTACTTACAGTTCGTTACCACGAACTGTTTGATATATTTTTTGGGTTAAGAGAATAAGATATTTGCGTCTCATATGCCATCTTCTATTCAAAGCACAAACTCTATAACTCGTAATTTAGCAGACCCATATATACGATCGATATGTCTGTGTATCCTTGGCAAAAGCCAAAACAAGAGACATTCAAGTTTTGTGATAAAAACCAGTTTTTTTGACATGATGCCTATACATGCCACATTCGATAGAGTCGTTTTTGGTTTAGAATCGGCATATCATCACCTTCGTATTAGCTTAAGAAACAAAACAAGTCTTGTGACTTCAGCTCTTAAACATGCCCCTTTTCGACAAGAATTCATTTTTGTTTCTATGCGGCATGGCCGCATAAAACCTGTTTCAAACATGCCACAAAGCGGCTGATCCTGTTTTCGACCGACCCCAAATAACACGAGCCCATCAAAACCTAACCAGGAAAAGTAGCTTTAGCTTTCTCTCTAGAGACTTGTTTACATGCGTGTTTACTAAGTACCGACTTCGCCTGTTTATGTGACTTTTCTCTGTTATCCTTGTGTATTGGTCAACATCGTCATTGCTACTGACTTCATCATATAGTTTAACTATATTGTCATTTATGGGTGTAACATACGAATATGACGTCATTCATTATCTTGTATGTGAAGATGCAGTTTTTTGTGTAAAATTGTATTTTGTTTTTAACATTAGGATTTGGTACTTACAAAAGTAAGTAGTTATAAACAATTTTCTTTAAACAAAAAATTTGGAGTCCCTCTTGGCAATTTTCCTGATTTCTGCTCCCTGGAAGTTTTAACCTGAAACCTAGATGGAACATGATTAACATGTTTAGATCAGACGTAAAGTTATTCAAAGGGATAATGAGCCGGAAGAAAAAAAAATTAAAGTCAAGAAAAAGAAATTTTTAATGATGTCACCAGATATAAAGATGACATCAAATTCCATGGGCTTTATTTTGTACAAGAAGACAAAGGAAAAGGACGGTAAGAAAGAAAGTTTATTTTCAAGCCAAATTATGAGTGAAGTAGTAAACCAGATAAAAGATACAGAATTCATGTGGATACTTAATTACAACAGAGGAAAAGCATTGATCCCGTATTCCCGTTTCAACGCTGGTGCATTTTTTCAGCCTACATTAGTGACAGCTAAAAAACAAGGAATTGCATTCGTTAATTACGCAGAGTTGATTCATTAAATATCCAAGATCTAGGAAGCTTTTATTTCTTCAGAGCAATGAGGGTTTCTGCCAAGAAAGCCTGTATGTTTTATTTATTCTGTCTCTGTTTATTTGTCAGTCTTTTAGTGTCAATTTAAGTTTTATTTTGTAGCTTTAGATTTGAAATATGGGGTTTCCAGTTCAGTGTCTATTAAAGTATTGATCTATACAAGACTACAGGTGGAGGCAAAAAGAAAATCCCAAAACGTTGATAAATCAACTGCATACAGGAAGTTGGAACAGTGGAAGTTGGAATGTCGGCCAATTTTAAGGGCACAAAACAATCGATGGACTTACAGAGTGGTCATCTAACCCTATTAGACGAGGCCATAGACAGTCTTATCCAGCCCAAACGCATTCAAATGCAACTCCTGCATGGTAAAAGCCGTCTTCGCCTGCAAACAGGTGCTTTTGCTGCAGTGTTTTGTATCCGACATGCCTCGAGTTAGGCAACTCACAAAATTTCCACGAGCGAGGTTTTGCAATTTGCCAACATTATTCTATAACTACTAAGACAACTACTACTAGGCCTGTGACAACTAAATACTATGAAAACCATGACTGCAACATCAACCGCTTTTACTACTAATACGACTACTACTACTACTGCTACAGCTACTTTTACTATTGCAACTACTATTACTGCTATGACAACTACTTCTACTAGTACTACAACCACGATAGCTACTACGACTATAACTAATACAGCTATTACTACCGTAAACTACAATAACTAAGACCAATACTACTACAACTAGTGCTACTACGATTGTTACTCTGACGACTTCTACTGCTACGACTACTACTACTTCCACTACTACGACTGCCACTATTATGATTACTATTGCTACTACCACTACAACGACTACTAGTACTATGACAACTATGACAGCTACTTTTGCAACTACTACTACTAAGAATAGCACCAATTTAACTAATACTAACTACTACTACTGCTGCTACCACGACTGCTACTGCTACAAAAACTATTACTACAAAAACTAATACTACGACAACTACTGCTACACCTACGACTCCACTGCTACGACTACTACTGTCATGACTACTGCGCTCTGCACATCAACTCCTACTAAGACCAGTTTTTACCACCACTCCTATTAATGCTACTACTACTACTACTATGATTACTAATGCTACGACTACTACTATACTATGGCTGATACTGCAGTGAACACTGCTGTCACTAATGCTACGACTACTTCTATTACGACTTCTACTAATACGACCAGTACTGCTAAGGCTACAACTACTACTGCTGCTACTACTACTGCTAACACTCATGCTACTATTGCTATCAGTGCTACTACGACTATTGCTATTACGGCAACTCCCACGACTGCCAGCACTACGCTTACGGAATCTACTAATACAACTGCGACTGCTACTCTTACGGCTACTTGTACTGCATCTACTACTACTAAGACAAACCATACTATGACAACTGCTACAAACGACTACTACTGTCGCGACTGCTATCGCTACTGCTACTACGACTTTTACTGCTACGACTTCTTCTGCTAAGACTGCCACTACCATGACTACTACTATTTACTACTAATGTTACTACTGTACTACTAATAATACTACTAATACTGATATTATTGTTACTACTGTTACTACTAACAATAATATTATTACTAGACCTGTGACTTCCTGTACCACGGCTACTAGTGCTGCTATCACTAAATCTACAACTGCTACTAGTTAAGCGCATATATAAGGGGAGGTTTGCCCCCCCCCCCCCCAACTATTTTTTTTAAGAGCCTTTACTAAATCATACCATTGAGTACTGTATTCGAAAAATAAGAACAGATTCGAAAAATAAGAATAAGAACAGAAATTGACATTTTTCTAAAATAAGAATAATTAAGCATATCAGCACAAATAAAATTTTTCAAAGACAGTCGTGGCTATGAAGGCAAGTCTGAAACGTTTTTGTATTGTTAGAGACAGCCCAAGAAAGTGCACATCAAAAACAAGAAAGATGGACGGTGACGATGTTGTGGCCTTTTATATAAGTATACAAAGGTACAGCTGTCCGGAGAAAGAGACACACAAAATATATGTAATATGGTCGTCCAACTAAATTGTTTTTATCTTCATCACTTAGTTTGCGGAAATCCAATACCCCTGCACCAACTTTATAAATGTTGGCCTCCTTACTTGATCACAAGATTATGTGAAGGGCCCTGGTAATGATGTCATTCCTTTGCTAGTCAAGTGGATGATATAACTATTACAAATGCTATTACATTCGCTATTACAATTACTATTACAATCACAATCACATTTACTATTACAATTACTATTGCTATTACGTTCACAATTACTATTGTTATTATTATTGCTATTATTAATACTGTTACTAAAAACTATCACAGTTACTACGATTACCACTATTAATACTGATACTGCTATTACTACTGTTATTACTATTAACTACTATTACTGCTATTATTACTGTCACTAATCTTGCCTACTATTACTACTATTATTACTATTACTACTATTACTAATATTAATACTATACTAATATTACTTTTATTACTACTATTTCTATTATTACTATTATTGGTACTATTATTGCTATTAATTCTATAACTATTATTACTACTATACTGCCATTACTTTTGCTATTGCTATTACTGTTAATATTGATTTTGCTATAGCCATTGCTATTGCCATTATTACTACTACTCATTACAATTACTAATTACTATCTCTTCTGCTGTTACTGCTATTACTACTATTGCTACTGCTGCTACCACCCGCTTATTCTACTGCTCCTGCTGCTGCTACTACTAGCACAACTACTGCTTCTGCTGCTTATACTACTACCACTGTTGCTACTTCTACTAAGGCTAAGGTCATAAGAGTGAAACTTTCAGGGAATGCTGAGTGGGATGTTGAACCATATTAGATCACACTATGTTTATGATGGTTGTGTTTTTGTGCTAAAATTGCGAAAGGGCGTATGAGTAATATCTCAGAAACAACAAGGGTATTACTTTGTAAATTTTATACTAATCTTCCGGTACAAAATTTAATTTTAAAATATTGCAGCATTCCAAGATAACAAACGGTAATTTCTAATAGCAAAAGCTTACGGATTCTAGCCCTATGTTTTAATTTAATCTATGCTACTAATTCCCAGAAAAATGAGTAATCCATAATCGCTAATTCAGCATTTAATCAACCAAACAGAAACTCATTTATATGGACGTGGAAAGCCTCCCCTTATTAAAAGTTATTTCTTAAAGCTTGTCTCTTCAAAATCAGTCCTTTTTTTTTTAGCCACTTATCCTCAAACTAGAATAGCTTGCTTGTTGTTCACTTAAATCTCTCGCACATTAGTAAATAAAAAATTGCTCACGCCTTTAGGGATGAATACCAGTATATATTAAACCGCCCATCTGCATTTCATTAGACACTTTCAGTAATCTTGGTTAATGTGATGATTTTTCTAAAAGAAATTTTTGATGTTGTGACAAGAAAAAACTGACGGCTCAAAATAATACTTATTTTCACGAAATCGTAAATGACATTCTAGTCTTTACAAGGTTTGATGGCTTTAGCCCCCCCCCCATGCCAAGTATGGACAGCTAACATTTCTCTAACTACTGCTACTATAACTACGACTACTGCTACTGCGGCTGCAACTACTACTACTACTACGGCTAAGACTGATGCTACTACAGCAATAACGACTGCGAACATTACTACTGGGGCGTTAGCCTCTTTTTTTTTTTTTTTTTCGCTCCAAGTTTAAGTTCATTATTTATTGTGATTTCTTATTGTTTGGGGTTTTACTTCTTTATTGATAGTTATTTATGTTTGTTTTACACATGAACTCGATATTTGATTTTATTTCCACTCGTCTAGGTTTGATGTAGCTCTTTGTGTTTTCCTTTAACAACTTCTATTGTGAGTTTTTTTTGTTAATTAAATAAAAAAAAACAAGTTTTTTAAACTGAAAGTAAGGAGCGACATTAAAACTTAAAACGAACAGAAATTATTCCGTATATGAAAGGGGCTGTCTCCTCCTCAACGCCTCGCTCTTTACGCGGTGTGATTTTTCATTAAAATTCTTTCACTTGTAGGGGATGTTTCCCCCCTCTTTAAAAAATCGGGTAAATTTTCTCAGGCTCGTAGCCTTTGATGAGTAATACTAAACTTAATAAAATTTATATATTTAGAATCAGCATTATAAACACATTCTTTTGATACATTTATTGACATCAAAATTCCGTTTTTACAAGTTTCGATTACTATTGAGCCGTATCGCTTGTTTTTTTTTTATTGTTTTTTTTTTTATTACAAATATGTTATTACGTATATGAGGGGGTTCTCCCCTTAGTCAATACCACGCTCTTTACGTTAAAAGTTAAAAAAAAATTGATTCACAAACCCCTGAATCACAAAGGCCGTTTAATTAGAATAGATAGCTCTTTTGAAAGCACTAAAAAAAAACTGTAGCGTAAAGAGCGAGGTATTGACTTGGGGAGAGAACCCCCTCACATACGTTATAATTTCTGTTCGTTTTAAGTTCTAATGTTGCTTCTTACTTTCATTTGAAAAAAAAACTTGTTTTTTTTATTTAATTTCTGATCGTTTTTTAAATAATGCTTGGAAATCCGGCGCCCCTTCATAGAAATTATTTGAAAAAAACTACGTTTTCTAAAGAGTTAAAGAGGCTGAGTTACAAGGTCGAACCTTAAAACGTACAGGGATTAGGAGGCAAAGTTGGGGGGCTGACGCCCCCCAAACCCCCCGCTTTCGCAGCCTTTAAATAAAAAAAAAAGTTTTTAAACTGAAAGTAAGGAGCGACATTAAATCTTAAAACGAACAGAAATTATTCCGTATATGAAAGGGGCTGTGCCCTCCTCAACACCTCGCTCTTTACGCTAAAGTTTTTATTGTTTAAAAAAAAGAGTTGTGAGAAAGTCAAACTTTAGCGTAAAGAGCGAGGTTTAATGCAAGTTTAATACAAGTTTAACCCATCAAAAGTTACGCGCCTGAGAAAATTTTTTTTTATTATTTTTTTTTTGTTTTTTTTTTTACCCAGGGGTGATCGTATCGACCCAGTGGTCCTAGAATATCCTGGGAGGGCTCATTGGAACGGAAATTAAAAGTTCTAGTGCCCTTTTTAAGTGACCAAAAAAAATGGAGGGCAACTAGGCCCCTCCCACGCTTATTTTTTCCCAAAGTCACCCGATCAAAATTTTGAGATAGCCATTTTGTTCAGCATGGTCGAAAATATAATAAATATGTCTTTTAGGATGATTTAATCCCCCAAAGTCCCCAGGGGGAGGGCTAAAAGTTATGAACTTTACCCAATGTTATCATATAGTATTGGTTATTGAGAAGTATACAGAAGTTTTCAGGAGTTTTTTTTTCTGGTAGTGGGAGGGAAGGGTGGGTCGGGGGTTATGTTGGAGGATCTGTCCATGAAGGAAGTTTTCATGGGGGAAGGGAATTGCCATGAAGGGGGTGCCGGACTTGCCAGCATTATTTATTGGTTATTGGGAAGTATACAGACATTTTCAGGAAGGATTTTTTTCTGGAGGGGGGGGGCTAGAGGAGGGGGCTACTCTGGAGAATCTTTCCGTGGAGGATGTTTCTTTGGGGTAAGGGACATCAAGGAAGCACACTTGTGCCTCTATAAAGAGGCGACCCACCACAATGTTAAGCGATTTCCGGTCCTAGCGTCGCAGAGAGACAGCGGTAATCGCATTTTGTAGCCCAAGCTCAAACTAAGAAATGTGCAAAATTTCACCCCCCTCCGACCTTATCTTCATGGGTAAAAGTGGGCCGGAAGTTTCAACCCTCTGACCACAGCCCCCCTTTAACGTTGTCCGATTGGGTTGAAATTTAGAGGTTAAGCTTTCCTAGGGCCAGGGAGCTTATCCTAGAAATTTCAGCTCAATCCGATCACTCCTTCCCTGTTTTCCCAAATACCAAATATAGCCACTTAAAGTTCATTTCTCTTTTTTTTTTCTTTTTTTTTATGCAAGTTTAATGCATTAAACTTGCATTAAGCATTAAACTTGATGAAAGTTATAAATTTGAAATCAGCATTGAAATCTGATTCTTTTTGATGTATCTATTGGTATCAAAAACCCGTTTTCTAGAGTTTCGGTTACCATTGAGCCGGGTCGCTCCTTACTTACAGTTCGTTACCACGAACTGTTTGATTAATCCTTCTAAGGATTGCAATCTACACTATTCAAAATATGTTTGCCCTATTTGGAAATGTTCCCTTACCCAAATAGACAACCGTTTGATCGACTGTACGTCCTTCCATTTAATGCACATAATATGCCCAACAGAGAATTAATGGAAGTTGTTTTCTCTAAACTGTTCTATGGTTAACTAAGTAATTTCGTTGACGACTTAGAAGTTGTAATTAAGTCGTAAGATCGTTAACTTTCGTATTGCTTGTTAATATTTACTATATTTATATATAAATGATGCAGTATATTTGTGTATCATTCGAATGCATCTAACTTTTATTCATTTGATCTATAATCTTTTATTGTTTTTCGAGTATTTTGATTTCGTTATATACTGAATTCCAACTGTTAATGACGGAGCTATAGAAAGAAATCCCTTCTAGCAACCTTTGGGAAATATACAATAGCATTTCACACACCTATTTTTAACAATTTCATAAAACTCATCAAATGATAATTTTGTGAAGTAGTCCTCAAATAGCACAGAATCCTATGTAGTATTTACACAGACTCGTTTTTATACGGTCGAGTTAGTTGGTGTATATCGGCTCATGGTGAAATGTCTGTCATTTAACAATCCGAGGAATCAAAATCAATGCGTCAACTGGGAAATAACCTGATACGTTGGATACCACTATTTCATTTCTTCCTGAAAAGACTGACAAAAAAACAATGACGATTAAAATTGCGGACTGTTTTGGTACACGAGCAGTTGTGCGTACGCAAGAGTTGGCCTACATCTTAGATAATTTCGGAGACCACACTGCCTTTCCATGACGATAAATAAAAGTTCAAATGGGGATAAAATCCTTTTAATAGACAGTGATGATGATAACAGTGCTGGAAATTTCACAAAAATACCGTATATTTCGGTCAATGCATATATGACCGAAATATCTGATATTTTTGTGAATTTCTATCACTGTTATCATCATCACTGTCTTTTAAGAGGATTTTATCCCTATTTGAACTTTTATTTATTGGCCTACATCAAATTACAAGTGACAAAAAGAGCCGAGGCACGATTAAGCGATCTACCCATAAGGTTAATATTTAAGTCACCCATTAAGATTTATTTTTTGTTTTTCAAATAAAGTTTATATCAAGGAAGTTCTATAAAATCTTGAGATGTTCCTCCGTTAATCCTTAGTCTATCTTAAAATTTTAATTGGATGTTTTTGGGGAAATTACGGGCATGAGAAGGGCGTTAGTTGCCCTCCAATCACTTTTTTACTATTAAATAGGGAAAACTACCCTTTAAATTTCCAATCGAATGAGTCCTTCTTGAAGTTTCTACGACAACGCTTTCTATAAAACCTTATATGTCAACAGGGTATAAATTATAACCCTTACGCTGAGGGCTGCAGGGGGAGTGTCATCCTCAAAGACATAATTTCTGGACTTTCAAACTACGTTGAACAAAATGGCTATCTCAAAATTTTATTGGATGTTTTTGAGTTAATAGTGGACGTGGGAGGGGTTTTAGTTTCCTCCAATCACTTTTGACTATTAAAACTGGCACTAGCCCTTCGAAGTTTCAAAGTTTTCGAAGTCTCTATTACAACACTCTTATATTACCCAGGGCATAACTTACTACCCTTGCCCTGACGGGGGGTTGTCATCCTCAAAAATCTAATTTCCAGAACTTTCATCTACGTTGAACAAAATGGCTATATCAAAATTTTGATTGGATGTGTTTTGTGAAATAGTGGGCGTGAGAGGGAGGTTAGTTGCCCTCCAATCACATTCAACTATTAAAATGGACAGTAGCCCTCTCAATTTTCAATCGAATGAGCCCTCATTGAAGTCTCCACGAAAATGCTTTCTATAAAACTTTATATGGCCCAGGACATAACTTACAACCCTTGCCCTGAGGAAATTGGGGGTTGGTCATTCTCAAAGTCATAATTTCCAGAAATTTCAACTACACTGAAGAAAATGGCCTATCTCAAAATTTTAATTGGATGTGTTTTGGGGCAATGATGGGCGTAAGAGGGGGGTTAGTTGCTCTCTAATTACTCGACTAATAAAAGGACACTAGCCCTTTCAATTTCCAATCACACGAGCTTTTTTGAAGTTTCTACGACAACACTTTCTATAAAAACCTTATATGCCCCCCCAGGGCATAACTCACAAACCCATGCCCTGAGGGCCCTTAGGGGGTTATCATCCTCAAATACCTAATTTCCAGAACTTTTAACAACGTTGAACAAAATGAACATTTCAAAATTTTGATCGCATTTATTTGGGGAAATGGTGGGTGTGAGAAGGGGGTTAGTTGCCCTCCAATTACTTTCAACTATTAAAGGGGCACTAGCCGTTTCAATTTCCAATCGATTGAGCCGTTTTTGAAGTTTTACGACAATGCTTTCTATAAAAAAAAAAAACCTTATATACCTCCAGGGGATACCTTACAACCCTTGCCCTGAGGGCTGTAGGGGGAGTTTAGTCCTCAAAAACATCATCTCCGGACCTTTCAACTACGTTGAACAAAATATCTATCCCAAAATTTTGATCTCATGTGTCTGGGAAAATGGTGGGCGTGAGAGGGGGGGTTAGTTGCCCTCCAATCACTTTCAACTATTAAAAAGGCCAATAGTCTTTTTGAATTTCCAATCGAATGAACCTTTTTTGAAGTTTCTATCTACGAAAACACTTTCTGTAAAAACCTAAATATAACCTCAGGGCATAACTTACAACCCTTGCCCCGAGGGGTTTAGTGGGTTACTTACTTACTTGTACTTGTTGCAGGACCAGACGCGGGCGCCTCAACCCGGCATCTAGAAGACTACGTATGATTGACTCCCATTTGTCGCGATCTTGTGCCAGCTCTTCAGCAAACCGGAGCCAGCAGCTCTCCACTTTCTGCCAAACTTTTGAAATCTACCACTGGGTCAAGGTCGTTTTTGGCAGTTTGTCCACCAATTCTTAAGTTGACCGCCAGGTCGCCTCCGCCAATCTGGCAATGGGACAGCTAGAAGCCCTTGCTTTATGATGCGGTCATTGGGTCTTCTAAGAACAGACCAAGCCAACGCAGTCTTCTCTGTTTGAAAATCATGGCGGCGGGTTCGATGTTACAGCAGCGGTGGCGCACATCAACATTTGAGATTCTATCGGAGTATCGAATCCTCAGGATTTTTCGTAGACAGCGGTTGTCAAAGACTTCCAAATCATGGAGATGAAGCGCCTTCAGTGGCCAAGTTTCGACTGCATAGAAGAGAACAGATCTAACAGCCGCTTTATAGACAGAAAGTTTTGTCTTCTTGCTGATCTCCCGCCGGATCCACAAATGGCGGCGGAGTTGTGAGAAGATGGCTTGGGCTTTGTTGATTCTGTTCTGTATGTCAAGGTCACAGCCTCCACGAGAGTCTATTATTGAGCCAAGATAGGTGAAGCTGTCGACTTTTTTCCATTCTTGTCCGTAAAGCACAAGCTGATAATCCGACTGTATGTTTAGGTCCATGACTTTAGTTTTGCCGTGTTGATTTTCATACCCAGTAGCTGAGAGAAATTTGCTATTTCATTTAACATTGCTTAGGCAGTTGCGGGGTCAGCAGTAAGAGTGTCGATGTCATCCGCGTAGTCCAGGTCAGACACGTTAATGCCCAATCCCATAACAACACCATCAAAAACTCGAAAGTGCACTCTCTAGAATCCAGTCTATGCAGTAGTTAAACAAAACAGGGGACAATATGCACCCCTGTTTTACACCACTTTCAACATTGAAGGGCTCAGTTTTCGCCCAGAACTCTTACTGTCGATTTGCAATGCTTGTAGTAGGCCTTCAACAGCTCTTTGGATTCAACCGGCATACATCTTCCAACATGATTCGCCAAAGATTTTTGCGAGAAAAAAAAATGGCTATCTCAAACTACTCGAAAAAATAGCTATTCAAAATTTTGATTTTATGTGTTTGGGAAAATAGTGGGTGTGAGAGGAGGGGTAAAGTTGCCCTTCAATTACTTTCTACTTTTAAAAAATGGCACTAGCCATTTCAATTTCATTCCAATGAGCCCTTTTTGAAGTTTCTGTACAACGATTTCTATAAAAACCTTATATGCCCCCAGGGCATAACTTACCACATTTGTACTGACGGCTTTGGGGGGGGGGGGGGAGGGTGGTCATCCTTAAAGACCTACTTTCCAAAAGTTTTCAACTACGTTGAAAAACAATGGCTGTCTAAATATTTTGATTGGATGTATTTGGGGAAAAGGTGGGCGTGAGACGGGCTTAGTTGCCCTCCAATCACTTTCAACTATTAAAAAAGGGGACTAGTCCTTTGAATTTCCAATCGAATGAGCCCTTTTTCAAGTTTCTATGACAAAGCTTTCAATAAAAACCTTATATGCCCCAGGGCATAACTTATGACCCTTGCCCTGAAGAGTGTGGGGGAGTGTCATAGTCAAATTATAATTTCCAAAAGTTTCAACAGCGTTTGAACAAAATGGCCATCTCAAAATTTTGATTGGATGTGTTCGGGGAAATTGTGGGCGTGGAAGGGGTGTTAGTTGCCTTCCAATCAATTTTGACAATTAAAAAGGGCACTGGCTATTCCAATTTCCAATCGAATGAGCCCTTTTTTAAGTTTCTACAACAAATCCTTCGATACGAAGTGCCCTGGTCTAGAAAAAAAAATAAATAAATAAAAAAATAAATAACACATTGTGCCAATATCGTTCTTTTCTTAGGCAGCGCTATTACGCTGCCTTTGATCTCAAAATTGTTATGGTTTTCTACTCTTAAACAATATTGTCCTTTAATTCACTTGATTTGTTTAAATTTCCCTCCCCACCCCTCCCTCACCCTTTAATAAAACCCTGCATAGATAACCGCATACAACGAAGCAATTCATCAAAACATAGTGATCAATTGTTGTTTTTCAAACGTTGGAGCGATAAGATGGATGTTTGACCTAAATCGAGTGACCATGAAAGAAGCTGGGGCCCTTGAAGCTGCTGAGAAAAAATTGGAAGGAAATACTCCAGTGTTTACAAATTGATGATTTAGCAGCGGCGGCAAAAGTAGGCTTAATTTATCAAACTTCTTAGTTTTTAATGTAAGCAGGCTAACTTCTTGTATGCGGATAAAAGTAAGCTTCCATAAATAGGCAACATTCAGTAGATTTGCCAGAATACTTAATATGAATGTACGCTCTTTTTTGTCCTTTCGTTTTTACTGCGGGGAACTTCCTAGCCCTGCTTTTTAATATTTTGTTCACCTATTGACCATCGTTTCTCAGTGTTATCTATCAAGCCTTAAAAAAAAGCACTTTTGCATATTTGTCTCTGGTAAGCGTGAAAAACGTAGTGATTTTCTTTAAGTTGTAAAACACGTTGCAAGAGTAAATTTTCAGGAGGCTTTATCATAGACACAACTGAGTAACTTAGTGACCGAGATCATCATTTTAGGGACCATGGCTGGCTTCAACAAAAGTGGCACCAACAAGTCAACTGGACAGGGAAATCAGCCAATGGAAGCTAGTGAGTCGGATGGAGCCAATGTTTCCAAAGCCACAAGTTGAAATTCCCAAAAAAGTGATACAACCCGATTAGAAGTTTGCGAAAGGAGCGGGAAGAGTAGACTAATTTGATTCCCTCACCGAACCTTTACTTTCTACAATTTATTATCTATGAAGTTTCAAAATAAAATGCGTCAGATTAGTATATTTTTTGCATTATCGCGCTATTATAACGAATGACTTAAATCGTCTGGTTTGTAGTTAAATGTTCTTGGAATTCTCTTTTGGTCAAATAAAAAGCATAAGATAACTTAATCGTTAAATCTCTTTTTGTTGTTTTAATTTTATTTTTTTTTTTAAGCGTTTGACATAGCCAAAGCAGTTTTTTAAAAGGTCCCTTGTATTTCCTATTTAGGCGAAGCTATGGGGAATGTTGAGGGACATGTTTAACTAAATTGAGGCAGTTTTTCCCTACTGGTTAGGCTACGCTCCATCTTAGGGGTAAATTAAAACTATAAAAGAAACTACGTAAAATCTTAGAGAAAAAAAATTAATAATTCGAAATCATAAGTTATGTCTGGTTGATCAGGTTGTCAGGATGATATATTAATAATAATATATCAGGGGTTAAGAGAATAGCGGGATGATGAGATTAATTTGAGGCTTTCATCGAACTGTCGCTTCTTGAAATTTATAAATGCGAATATTTATGATATTTCAAAATATGATGCGCAAAATTAATACTAAAAAATAAGATTGTGATGTTTTTAGCATTTTACGTTCTTAACTAATGACCTAACTGTTTTCATTTGTAGATAGATTTTTCGGGTGACAGTTAATAAAATTATTGAACTTGAATTTGGGATATGCTTATTGGTCAAACAAAAAGCACACAATGAATTTATTATTATCGGTCTACGTCTAGTCATTATTTCTCTTCTGCTTCTTTGGAATTTTTTTTTCAAGTGGTGACACAGTCAAGGCAGATTGCTTCTACTAGCTGGACTACGCTCCATATTAGGGGTAAATTAAAACTATCAAAGAAAGTCCATCAAAAATCTTAGATTAAAAGAATTTAGTAATTGAAATCATACATTCCTTGATATTTTATTGTTTTAAAGAGTGCTTTCCATACCGCGGTCTAAGATAGGATTTTAATAATAATAATAAATAATAACAAAACATCAAGCATTCGATATGCCTGCTAGTGTGTGTGCTATATTTTATTCTATAATATCTGGTATCTAATTACGTAATAAATCCATAGTCAAGGCAAACACACTATAAAGCATAATATAAACTCTTCTCTCTAGATAATAATTGCCAAATCAAAAAAGGCGTTCTCATATCCTTATACATTCCAAGGATCAAAAACAATATTTTACAGGAACAATTCAAAAATATGCAAAAAAAAAAAAATTTCCATACGTCTGACCACAGTTTATAGAATTAGCAGTATGATCATTCCCTATCTCACCCATTATAAAAACCCGGGACCAAGGTTGCAAGTGCTCCGAAGAACGTAAAAAAACATAAGCGGTTTCATTAGATCTTTTCACGGGTAGACAAGTCAGATTTCTCTTGAACGCGAAACCTTGCCTTCAACGTTGGAACACTAATTTGAAGAAAGAAACTAATTTTAAATTAATTTATTCCAATACATTCCCTAAGAAAATTCAGAAAATTCCCTAAGAATTTTACGAAAAACACTTCTTAACAGACGTTTGGTATTGTTCTTGGATAGGGCTATTGTGGAACTTTATTGTGGCAACCAATAATTAGAACCCAAGTCCTAAAATTGGTCTCAAATCAGGAACCCTTATCGCTATCCTAAATTCACAAAGTGCAAAGATTTTCAAAAACAGAGGTGTTTATTGTTTAAAGTTCAGGAAAGGTCTGCCCATTTCATACGAAAACATTGATTTGAAAACGAAAGTAGTTCTTATCAGAAAATAAATATCGTAGAAAATAAACATCACGACGTGAAAAAAAAAAGATAAGCCATCCAGTGGTGATCCAGAGGGGGACGAGGGGGGTGCCTCCCTATAGTAGTCTAAAGTAGCGTAATTTACCTAATAACGCAAGTTTGCATTAATTTAAACTTGCTCCTAACGTAAGTTTATCGGATACAACCTATTTGCGCACCCCCCCTTAAAAAATCCTGGATCCGCCCCCTGAAACCATCACACCATATCCACCAGTTATTAGAAGAAAAAAATTCCTTATTTTCACAAATTTCATCATGCCCCCCGCCCACTTTTTTATAAAATCCTACATAGGCCAATCAGTCGAGTCCACTGTTTGTAAATAATAGATTAAGTCATAATTGGTATATAAATTAAGTCATACCTGTGAGATGGGACACTTACAAACCACTTGGCTGGCCTCACCAAGTTTTTTTCTGCTTTCACAATTATTTTTTTTTTTGAATGATACAATCCGAACCATTTCTCCATTGATTGACGCATCGGCCCTACAGACTAACCCGCTAATCGATGAATAAGTGGGAGGAGCTTTTTGTTCGCACCGAGAAAGGGAGACCAGAAATGATCTACGATAAACTTACTGGATAATTCTATAAGCTGTGGTCTGACCCACAAAAGACTCTGCGGCCTGTATATGATAATCTCGATTTATCACATGCTTCATAATTATGTTTTATATAATATCATTTCTTCCCCCTAAATTTTGCCTTTTTTCTGTCTAGTCATACCTTACTTTCAAAAGGAGTACAAAATCTGACCAATTAATATTAGAAATCCTTAATAAATCCAACCGTTAATTAAAACCAAATTATTTAATAAATAAACAATAAAAGACTCGTATTTTATTACTGTGTAATTTACTGGATCAAATAGAAAGAAACACTTTTGTAATTGAAAAAAATGTGTCTATGGATGTAAAGCCAACAAACCGTATAAGCATTGGACTCAACTTCGGAATCAAATGTCCCAGTGACCAAGTATGAAAGCAGAAGTCCAATCTTTGTAACTACCGTTGCTAAGCAAAAAAGTGACCTAAAACTTGGGCCAATCTGTTTTATTTCGCAAGCCGTTTTGTTGCATTACTTTGTAAATTGCTGCCACTAAAAATTATTCAATATAAGCGCCTTAATTCTCTATATTTTGGTTCCCAAATAAAATTATAAAATTTCATAAGCGGTTTCTTGCACAGCACTGCTATTTTTTTACAATTTTAAAACAAGATGAATCCTCTATAATGGATAAAATTTTTCATTAAGACAATGATTTTGCAAACAAAAACTGCTTATACAAATATTAATAAGAGCCTAACTTTTTGGCTTCATATCTCAAAGTGTTAAATCAAACACGAAAAGGGGAGAAATAAACTAGATCAAAACAAGTTAACAAGTACTACCGCTAACAGTGGCGGATCCAGGGGGCGAGGGGACGCCCTCCCCTAAAGTAGTTTAATACCTAATTAACGCGCAAAGTTTGCGTTAATTAAATTTGCTCCTAACACAAGTTATGGATCAACTTATTTTTGCCCCCCCCCTAAATAAATCCTGGATCCATCCCTGACTGCTATTACTACTAACAGTTCATTATAGTACCAAGACGTATGAGGGGCAATCAAGGTTTGCATATTCTTCCATCCGTATCTATTCAAACTTTTACTTCCCTAATAGCTACAAAGTGTTCTTCGGTAGTAGCTACAACTACAGTAGCAGTAGCTACAAGAGGATCTGTGTTCTTCGGATGAGCACTGTAGCCAAGTAAATGACACGGCATTGCCACTAAGTTGTGATTAATGGTTTTTTAAACAAGTTAATAAAAACTAGAAAGGCAATAAACCACAAAGTGTGAAAAAAAATATAAACGCTATACAGAAAAATAAAAAGCAAAAAGCAACTCCCGTATGATCAAATACAGTTGTTGTTCTAAAAAACAAATCCAGTGTGACGATCAAACACAAACAAAAAGTCCGGAAAAGTTCAGCATAATGCTGTGAATGTTAGTCTTTACTTCAACCATCAAATTCTACTAAAATGAAACAGTTCTGAAGCAAACAAAGAAATAAATATAGTTGTTGAGTTATGAAATATGTCTTACATACAAACAAAATCTAAAAATTATGGAAGCTGTGAAGATGTCAATAATTATTTTCACTCATAAGCTTAACTTCGAATTTTAAAATAATTTTTTGATTTAAGAACTGGTCTATCGGCCTTAAGTAAACTTGGCACTGTTCTATTTGATTGAGGCTTAAATTTGATTAGGTCTCAATTTGCAGCTCAACTTATGACATTAGATTTGGATCAAATTTGAATTTTGTTTTTAGTATAACTGAATGAGACCTCTGTCAAATATGAGAGGTTTAAAATAAAGCAAAATCCCTTTTTAATGGTGTGGAGAATACCATGCCTTTATTTTCCTTTTTTATTGCTTCCTAAAACGAAGTCAAAATCTACAAAAAAATCAACATGACTTATACAGGCCAAGCTCTAAGATTTGGATAAAATCCTTCTAAAAAAAAAAAAAAAAAAAAAAAAAAAAAAGAAAAAAAAAAAAAAAAAAAAAAAAAAAAAAAAAAAAAAAGAACCTTGCAGGTGCCCCGGAGGGTCGTATTTCGGGTTCAAAAAATTAGAACATAATATAAAACATCAGAAAAAAAAAGTTATAGAAACAGAAATTACATTTGAAAACTTGCTAAGGCTAGACATACAGAAAAGAACAAATTAATTCATTGGCACTTGTTTAAAAGTGTCATTTTACCAGATTCGTCAAAAAAGATTATATAAACATTTGTCAAAAATAAGAATTAAAAACAATTCAAACCGCACCAAGTTGTACAAGTCATTGGCTGTAATGCCGCATTGTCAGCCTGTGTCAGGAGAAAAAACTTGACTTTTTGGATAGATGGTGAAAAAAAAAACAATTGATCCCTTATTCTATATGCTCTAGATTTGAACAAGTTGACGATATTTTACATACTTACAAGCTTTGAACTCAGAAATTACGTTGGAAATATTAAAATGTTGTAGATTTTTAAGGTTTGCTATGGCTTGGTTTTGGGACAACGACTATACTTATTAGTGCACATTTTGCTATATTTTGGGACTTGATTTTCGGATTATCGGGTTGGATATACTGTTTTGTTCTAGGTGATTGGATGGATGAGTAAGGTTTCAAAGTGCTGATTTATCTCCAGTACTAAATTAGGGAAGACAGTTTTTTTTTTTTTTTGTATCAAGTAAATTACCCTGTAATACATTATATATAAAAAATAAAAAATATTAAGATCCAGTTTCTCATCTAACTCTAGATCAAGGAATTGCTCAAGATAGATACTAGATCATTTGGGGTACAAAAATCCCTCAGTGGAAAAGCTTGAGGACAGTTTCTGACCCAGGCATCTTCACTACTTACATCAAGAATTTTCCTTCCTGTCAATTAATTTGCTATCGAGAGACATAAAAGTCATGAATTCTGGTAACTTGATATATGCCAGACATTTTGTTATAAATGTCTGGATAAACACATGTGTTGTTTTTTTTTTGTTTTTTTATCAAGTAATTACCTGTAATACATTATATGAAAAAATATATTAAGACCCAGTTTCTCTTACTAACCTCTAGATCAAGGAAGCTCAAGATAGCATACCAGATCATTGGGGTAACAAAAATCCCCAATGATGAAAAGCTTGAGGTCAGTTTCTGAACAGGCACTCTTCATTACTTACATCAAGAATTTCTTCCTGTCAATAATTTGCTATCGAGAGACATAAAGTCATGAATTTCTGGTTAACTTGATTTATTCCAGACATTTTGTTACAATTTGGTTATCTCGTGGAAAGTGAAATAAAAGATTTTATCCCTTGGACCACTAATGTTTAAAGGAGAAAAACTTCCTGAAAGTTTAAAGACTCTCTTTCTTCCAAGGTCTGTCTCTTGTCTCACTATATTTAAAGACCTTCACAATCTATCTAGCTTTCTTCCAGTCCTTCAATCTCAGAAATATGAGCTATACCGCCAACTGTTGTGAGATTACAAAGCCTGTGTGCAATATAAATCCGCTACATATATTTCTATGTGTCTCAATACTCATTTTTCTTTACACTTGATTCTTTGTCAAAGCCATAGTTTTTTTAGTGCCAAAATTTCAAAGAGCATAAAAGTTCCAAAATAGGCCCTACGTATTTTTTAGCTGTATGAAATTCTTATTAAAGTGTCGATTCAGATTAATTATTAGATGACATTGGTTACAAAAAGATGCCAGAATAAGAATCAGTCCGTATCCTAAAGCAGAGCAGCTATGTTGCTTATGACATCAGATTTATTCAGACAACAGTTATTAGCCACATAAAACAAACTAAAGAGCATTGTGACTATGTCTCCGTCATTATGTAAATCACTAGTATCCACAACAATGTCCCCAAATGTTTGGCACAAAAGTCTCTAGACTATTCTCTTGTTTCTAAGCTGCGGGGACTATGGTAGCTGCCTTAATGTCTATTAAAGTTAAAATCCCGATTCCTATGTCATTCCTGAATAGTGGAGCAAGCAACTAAGAAAAAATGGGGCATGGCAATGTTTTTATTGGGCTACTGTAATTTTCAAGCATGCCAGAGTGTCAAAATCACTTTGGGCAGTGAACTTATTGGTATTACTGGAAGTTTGCTAACGGTTTGTCGTCTTGGCTCGAGAAACTAATCAATATGTGGATCAAAATAAGCCATATTTTTCTTGTTCTGAATTCCAACAATCAAAATGACGTTCCCCTCCAAGTAAAGTGAAAGACCATCGTTTTAAAAAGACTTTTTTGTACCCTACGTTAAACAGAACCTTACTAGAGCTAATTTGCAATAAATCATGAAGAAGCGGTGAGAGAGTAATTGTTGTGCGCTCTACTGTAAGCGCCTGAACTCTAAAATAAAAGTTCATGCAGCAAAAAAACAAATCTTGAACACACCAGAAAATCTTTGAGACCTAAATACAAAATTGTGTAGCTTATGCCTGTCAGATACATACAATAATAGCTTTTTGTCTTTAAAGGATAAAATTGCAGTTTGTTGGCTTTGAAAGTCAAAATTATGTAAATCACCAAAAATTGCATGAGCCTGTAAAAACGATGGTAACCTCATATATATCTGAATCTAGATGCAGTTTTAACAAAAATTTAAATTAATTAAAAGCTGTTATTGGAAAACATTGAAACATCCCCTCACAGAACCTGCTGATTAAAATTAGTAAAAGTATGATATTAATTAAAATTACTAACATTATAACTCACAATAGCTTTTTCCAAGTCGGAAGGGGGGGGGTTTTTTTTTTTTTTTTTGGGGGGGGGGGGGGGGGGGGGAGGGGGGGGGGGGGGGAAACTGTTCACTATAGGACTATTTTTTCACTCATCAATGTGCTAAGATCTTAGGCCTACATCTTTGTCAGAAAACGCTTAAAGTGAACTCTTTGAACAAAGATCTTACATTTTTGGCCCTGTTTTTGTGCAAACATCTTTCATCATTCTGCTCTGATCAGCGGTCTGAGAACAATGATGAGTAGCCTAGATCATCAAAGTTCTTTTATCATTGTTCTATAGGCTATATGGTAAAACAGTGGTGGTCTCCACACTTTTTGCTAACATCTGTGAGCTCTAAAAATCTGAGAACAAAGATGAGTTAAAAACAATAATCTTTGCAGAAAGAGGTAAGATCTGTAGTGCTAAAAAAACAGGCCTTATGATTAACAACATTCAGAAATATAGGCACTATTCACATCTCTAGGCTTCAGGGCTAAGCTTATTTGTAAGAAAGGAGTTGAGCAGCCTAATATAGTTAGAAAAAGAGATAAATTATTGGATTGGTAAAATTATAGTTTAGCTACTTTTTGATATCTTACAAAGGGGCCTAAGCTAGGAAAATAAAACTTTCAGGAATGGATCTACAGACCTAAAGTAGGCCTATATCATGGGAGGGTAATTTGAAGTGCATACCTCCACTCCTTTCCCTTTTAAAAGAGACAGTGACCTTTGATGACCTTCATAAATCTTTATGTTATGAAAGTGAAACCTTTCAGAAAAGGATCTTCTGATTAAATGAAGTAGCAAACTGTTTGAGCTTCACAAATTGCTTAATTTCAATTTATGATGTTTGAAGATCTGCAAATATATTTTCTGAAATTAGAAAAAAGAACCTTTGAATGACTTAAAATTGACTCTAACAACAGGAATTGCATTTTCAGAAAATAAAATCAGAGAAAAAGAAACTGATAGCAAAAACTGAAAATTAAGGTAAAATGTTGTTTGTCAAGATCTCAATAAGTATAGACCTATCAAGTAGGCAAATTTCTATGACTTAGAAAATCAGAAGATGGGTTTCACACACAGATATCTATAGAATAATATATAGTATATATATATATAGATATATATTATATATATATAGATATATATAATAATCGTATATATATATATATAATATATATATATATATAATACTATATATATAATATATATATACGTATAATTCTATATATATATATATATATGCATATATATATATAGACAGAATAGCAAAAAAGTTTCTCCAAAAAAGACACATTTGTAGCACACTATTTGGGAAGGTTCCCAGAATATCAGAGCAATAGTTTTTTGTTTGTTGTGATGCAACTAAACATTTTATTGCAAAAGCATGAAGGCAGGGTCCATGAAGAGTGGTTTAGCTTGTGTGGTTTTAGATGTGTTTCACAAAATCTTCAGTGGAGAGTATAGGACTTTTTGCTACTGTTTGTATATATTATATTGTGGTCTCACATAGTCTTGGCCTTATAGAAACAACAAGTAATATAATAACTGATGAAAACAGATTCAAAAACAGACAAAAAAACAAACAAAAAAAAAAAACAAGAAATATGATCATTGGTGTTTCTGATAGTAAACAGTAAGAATTCCATCATGTGTTTGGTTAGTTTCTTTCATATAGCTAGGCTGCATTGAGGCCATTAGAGTGGATGGGAACAGATTTGTTACAAACACAAGCCATAAACAATGGAGCATAAAATCAGTCAATATAAAAAAGGTCTCTCTTTATCTGTTCTAGGATTTCTCCTTCTTGAAAAGGTCGTATTGGGAATTTTTACTGCCAATCCAACTAATTGTACCCGATGGTAAATAACTGAGCGACTGGGGAAAGTATTTAAAGGAAGCAAAAAAATCCACAACATAGTTTTAAAACAATCTTTAATTGGAGAGCCCAGCCCATATTTCACCAAGGAAAAATTAAACCCCCTATACAAAATGAGCAGCCAAAGGGAAATTAAGGACCAAATAAAAAAGAAATGAAGAAAAGAAGGGATTCTCGGATTATTCCAAGTTTTGTCCAAAATACATTTATGAACATACTAGTCCAGGAATGGAACAGTTATGAACAGGAACCAAAATTAGCAAGAGAAAAGATTTCTTTGACTACCCATACTCAAAAAAAATGTGCTGATTCCAAAAATGAAAGTTTGCTCATCTGATCTGTTCTCACAAACTATGTTTTGTTGAGTGTTGAGATTGATTTGTGGGGGTGAATTTGTGTTTCATATCATAGGCATACAACCCAAAAAAATTAATGTCTAGAATAATGTAAACAGGTTCATGGTGGTGCTTAAAAAAAAATCACTTTTATCTGAATGTAAAATCTAAAACTGAGGTTTTATGAGGTTGAGAGTGTGATTTTAAGAAGGGCGAAAGGAAATTTGTGCTTCCATATAAAGTGCATACTACAACACAAATTATGTTCCGGAATAGGGTATTTAGATTACAGTACTATAGAAAATCAACCTTTAGCTTATGATGAAACATAAAACTAAAAATATTAGTTTTTTGAGGTTTGAAGTTGATTGTGAGGAGGTAATTCATTGTACCATATAAAGGCGCCACAGCAACCAAAGTGCATGTCTAGAAATACGGTTTCTAGATCATGGTGACTTACGAAAAGTCACTTCTGTTTGAGCATAATATTAAAACTTTCATTTAATATATCCATTAGTGTTAAACCACAACCTTTATCTGAAAGAAACTGGTCTAAAATGTAGACTGTACAACTATGACCCCAGTTCAATGTTTTTACAAACGATTAAAATATTCTCGACTTCTTTTTCCAGCTATATAATATAGAAATGTAATAAAAAAGATTGAAATATCACTATTCACATTATCCTTGTTTGCAACTTGACATTGCATATTTGAGCAGTTCAAGTTTTTTGCAGTTACAGTGGTAAAAAACTGCAAAGGAGGAAAGTTAGGGGCAAGCCCTGGGGGAGTTCACCAAAAATAGGGCAATATCGTCAGCCATTCTGGAAGATTACCCAACCAAACTGGGTAGGGGCGAGATTACATACCAGGGCTTTCCATCGAAATGAGTGGAAGCTGTGTAAGCATTGCTGAGTGGGAGGGAGACCTTCAAAACTCGGACATGCACAAAGCAGTTGCTGCAACTTTCTCAACTGAATTTGAGGTGATAGCAAAATTGAGCCGGGCACTTATATACAAACATCATTGCTTTCTCTCCAGCGGGTGAAATATTTGCTTGGTCGGATTAGTGGGGTCCTACAAAAACTTTAAGCGGATTTGTTTAAAACTATTGTTGTTTTGCCAGAAGCTGTTAATAGTCCTGCTGACTTCCACCCAATGCCATAGATACAAGAAGTCTGAATCACACCCAAAGGGTGACGGCATGGACATACAGGATTGTGCTACATATACAAGATCCAAGTTTGTGTTTGTTGCATTTTATATCTGAAATTCTATTCTTTCGAGATCCAGTTTTGAGCGCTCAGAGTAAAAGTAGATCATTTGGCCTGTGCCTGTCTGTCTGCTGCATGATAACACAGGCAGTATAAGCAGATCTGTGTAGTCTCCAACTTAGGACCAGTAGGAATTAAAGAAGCAGCTGAAAAAACTGCAGTAGTTAGAACAATGAGAAGATTCAGCATAACATTCTTTCCTTGGTGATACCTGTGAAAAACTGCAAAGGAGAGAAGGTTAGGCGCAAGCTGGCGAGTTCACCAAAAAATAGGGCAATATTAGTCCATTCTGAATTACCCAACCAAAACTGGGTAGGGTCAAGATTAAACCCAGGGCTTTCCATGATCCAACTTGCAAATAAAATCGAAATGAGTGGAAGTTCGCTGTAAGCATTGCTGGTGGGAGGGAGACCTTCAAACTCAACATGACAAAGCAGTTTCTGTAAATTTCTCAATGAACTTAGAGTTGATGCAAAATTGAGCCTGGGCCACTTATAAAACCTCAATTGCCTTTCTCTCCAGCTGGTGAACTCTTGTGCTTAGTGGATAGGGGTCCACAAAAACTTACGGATTTGTAAAACTCATGTTGTTGCCAGAAGCGTAAGTCTGGACTTCCCAATGCCATACGATAAAAGAAGTTGAATCACACCCAAAAGGAAAGGCATGGACATACGGATTGGCTCATATACAAGATCCAAGTTGTGTGTTGTTGCATTTATATCTGACATTCTATTCTTTGAGATTCCAGTTTGGGCTCAGAGTAAAAGTAGATCATTTGGCTGTGCCTGTCGTCTGTGGATGCTAACACAGGAGTATAAGCAGATCTGTGTAGCTCCAACTAGGACAGTAGGCATTTAAAGAAGCAGATAAAATCTGCAGTTAGAACCAATGAGAAAGATCAGCAATCACATTCTGCCTGTATACCTGTGAAAAAACGCAAGGAGAGAGTTAGGGCAGCGGGAGTCACCAAAAATAGGGCAATATAGTCCATCTGAATTCCCAACCAAAAACTGGGTAGGATCAAGATTTACATCCAGGGCTTTCCATGATCCAACTTGCAAAAATCGAAATGAGGGAAGCTGTAAGCATTGATGGTGGGAGGAGACATTCAAACTCAACATGCAAAGCAGTTTCGTAACTTTCTCAATGAATTAGAGTTGATGCAAAATTGAGCCTGGC
>CM051257.1:16298339-16620839 GCA_027921565.1 Artemia sinica
GAATCAAATGGTCCATGGTTGCAGCAATAACTAAAATTTCATAGCTGTAACCAAGTAAAGAGCAAAGCACAGCCATTGTAATTAAAGTTTAAATAGGCGTTTCAAGAAAAATTGTCAAGTGACAAGACTTTTTCATTCAAAAGGTGATCAGAAATAAAAAACTATTATCAAACAGCTCGTTACCACGAACTGTAAGTAAGTGACCGACTCAGCTCAATAGTAACCAAAACCATAAAAAAATGGAATTTGACAATAATAGATACATCAAAAGAATTGGCTTATTATGTTGATTAATTCAAGAAAACTTTTTCCACAAAATAAGTTTTTCAAAAGAAAAGTAAAGAACTCCATTAAACAAAAAAATGAGGAAAAAAATTAAAATCAAGTAATCTACCAAGCGTGAAACTACCACAAATCAGCATCGATAAATAAATGAAACCCCAAAACGAACAAAAATTACAATAAAATAACCGACGTCAAACTAAAAACGAGCAGAAATAACATAAGTTGGGTTCAAAACCCCCATGCCATCCCAAGGCCAGAACATAATTTGCAGTTTACGGAAAAAAATATAAATGTTTTTACTTTTATAACTTTAATAAATCAAATAATATTAAACATTTGATAACTAAATATCAGTATATGTTATATTAAACTGACAATGCACATTCGTTTGTGTATTTTTTTCAGTAAAAGTGCAAATTATGTTTCTGGCCTATGGATGTCATAGGGGTTTTGAGCCCAATTTATGTTAATTATCTGCTTGTTTTGAGTTTGACTCGGTTATTTATTGTAATTTTCTGTTCGTTTTTGGGTTTCATTTATTTATCGATACTGATTTGTGGTAGTTTTCACGCTCGGTAGATTTACTTGATTTAATTTTTTGCTCATTTTTTGTTTAATGGAGTTCTTACTTTTCTTTGAAAACTTATTTTGTGGAAAAACAGTTGTTTTAATTAATTTCTGTTCGTTTTTATATACATAGTTATTTCAGAGAAAGAAGAAACAAATACTTTAAATCTTTTTCGTTTTTTTTAAGAATATATAGTTTGGCCTGCTATTTGTATGCTGGAGAAAAATTTTTTAGCAATTTTAACAGCATACACCCTCTTAAAAATCTGGACACAAATAGTAGTTTTTAATTAGTTTCTACCTCCTCTAGTTGACCTGAAATGGAAAACTTGATACCGTTCGCAAAAAATCTGTTACTTTCTTTGATAGCTTGGATACACTTACGTTATTTGATTAGGTTAAATTCTAAAAGCAGAAGCAGCCCGGAAAGTTTGAATATAATACCCTTCAGTCGTTCTTGGGATACTGCTTGAGATGCCTGTATTGGGAATTAGCATTAACACAGTGCATTTGATTTATCTTATGGCAAAAATTTAGTTTTTTAAACATAAAGTCAAATGGGAGGTGTGGGTGTGGGAGGGGATTTGTTTCCCTCCAATCACTTTTCGACTATTAAAAAGGGCATCAGGCCTTTGTATTTTCAATCGAATGAGCCCTTTCGAAAGTTCCTACGACAACTCCTTCGATACAAAGTGCCATGGTCTTTCTCTACTATAAAAATGTCAAGACCGTCCATCACTTTCGACAATTAAAAAGGGCACTAGCCTTTCGATTTCCCATCGAATGAGCCTTTTTGAGTTTCTACACGACAACAACTTCCTATAAACACCTTATATTGCCCCCAGGGCATAAATTACAACTCTTACTCTAAGGGCTGTGAGGGTGGCTGTTATCCTCTAAGACCTAATTTCCAGAACTTTCAACTACGTTAAACAAAATGGCTAATCTCAAAATTTTGATTGGATATGTCTGGGAAAATGGTGGCCGTGAGAGGGGCGTTTAGTCTTTCTCCAATCTCTTTCAAATTTTAAAAAAACGGCACTAGCCCTTTCAATTTCCAATCAAATGAGCCCTTTGAAGTTTCTACGACAACGCTTTCGATAAAAACCTTATATGCCCCCGGGGATAACTATAAAAAAAAACAACCCTCGCCCTGAGGCCTGGGGGGGAGGTTGTTCATCTTCAAAGACCCTAATTTCCAGAACTTTTCTACTACGTGTGAACAAAAATGGCTATCTGAAAATTTGATCCAATGTGTTTGGGGGAATAGTGGGCGTAAGAAAGGGTGTAGTTACCGTCCAAATCACTTTTAACTATTTTAAAAAGGGCACTAGCCCTATCAATTTTTCAAATTGAATGAGCCCTTTTGAAGTTTTTAAAGACAACTTTATCATTAAAAACCTTATATACTCCCAGGGCATAAACTTACACCTTTGCCCTGGGGACTCTGGGGGGTTTGTCATCCTTAAATACATAATTTCCAGAACTTTCACTACGATGAACAAAATGGCTGATCTCTAAACTTTGATGAATGTGTTTGGGAAAAAATGGTGGGCCTGAGAGGGGGGTGAATTACCTTCCCCTGACTTATCGACGATTAAAAAGGGCAATCTCAATTTCAAATGAAATGAGCCCCTTTTAAGTTTCTAAGGCAATTTTCTATATAAACCTTATAATTGCCCCCAGGGGCATAAACTTACAACCCGTGTACTGAGGGCTCTGATGGGGTTTTTATCATCTAAAAGACCTAAATTCCGAACTTTCGACTACGTTGAAACAAAAGGATATCTCAAAATTTTGATTGGATGTGTTTTGGGTAAATGGTGGGCATAAGAGGGGGGTTAATTGTCCCTTCAATCACTTTTTGGACTATTAAAAGGGCACTAGCCCTTTCAATTTTCAATTGAATGAGCCCTTTTTGATGTTTTACAACATCGCTTTCTATAAAAACCTTACACTGCTCCCAGGGGCATAACTTACAACCCTTGCCCTGAGGGTTGTGGGGGGGGACGGGTGGTGTCATCCTTAAAGACCCTAATTTCCAAAATTTTCAACTGCGTTGAATAAAATAGCTATCTAAAAATTTGATTGGATGGGTTTGGGGAAAAGGGTGGCGTTGAGAGGGGGGTTAGGTGCCCTCAAATCACTTTTGACTATTAACAAAGGGCACTAGCCCTTTGAATTTCCAATCTAATGAGCCCTTTTTCAAGTTTCTACGACAAAGAATTCATATAAAACTATATGCCCCCAGGGGCATAACTTACAAACCTTGCCCTGAAGACTGTGGGTTGAGTGTCCTGCTCAAAGGTATAATTCCTGAACTTTAAACTGCGTGCAACAAAATGTCTATCTAAAAATTTTGATTGGATATGTTTGGGGAAATGGGTGGGCGTGGAAGGGGTGTTAGTTGCCTTTCAGTCACTTTCGACTATTAAAAAGGCCACTAGCCGTTTCAATTCCCAATCGAATGAGCCCCTTTGAAGTTTTCCTACGACGACGTGTTCTATAAGAAGCTTATATGCCCCCAGGGGCATAACTTACAACCCTTGCCCTGAGGGCTTTGGGGGAGTGTCCTCCCCCAAAAAACATAATTTCTATCTGGAAATCCACAACACTGAACAAATGGCTAATCTAAAAATTTTGATTGGATGTGTTTGGGGAAAAGGAAAAGGTTGTGAAAGAATGGGGGCCTAGTTGACCTCAAATCACTTTGGACTTTTAAAAAGGGCACTAGTGCTTTTGAATTTCCACTCGAACAATGAGCCCTTTTTCAAGTTTCTAGCGACAAAGATGCAATTAAAAACTTATTATACCCCCAGGACATTAACTTATAAACCTTGCCCTGAAGACTGTGGGGGGGGGGCGGGAGAGAGTGCTGCTCAAAGGGTATAATTTCCTGAATTTTAACTTCTTGGAACAAAATCGCTATCTCAAAATTTTGATTGGATGTGTTTTGGGGAAATGGTGGGCGTGTGAAGGGGTGTTAGTTACCTTCTTGGTGGTAGTACTTTCGACTATTAAAAAGGGCACGAGCCATTTCAATCTTCTAATCGAATGAGCCCTTTTTGAAGTTTCTATGACAAAACGTTCTATAAAAACTTTTATATGCTCCCAGGGAATACACTTTACAACCTTGTCCTGAGGGCTGTGAGGGGAATGTTATCCTCAAAGAGAACTTAAATTTACGTTGAATAAAATGGCTCTCTAAAATTTTGATTGGATATGTTTTGGGGAGAATATGGGCGTGAGAGGGGGATTAGTTGCCCTCCAATGACTTTCGGACCCTATTAAAAAGGGCACTAGCCCTTTAATTATCCAATCGAATGAGCCTTTTTTGAAGTTTCTACGACCAACGCCTTCTATAAAAACCTTATATGAGTAGAAAAGGGTCTTATAGTCCCAGCAGTACACCCCCCATATATGGGCCATAGAGTCCCAAGGAGAAAAACCTGTGCTGTCAGTTCGACGGGGGGCACCATATATGGACATGGAATCCCCAGGGAGAACACGTTCCGAGGAAATTAGTGATCGTCCAGGAAAATTAATTTCCGGGCGAAAAGTTATTAATGTCTTTTGGTGTTCGTCCAGGAGAATTGTTTCTGGGCGAAGTTTTATTATGTCTTTGGTGTTCGTCCAAGAGAATTGTTTCCGGGTGAAGTTTATTAATGTCTGACAGATGATGTCAAGGTTGATTGATTTGTCATGAAAGGGGAATATCTCCGGGCGAATGTTTTGATCTTAGAGATGAAGAGATTAACGCGGGAAAACAGGGTTTTCATAGGAATTTCAAAAATATGACAGCGCAGGGATGTTCAAAACAAAAGGAATACGCTGAATTACGTTTAGGGTTATTTGGGGAAACCGTTTTAGACATTTTAGGAATTATTTGGGCGAAACAGTTAGAGGACTAGAGACATTTTAAAAGATGTGAGGTCCCCTACCCCAACCCCAAAGGGCTCCGATCCCCCTACCCCAAACCCCGAAGGAAGCCCCCAGCTCCCCAAAGGTCCCCAGGGCTCCCAAAGACCACCCGGCCCCAAAGGGCCCCCGGACCCCCAAAGGGCCCCAGGACCCCCAAAGGGCCCCCCGGGCCCCCAAAGAGTTCCCTCCCCATTTTTATTACTTTTTAAGGCTTTATTATATCTTTCTTTTAAGGCTTTATTATATCTTTTCAGAACAGGTTATTTTTCTTATGTCCATCCTAAACCCATTTTACAAGTTGAAGTACCCATCCTTTCACAAAACAACTTTACTATACTGCCTTTTTGAGTGCCCCAACACCATGCAATACTTTTCAAAGGGCATTTCACAATAATTTATTTTTTTAATGTCCATCCTAAACCCATTTTTACAAGTTGAAGTACCAACCTTTTCACCCACAAATTTTACTTTAACAGCTTTTTGAGTGCCCCAACACCAGGCAATACTTTTTTCAAAGGGCATTTCACAATAAGTTCTTTTTTTAATGTCCCTCCTAAACCTATTTTACAACTTGAATACCCATCCATTTCACCCACAACTTTACTTTAAAGCTTTTGAATGCTCCAAACACCAAGCAATACTTTTTCAAAGGTTATTTGAGAACAAGTTCTTTTCATAATGTCCTTCCTAAACTCATTTTACAAGTTGAAGTACCCATTCCTTTTTACCCACAACTTTACTATACTGCTTCTTGAATGCTCCAACACCAGCAATACTTTTCAAAAGGCATTTCAGAACAAGTTATTTTCATAATGTCCTTCCTAAACCCATTTTACAAGTTGAATACCCATCCTTTTCACCCACAAATTTACTTTACAGCTTTTTGAGTGCCCCACACCATGCAATACTTTCCAAAAGGCTTTATTATATCTTTTCAGAACAAGTCCTTCCTAAACTAATTTTACAAGTTGAAGTAGTTATCTTTTTCCCACAACTTTACTTTGCGACTTTTTTTTTGCACACCCCAAGATCAAGCAATACTTTTTCAAAAGGCTTTATTATATCTTTTCAGAACAAGTTCTTTTCTTAACCCAAGCTATCTGTGGAAAAGAAAGAAAAAGAAAAAAACGAAAAAAAAAAAATATCCCACTTAGGACAGAATGTTGTTATAAGTAGCTGCCATATACCTATTTTCTTGATTTTCAAGCCAATATATTTTCCCTTGCTGTTCAATATGCCAAGGGGACTGAAAGTTTCCTATACAGGGGTTTCGGACAAGGCGGTTTTCTAATGGTGTACTTTTGAGTTTGATCTGACTCCTTTTTTAGGAACTATGGTATTTTTATATTTCTTAACATTGGACGTGAATCGTCTCTTACCTAGGTTGCTAGCTCACCGCTGCAACCCGGATGCAACCCAAATTATGAGAGGCAGTCTGGCCAAGTGGTCCAAGGCACTGGTGCTAGCCACCAGTCTCTTCGGAGGCGTGGGTCAAATCTTACCGCTGCTTACGAATTATGTTTTTTGAAAGACTGCAGTGTGAAAAAAGACATCAAAATGCAGTTTTTGGTGGAAAAAAGTTTATTCTCTCTTTTTAGAAATAATTTATTTTTTTAGTTACTATAGATTTTTCAACCAATTAATTTCTTTAAACATGACCCATTGAACAACTATCTACGATGTTTCAGTGCACAAGCTATCTCTGGAAACAAAGAAAAAAAGAAAAAAAGAAAAAAAATATCCCGTTTAGGCAGAATGTTGTAGTAGCTGCACTTTTCTTGAATTTTTAAGCAATATATTTCTCTTGCTGTTCAAGTCAAGGGACAGAAATTTTACTATACATGGGTTTCCGACAAGGCGGTTCTAATTGTGTTCCACTTTTTGTTTTGATCTGACTCCTTTTTTAGGAGTTTTAGGGTTTTTATATTTCTTAGCATTAGACGTGATCGTCTCTTCTAGGTTTGCTAGACTACCGCTGCAACCCGGATTCATTTTAAATATGAGATTATTCTCTTCATAAACCAATTTTACAAATTCTAAATTTTTCCTTAAGTAGACAAAAAAAGCTATATCACAGTTGTGAATATTTTCCCCCCCTCGGAAAGATAAGCAGTTCTATTTCAATTTTAAATTTTCTCAATGAAGTGAAGAAAAGTTCAGTTCTCTTCTAAATTTTACCAAAGAACACACTTCATTCTAATTTCTCCAGAGAAAATAAAAATCTTACACTTCAGTTTTAAGTTCCCAAAGACATAAAGAAATTTAAAGTTACATTCTAAATTTTTTGTAGTACATAGAAAAAGCTATATCATAGTTGAATATTTTTCCTCGAAAGATAAGCAGTTCTATTTCAATTTTAAATTTTCCCAATGAAGTGAAGAAAAGTTCAAGTTCTCTTCTGAATTTTCTCAATGAAAAAGAAATTAGTTATTAATCATTTCTATTTTTCCAAATAATATAAATATTTTCCACTTCACTTCAGATTTGTCTCAAAGGGATGAAAAATTTAAAATACTGTTCTAAATTTTTCATAGAAGATAGAAAAGTTCAAGTTCTCTTCAAAAATTTTACCAAAGAACACAATTCAATTCTATTTCTCCAGAGAAAAATAAAAATCTTCCACTTCAGTTCTTTATTTTCACAAAGACATAAAGAAATTTAAAGTTCAATTCTAAATTTTCGGTGGAAGATAGAAAAAAGAATTACCGTACTTGTGAATATTTTTCCCGGAAGATAAAAAGTTTCTAGTTCAATTAAAATTTTCTCAACGAAGTTGAAGAAAAGTTCAAGTTCTCTTCTGATTTTTACCAAAGAACACACTTCAATTCTAATTTCTCCAGAGAAAATAAAATCTTCCACTTCAGTTTTAACTTTCCCCAAAGACATAAAAGAAATTTAAAGTTCTATTCTAAATTTTATCTGTAGTAGATAGAAAAAGCTATACCATAGTTGTGAATATTTTCCCGGAAAGATAAAAAAGTTCTAGTTCAATTTTAATTTTCTCAACGAAGTGAAGAAAAAGTTCAAGTTCTATTCTGAATTTTCACAATGAAAAAGAAATCAGCGTATTGACATTTCATTTCTATTTTTCTAAATTAATATAAAATTTTCCACTTTAGTTCAGATCTGTCCTCGAAGAGATGAAAAAATTTAAAATCTGTTCCAAATTTTTCACAGAAGATTCCCTCAGTTCTTAAAAAACATAAAAAGTTTCAAGTTCTCTTCAAATTTTACCAAAGAACAACAATTCATTGTTCTAATTTCTCCAGAGGAAAACAAAAATCTTCCACTTCAGCGTTCTTTATTTCACAAAGACATAAAGAAATTTAAGTTCTCAATTCTAAATTTTTCGGTGGAAAGATAGAAAAGTAATACCATACTTATGAATGAAATATTTTCCCGGAAAATAAAAAGTTCTAGTTCAATTTAATTTTCTCAACGAAGTGAAGAAAAGTTCAAGTTCTCTTCTGAATTTTTACCAAAAGAAACACAATTCAATTCTAATTTCTCCAGAGAAAATAAAAATCTTCCACTTCATTTTTAAGTTCCCAAAGACATAAAGAATTTAAAGTTCTATTCTAAATTTTTTCCGTAGTAAATAGAAAAAGATATACCCATAGTTTATGAATATTTTCCCGGAAGATAAAAATTCTAGTTCAATTTTTAATTTTCTCAACGAGGTGAAGAAAAGTTCAAGTTCTATTCTGAATTTTCCAAATGGAAAAGAATTAGTTATTGATCATTTCTATTTTTCAAATAAGATAAAAATTTTCCACGTTAGTTCAGATCTGTCTCAAAGAGATGAAAATTTTTAAATACTTTTCCAAATTTTTACCACAGAAAATAAAAAAGTTCAAGTTCTCTCTCAAAATTTTACCAAAGAACACAATTCAATTCTAATTTTTCTCCAGAGAAAACAAACAAATCTTCACTTCAGTTCTTATTTCACAACAGACATAAAGAAATTAAAAGTTTCAATTCTAAATTTTTTCGGTGGAAGATAGAAAAAGTAAGACCATACTTATGAATGAATATTTTCCCGGAAGATAAAAAGTTCTAGTTCAATTTAAATTTTCTCAAAACGAAGTGAAGAAAAAGTTCAAGTTCTCTTCTGAATTTTACCAAAGAACTTGACAATTCAATTCTAATTTCTCCAGAGAAAACAAAAAATCTTCCACTTCAGTTCTCTATTTCACAAAGACATAAAGAAATTTAAAGTTCAATTCTAAATTTTACCCTTTGAAAAGTATTGCCTGGTGTTTGGGCACTCAAAAAGGCAGTATAGTAAAGTTGTGGTTGAAAAGGATGGGTACTTCAACTTTGTAAAATGGTTTAGGATGGAAACTAAGAAAATAAACTTGTTGTTCTGAAAAGATATAATAAAGCCTTAAAAGAAAAGATATAATAAAGCCTTAAAAAAGTATTAAAAAATGGGGAGGGAACTCTTTGGGGGCCCGGAGGGGCATTTGGGGGTCCGGTTGGCCCTTGGGGGCCGGGTGGTCCTTTGGGAGCCCTGGGGACATTTGGGGGGCGGGGGCTTCCTTCGGGGTTGGGGTAGGGGGAGCGGAAGTCCTTTGGGGTTGGGGTAGGGGACCTCACAATTTTTAAAAATGTCTCTAACTGTTTCGCCCAAATAATTCCCTAAAATGTCTAAAACGGTTTCGCCCAAATAACCCTAAACGTAATTTCAGTGTATTCCTTTTGTTTTGACATCCCTTTGCTGTCGTATTTTGAAATTCCTATGAAACCCTTTCCGGCGTTAATCTCTTCATCTCTAAGATCAAAAACATTCGCCCGGAGATGATAATTTCCCCTTTCATGACAAATTAATCAACCTTGACATCATCTGTCAGACATTAATAAAAACTTCACCCGGAAACAATTCTCTTGGACGAACACCAAAGACATTAATAAACTTCGCCCAGAAACAATTCTCCTGGACGAACACCAAAGACATTAATAAACGTCACCCGGAAACAATTTTCCTGGACGATCACCAATTTCTCGGAAACGTGTTCTCCCTGGGGATTCCATGCCCATATATGGTGCCCCGTCGAACTGACAGCACAGGTGTTTCTCCCTAGGGACTCTATGCCCATATATGGTGTACTGCTGGAACTATAAGACCCCTTTCTACTTATATGCCCCCAGGGCATAACTTACAACCCTTGCCCTGAAGGCTGTGGGGGAGTGTCCTCCTTCAAAAATAATTTATATCTGGAAATCAACTACGCTGAACAAAGTTGTTATCTAAAAATTTTGATTGGATGTATTTGGGGGAATGATGGGCGAGGGGGGGAGCTAGTTGCCCTCCAATCACTTTCGGCTATTAAAAAAGGGCACTAGCCTCTTTGAATTTTCAATCGAATGAGCCTTTTTGAGAAGTTTCTACAACAACGCCTTCTATAAAAACCTTAAATGCCCCCAGGGCATAATTTTAAAACCCTTGCCCTGAAGGGTGTGGGGGAGTGTCCTCCTCCAAAAAACATAATTTCTATCTGGAAATCAACTACGCCGAACAAAATGGCTATCTTAAAATTTTGATTGGATGTGTTTCGAGAAATTGTGGGCGTGGAATGGAAGGGGTGCTAGTTGCCTTCCAATTACTTTCGACTATTAAAAAGGGCACAAGCCCTCCAATTTTTCCAATTTGAATGACCCCTTTTCGAAGTTTTCTACGACAACTTTTTCGATACGAAGTGCCCTGCTCTAAAGGAAAAAAATAATAAATGATACATTATGTCAACATCGTTCTCATATGCCCTCAGGGCATAACTTAAAACACTTGCCCTGAGGGTTTGTGGGGGAGTGTCCCTCCTCAAAAAAAATATTTTCTATCTTGAAATCAACTACGTGGGGATTTTCCACGGAAGACATTCTCCATATTGTAATTTTCCGCCCCTGAGAAATTCATAAGGAACGAACTACGGTTGTATATAGTGTAGTTCGTTCACGAGGAACGAACTACAGTCCATAGTAACCGAAAGTTTAAAAATACATTTTTTTTAAAAAGAGTCTAGGCTAGCAGAACAAATTTTTTATCAGCATTTTCTCTAAAAAATAACCAATTGGAAGTTACATTTAAATAATTATGTTCGACTAATTACATTGTCCATACTTCTGACAACTCGTCGGATAAAGCACAGTCACATAAATTGCTGTTCGTGGCGTGCTCTTTGCTAGGTTCCAGCAGAAAAACGACAAAAGTAGTGTCAGATCGAAAAGGCAAACTGCTCCATTAGAATCTCTATAGCTAAAAACGTTTTATAGGAGAATCACAGTCCCCCATCTTGAGCATCCCATGCGAAACCAGTGATTACAGTGGTAACCAGCCCCTACCCTTTCCTCTCTCACACTTTTTCTCCAGGTGCATCCAATCAGAATTTTGAGATAGCCATTTTGTTTAAAATAGTCCAAAAGTCAAAGGGTTGGAAAACCACCCATAGCCCCCGGGGCAAGAGCTGTGACTTAAGCACGTTGCCCATTGTTAATATATAAGCTTTTTTCAGAGGAAAGGCTATGGCGTTGCCTATAGTAAAGAGCCATTAGGCTTCAATATTTTTTTTCCAGACGTATTTCATATGGAAGGTATGGTCGTATAAACTTTGGAGGAGGCTCAAATGGCTGGAAATCAGAAGTTTGTGTGCGCTTTTAAACAGTCAAAAGTGATCTATGGGCAAATACACCTCCCCCTACGCCCTCATTTCCCCAAATGCATCTTATTAAAATTTGAGAAAGTCATTTTGTTCAAAATAGTCCAAAGGCCATATAACTATGCTTTCGAGATTGACAAAACCACCCAAAGCCCAGGGGCAAGGATTTTATGTTATAAAAGCTACCAATTATTAACATAACAAGGTTTTTATGGAACAGGTGGTCGTAGAAACTTCGGAGGAGGCTTGTTCTATTTGAAACCAAATGTTTTAGTTCCTTTTTAAGAGTCAGAAGTGATCGGTGGGCAACCAGCCCCCGTGCCCTTTTTTCCCCCAAATGCTTCCGATCAAGATTTTGACGTAGCTATTTTGTTCAAAATAATCCAAAGGCCAAATAACTATGCTTCCAGGTTTGAAAACTCCCTCCCTCAGCCCTGGGGCAAGGGCTGTAACTTGCACAAGTAGCTAATTGTTCACATGTTTGAAATAGTCAGAAAGTCTAACAGCTATGCTTCTGGGGATGCCATGCCCCAGAGCCCCCGGGGCAAGGAATGTAAATTTTTGACATTTAAAAAACATTTTTTACATCTTTTAATTCTGCATTTCTAAATTTTTAAATGTAGAATTTATCATTGAGAAAGGAAGGAATGATCCTGGGTGTGTTCGAAGAAGCTAAGGGTATTGAAGTAAAAAATTTTGAGAAATGTTGACGAGTATGTTCAGCTAAATAAAAAAATTACCTGTATCCATGTTATACAAAAGGCCTATCTGCAATATTTTAGGAACAAGAAAGGGTATTAACTTGAAATTTTCAGGACCACTCCTACTACTGCATTTTTGTAGCACCAAATGGGACTGATTGCGACTGCAAAAGTTACTACTTCCAAATGTGACTGCGACCACTTTCAACTGCTACTACATCTACATCTACTTGTGACTACTTTCAGGGAGGTTGAGGGGGGATGTCGAACTTTGAAAACTTTAATGTTGAAAACAAAAATACTTTGATGATCTAATACTTCGATGAAACTTTGCCCTTTACTAAAATCGAATTATATTACGAATGTATTATTTTGTACTTACAACATTGTAAACCAAAATAAAAATTACAGTGAAATAAAATCTTGAATTGTTGAGCTTTCAGCAATTAATATCGTTATATATCAAATATTCAATTTCATTTTATTAGCTCTTTCCAAGGACTTCTCAAGAAATAGATAGTTTCCAATAAAAAAAAATGATGCAGTAGGCCTTAGACTTTTATAGTTAGGGAAGGGGGAAGGGGACAGTTGCCAAACTTTTATTTCTAGTGATTTTTGTTCGTTTTAAGTTTCATTTGAAGATTCAATTTTAAGTTTTACTTGTTTTAAGATTTATTTATTCGTTTTTGTTAGTACCTGTCGCATGTTTGTTTCCTATGGTTGTTATTTATTTTCTGATCATTTTGGGTTTCAATTACTCTTTAATAGCAATTTCTTGTCATTTTGAGTTTGAATTATTATAGAGTTTGTTTATGTTGGTCTTAAAATTAACATGGATCTCTAATTTCTTTGAAAAACTTGTTTTTTTTTAAAGTTGTTTTTCTTAGTAAATAATCAAGAAAACTCTGGTTTACAATGTTTATTTTTTGTGATGTGCATGATTATAGTAAATGTTTTAAAAATGTGTATTTTTCTGGCTTATGCGATTAAGTATATTTTTTTTCTGGCAACTCAGACACTCAAAACCACCTCCTGGTAGAGAAGGAAAAGAAAATACGAGAGGAAGAGAGAAAAAGACAGACAGGCAAGCTAAGAGGCAGAATCATGGGTAGGCAGACAGGTATATTGGCGAAAGAGGTGGGCCAGGGTGTGCTTTTATTTTGGTTATTCCACCTTTATTATTATCTTTCATAGCTTTAGGTTATATGTTGCATATTTATCCTTACATTCAGTTTCTAGAATCTATCTTGTGTTCTTAAAACTTCAAATTCCAGGCTTTCTCTTTTCACTGGTGATGTCTTTCTTTTTCTAAGAATATTTATTTGATGTCAGCTCCACGTTATTTTTTTTCTTCGGGCTTTTTGGTAAGGTTACCCAAGTCCTTGCTGGTGGATGCAATCGACCCTGAAAAACGTTTTTTTACCATTAAACGAAACGCCTCAGATTAGATCAGCTTCTCGTAAACGGTTTTTGGCTTATCCCTAGACGTCAAAATTGGGCTTCGTATGGTAGCCCACAAAAGCGTGCCTAATCTCAGGTCGTTTGACTGAAGTTTGATTGATTCCTTGGCTTAGTGAACCTGGTTAAAGAACAATAGAGACTAATCACAACCACAAAATTTTGAGTAGCATGGTTTTGATAAAGGGTATACACTCATTAGCGAGGTCTTGATTGATTTAACTGTACATTCACATTCACTTTTTGCACAGAGCTAGTCCCAATATCTCAGCAGAAAAACCATCTGCAAAAAGAGGTTCTGCTAATAAAGTTGAACCTTCTCCATATATTTTTTATTGCTGGGACTGTTTACAACCTTCCAAATTGTAATATACCGCTAAAATGAAGCTTAACTCAAGAATATTCATGAGAATATCTAAAACTGGAGACTATCCTGTGGAAGTCATTAACGATTTCCATCGTAGAGGCTTCATACGTTTCAATATCAGTGTTTTCTACCTTCAATATTCTGGATTTCAGTTGCTATTGCCACGGGTTGCTGTTTACTTACGATTATTTATCCAGAAGCGTTTGGAACAATGGCACATCTTCTAAGAAGAAGATTCTTCATTACGAGGAGAAATTATGACATCTAATCAGTAAAATAAACAAGTTTTGTTTATCGCCACGTTTAGCACCCTGGCGTATACAGAGCCGTGCCTATAGGGTTTGGACACCGATACTGTTCAATTTGTACACCCTACAAATTTTTTATCTTACAACAAGTGATATAGTTGTTTTGAGGATTATAGTTAACTGAAAAATTATCGTTTATTTTTCCAGATGGTTGGACTACAGACGATCTCGTTTTTTTGTGGAGAGACGGTGATCCGGTTCAGATTAGAAAAAATCTTCACTTACCTCGTTTTACATTGGAAAAGTTCTACACAGACTACTGTAATAGCAAGACTAATACCGGTAGGATGCTTTATTAGTAGCTTGGAAATTTCTGGAACGAAAATGACAAGTGATTTTCCCCCATTTATCGTTTAAATTGGATCCACAGCTTGTAAATATCAAAGATAAGCAGAGATTTTAGATGGGTTGAGCGTTATACTTTAGATGGGATGGAATTGTACTTAACTGTATTTTACCGGGTAACGCTAGTTGGCATTGGTTTACTTTTTTAGATTGTTTCTTCTCTTTTCACTCTTCTACATTCTTTTGGTGTGTTCTACAGCTTAACTGTCGTTAACAACAGCCGAACAGCAGATTAAATACAATCTGTAATACTCTACGATAAACTTTGAAAACTGAACATTTTACTTCAGGTTTCTCTATTTGTTAGCTGGAAATTTTTTGTTTGAAAAATTCTACACAAACTACTGTAATAGAAAGGCTATTACCGTAAGTTTGCTTTATTAGTAGCTTGGAAATTTCTGGAAACTAAAATTCTGGGCTTGAAAAACTTTCTTGGTGAATATTTTTGTTATTTAATTTCTTAGTACGATAATTACCTTTGGTTGTTCTAAATAAGACTCAAATATACTATGACTGAACAGGCTAGTAGCTGCAGCTAATTTTTATGAATTTGTTTAGCATACTAAAAATGTATGTTTCTGACTTTTACTTCAAACCTTTTAACAAAAAAATATAAAAATATCAAACAGTGTGGTGACCACTGTATATAAATAATATAATATTATATGTAATTTAGATAATATTATTTATATAGAGTGGTGGTGACGAACTGTAAGTTTAGAAAGATTCAGCCAAATAGTAACCAAAACTCTAAAAAAAACAGGATTTTGATAACAATAGATGCATCAAAGAGAATTGGCTTCTTATGCTGATTCCAAATATATAAAGCTCATTAATTTTAATGTTTACCCATCGAAAGCTACGAGCCTGAGATAATTTGCCTCAGTTTTAAAAAGGGAGAAAAACACCTCCAAAAAAGTCAAAGAATCTAGATGAAAATTACTCTATCAAATCCAGTGTATCAGAAACCTAGTCCAGAAGACCGGAAGAGGGCTCATTCAAACGGAAACTGAAAGTTCTAACGCCCTTTTTAAGTGACCAAAAAGACTGGGGGGCAACTAGCCACTCTCCCACATCCCTTTTTTTCCCTAAAGTCTTTCGATCAAAATTTTGAGATAGCAATTCTGCTCAGCATAGTTGAAAGGTCTAGTAACTATGCCTTTGGGGATGAAATTATTCCCTACAGCCCCTCGGGAAAGTGCTGTAAGTTATGAAATGTGCTCATTGTTTCCATACACTATTTGTTATTGGGGAGTGTACAGAAACTTTCGGGGGTGGGCATTTTCTGAGATGGGAATTTCCACGGTAACTTCTTTTGGTGGGGAATGAACGTGAGGTAACTTCTTCCGGGGGAGAACTTTTCAGAGGAAATGTTACACGGCGGATTGTGTCAGAATTCTGTACAAATTTTTTTTTTTATTTGTATTACTTTTTCTTTGGCGACTCAAATTTAAATATGGAAATGTTTTAGGGTAATTGTCCGGAAATTTTTTTAAAGGGGTTGATAATGTCTAAAGGTTTTTTTCTTGGAGATGGGAATTTTCCACGGGAGAAGCTTTCCATTGAGGGAGAGGGGCTTTCGGTAAAAGTTTCGATGAGGGGGAATTTGCGGTATGGTTTGAAAACCGATTAGAAATTAATAAAAACGAATCTTTCTTCAAATGAAAACAAACCTAGGAGAATTTTACAGGCAGAATTGTCCGCTGGAAATTCAGGGGGAATTTCCGACAAGGATAGAATTTTCGAGGGGAATTTTCCAGGAGGTGATTTTACGCGGGAGGACTTTCCATTGAGATATTTTTCGTGGGAGGAAGATTTTTCCATGGAGGGGAGAGAGATTTCAGGACATTATTTGAAAAAAACTATCAGAACTATCATAAAGCTATCAAAACTATCATAAATAAAGAAAAGACAAGTTTTGTTTTAACTGAAAGGAAGGACCAACGTTACAACTTACAACGAACTGAAATTATTCAGTATATGAGGGAGGCTGCCCCCTCGTCAATACCTTGCTTTTTATGCTAAGGTTTGACCCTATAAATTCTTTAAGAAACTACTCCTGAAACACAAGGGCCGTTTAATTAGAATAAGAAGCTTTTATTAAGTTCGAAAGAACTTTACCGTGAAGAAATAGGTAATGAGGAGGGGGTGGCACCTCTCATATACGGAATTATTGTGTGTTTTTGGTCTCGATGAATGGTGCCTTGTGATTGCCAATGGAGGAGCACTTCTGGAAATATATGACCTGGCATGCGAAGGATATGTGCACGATATCGCCAACTGTGCTATCTCACAACGGAGGTAATGTCTGGCTATATATGAATCTCGCCGCCGCTGACACGGTATCTCCAGCTGATTCATAGGATACGTCGAAGATGGTTATTCTCAAAGGCAGTAACGTGTTTTTCCTGTTCCTCAGTTAACTTAGGCATTCCCTAGAGAAACCTAGAACAGATAAATCATTACTCTAGAATAGCCAGAGTTTCAGCTGCTGAGAGTATACTATGGATTTCCAGATTGGTAGAAGTCAATGAAATATTTTGTTGGCTAGGGCAGTTCTGGTATGTATTTTTTTTTTTTCAGAGCCAGCACTGGAAGTCACTGTACTTAAGCACTTGAAGTCTTTCACCTGTTCGATATCATCGCTTCTGAGCTGTTTTTACTATGGATGAAATGTTAAATGATATTGCCTGTGTCTTTAGAGCAATGATTCGTATTCTGAACTGTTCAGCTATCTTTCCAAGTTTGTTCAAAACTTCCTGAAGCTTCTGCTTTTCGGCTTTTATGAGCTGTACGAAGTCAACTAAATCAACTTCCTTAAGAAGCTTCCCTGCAGTTCGGATTTTGTGTCTACTCATCTGTCTAACGAAGTAGTCTACAACTAGGATGAAGAGAAGAGGTGATATGACTCCGGCTTGCTTGACACCAGTCATAATTTTGAAGCAACTCGTGCTGCCATGCATTATGTCTCTTTGTAAACGGTAACTAGGTGGGTATTAGACAAACTAGTTTTTGGGAATGCCGTATAACCGTAAGACTTTTCACAAGATATGAATCGAATAGATCTATGGAATTAAACGCTTGCTTCAAGTCCACGAAGGGCATGTACAAGCCTTGTCTTTATTCCTTAGATTCCTCCAGCATTAGTACGTAGAGTGAAGATCAGGTCAGCACAGTATCCTTTTGAAGGGAAATCAAGCTATTTCAGACGCAAGAAGGGATCAAGAGTTGTTTGGAATCTTCCTAGTGTTAATGTTGAGAAGAACTAGGCCAAGATGGGCATAAGATTGATGCCTCTGTAGTTGGCGCATTCTTTTGTTTCTCTTTTCTTGATAAGCTTGACTATACTTCCTGTTCTCTATTTTATGAAGAACCTTTCGGTCTGCCACAGGAGCAAGAATTAGGATATCCAGATCACCAAGGTTTGTCGCAGGCTGGAATTGATCATTAAAGTCGGTGAAGTTTGACAACTTTACTTTTATCATCACAAAAATTTCGAATTTACTTCACAATGCCGTTTCGTAAATAATTGAAAAGTGTATACATATCCAAAGGGAACTTCATATACAACATGTGGCTGAATACCACATTTCCTCTATAAAAGCTATATCTACACCTTGTATAACTTATAACATTTAATGTTTTATCTGGAAAAAATTATTTTACATAAATTACTTGGCTTGATTCTAATTTCTTATAAAAATAGCCTTTACATCCGAAAAGACTGCGGGTTTTGTAAATAGTAGGATGGGGAAAAATCATCCAATTTAATATATTTGGAAACTAATGTTTTGTCTCAGCAAAGAAAAGCTCCTTGACAGAATCTTTTTTAATATGTGCTAAAGATGCCCTTCACCTTCCCCTCTTCTTCCTCAGTCTTACTCACTTTCACAGAACTAAATATTCCAGGCAAACTAGACTTTACCTTGGCCTGATCTTGGCTGTTACCACTGGTGCAAGACTGAAAAAGTTTTGCCATAGGCAAGTTCTTTTTACACCTTCAGACCGCACCTGTCCCTTAAACTCTTTCTTCCTCAGAGGTTTAACCCCCAAAAAATTCTCTTGACTTCACATATTTAGTTTCAAGTTCATCAACAACAACAAAAAAACGTACAAATGACAAGGTACTTGATCACATTTTTTTGAATTTACTCAAGCAACATTTTTTCCCCTCAGCCCAAAATTCAACCTTATAAAACTCAAATTTACGAGAGCCAGGGGGGTAAACTTTTCGGATTTTGAATCAGCACATAGTTTTAGACGGGTTGTGCAAGAATCATTTTTATACCAATCAGTGTTGCCAGATGGGCTTGTTTTCCGCCACGTGGGCTTGTTTTAGCCGTCAGGGGTGGGTTGAATTTTGGAGTGGGCGTGGGCTTTAACATGGGCTTTTTAAGAAAAAAATGGGTTTATTTTGACTGTTGGGAACCGTTCGAATATTCCAAAATTACGATGGCTCAGACATGGCTATAACATCAAAAGGACAAGAGCCCTCTTTAACGCATAGAACGCTACTCTGCATCGCCCTCCGTTTAGGAAATTTATTTCCTCTTGGCTCTGCAAGTGCACTCTGCGTTTAGATAGGATGCCAACAGAATAGCGCTAATTTAATGGAATTTAATTGTCAAGTTTCTTATTCAAATTGCTGCTCAGCTTTAGGCAAGACTTGAATTATATGCAGATTTATGCTTTTTTTTTTTATATATTTGGCAGATGTTCATGAGTAGGTTTTGGTTGATATTAAATTGGTGGGGCTTTATGTCCAAATCTTAGGTTATTTTTCCTGTGGTTACCTCTTCCATCAAGTTCCTTTCTCCGTAGTACACGCCTGGGTTCAGAATTTCACAGAGAAAAGAACGAATAGATTAAATACAACTTACCTTTCTCTTTCAGGACTTAGTTTAACCACAGAAAAAACTTGGTTATAATTAAAAAAAAATGTAGCTCAAAAACTTTTTTTACAGACTATATATATTGTACTTGGGACCAATTAGGCTCTGCGTTTTTTACACGCTGAAAAGTTTGACATCTAGAACAATGTGCAAATTTTACGCTCATTTTTACGGCTGAAAATTTTTTTTTAAAAAATGAAAACTTTTCGTTTATACATTAACGGAAATATAATATCGGCACTCTTTATAGTGATACTTTATAGACAAGTATTCAAAACATTTATCTAAAATAAATAACAATCACATTTGACGAAAAAATCTCAAGGAAGACTTTAAAAAATTTCGCTTTTAATCAAAGTTTTCAACAGGATTTCACTTGACAATGTTTCTTTTACGTTTTTACTTCACTAGACTCACAGTTCTTTTTCAGGCCGTACTTTAATTATAAAGTAATCTTGTAAACAATATGTTGCACCAATACCAAATAACGTGTACTAAAAATATCTATGCGATAATAAACCAAGGATATTGTGTAATTTTTTTCTTTTTGTCATGGACAAAATGATGAGGATTTATAAAAAAAAAGGCAGATAAAATAAAATTTCAAAATAGGGATAAAATCCCTTTTAATAGACAGTGTATAGAATATTCACAAAAATACCACATATTTCGGTCACATATACAGTGACCGTAAAAAAAGCTCTTTTTCGACTTTTATCCTTAATAATGTGGGAATTTGAAAGTGCCCAAATGTAAATTGAATTTTTGTGAAGGTGGAACAATTCTCATCATCCTACATCGTAGAAGAAAAATCCTGTTGGTTGATAACAATTGCATGTTTTTTCTGAGTGTTTATATATTTATGCACATTTTTGGTCAAATCATCCCCATAAATATGACGTAGATGATTTCGGAGACCACACTGCATTTGCATGACGATAAAATAAAAGTTCAAAATAGGGATAAAATCCTTTTTAATAGACATATGTGACCTAAACATCTGGTATTTTTTGTGAATTTTCTATACACTGTCTATTAAAAAGGATTTTATTCCTATTTTGAACTTTTTTTCATCGTCATAGAAAGGCAGTGTGGTCTCCGAAATTATCTAAAAAAAAGGTCAGAAGAATTAACAAAATAGGTGGACCACATTTTTCTGTATTTGTTTCGAATTTGCGACAAGTCTATGGCTTGCGACAAGGCTATTTCGATTTGTTATTGCGACAAGCCTATGGCTTCCTCCCTTTATTGAATAAAATAAATAAATAAATAAGATTTGTGCGAAGTTTGATTTAACCAAGACCACCTTTTTGCTGAGTCTGTTTCGAAGGATTGGTGCTAAGTTTCAAATAACCCGACAAAAAATTTTTGACTTTAGCACCGAAAAATTGTAGTGAAAAACACAAATTTGGATAATTTTAGCACTTAAGGACCTGACCATGATGGCAGTCTTGTTGTCAAAGGCTCGGGCGTAATTTTGACGTGCTTTTCAAAGGGTCTGGTGTGTTTTTATTTCACCTTCTCGCAACACTGATACCAACATATTTGAGGTTGATCCTTTTTTCCACACATTTCCTACACTAATGTGGTCAGAACCAAGCTAATGGCGAAGCACTCTTTAAAAGTTAAGAATGGACCAGTAAATTCAGAAGAAAATCATCTTAGTGTCAAATCCCTAGAAAAACGATAAATTCGTGTCAGAATTTAATTGATTATATCTTTTTTCTGACTCTACAAGCATATTAAGGAAGGATTATCCCTTAGTGTATGTGGATGATAACTCTTGCCACAGACACAGAAATGGCAGAAGAAAGCTAACTGCCCGGTTTCTATGTGCGATTGGGTCCTTCAATCGCACATATAAACCGGGGAGAATCAATCCCCCCCCCCTCAGTTTAGATAACGTGTGTAGAAACATTATCGAAATGAGCCATCTATATTATCGTTACCTGTCGTCCTTCCCCCATTATACAAGACCCTTTTCATTTTTGTTTTGTACTGTTAAAACTCATTTAACAATCCAAGTCAACTAAACAGGGTTTGGCTTATTCTCCCCCGCTGAGAATTCTCCCCGGATAATTCTCCTCCGTGAAAAATTACCTTACATGCAAATTTTGAGCAGTCACAGAGAAAGAAACACAGATAAAATATTGAAGAAAAGAAGGAATTTTGGGTATTCTACCAATATTCCAAAATGTAGGCAGAATATTTAGTTTAGAATGTCTTACGGTACATAATTTATTTTTAACTGTTTATTTTACTTTAATTCTCTTTTGTATTTTGGGAGCTGATTTGTGTTTGCAGGGTAAGATAAAGTTTAACACTGTGACTATCGGGGCACAGGCAAACTCACTGGACATTTCGAAGTTTTTGAACTAATTTATATCTCAAAATTTGATTAAATATTATTGGGGTTAGAGGAAGGCCAGAGAGCGGAAAAGGAATCGAAAGGGGTGCTGATCGCCCTCCTGTATCTTTCGGCTTTAAAAAGGATACAAAAATACGCCCTCCTGTATCTTTCGGCTTAAAAAGGATACAAAAACTTTTATCTTCAATCAAATGACCCCCTGCCAAGTTTCTGAAAACCCTCCATTTGAAAGGAGGGGTAAAAGATTTTTGGCACTTTTCTGGCCCTTTTTCGAGCTGATTTTAGCAAAGAAGCTTTTTGAAGTGGCTACTAAAAACTTCCCAAATTTAGCAAATTTTTTTAAACATTTTTACGGTTCTGGGGTGAAAATTTGAGTCTTTAGCCTAAGTTTTTGTATCCCTTAGATAAAGTTTTGTATAACTTTTAGGCCACTTGAAAAAAAATTTGATGCTTTTTTTTTAGCCCTTTTTGTTAGAGGAGGCACCAATCCTTTTAATCTTCAATCAAAAATGGCATGACGCCCTTTTTTTTTTGAATGTTTTGTGAGGGTATTGATTTTTGTCACTTAATCTTGGCTGGCTCAAGGACTTTTTTTATCAGGTAGTGAGTTTCAAATTTTGATCTTTTTTTTAGCCCTTTTGTTAGAGGAACCAAAATAATGTTTTGTGCCTTAATCTTGCTGGCTCAAGGACTTAAGGTAGTGAGTTTCAAATTGATCCAAAAAGTTTTTGTGGCTTATTTCCACGCCTCTAACCCCTCTTTCTTCTCACAGCAAAATGTCGATGATCTTATTGACCAAGTAAATAACCTTTGAGAATTTCACACCACTGGATTCCCAAGATGAAACATGCCCCCCCCCCCTTCCGCTGTAAAATATATTTGTAAACAATTGCCAGTTCCCATAATTTATAACCCTTTTCTCAGGGGCTCTGGGGGCTATGCCATTCTTGAGTGGTGGCCTCAAAGGTAGAAAGAGTGGCCTAGGCCTTAAAGTGCTTTTTTTCATTTTCTTCCTTTTCCCAGGAAGTCAAAGTGATTTTTTTTTTAGTTTTTTTTGTACTTCTATTTTCTTTTACTTTTTCTTTACAAAATACTAAATTTTAGCAATCAAAGACTAGTTTTATAGGTAAATACTCTTTTATCCAATAAAAAACCTTATGCGTTAACAATGGGTGACTTGCATAGCTTCCCATAGCCTGGGAGGCTATGGGAGCATTGACAACCTTGGAGGCACAGTTGTTTGACTTTTGGACTGTTTTCAACATAATGGCTATTTCAAAATATTCATCGGATACTTTTTCGGGGAAAAGTGCGTGAGGGAAATTGGTCGCACTCTGATCGCTTAAAAGCTTAAAATGGACACAAGAACTTCTAATTTTCAATCGAATGAGGGCCCTTCCGAAGTTTATACGACCACGTCTTCTATATGAAGGGCCTCCGGAAAAAAAATAAAACATAATACATTGAAGCGATGTGGCCCTTTACTATAGGCAACATTATAGCATTGCCTACTGATAGAGAATTGTAACTGTAAAGTAGTTTTCACACTTAATTTTGATTCTAGCTCTTAAATTATGACTGGTTTGCTCAAGGTAAATTTGACTGCTCAATAACTGAGCTGTTTACAATAACTTACTACTAAATAGTACAAACTAGAACAATTAGTCCAAAAGAACTCAGAGTAAGCCAACATTAAAATTGTGAGTGATTTGTAGGTTCGACAAAAAAAAATTAATAATATTTGAACAACATTTCTCGTGTCCGGTTACAGGAAAGTACCAGCTGGAACGATAGAAAATAAACTTTGTATTAAACGTCATGTTAGATTTTGTTGTTAATGCGGTTAACTTGCATCTTAAGTGCATTAATTTCTGCACAATTATCATCAATTTGGGAGACATGGAGGCAAGTTCCCAATCTAATGAAAATTAATGAATATTAAGGTATCAGCAATCTTATTTTTTTTCATATTTTACTCATTACTCATCGAAATTGTTCACAATTTAATAGTCAATTATAAGGTGTATTGAGGTTATTAGTTAGTAATCCGTTCCAGGCTCGCCGTTATTTTGCATTAAATTCAAATTAAAAGTGAATTAAATTACAATTTCCACCTGAAAGAGACTTATTTCCACCTGAAGAAGGGTAGCCACTAGCGACGTGAACCGTCCTGAGTGGGATTTTTTTGAAGATCCTAGGCAACACTGAGCGGCCTGCTTTCGTTTTTTTTTTTTTGTAGCAGCCCTGGGTAGCACAAGGAATAGGACAAGAAGAATTGTTCGAAGGATAAATCGTTTATAGATAAAATGATACATGCTAAGGACTTTTTGACAATACCCTTTTTATTTCTTAAAATAGTGTATTTTCTTATTGGCCTCCTGCATGGCTTAAAAAGGATTGCTTGAATCATCTTTCAAAACTTCCAGCTTATATTCAATTATTCCACTTTTTATTCCGTTTCCAAGTTCCATATTTACTTTTCAATAAAGTTTGACATGAATAAGGGATAATGCTAATAAAAAAGCAGAATTTCTTCTTATATGAGGTTCGTTTTATATCTTCCGACTATTGTGTGTTATTAAACATGTTTAAGTTTCAGTGGGATTATTCCAGTTTCGGCGTCTGAGTAGTTTAAGTAGTTGAAACACTTTAGAATACATCCCCTGTAGCAAAAATAAAACAGTGAAAACATTTTAGGGTTTGGACCATTTTCTAATTTTAAAAAATCTACCAAATAAACAATTTCTCATAAAACCTTCGTCTGCTAATTCAAAATGTTTTTCGAAGTGTAGATACAATCTTCAGTCTCTTTATCTTTAAACCCTAGCCTGCCCTCCTATACGGACAAAAGCTATCTAAAAGTCATCTCTTGTTCAAGTGCAAGAGGCCTTAAAGACCCTAACTTCTGCCAAATCATCCCCATGAAAATTTTTTTTTTCTGAGGCAATAGGCTCCACAGCACGCGCACACTCTTTTTTTAGTATTCCTACGGGAATAGAGCCTGTTTTTATCTCGAGGATTAAACTTGACACATACAAATAATAAAAAAAAAGTTAATATAATTAATTAAATTAAGTTCGTAAATATAATTAAACAAGTTTCGAGAAAGCCATTTAACTAAATAAAAGTAAATTAATATGAAAATTTTGTTTTAATTATTCATGTACGGTGAGCCAAGATCAAAACCTGCATTTATTCAAAAACGTTCAAAAATTAAATAAAAAAAAAAAAAAACAAGTTTTTTTTCAAAACTGAAAGTAAGGAGCGACAATAAAACTTAAAACGAACAGAAATTATTCCGTATATGAAAGGGACTGTCCCCTCCTCAACGCCTCGCTCTTTTACGCTAAATTTTTTTATTGTTTTAAAAAATAAAGTTGTGAGACAGAGTCAAACTTTAGCGTAAAGAGCGAGGAAATCCATCTCCTAGGGGAGATGGATTTCTGAGAAATTGATTGCGTAATCAAAGGGGAAGTGAATTTCCGAGAACTTGATTGCGTAATCGATCGTGAATGTCAAGGTGTCCAGGAATTTGGAACACCTGTGCTGTCGACCTCAATTCCCCTTTCGTGAATCAATAATTCCCCTTAGAAACAACAAATTAATTCCCTTTTCTTGACAGATCAATCAACCAATGACATCATCTGTCTGACCTTAAAAATTTTCACCTAGAAACGATTCTCCAGGAATAGATCCAAGTCATTAATGTCTTTGCCTCGGAAAAAACAATTCTACTGGTCGAACTCCAAAAGATCTTAGTAACCAAACGCCATGGAAACAATTCTCCAAGAAAACATCTTAGCGATGAATTGTTTTAGCGCGGGAATCAGGTTTCTTAGTAATTTGAAATGCGTCAGCGCAGAGATGCCAAACACAAAGGAAACACGCTGAAATTACGTTTAGGGATTATTTGGGCGAAACTGTTTTAGACATTTTATGGAATTATTTCGGTGAAACAGTTAGAAACATTTTAAAAAGATGATTTAAAAGATGATTTTAGAAGAGGATTTTGAGGGTAAAACTCTGTGGTCGTTATAATACACAAGTTCCATTTGAACAGTGATGTGAGGTCCCCTACCACAACCCCAAAGGGTTCCGATCCCCCCACCCCGACCCCGAAGGAAGCCACCGGTCCTCAAAGGTTCTCCGGGCTCCCAAAAGGGCCCCCTGCGCCCAAAAGGCTCCTGAGCCCCCATTTTAATACTTTTTTAAGGCTTTATTATATCTTTTCAGAACAAATTATTATTTTAGGGAATTATTTCGGTGAAACAGTTAGAGACATTTTAAAAGATGATTTTTGAAGAGATTTTAGAAGAGGATTTGAGGGTGAAACTCTGTGGTCATTATAATACACAAGTTCCATTTGAAAAGTGTCGTGGAGGTCCTCTACCCCAACCCCAAAGGGTTTCCGATCCCCCTACCCCAACCCAAAGGAAGCCCCCCGGTCATCAAAGGTTCCCCAAGCTCCCAAAGGACCACCCGGCCCTCAAGGGCCCCCCCCCAGACCCTCAAAGGCCCTCCCCGGGCCCCCGTCTTTCGTTGATGTGTGTTGTCTGAAACCTATGATTTGGGGTGTATGGGTTGCTATTGTTGACTTTTCTGAGTTGGATTTCTAGTCTTTCATAGGTATGTGCTGTCTGAAACCTATGATTTGGGATGGGTGGTTTGCTATTTTTGACTTTTCTGAGCTGGATTTCTTAGCCTTTCATAGGTGTGTGTTGTCAGAAAATTATGATTTGGGATGTATAGTTTGCTATTTGGACTTTTCAGAGCTAGGATTCTTAGTCTCTCATAGGTGTTTGTTGTCTGAAACTTCTAGTTTGGGATGAGTAGTTTGCTATTTCAGACTTTTATGGGGTCGCTAGGGTTTCCTAGTATTTCATAGGTGCAATGTTGTCAGAAAATTATGATTTGAGATATGTAAATTACTATTTCGGGCTTTTCTGAGCTAGATTTCTTAGTCCCTCATAGGTGTTTTGTTGTCTGAAACCTATAGTTTGGGATGAGTAGTTTGCTATTTTTGACTTTTCTGAGCTAGGTTTCTTAGCCTTTCATAGGTGTGTGTTGTCAGAAACTTATGATTTGGGATATGTAAATTACTATTTTTTGACATTTCTGAGCTAGATTTCTTAGCCTTTCATAGGTGTTTGTTGTCTGAAACCTATAGTTTGGGCCATGAGTAGTTTGCTTTTGGACTTTCAGAGCTGGATTTCTTAGCCTTTCGTAGGTGTGTGTTGACTGAAACTTTTGATTTGGGATTTGTAAATTACTATTTCGGGCTTTTCTAAGCTAGATTTCTTAGTCTTTCGTTGGTGTGTGTTGACTGAAACCTATGATTTGGGATATAAGGTTCTTAGTCTTTCGTTGGTGTGTGTTGTCTGAAACCTATGATTTGGGATTTGTAGTTTGCTTTTTGGACTTTTCAGAGCTAGGATTCATAGTCCCTCATAGGTGTTTGTTGTCTGAAACCTATAGTTTGGGATGAGTAGTTTGCTACTTCAGGCTTTTCTGAGCTAAGGTTTCTTAGTATTTCGTAGGTGTGTGTTGTCTGAAACTTATGATTTGAGGTGTGTAATTTGCTATTTCAGGCTTTTCTGAGCTAAGGTTTCATAGTATTTCGTAGGTGAATGTTGTCTGAAACTTATGATTTGGGATTTGTAAATTACTATTTCGGGCTTTTCTAAGCTAGATTTCTTAGTCTTTAGTTGGTGTGTGTTGTCTGAAACCTATGATTTGGGATTTGTAGTTTGCTTTTTGGACTCTTCAGAGCTAGGATTCTTAGTCCCTCATAGGTGTTTTGTTGTCTGAAACCTATAGTTTGGGATGATTAAGAAAATAGTAGTTTGCTATTTCAGGCTTTTCTGAGCTAAGGTTTCTTAGTATTTCGTAGGTGTGTGTTGTCTGAAACTTATGATTTGAGGTGTGTAATTTGCTATTTCAGGCTTTTCTGAGCTAAGGTTTCATAGTATTTTCGTAGGTGAATGTTGTCTGAAACTTATGATTTGGGATATGTAAATTACTATTTCGGGCTTTTCTAAGCTAGATTTCTTAGTCTTTCGTTGGTGTGTGTTGACTGAAACCTATGATTTGGGATATAAGGTTCTTAGTCTTTCGTTGGTGTGTGTTGTCTGAAACCTATGATTTGGGATTTGTAGTTTGCTTTTTGGACTTTTCAGAGCTAGGATTCATAGTCCCTCATAGGTGTTTGTTGTCTGAAAAAAAACCTATAGTTTGGGATGAGTAGTTTGCTATTTCAGGATTTTCTGAGCTAAGGTTTCTTAGTATTTCGTAGGTGTGTGTTGTCTGAAACTTATGATTTGAGGTGTGTAATTTGCTATTTCAGGCTTTTCTGAGCTAAGGTTTCATAGTATTTCGTAGGTGAATGTTGTCTGAATTTTATGATTTGGGATATGTAAATTACTATTATCGGGCTTTTCTAAGCTAGATTTCTTAGTCTTTCGTTGGTGTGTGTTGTCTGAAACCAATGATTTGGGATGGTGGGTTGCTATTTTTGACTTCTCTGAGCTGGATTTCTTAGCCTTTCATAGATGTGTGTTGTCTGAAACCTATGATTTGGGATGGTTAATTTGCTATTTTTGACTTTCTCTGAGCTAGGTTTCTTAGCCTTTCATAGGTGTGTGCTGTCAGAAAAATATGATTGGGATTTGTAGTTTGCTTTTTAGACTTTTCAGAGCTAGGATTCTTAGTCCCTCGTAGGTGTTTGTTGTCTGAAACTTATTGATTTGAGGTATGTAATTTGCTATTTCCGACCTTTCATAACCAGATTTCTTAGTCTTTCGTAGGTGTGCGGTGTCTGAAACCTATGAATCGGGATGTGTGGTTGCTATTTTTTGACTTTTCTGAGCTGGATTTCTTAGCCTTTCGTAGGTGTGTGTTGACTGAAACCTATGATTTGGGAATGAGTGGTTTGCTATTTTTTGACTTTTCTGAGCTAGATTTCTTAGCATTTCATAGGTGTGTGCTTTCAGAAAATTATGATTTGGGAGGTGTAGTTTGCTTTTTGGACTTTTCAGAGCTAGGATTCTTAGTCCCTCATAGGTTTTTGTTGTCTGAAACTTCTAGTTTGGGATGAGTAGTTGGCTATTTCAGGCTTTTCATAGCTAAGGTTTCTTAGCCTTTCATAGGTGTGTGTTGTCAGAAAATTATGATTTGGGATATTAAAATTACTATTTCGGGCTTTTCTGAGTTGGATTTCTTAGTCTTTCATAGGTGTGTGTTGTCTGAAACCTATGATTTGGGATGGGTGGTTTGCTATTTTTGACTTTTCTGAGCTGGATTTCTTACCCTTTCATAGGTGTGTGTTGTCAGAAAAATATGATTTGGGATATGTAAATTACTATTTCGGGCTTTTTTTAAGCTAGATTTTCTTAGTCTTTTCGTTGGTGTGTGTTGTCTGAAACCTATAGTTTGGGATGGGTGAATTGCTATTTCAGGCTTTTATGAGCTAGGTTTCCTAGTATTTCGTAGGTGAGTGTTGTCTGAAACTTATGATTTGGGATATGTAAATTACTATTTTCGGGCTTTTCTAAGCTAGATTTCTTAGTCTTTTTTTGATGTTTGGTGTCTGAAACCTATGATTTGGAATGTGTGGGTTTGCTATTTTTTGACTTTTTTGAGCTGGATTTTCTTAGCCTTTCGTAGGTGTGTGTTGACTGAAACCTATGATTTGGGAATGAGTGGTTTTGCTATTTTTGACTTTTCTGAGCTAGATTTCCTAGCCTTTCATAGGTGTGTGTTGTCCGAAAATTATGATTTGGGATGTGAAGTTGCTTTTTGGACTTTTCAGAGCTATGATTCTTAGTCTCTCATAGGCGTTTGTTGTCTGAAACTTCTAGTTTGGATGAATAGTTTTGCTATTTCAGGCTTTTCTGAGCTAAGGTTTCCTAGTATTTCGTAGGTGAATGTTGTCTGAAACTTATGATTTGGGATATGTAAATTACTATTTCGGGCTTTTCTAAGCTAGATTTCTTAGTCTTTCGTTGGTGTGTGTTGGCTGAAACTTAAGATTTGGGATGGGTGGATTGCTATTTTTGACTTTTCTGAGCTGGATTTCTTAGCCTTTCATAGGTGTGTGTGTTTGTCTGAAACCTATGATTTGGGATGGTTAGTTTACTATTTTTGACTTTTCTGAGCTAGGTTTCTTAGCCATTCATAGGTGTGTGCCGTCAGAAAATTATGATTTGGGATTCGTAGTTTGCTTTTTGGACTTTTCAGAGCTAGGATTCATAGTTCCTCATAGGTGTTTGTTGTCTGAAACCTATAGTTTGGGATGAGTAGTTTGCTATTTCAGGCTTTTCTGAGCTAAGGTTTCATAGTATTTCGTAGGTGAATGTTGTCTGAAACTTATGATTTGGGATATGTAAATTACTATTTCGGGCTTTTCTAAGCTAGATTTCTTAGTCTTTCGTTGGTGTGTGTTGTCTGAAACCAATGATTTGGGATGGGTGGGTTGCTATTTTTGACTTCTCTGAGCTGGATTTCTTAGCCTTTCATAGATGTGTGTTGTCTGAAACCTATGATTTGGGATGGTTAATTTGCTATTTTTGACTTTTCTGAGCTAGGTTTCTTAGCCTTTCATAGGTGTGTGCTGTCAGAAAATTATGATTTGGGATTTGTAGTTTGCTTTTTAGTTTTTTCAGAGCTAGGATTCTTAGTCCTTCGTAGGTGTTTGTTGTCTGAAAACCTATAGTTTGGGATGAATAGTTTGCTATTTCAGGCTTTTCTGAGCTAAGGTTTCTTAGTATTTCATAGGTGTGTGTTGTCTGAAACTTATGATTTGAGGTATGTAATTTGCTATTTCCGACCTTTTCATAACCAGATTTCTTAGTCTTTCGTAGGTGTGCGGTGTCTGAAAACCTATGAATCGGGATGTGTGGGTTGCTATTTTTTGATTTTTCTGAGCTGGATTTCTTAGCCTTTCGTAGGTGTGTGTGACTGAAACCTATGATTTGGGAATGAGTGGTTTTGCTATTTTTGACTTTTCTGAGCTAGATTTCTTAGCATTTCATAGGTGTGTGCTTTCAGAAAATTATGATTTGGGAGGTGTAGTTTGCTTTTGGACTTTTCAGAGCTAGGATTCGTAGTCCCTCATAGGTTTTTGTTGTCTGAAAAAATCTAGTTTGGGATGAGTTTGGCCCCCCCCTTTGGCTTTTCAATTTGCTGAAACTACCCACGCAGGCTCGGTAGCATTTTACCTCACCCACTCTTATGGTTACATATGAGTCGCCAGTTGGCTATTGTCAGGCCTCTTTTCATAGCATCCCTGTTTGTTCGGGTACCTCTTTCCTCTTCCTCTCCCCCCTGCCTTTCATAGTCAGCTTTTCAAGCTAATTACTTAGATTTGGTGTGTGTTGTCAGAAAATATGGGATAAATTACTATTTCGGGCTTTTCTGAGTTGGATTTCTTAGTCTTTCATAGGTGTGTGTTGTCTGAAACCTATGATTTGGGATGGGTGGTTTGCTATTTTTGACTTTTCTGAGCTGGATTTCTTACCCTTTCATAGGTGTGTGTTGTCAGAAAATTATGATTTGGGATATGTAAATTACTATTTCGGGCTTTTCTAAGCTAGATTTTCTTAGTCGTTTCGTTGGTGTGTGTTGTCTGAAACCTATAGTTTGGGATGGGTGAATTGCTATTTCAGGCTTTTATGAGCTAGGTTTTCTAGTATTTCGTAGGTGAGTGTTGTCTGAAACTTATGATTTGGGATATGTAAATTACTATTTCGGGCTTTTCTAAGCTAGATTTCTTAGTCTTTCGTTGGTGTTTGGTGTCTGAAACCTATGATTTGGAATGTGTGGGTTGCTATTTTTTTGACTTTTCTGAGCTGGATTTCTTAGCCTTTCGTAGGTGTGTGTTGACTGAAACCTATGATTTTGGGAATGAGTGGTTTGCTATTTTTGACTTTTCTGAGCTAGATTTCCTAGCCTTTCATAGGTGTGTGTTGTCAGAAAATTATGATTTGGGATGTGAAGTTTGCTTTTTGGACTTTCAGAGCTATGATTCTTAGTCTCTCATAGGCGTTTGTTGTCTGAAACTTCTAGTTTGGGATGAATAGTTTGCTATTTCAGGCTTTTCTGAGCTAAGGTTTCCTAGTATTTCGTAGGTGAATGTTGTCTGAAACTTATGATTTGGGATATGTAAATTACTATTTCGGGCTTTTCTAAGCTAGATTTCTTAGTCTTTCGTTGGTGTGTGTTGGCTGAAACTTAAGATTGGGATGGGTGGATTGCTATTTTTGACTTTTCTGAGCTGGATTTCTTAGCCTTTCATAGGTGTGGTGTTGTCTGAAACCTATGATTTGGGATGGTTAATTTACTATTTTTGACTTTTCTGAGCTAGGTTTCTTAGCCATTTCATAGGTGTGTGTGCCGTCAGAAAATTATGATTTTGGATTCTGTAGTTTGCTTTTTGGACTTTTCAGAGCTAGGATTCATAGTCCCTCATAGGTGTTTGTTGTCTGAAACCTATAGTTTGGGATGAGTAGTTTGCTATTTCAGGCTTTTCTGAGCTAAGGTTTCTTAGTATTTCGTAGGTGTGTGTTGTCTGAAACTTATGATTTGAGGTGTGTAATTTGCTATTTCCGACTTTTCATAGCCAGATTTCTTAGTCTTTCGTAGGTGTGTGTTGTCTGAAACCTATGATTTGGGTTGTGTGGGTTGCTATTTTTTGACTTTTCTGAGCTGGATTTCTTAGCTTTTCGTAGGGGTGTGTTGACTGAAACCTATGATTTGGGATGAGTGGTTTAACTATTTTTGACTTTTCTGAGCTAGATTTCGTAGCCTTTCATAGTGTGTGCTTTCAGAAAATTATGATTTGGGAGGTGTAGTTTGCTTTTTGGACTTTTCAGAGCTAGGATTCTTAGTCCATCATAGGTGTTTGTTGTCTGACACTTCTAGTTTAGGATGAGTAGTTGACTATTTCAGGCTTTTCTGAGCTAAGGTTTCTTAGTATTTCGTAGGTGAATGTTGTCTGAAACTTATGATTTGGGATATGTAAATTACTATTTCAGGCTTTTCTAAGCTAGATTTCTTGTCTTTGGTTGGTTTGTGTTGTCTGAAACCTATGATTTGGGATGTGTGGGTTTCTATTTTTTGACTTTTCTGAGCTGGATTTCTTAGGCCGTTCATAGGTGTGTGTTGACTGAAACCTATGATTTGGGATGAGTTTTTTGCTATTTTTGACTTTTCTGAGCTAGATTTCTTAGCCTTTCATAGGTGTGTGCTGTCAGAAAATTATGATTTGGGATTTGTAATTTGCTATTTGGACTTTTCAGAGCTAGGATTCTTAGTCCCTCATAGGTGTTTATTGTCTGAAACCTACAGTTGGGATGAGTAGTTGGCTATTTCAGGCTTTTCTGAGCTAAGGTTTCTTAGTATTTCGTAGGTGTGTGTTGGCTGAAACTTATGATTTGAGGTGTGTAATTTGCTATTTCCGACATGATCAATTCTATTTCTCCAAAATAATATAAAAAGTTTCCACTTCAGTTCAGATTTTTCTCAAAGAGATGAAAAAATTTAAAATACTGTTCCAAATTTTTCAAAGAAGATAGAAAAGTTCAAGTTCTCTTTCTGAATTTTACCAAAGAACACAATTCAATTCTAATTTCTCCAGAGAAAATAAAAAGCTTTCACTTCAGTTTTAAGTTCACCAGACATAAAAAATTTAAAGTTTAGTTCAAATTTTTCCGTAGAAGATAGGAAAAGTTCTACTATGGATTTGTGATTATTTTCCATGAAGATAAAAAGTTTACTTTAATTTAGGCTTTTTTCTTAAATTCAGTTCCGAATTTTTCTCAATGAATTGAAAGTTCTTACAAATTCTAAATTACCTTTTGCTTCTTTGAAGATGTAGCCTAGATTCTTTTTCATGATGCTCATAAGAAGATGAAAAAAGTTTAAGTTCCCATTTGACACCCTTTTACTTCAAACTTTTGAATCTACAAAGTTATCTGGGATAATTCTAAATTTTCTTAAATTTCTCTAGAGATGAAAAATATTAAAATACTGTTCTTTTTCAAGAAGCATAGAAAAGTTTAAGTTCTCTTTTGAATTTTACCAAAGAACACAATTCAATTCTAATTTCTCTAGAGAAAATAAGAATCTTCCACTTCAGTTTCAAGTTCACCAAAGACATAAAAAATATAAAATTCACTTCTAAATTTTTCCATAGAAGATAGGAAAAGTATACTATGATTGTGATTATTTTCCATGAAGATAAAAAGTTTCACTTTAATTCTAAATTTTCTTAAATTCAATTCCGACCTTTCTCAAAGAGATGAAAAAATTAAAGTTATGTTCCAAATATTTTTCCCGGAAGAAGAAAAGTTCAACTTCGATTCTGAATTTTCTCAATGAAAATGAAATAAGTTATTGATCAAATCTATTTTCCCAAAATAATATAAAAATTTCCACTTCAGTTCAGATTTTTTCTCAAAGAGATGAAGAAATTTAAAGTTCTGTTCGAAATTTTTCATGGAAGATAGGAAAAGTTATACTTTGATCGTGAATATTCAAGTTCTATTCTGAATTTTACCAAAAGAACACAATTCAATTCTTAATTTTCCCAATAAAAAATTTAAAGTTCAGTTCTAATTTTTCCGTAGAAGATAGGGAAAAGTTATATTATGATTGTGATTATTTTTCCATGAAGATAAAAAGTTTCACTTTAATTATAAATTTTCTTAAATTCAGTTCCGACTTTTCTCAAAGAGATGAAAAATTTAAAGTTCTGTTCCAAATTTTTCATAGAAGATAGGAAAAGTTATACTTTGATTGTGAATATTCTTCATGAAGATATGGAGCTCCACTTTAATTCTGCCTCCACTTTAATTCTGAGTTTTCTCGAAGAACTGCAAAATGTACAAGTTCTCTTCTGAATTTTTCTTAGAGAGGAGAAAAAAAGTTAGCTCAATTCTGAAATTTAACAACGAAAATGAAAAAAAGCTTCCATTTCAGTGTTCATAATTTCTCAAAGACATAAAAATTTAAAGTTCAATTATAAATTTTTCCATAGAAGATAGGAATGGCTATACTATGATTGTGATTATTTACAATGAAGATAAAAAGTTTCACTCTATTTCTAATTCTATTAAATTCAGTTCATTCATCTAACCACCAAAAAACAATAGGTTAGGTTAGGTATAAATAAATATTAATAAATAATTAGAAACATTTCTCCATGTTTAAGTCAGGTCAGGTTAAGTTAGGTTAGGTTAGGTTAGCCTACGAACGCGCGCGTACGTAGGCTAACCTAACCTAACTTAACCTGACCTAACTTAATCTAGCCTAACCTAACTTAATTTATTCTTTTTACCCTGTTTTAAGTTAGGTTAGGTTAAACTTATCATGAGCGCTCATGATAAGTAACCTAACCTAGCCCTAACTTAAACATGGAGTAATGTTTCTAATTATTTATTAATATTTATTTATACCTAACCTAACCTATTGTTTTGGTGGTTAGATGAATGAACTGAATTTAAGAAGAATTAGAAATAGAGTGAAACTTTTTTATCTTCATTGTAAATAATCACAATCATAGTATAGCCATTCCTATATCTTCTATGGAAAAATTTAGAATTGAAACTTTAAATTTTTATGTCTTTGAGAAATTATGAACTGAAATGGAAGCTTTTTCATTTTCGTTGGTAAATTTCAGAATTGAGCTCACTTTTTTTTCTCCTCTCTAAGAAAATTCAGAAGAGAACTTGTACATTTTGCAGTTCTTCGAGAAAACTCAGAATTAAAGTGGAGCCAGAATTAAAGTGGAGCTCCATATCTTCATGAAGAATATTCACAATCAAAGTATAACTTTTCTATCTTCTATGAAAATTTTGGAACAGAACTTAAATTTTTCATCTCTTTGAGAAAAGTCGGAACTGAATTTAAGAAAAATTTATAATTAAAGTGAAACTTTTTATCTTCATGGAAAATAATCACAATCATAATATAACTTTTCCTATCTTCTACGGAAAAATTTAGAACTGAACTTTAAATTTTTTTATTGGGGAAATTAGAATTGAATTGTGTTCTTTGGTAAAATTCAGAATAGAACTTGAATATTCACGATCAAAAGTAACTTTCCTATCTTCTATGAAAAATTTCGAACAGAACTTTAAATTTCTTCATCTCTTTGAGAAAAAAAATCTGAATGAAGTGGAAATTTTTATATATATTTTGGGAAATAGATTTGATCAAAAACTTATTTCATTTTCATTGAGAAAATTCAGAATCGAAGTTGAACTTTTCTTCTTCCGGGAAAATATTTGGAACAGAACTTTAAATTTTTTCATCTCTTTGAGAAAGGTCGGAATTGAATTTAAGAAAATTTAGAATTAAAGTGAAACTTTTTATCTCATGGAAAATAATCACAATCATAGTATAACTTTTTCTATCTTCTATGGAAAAATTTAGAAGTGAATTTTATATTTTTTTATGTCTTGTGAACTTGAAACTGAAGTGGAAGATTCTTATTTTCTCTAGAGAAATTAGAATTGAATTGTGTTCTTTGGTAAAATTCAAAAGAGAACTTGAACTTTTCTATCTTCTATGAAAAAAGGTTTGGAACAGTATTTAAAATTTTTTCATCTCTTTGAGAAAAAAATTCGGAACTGAATTTAAGAAAATTTAGAATTAAAGTGAAACTTTTTATCTTCATGGAAAATAAATCACAAATCATAGTATAACTTTTCCTATCTTCTACGGAAAAATTTGAACTAAACTTTAAATTTTTTATGTCTTGGTGAACTTAAAACTGAAGTGGAAGCTTTTTTTCCTATATTCTCGGAGAAATTAGAATTGAAATTGTGTTCTTTGGTAAAAATATTCAGAAGAGAACTTGAACTTTTCTATCTTCTTTGAAAAATTTGGAAAGTCAGTATTTTAAATTTTTTCATCTCTTGAGAAAAATCTGAAACTGAAGTGGAAACTTTTTATATATATTTTGGGGAAATATAGAATTTGATCATGTCGGAAATAGCAAATTACACACCTCAAATCATAAGTTTCAGACAACACACACCTACGAAATACTAAGAAACCTTAGCTCAGAAAAGTCTGAAATAGCCAACCACTCATCCCAAACTGTAGGTTTCAGACAATAAACACCAATGAGGGACTAAGAATCCTAGCTCTGAAAAGTCCAAATAGCAAACTAAAAATCCCAAATCATAATTTTCTGACAGCACACACCTATGAAAGGCTAAGAAATCTAGCTCAGAAAAGTCAAAAATAGCAAACAACTCATCCCAAATCATAGGTTTCAGTCAACACACACCTATGAACGGCTAAGAAATCCAGCTCAGAAAAGTCAAAAAAAGCAACCCACACAGCCCAAATCATAGGTTTCAGACAACACACAAACCAACGAAAGACAAGACAAGAAATCTTAGCTTAGAAAAGCCTGAAATAGTAATTTACATATCCCAAATCATAAGTTTCAGACAACATTCACCTACGAAATACTAAGAAACAAACCTTAGCTCAGAAAAGCCTGAAATAGTCAACTACTCATCCTAAACTAGAAGTGTCAGACAACAAACACCTATGATGGACTAAGAATCCTAGCTCTGAAAAGTCCAAAAAGCAACTACACACTCCCAAATCATAATTTTCTGAAAGCACACACCTATGAAAGGCTACGAAATCTAGCTCAGAAAAAGTCAAAAATAGCAAACCACTCATCCCAAAATCATAGGTTTCAGTCAAACACACCCCTACGAAAGGCTAAGAAATCCAGCTCAGCTCAGAAAAAGTCAAAAAAGAGCAACCCACACAAAAAATCATAGGTTTCAGACAACACACACCTACGAAAGACTAAGAAATCTGGCTATGAAAAGTCAGAAATAGCAAATTAACACCTCAAATCATAAGTTTGAGACAACACACACCGTCTACGAAATACTAAGAAAACCTAGCTCAGAAAAGCCTGAAATAGCAAACTACTCATCCCAAAAACTATAGGTTTCAGACAACAAACACCTATGAGGGACTATCAATCCTAGCTCTGAAAAGTCCAAAAAAGCAAACTACAAATCCCAAATCATAATTTTCTGACGGCACACACACCTATGAATGGCTAAGAAACCTAGCTCAGAAAAGTCAAAAATGGCAAAATTAACCATCCCAAATCATAGGTTTCAGACAACACACACACCTATGAAAGGCTAAGAAATCCAGCTCAGAAAAGTCAAAAATAGCAATCCACCACTCCCAAATCATAAGTTTCAGACAACACACACCAACGAAAGACTAAGAAATCTAGCTTAGAAAAGCCCGAAATAGTATTTTACATATCCCAAGTCATAAGTTTCAGACAACATTTCACCTACGAAATACTAGGAAACACTTAGCTCAGAAAAGCCTGAAATAGCAAACTATTCATCCCAAACTAGAAGTGTTTCAGACAACAAAACGCCTATGAGAGACTAAGAATCATAGCTCTGAAAAGTCCAAAAAGCAAACTACACATCCCAAATCATAATTTTCTGACAACACACACCTATGAAAGGCTAAGAAATCTAGCTCAGAAAAGTCAAAAATAGCAAACCACTCATTCCCAAATCATAGGTTTCAGTCAAACACACACCTACGAAAGGCTAAGAAATCCAGCTCAGAAAAGTCAAAAAAATAGCAACCCACACATTCCAAATCATAGGTTTCAGACACCAAACACCTACGAAAGACTAAGAAATCTAGCTTAGAAAAAGCTCGAAATAGTAATTTACATATCCCAAATCATAAGTTTCAGTCAACACACACCTACGAAAGGCTAAGAAACCTAGCTCATAAAAGCCTGAAATAGCAAACTACTCATCCCAAACTATAGGTTTCAGACAACAAACACCTATGATGGACTAAGAATCCTAGCTCTGAAAAGTGCAAATAGCAAACTAAAACACCCCAAATCATAATTTTCTGACAACACACACCTATGAAAGGCTAAGAAAACCTAGCTAATAAAAAGCCGGTAATAGCAAATTAACCATCCCAAAATCATAAGTTTCAGACAACACTCACCTACGAAATACTAGGAAACCTAGCTCATAAAAGCCTGAAATAGCAATTCACCCATCCCCAACTATAGGTTTCAGACAATACACACCAACGAAAAGACTAAGAAATCTAGCTTAGAAAAGCCCAAAATAGTAATTTACATATCCCAAATCATAATTTTCTGACAACACACACCTATGAAAGGGTAAGAAATCCAGCTCAGAAAAGTCAAAATAGCAAACCACCCATCCCAAATCATAGGTTTCAGACAACACACACCTATGAAAGACTAAGAAATCCAACTCAGAAAAGCCCGAAATAGTAATTTACATATCCCAAATCATAATTTTCTGACAACACACACCTATGAAAGGCTAAGAAACCTTAGCTCAGAAAAGCCTGAAATAGCCAACTACTCATCCCAAACTAGAAGTTTCAGACAACAAACCTATGAGGGACTAAGAATCTTAGCTCTGAAAAGTCCAAAAAGCAAACTACACCTCCCAAATCACAATTTTCTGAAAGCACACACCTATGAAATGCTAAGAAATCTAGCTCAGAAAAGTCAAAAATAGCAAAACCACTCATTCCCAAAATCATAGGTTTCAGTCAACACACACCTACGAAAGGCTAAGAAATCCAGCTCAGAAAAGTCAAAAAATAGCAACCCACACATCCCAAATCATAGGTTTCAGACACCACACACCTACGAAAGACGACGAAGAAATCTGGTTATGAAAAGTCGGAAATAGCAATTTAACATACCTCAAATCATAAGTTTCAGACAACACACACCTATGAAAATACTAAGAAACCTTAGCTCAGAAAAGCCTGAAGTAGCAAACTATTCATCCCAAATCATAGGTTTCAGACAACACACACCTATGAAAGGCTAAGAAATCCAGCTCAGAAAAGTCAAAAAATAGCAACCCACCCATCCCAAATCATTGGTTTCAGACAACACACAACCAACGACAGACTAAGAAATCTAGCTTAGAAAAGCCCGAAATAGTAATTTACATATCCCAAATCATAAGTTTCAGACAACATTCACCTACGAAATACTATGAAACCTTAGCTCGGAAAAGCCTGAAATAGCAAATTACACACCTCAAATCATAAAGTTTCAGACAACACACACCTACGAAATTTAAAAGTGGTGACCCCGCACTTTAAACATCCATTAAGTGGTGCCAGTGGTACTTACACTCCAATATATACATATATATATATATATATATATATATATATATATAATATATATATATATATATATATATATATATATATATATATATATATATATATATATATATATATATATATATATATATATATATATATATATATATATATATATATATATATATATATATATATATATATATATATAGCTATATATATATAATTTATATATATATATATATATATTATATATTATATATATATATATATATATATATATATAATATATATATATATATATATATATATATATATATATATATATATTATATATATATATATATATAATGTTACATTTCTAGTTTACTTACTTTTAATTTCTCTCAGCAGGCCTCCGTTTTACTCAATAAAAATTTTCAAACTGAGGAGATTCACCTAATCACCTTGGGTGGTTGGCTTTTGTTTTGATTCCAATAGATTCCCAATCATCACAATTCCAAGTGTCATTATAGCTTCATTTTTAGTTGGTAAGATTTGATACACAGAAAGCTGATTTGTCGACCTTTAGACGCCGGATGTGAAGTGTTTATTTATGAAAATAGGTGACTGCTTGTCTGTCTCTGAGACAGACAAAGCAAAATTGTAAATTGTAAAACAGACAAGCAAAAATTGTAAATTGTCATATGTTTACGATATATTTTTTCCCTGAATTCATGGAAAATAAAAAAAAAAATTTTGTTTACTATAAATCATGACTTTTTACTAGTTTTTACTAGATTTCGGGAAATTTACTAGATCCTCTATATTTACTAGATTTTTTTTTACTAGATCTAGTAAATCCTACTGACGGTGGCAACCCTGGTAGTAGGCTAACTGATAAGGAAGGATGAATTTTTTGTGTTTAACACATGTTTCCCTGAAGAATTGCCGTAAAAAAGTTCAGGTTTTCGTTCGAAGAACGGTTAGCTAAGATGGTAACAAGTGTTTTTTACGAGTTAAGTATGATAGATTACCAAAAATCCAGTTTCAGGTAATTTAACAAAATGGTATTTTGCATGAAAGTAAAATGGAACTTAAATAATAAAAAAACTTAAAAAGGAAAAAAATGCATGAAACTTAAAACAGAAAAAAAAACTTACCAAAAATTTTAGGGAGGCTGGTTTTGGCTCCCTATCTTTCAATCTTAACTTAATTTCTGCACCGTGGATAACAAAAAAGATTTCCACAACGTTTCAGTCTCTAGAAACGGCTAAATTTGATTTCCAATTGCTTTAAACCCATCAGCATTCTACATTTTATACATTCTAATAAGCTTTCAATTAAATCAAAGATTCTTAAGGCCATATAACCATATTAAGGTTTCTCAATACTCTAAGCCCGCGGTTCGCAACTTGGCTGTAAGCCTCACCGGCGGGGCAGCGAAATTTTTTGGTACGTAATGGGCAGGTGGTGCACCTTTTGGATAACTATACTTTAGAGCCTTAATTTTGAGAAAAAAAAAAACGTGTGAATGACGTCACATTCATACCATTTAAAGAGCAAAAAAGATGCATGATAGTATTGCAATAACGTCATGCATTGTATAAAAATGTGTTTTATGCAGACACTCTTTTTTCATTAGTATAAAATATGCCCAGAGGATGAGCCCCCCCAAAAAAAGAACACGTTAATAGCCATTTAGCTTCCTTCAAGGGAATTTTATGAGTAGAAATGACCCTATAACTCCGACGAGAAACACCATATATGGGCATAGAGTCCCTAGGGGAGATGGATTTCTGAGAAATTGATTGCGTAATCGATCGTGAATGTCAAGGTGTCCAGGAATTTGGAAAACCTGTGCTGTCGACCTCAATTCCCCTTTCGTGAATCAATAATTCCCCTTAGAAACAACAAATTCATTCCCCTTTCTTGACAGATCAATCAAATCATCATCCAATGACATCATCTGTCTGACCTTAAAAATTTTCACCCAGAAACGAAACTGATTCTCCAGGAATAGATCCAAGTCATTAATGTCTTTGCCTCGGAAACAATTCTACTGGTCGAACTCCAAAAGATTATTAATAACCCAAACGCCATGGAAACAATTCTCCAAGAAACATCTTAGCGATGAATTGTTTTAGCGCAGGAATCAGGTTTCTTAGTAATTTGAAGTGCGTCAGCGCAGAGATGCCAAAAAACAAAGAAGGAACACGCTGAAATTACGTTTAGGGATTATTTGGGCGAAACTGTTTTAGACATTTTATGGAATTATTTCGGTTTTTTTTTTTTTTTTGTTTTTTTTTTTTTTTTTTTTTTTTTTAGTGGGTGAACAGTTAGAAACATTTTAAAAGATGATTTAAAAGATGATTTTTAGAAGAGGATTTGAGGGTGAAACTCTGTGGTCGTTATAATACACAAGTTCCATTGAACAGTGATGTGCGGTCCCCTACCACAACCCCAAAGGGTTCCGATCCCCCCACCCCAACCCCAAAGGAAGCCACCGGTCCCAAAGGTTCTCCGGGCTCCCAAAGGGCCCCCGGCGCCCCCAAAGGCTCCTGAGCCCCATTTTAATACTTTTTTTAAGGCTTTATTATATCTTTTCAGAACAAATTATTATTTTAGGGAATTATTTCGGCGAAACAGTTAGAGACATTTTAAAAGATGATTTTTGAAGAGATTTTAGAAGAGGATTTGAGGGTGAAACTCTGTGGTCGTTATAATACACAAGTTCCATTTGAACAGTGTCGTGAGGTCCTCTACCCCAACCCCAAAGGGTTCCGATCCCCCTACCCCAACCCAGAAGGAAGCCCCCGGTCCTCAAAGGTCCCCCAAGCTCCCAAAGGACCACCCGGCCCTCAAGGGCCCCCAGACCCTCAAAGGCCTCCCCCGGGCCCCGTCTTTCGTTGATGTGTGTTGTCTGAAACCTATGATTTGGGGTGTATGGGTTGCTATTTTTGACTTTTCTGAGTTGGATTTCTTAGTCTTTCATAGGTATGTGTTGTCTGAAACCTATGATTTGGGATGGGTGGTTTGCTATTTTTGACTTTTCTGAGCTGGATTTCTTAGCCTTTCATAGGTGTGTGTTGTCAGAAAATTATGATTTGGGATGTATAGTTTTGCTATTTGGACTTTTCAGAGCTAGGATTCTTAGTCTCTCGTAGGTGTTTGTTTGTCTGAAACTTCTAGTTCGGGATGAGTAGTTTGCTATTTCAGACTTTTATGAGCTAGGGTTTCTAGAATTTCATAGGTGAATGTTGTCAGCAAATTATGATTGGGGATATGTAAATTACTATTTCGGGCTTTTCTGAGCTAGATTTCTTAGTCCCTGTCATAAGTGTTTGTTGTCTGAAACCTATAGTTTGGGATGAGTATTTTGCTATTTTTGACTTTTCTGAGCTAGGTTTCTTAGCCTTTCATAGGTGTGTGTGGTGTCAGAAACTTATGATTTGGGATATGTAAATTACTATTTTTGACTTTTCTGAGCTAGATTTCTTAGCCTTTCATAGGTGTTTGTTTTGTCTGAAACCTATAGTTTGGGATGAGCAGTTTGCTTTTGGACTTTTCAGAGCTGGATTTCTTAGCCTTTCGCAGGTGTGTGTAAACTGAAACTTATGATTTGGGATTTGTAAATTACTATTTCGGGCTTTTCTAAGCTAGATTTCTTAGTCTTTCGTTGGTGTGTGTTGTCTGAAACCTATGATTTGGGATTTGTAGTTTGCTTTTTGGACTTTTCAGAGCTAGGATTCTTAGTCCCTCATAGGTGTTTGTTGTCTGAAACCTATATAGTTTGGGATGAGTAGTTTGCTATTTCAAGCTTTTCTGAGCTAAGGTTTCTTAGTATTTCGTAGGTGTATGTTGTCTGAAACTTATGATTTGAGGTGTGTAATTTGCTATTTCAGGCTTTTTCTGAGCTAAGGTTTCATAGTATTTCGTAGGTGAATGTTGTCTGAAACTTATGATTTGGGATATGTAAATTACTATTTCGGGGCTTTTCTAAGCTAGATTTCTTAGTCTTTCATTGGTGTGTGTTGACTGAAACCTATGATTTGGGATATAAGGTTCTTAGTCTTTCGTTGGTGTGTGTTGTCTGAAACCTATGATTTGGGATTCGTAGTTTGCTTTTTGGACTTTTCAGAGCTAGGATTCATAGTCCCTCATAGTGTTTGTTGTCTGAAACCTATAGTTTGGGGCTGAGTAGTTTGCTCTTTCAGGCTTTTCTGAGCTAAGGTTTCTTAGTATTTCGTAGATGTGTGTTGTCTGAAAACTTATGATTTGAGGTGGGTATTTGCTATTTCAGGCTTTTCTGAGCTAAGGTTTCATAGCATTTCGTAGGTGAATGTTGTCTGAAACTTATGATTTGGGATATGTAAATTTACTATTTCGGGCTTTTCTAAGCTAGATTTCTTAGTCTGTCGTTGGTGTGTGTTGTCTGAAACCAATGATTTGGGATGGGTGGGTTTGCTATTTTTGACCTTTCTGAGCTGGATTTTCTTAGCCTTTCATAGGTGTGTGTTGTCTGAAAACCTATGATTTGGGATGGTTAATTTGCTATTTTTGACTTTTCTGAGCTAGGTTTTCTTAGCCTTTCATAGGTGTGTGCTGTCAGAAAATTATGATTTGGGATTTGTAGTTTGCTTTTTTTAGACTTTTCAGAGCTAGGATTCTTAGTCCCTCGTAGGTGTTTGTTGTCTGAAACCTATAGTTTGGGATGAATAGTTTGCTACTTCAGGCTTTTCTGAGCTAAGGTTTCTTAGTATTTCATAGGTGTGTGTTTGTCTGAAACTTATGATTTGAGGTATGTAATTTGCTATTTCCGACTTTTCATAACCAGATTTCTTAGTCTTTCGTAGGTGTGTGGTGTCTGAAACCTATGATTTGGGATGTGTGGGTTGCTATTTTTTGACTTTTCTGAGCTGGATTTCTTAGCCTTTCGTAGGTGTGTGTTGACTGAAACCTATGATTTGGGAATGAGTGGTTTGCTAATTTTGACTTTTCTGAGCTAACTCGATTTCTTTCAACACATACTCTAGCATTTACTGTAGAGTGTGGTGCTTTCAGAAGACTTATTAGCATTTCATAGGTGGTGCTTTCAGAAAATTATGATTTGGGAGGTGTAGTTTGCTTTTTGGACTTTTCAGAGCTAGGATTCTTAGTCCCTCATAGGTGTTTGTTGTCTGAAACTTCTAGTTTTGGATGAGTAGTTGGCTATTTCAGGCTTTTCTGAGCTAAGGTTTCTTAGCCTTTCATAGGTGTGTGTGTTGTCAGAAAATTATGATTTGGGATATGTAAATTACTAGTTCGCGGGCTTTTTCTGAGTTGGATTTCTTAGTCTTTCATAGGTGTGTGTTGTCTGAAACCTATGATTTGGGAGTGGGTGGTTTGCTATTTTTGACTTTTCTGAGCTGGATTTCTTACCCTTTCATAGGTGTGTGTTGTCAGAAAATTATGATTTGGGATATGTAAATTACTATTTCGGCTTTTCTAAGCTAGATTTCTTAGTCTTTCGTTGGTGTGTGTTGTCTGAAAACCTATAGTTTGGGATGGGTGAATTGCTATTTCAGGCTTTTATGAGCTAGGTTTCCTAGTATTTCGTAGGTGAGTGTTGTCTGAAACTTATGATTTGGGATGGTTAATTTGTTATTACCGGCTTTTATTAGCTAGGTTTCCTTAGCCTTTCATAGGTGTATGTTGTCAGAAAATTATGATTTGGGGTGTGTAGTTTGCTATTTGGACTTTTCAGAGCTAGGATTCTTAGTCCATCATAGGTGTTTGTTGTCTGAAACCTATAGTTTGGGATGAGTAGTTTGCTATTTCAGGCTTTTATGAGCTAGGTTTCTTAGCCTTTCGTAGGTGTGTGTTGACTGAAACTTATGATTTGGGATATGTAAATTACTATTTCGGGCTTTTCTAAGCTAGATTTCTTAGTCTTTCGTAGGTGTTTGGTGTCTTAAACCAATGATTTGGGAATGTGTGGGTTGCTATTTTTTGAATTTTCTGAGCTGGATTTCTTAGCCTTGTTCGTAGGTGTGTGTTGACTGAAACCTATGATTTGGGAATGAGTGGTTTGCTTTTTGGACTTTTCAGAGCTATGATTCTTAGTCTCTCATAGGCGTTTGTTGTCTGAAACTTCTAGTTTGGGATGAATAGTTTGCTATTTCAGGCTTTTCTGAGCTAAGGTTTCCTAGTATTTCGTAGGTGAATGTTATCTGAAACTTATGATTTGGGATATGTAAATTACTATTTCGAGCTTTTCTAAGCTAGATTTCTTAGTCTTTCGTTGGTGTGTGTATTTCTTAGTATTTCGTAGGTGAATGTTGTCTGAAACTTATGATTTGGGATATGTAAATTACTATTTCAGGCTTTTCTAAGCTAGATTTCTTGTCTTTCGTTGGTTTGTGTTGTCTGAAACCTATGATTTGGGATGTGTGGGTTTGCTATTTTTTGACTTTCCTGAGCTGGATTTCTTAGCCGTTCATAGGTGTGTGTTGACTGAAACCTATGATTTGGGATGACTTTGAGAAAAGTCGGAACTGAATTAAGAAAATTTAGAATTAAAGTGAAACTTTTTATCTTCATGGAAAATAATCACAAATCATAGTATAACTTTTCCTATCTTCTACGGAAAAATTTGAACTAAACTTTAAAATTTTTTTATATCTTGGTGAACTTAAAACTGAAGTGGAAGCTTTTTATTTTCTCTGGAGAAATTAGAATTGAATTTTTGTTCTTTGGTAAATTCAGAAACGAACTTGAACTTTTCTATCTTCTTTGAAAAATTTGGAACAGTATTTTAAATTTTTTGATCTCTTTGAGAAAAATCTGAACTGAAGTGGAAACTTTTTATATTATTTTGGGGAAATAGAATTGATCATGTCGGAAATAGCAAATTACACACCTCAAATCATAAGTTTCAGACAACACTCACCTACGAAATACTAAGAAACCTTAGCTCAGAAAAGCCTTGAAATAGCCAACTACTCATCCCAAACTGTAGGTTTCAGACAATAAACACCTATGAGGGACTAAGATCCTAGCTCTGAAAAGTCCAAATAGCAAACTACAAATCCCAAATCATAATTTTCTGACAGCACACACCTATGAACGGCTAAGAAATCCAGCTCAGAAGAGTAAAAAAATAGCAACCCACACATCCCAAATCATAGGTTTCAGACAACACAAAACCAACGAAAGACAAGAAATCTAGCTTAGAAAATCCTTGAAATAGTAATTTACATATCCCATATCATAAGTTTCAGACAACATTCACCTACGAAATACTAAGAAACCTTAGCTCAGAAAAGCCTGAAATAGTCAACTACTCATCCTAAACTAGAAGTGTCAGACAACAAACACCTATGATGGACTGACAGCACAGGTTTTCCAAATTCCTGGACACCTTGACATTCACGATCGATTACGCAATCAAGTTCTCGGAAATTCACTTCCCCTTTGATTACGCAATCAATTTCTCAGAAATCCCATCTCCCCTAGGGACTCTATGCCCATATATATGGTGTCTCGTCGGAGTTATAGGGTCATTTCTACTCATAAATTCCCTTGAAGGAAGCTAAATGGCTATTAAACGTGACCTTTTTTGGGGGGGGGGGGCTCATCCTCTGGGCATATTTTATACTAATGAAAAAGAGTGTCTGCATAAAACACATTTTATACAATGCATGACGTTATTGCAATACTATCATGCATCTTTTTTTTTTTCGCTCTTTAAATGGTATGAATGTGACGTCATTCACACGTTTTTTTCTCAAAATTAAGGCTCTAAAAGTATAGTTATCCATAAGGTGCACCACCTGCCCATTACGTACCAAAAAAATTTCGCTGCCCCGCCGGTGAGGCTTACAGCCAAGTTGCGAACCGCGGGTGCTTAGGTAGTATTGAGAAACCTTAATATGGTTATATGGCCTTAAGAATCTTTGATTTAATTGAAAGCTTATTAGAATGTATAAAAAATGTAGAATGCTGATGGGTTTAAAGCAATTTGGAAATCAAAATTTAGCCGTTTCTAGAGACTGAACGTTGTGGAAATCTTTTTTGTTATCCACGGTGCAGAAAATTAAGTTAAGATTGAAAGATAGGGAGCCAAAACCAGCCTCCCTAAAAATTTTTGGTAAGTTTTTTTTCTGTTTTAAGTTTCATGCATTTTTTTCCTTTTTAAGTTTTTTTATTATTTAAGTTCCATTTTACTTTCATGCAAAATACCATTTTGTTAAATTACCTGAAACTGGATTTTTGGTAATCTATCATACTTAACTCGTAAAAACTTGTTAACCATCTTAGCTAACCGTTCTTCGAACGAATACCTGAACTTTTTTACGGCAATTCTTCAGGGAAACATGCGTTAAACACAAAAAATTCATCCTTCCTTATCAGTTAGCCTACTACCAGGGTTGCCACCGTCAGTAGGATTTTACTAGATCTAGTAAAAAAAAATCTAGTAAATATAGGAGGATCTAGTAAATTTCCCGAAATCTAGTAAAAAACTAGTAAAAAGTCATGATTTATAGTAAACAAAATTTTTTTTTATTTTCCATGAATTCAGGGAAAAAAAAAATTATCGTAAACATATGACAATTTACAATTTTTGCTTGTCTGTTTTACAATTTACAATTTTGCTTGTCTGTCTCAGAGACAGACAAAGCAGTCACCTATTTTCATAAACAACACTTCACATCCGGCGTCTAAAGGTCGACAAAATCAGCTTTCTGTGTATCAAATCTTACCAACTAAAATGAAGCTATAATGACACTTGGATTTGTGATGATTGGGAATCTATTGGAATCAAAACAAAAGCCAACCACCCAAGGTGATTAGGTGAATCTCCTCAGTTTGAAAATTTTATTGAGTAAAACGGAGCCTGCTGAGAGAAATTAAAAAGTAAGTAGAAATGTAACATATATATAATATATATATATATATAATATATATATATATATATATATATATATATATATATATATATATATACTATATAATATATATATAGTATATATATATATGTATATGTATATATTGGAGTGTAAGTACCACTGGCACCACTTAATGGATGTTTAACGTGCGGGGTTCACCACTTTTAAAGGCGAAAATGGCGCAAAGAGTTGCTATACCACCTACTTACTGGAGGGGGAGATCCCTCGTCGGCCCCAAATTAGTGGGATTTCCGTGGTTACTCCAAACGGTTTCGTATATACTAACGTGATTGGATGATCTATGGCCACATTTAAAAGCCAAAGTTTACCGATAAGATTTCTAACTATCTCTTTTAGACTCGTCCTAAGCTGAAAATTAAGAGAGTACATAAAAACAAATCTTACTGTATTCACTACACGTTGTATAACAGAACTGAACTCAAAAAGACTCTTTTCTCCCAGCCCGCTAGCCGCATGCTGCGACAGGGGTTACGAGGGGGGTAAAATGAATCTTTCCAGTCAATCCTAGGACTTACTAATTTATTGGTCAACCTCCCTGACTGCGCAATTTCTTACCGCGTGGTCTATTAAGCACGTACGCAATTAAAAGGACCCAAAATGGCGTCACAAAATAAAATGAAAATTAATATTTATTACTCGGGGAAGGAAAATAATTAAGGGGGCCAAAAGAAAGGAATCTGGGAGGGACATTTATCTAAACAAACTGGGACCAAGGGTTCCAACACCTCCCTCCTAAGATAAATGGGCCCGCATCTCCGGGGATTGGCTGGAAACTCAGACATAAAATAAGTAACACCAAACTTAAAATCACTGAACTTGTTTATCTTCTCTTCTACCAACGCCTGTGCTTCTTCCACTTGGCTCTGGATCAGTCGTCCTCAACACGTCTCTACTGTAGGGCCACCATGGTCTAGATCGTCTAACATCCGCATTTGGTTTTTCAAAGTTGACGTCCCCAAGATTCACAGAAATTCATTGTGCACAGCACAATCAAAAACAAACATTTTCTTGCCCTTACGAATTTACATTTGAGAGGAGCAGAGAAATCAGTTCTGGCACATTTGATGATGCCAGCCATCGTGAAAATTGGCTGCACCAACCTCTTAATTTCCATTTTTGGAAACAACCCCACATCTCAATCAAAAGTAAACTGCTACTTTACATAATTTCAAATAATCCAAGGTCGAAAATACAAAGGCCTGTGAAAAATTACGATAAGGGTACTGGAAATGAAATGTAAAATTTTTCGCGAACCATGAATCGCCTTTTTTCTGCGTTTCCCTCCCCTGGGATAATTAACTGAAAATATACGTTTGGGTACATCTGCATTGAAAATGAAATTTGGGTACATCTCCCACTGAATACAATTTGCAGGAAATAATTGTCGAATCCCATGAAGAATAATAACTATGAATAGGGTTACTGGACAAGGTTTGTGTGTGAAGTATGAAGTGACTGGGCGAGAGTATCCCCCCAAGGACTCCATATCAGAAAGGCAAAATCTCGGTAAAGGGATCACAACTTGTCCGCCAGTTGTGCATTGAGGAAAAGGCTATCTTTTGCGACTTCCCGCAGGGGATCTTCCCCAAGGGATTCCTCCCCCTCATAAAGGAACAAACCCTCTTTGAGCTGATCAGATCAATATCAGATTCCTTTCCAAGTTTTTCAATCCGAATCGACATTCAATATTTCCCAACTTTCCCCCAACCCGTTGTAGGTCATTCATCTCTCTTTTTGTAACATCTTGTTTATTCCCCATGGGTCTTTGACCTCTTTTTCCCCCCTTATTATCCATGTTTTCAAGGCACAGCCCATCCAAAATTTTTTTTTAGCTAGTTTTTCGCCACTGCAGGCTGAATCTCCAAATTTTGTCTCTTCTTTGCACACTCCTCTTTTCGTCTCTACTTTTCTCAATTGTCATTCGTGCAAAATAATAAATCAACGTTATATCTATTTGGACTCCAGTGTCCACTATCTTTGACTGCATAATTTTATTGTAGCTCCGTTTAATATCTCTTTTCTATCTCTTAGTTTTCTTTTCTTTTGTATTAGCATTAAATAAATCGTCATGAAATCTGAATTGGACTCTAGTGTCCATCTTCGACTGTCTTTTCTTTGTAGTTCTCGCTTAATATCTTTCTTCTCTCTTTTAGTCTTTTTATTCTTACCGCATGCAGCAACAAACATTTCGTCATCAAATGGGAACTGAACTCCGACATTTGGTTTTTCATATTCTACTAAAATTTCTCGAACTTTCCGAGGAAAAGCGTGTACAATAAATTTCGTCTTATTTTTCTCTGGTACATTCATCGTTTCATTTTGGCCTGTACTTGTTATCGTCTCATATTCATTAAAATGTATTCTCAAGGCTTTCTCTTATTTGCAAATTTCCCGAAAAATCATTCTCGCGCGTCTTTTTTTCAATATTTTGTGGTCTTTTTACTTCCGCATCCCATTTTTGTGGATTATCAACATTTTGAACCCGAGTATCAAGTATTTCGTTTTTCCAACAGGGTGGCACAGCCTCCCAATTTGTTTTATGGGCCGGTCCACCTCCCCGCCTTGTCAACGAAGTAGCATATTTTCCCGTAAAAGTGTTTAATGTCTGGTAATTTCTTTTTTCTAGCGATTGATTCTTAGACAAATTATTATGACTATTTGACAGCCTAGAAGTTAGTTGTGATAAAATCTCACTTTCTGGAATTTCCCAGCGGGCTTCTATCAGGCCTATCATGGTTCTTTTAAACTCTTGGTGATATCTTTCTCTCTCTCTCTAGCTATTTTATCATTCTCCTTTTTTTGTTCTCTGGCTATTCTATCAGCCTCTTCCTTTTTTTCTCTAGCTATTCTATTCTTCCTCTCTTTCTTTTCTATCTTCCTCCTCCTTTTTTCTCTGGCTACCTCTCTTTCTCTCATGAAATTTAATATTTTTTGTGTCATATCTATTTGAGTACTCCTTCGCGAATCCCTGCTGGATCTCGATTTAACAGTGCTCCTACTACTCGGGCTACTTCGATTCCGTCTGTCATTATTTCTTCCTAATTCATTTTCTGGAATTCATTTGTTCCATATCTCTACTATCTCTATCCCGCAACTCCCCTTCATTTGGCACAGCCTATGAGGGATGAGTTCGTCTTGTTTTTTCATATTTTTTCTTCTTTGTTTATTTCGTACCCTCTCATTTTACCGCGTATACTTCTTTCCGATTATATATCTCTTATATAATTAGTCAATCTTGGTAAATTCAAAAATTTGTCACGCAAAAATTATGACTTCATAGGGAATTACGACTATCTGTGAATTATCAGCTCCGTGTAATGAGATGAACATTTTTCTCAAATAACCGAATGTATAGACTTCATTAGGGAATAACGACTCTTTCACAAAAAGCAGTTTTACGCGCGCGAATTATATCTCCGAAAAACGAATTAACAGGGTTGGACGAGAAACTCAAACAGGGGAACTACGCTGTAAACAAATCCACTAGTGAATCCTCCCTGGATACTCAACAGTATTTCAAAAATAATCTCCTCCTTGGATACTCGTATTACTCAAATATAACAGGTCCTGGGCAGAGTACTCAATAGGACAGGTTGCCTCCACCTTCCTTGTTCAATATGCGCACAAAACTGACAAATTCTCCAAATTTGCCGTCCTCAATACTCTTATAACCTACGTCACTGAAGATTATATCTAAGTCCGCCATTCAATCAAATAATAACCCAACTCTCAACGTTTCTTATCTGTCCTTAAACCCCCCGTAATACTTTTAAATACGGAGATTCCCCCACTGTAAACTCAACTCATTAATTTCACGTTAATCTTTTTTATATTTGTCTAATAAGGCACACAGCCCATTATATAGACCTTCTATTAATTAATTCCGTATTTTTTCTCTCTCTATCTATAACATATAGGCTACTCTCCAGGCCAAATTCACCCGTCTCTTCGAAAACGCAGAATTCTTTTGCTACCAGTGCTGTTGATAGGTCCTTTTCTAGCTGCCACCACTTTTGGATGTGTGAGTACCGCTGGCACCACTTATTGGAGGTTTAATGTGCGGAGGTCACCACTTTTAAAGGCAAAAATGGCACAAAGAGTTGCTATGCCACTTACTGGAGGGGGAGATCCCTCGTCGGCCCCAAATTAGTGGGATTTCCACGGTTACTCCAACGGTTCTGTATTTACCAACGTGATCGGATGGTCTATGGCCACATTTAAAGCCAAAGTTTACCGATAAGATTTCTAACTATCTCTTTAGACTCAACCTAAGCTGAAAAGTTAAAAGAGTACATAGTGAAAAAATCTTACTGTAATCACTACACGTTGTATAAAAGAACTGATTTCAAAAGGGCTCTTTCTCCCAGTCCGCTCCGCTAGCCACGTGCTGCGACAGGGGTTACGAGGGTGGTAAATGAATCTTTCCAGCCAATCCTAGGACTTACTAATTACTGGTCAACTTCCTTAACTGCGCAATATCTTACCTCGTGGTCTATTAAGCACGTACGCCATTAAGAGGACCCGAAATGGCGTCACAAAATAAAAGGAAAATTAATATTTATTACTAGGGGAAGGAAAATAATTAAGGGGCCAAAAGAAAGGAATCTGGGAGGGACATTTATCTAAACAAACTGGGACCAAGGGTTCCAACAGATGATACTTAGATTTTATCCTAGATATCCAACAAAGGATGCTGATAAAGCATTTAATCACTCTGATACTTAGATTTTGTCAATTTTATCCGTCATATCCGACAAAATGATGTTGATAAAGCATTTATTCAATCTGATACTTAGATTTTGTCAATTTTATCCAGCATATCCGACAAAGGATGCACATTTTGAATCCGTTCCATAAAATAGTTTACCATGTTCTCTTTTTATATTGTAGTTATTGTCTTCTCTTAGTTCGTAATCAGTAGAATAATCATTATTCCATTTTGATTCATACACAATTTTTACTGGTGTATCATCGACAGGCTCAATATGCTTTTCGTCTTTGGTATTATTTGGTTCATTGACTGTTTGATCAATGACAGTAACGTTTGCTGGTACTTTGTGTTTCATCGATTCATATTTATACTCCATAGTGATATTTTGCTACCAATGCCCTTTTTATTTTTCTGGCAATTTCACTGTCTATTATCACATTATTTTTACACATGTAACAGTTTCGGCACGTAGACAAGATATGGTTTATGACATTAGTAGAAGAGTAGGCCTTTCTTTTTTTGATCTTCCGTTGAATGTTAATGCCCGAAAGCTGACGATAGGATGTATCAGCAGGTAATGTGTTACCTGCAACAGTAGCAAGGATTTGTCATCTAATATCAAACGAGTATTTTTATTGGCATTCTCTTTGAGTGCAATCATCTCAGGAGATCTCAATCTTGCATATCCACCAACATAAGAGCTGAATTTTTTCGGTACTCCAAAGAAATATAATTCCTTAGTGTCATGACAATGCATGCATACATTTCCAATAGTGCTACCACTTGTACTTGTTTCATAGTTTAAATACTTCTCCTTGTTGGCATTCAATGCTACAATAACATTGTCATGTGAACACACTTTATTAAAATGCTCCATCTTTACTTTTTTTTAAAGATATGACTTATGTGTTTATTGTTCCATCGCGTAGAAAAATAATGATTTAATACATGCAATAAACTAGGTAGTGTCGATAACCCGCCATAAAGTACCAGTGGGAAAGCCGCATCGTGTCTCTGAGCAAGCATAAAGTACGATTGTTAGAGCCGTAAGCATATTTTATGTCATTTTAAGATATGTAAAAAAAAAGTTGAATAATTTCAAAGTCCAAAAATTTTTTAGTCCAATAAAAAAAAGTGCTACTACAAACATTATTTTTCTAATAGTAAAGGTCATGACTAACATGTCTATACCATTCTCATTTTGAGTTTGGAAAATATTAAATGTGATTTTTTTTTGTTTTAAGTATGTCTCATCTCATTAGAAGACATGTAAAAAAAATTTGAAAAATATATCATGTTAAAAAAAATAATAAAAACAAAAAGTTAAAAAAAAATTCAAAAAAAAATTCAAAAAAACAAATGGGGGGAGTAGGCCAAAAAGTTGGAGGTGAGGGGGGCGCCCTTCGAGTTTGGGGATAAGGGACCTTTAGAAGGTTTTGTCTCTGCTGGTTAGGGTCGTTGGTGCTTATGATCCTTCATGGTTCGTACTCAGATACACCTTACTACTTGATTTGCAAGGATTTCTAAGGTTTGTTCTGAATTTCGTTATTAAAATTCTTTTCTTGCCATCTACATCTCTCTTAGTATCAACTTGTTAGTATACTATAACGTTAGACTCTATTTTAAACTGACAACACTTTTCAAACGCCACTTGTGTATTATACAGAACACATCGAAGAAGTAAAGCTATCCATTATTAAAATTCTTTTCTTGCCATCTACATCTCTCTTAGTATCAACTTTTTAGTATACCATAACGTTAAACTCTATATTAAATTGACAACACTGTTCAAACGCCACTTGTGTATTATACAGAATACATCGAAGAAGTAAAGCTAGGTCAAGTCATAAGACCTTTTTATCATCGTTATCCATTTCCATATATTGATATTGTTCCAAATTTATAATAAATATCTCGCTTTTTGCAATGTGCACGTGAAACTGTACTGTACATTCTTGTGCAATTCCATGTGTAATTGAAATTGCTAAAGACTTTTTTTTTTGATCACTTTGTTTGGAAAGGTACCAAGGGAACATAAGGCAAGCAAATAGCATGTAGTTTCAAAACGTGTTTAATCACGTGTAGAGGTCCCATAGAATAACATAGGAAGGAACATAATCTACCCAAATAGCACAGGAAGGAACATAGTGTACTAGAATAGTACGGGAAGGAACATAGTTGTACTAGAAATGGAATATAGATCTCTACTATAGCCTTTTCAGGGAAAAAGAATATAATACTTTACATCTTTTCGTTTTTTTTAAGACTTTATAGTTTGGCCTGCTATTTGTATGCTGGAGAAAAAATTTTCAGCATTTTTAAAAACATTCACCCTTTTAAAAATCTGGACACAAATATTAGTGCTTAGCCTAATTTAGTTTCATACCTCCTCTAGATGACCTGAAATGGAAAAAAATTGATACCATTTACAAAAAATCTGTTTACTTTCTCTGATAGCTTGGATACACTTACGCTATTTTGATTTGGTTAAATTTTAAAATCTGGAAATTTGATCCAATCATCCAATGAAAAACCTTCGAACTATTTTTAATGAAATGGCAATATCGGATGGGCTTGGTGAAAAAAGGGTTGTTTTGACTCTTAAAAATTGAACTAGAACTTTCAATTTCCAATCAAATGAGCCCCCTCTGAAGTTTATACGAGCATTCCTTTCATAAGAACCATATACGCCCCCAGGACAACCCTTGCAACGCCTATCCCCCGGGCTCTGGGGGGGGGGGGGGGGGTTGTAATCTAATTTTTGAACAATTTCCAAAACTCTGGCTATCTTAAAATTTCTAATTGCCCTCCAATCTCTTTTGAATCTAAAAAAACTGAACTAGAACTTACAATTTCCAATCAAATAAGCCATCACTGAATTTGTTACGAGCATCCCTTCAATAAGAACCATATATTCCCCCAGGGCATAACTTACAACTCCTACCCTCGGGCCCTGGGGGGCTGTGTTTGACCCCTGATTTTTTGTTATATGGTCTTTGAACTATTTAAAAAAGCTATCTCTAAGTTCTTATCGGATGGGTTTGAAGAAGAAAGGGCGTGGAGGGGGGGGGGGGGGCTAGGTGCCCTCCAATCTCTTTTGACTCTTAAAAAGTGAACTAGAACTTTCAATTTTCAATCAAATGAGCCCTCTTTGAAGTTAATATGAGCATCCCTTTCATAACACCCATATATGCCCCAGGGCATAACTTACAACGCCTGCCCCCGGACCCTGGGGGGATTGTGTCGACACTGGAATTTTTTTTGTTATATGATCTTTGAACTATTTTTAACAAAATAGCTATTTTAAAAACTTTTATTGTCTGTATTTGGGAAAAAAAGGTTTGGCGGGGGGAAGCTGGTTACCCTTCAATATCTTTTGACGCATAAAAAATGAACTAGAACTTTCAATTTCAAATCAAATGAGCTCTCTCTGAAGTTTATACGAGCATTCCTTCCGTAAGAAACCATATATGCCCCCAGGGCATAACTATAACCCTTGCCACTGAAGATTGAATGGGGAATGTCCTGCTCACACATATAATTTCCAGAATTTTCAATTACGTTGAACAAAATGGTTACATCAAAATTTTGATCGGATGTATTTGGGGAAATGGTGGGCGTGGAAGGTGTGTCAGTTGCCCAAGAATCATTTTCGACTATTATAAAGGGAACTAGCCCTTTAAATTTTCCAATCGAATGAGCCCTTTCTGAAGTTTCTTCTACGACAACGTTGTCTATGCAAAACCTTATATGCCCCTAGGGCATAACTTAAAACCCTCGCCCTGAGGGCTGTGGGGGAGTTGTCATCCTCTCAAGGACCTAATTTCCAGAACTTAAAATTACGTTTAATAAAATGGCTATCTCAAAATTTCGATTGGATGTGTTTGGGGAAAAGGTGGGCTCGAGAGGGGGGTTAGTTGCCCTCCAATTACTTTCGACTATTAAAAAGGGCACTAGCTCTTTGAATTTCCAATCAAATGAGCCTTTTTTAAAGTTTCTACGACATCACCTTCTATAAAAAAAAACTTATATACCCCAAGGCATAACTTAAAACCCTTGCCCTAAGGGTTGTAGGGGAGTGTCGTCCTCAAAAACATATTTTCTATCTGGAAATCAACTACGCTGAACGAAATGGCTATCTAAAAATTTTGATTGAATGTGTTTTTTGGGGAATGATGGGCGTGGGGGGGGGGGGCTAGTTGCCCTCCAATCATTTTGACTATCAACAGGGCACTAGCCCTTTGAATTTCCAATCGAATGAGCCTTTTTTTGTAGTTTCTACGACAACGCCTTCTATAAAAACCTTTTATGCCCCCAGGGCATAACTTAAAACCCTTGTCCTGAGGGCTGTGGGGGAGTGTCCTCCTCAAAAACATATTTTCTATCTGGAAATCAACTACGCTGAACAAAATTGCTATCTCAAAATTTTGATTGGATGTGTTCGGGGGAATGATGGGCGGGGGGGGGGCTAGTTGCCCTCTAATCACCTTTGACTATTAAAAAGGGCACTAGTTCTTTGAATTTCCAATGGAATGAGCCTTTTTTGAAGTTTCTACGACAACGCCTTCTATAAAAACCTTGTATGCCACCAGGGCATAACTTAAAACCCTTGTCCTGAGGGCTGTGGGGGAGTGTCCTCCTCAAAAACATGTTTTTTATCTGGAAATCAAGTACGCTGAACAAAATGGCTATTTCAAAATTTTGATTGGATGTGTCTGGGAGAATGATGGGCGTAGGGGGGGGGGGCTATTTTCCCTCCATCACTTTCGACTATTAAAAAGGACACTAGAACTCTCGATTTCCAATCGAATGAGCCCCCCTTGAAGTTTCTATGACGACCCCTTCCATATGAAGTGTCTCTGGGGGAAAAAAATAATAGTATTAAAAGAAAATATGGGAAAAGAAAACAAATACTGTTTTGGCCAATTACAATTTTGTTAGATCGCGTTTTGGGTTAATGATACATGAGCTAGGCATAAAACTATGATAAACTGTATCCAAGGTTATCAGTGTTTTTTTCCCTTTGCCTCAAGAACAATCGCTTCTGCTTAAAGGTAAACAAACCCCTACGCTATGAAAGCAAAAGTGATTTTAATTGTTTACAGTCTCCTGTCAAAGTCAGATCTAGAGCGGAATCTTGGGGGGGGGGGGGGTGGTAATGCGATAATGGCACCAATAATTGAAAAAATTGAGAAGTTTATTTAAAAAGAAAAAAAGCAATTGAGGGCATCCAAAAATATTTTGGGGGGACTCATCATAATAAGGAGACTTTTCTTTGCCGTAGTCTCTTCTTTCAATCTTTCTCCTCGTTTTCCTTAACTTTGTACATTTTAATCCTTCATTATTGTGTTCATGAGTGCTCTTACAATGACGGTTCTTTTCTGTCTCGAGCCTACTGTGATTAAAATAAAAAAAAACAAGTTTTTTAACTGAAAGTAAGGAACGACGTTAAAACTTAAAACGAACAGAAATTATTCCGTATATGAAAGGGGCTGTCCCCTCCTCAAAGCCTCGCTCTTTGCGCTAAAGTTTTTTTGTTGTTTAAGAAAAATAGAGTTGTGAGAAAGTCAAACTTCAGCGTAAAGAGCGAGGCGTTGAGGAGGGGACAGCCCCTTTCATATACGGAATAATTTCTGTTCGTTTTAAGTTTTAACTTCGTTCCTTACTTTCAGTTAAAAAAAAAACTTCTTTTTTTTATTTAATTTTTGAACGTTTTTGAATTATTGCAGGTTTTGATTTTGACTCACCGTACATGAATAATTAAAACAAAATTTGCATATTAATTTTACTTTTCATTTGGTTAATGGCTTTCTCGAAACTTGTTTAATTTTATTTACGAATGTTTTATTAGTAATAAATATACGTAACTTACGAATTAACTTACGTAACGAACTTCTGTATTCATTGATTTTTAATACGTATATTAGGGGGTTTGCCCCCTAGTCAATACCGTGCTCAATAAGCTAAAGTTCGAATTTTGTTCCAATTCTTTAAAATGACCCCTTAATCACAAAGGCCGTTAATTAGAATAAATAGCTCTTATGAAAGTACTGAAAAATATTTGGCTTAAAGAGTGAGGTATTGACTAGGGGTGAACCAAATCAGATACGTAATATTTTCTGTTCGTTTTAAGTTTTGATGTTGCTCCTCACTTTTAGTTGAAAAACTTGTTTTTTTTATTTAATTTCTGATCTTTTCTTTAGTAATAATGGGAAATCCGGCTCCCCCTTCATAGCAATGTCCCATCCCCCATGAAAACTTCCTTCATGGAAAGATCCTCCCATATAACCCCAGACCCCCCCCCCCCCCTCCCACCAGAAAAAAATCCCCCCTGAAAACGTCTTTATACTTCCCAATAACCAATACTATATGTTAATATTGGGGAAAGTTCATAACTTTTCAGCCTTTCAGAGACTTCGGGGGATTAAGTCATCCTAAAAGACATAGTTATCATATTTTCGACCATGCTAAACAAAATGGTTGTTTCAAAATTTTGATAAGGTGACTTTGGGAAAAAAATGAGTGTGGGAGGGGGCCTAGTTGCCCTCCATTTTTTGGTAACTTATAAAGGGCACTAGAACTCTTAATTTCCGTTCCAATGAGCCCTCCCACGATATTCTAGGACTACTGGGTCGATGGGACCTGGGAAAAAAACAAAACAAAAAAACAAAAAAAAAAACAAATAAACACGCATCCGTGATCTTTCTTCTGGAAAAAAAATGCAAAATTCCATATTTTTGTACATAGGTGCTTGAAACCTCTACAGTAGGGTTCACTTATACGCTGAATATGATGGTGTGATTTTCATTAAGGTCTATAACTTTTAGGGGTCTTTCCCCCTTTTTTCTAAAATCAGCCAAATTTTCTGAGGCGCGCGTAACTTTTGATAGGTAGGACTAAACTTGATAAAACTATATATTTGAAATCAGCATTAAAATTTGATTCTTTTGATGTATCTATTAGTATCAAAATTCCGTTTTTTAGAGTTGCGGTTACCATTGAGCCGGGTGGCTCCTCACTTACAGTTCGTTACCACGAACTGTTTGATAATTATTCCTTTCTTCTGCTGCATAACTTGCAGAGTTAATCTAACTTTGTACAAATTAATAAATATCTATACTTTTTTTTTTTTTTGATTGTGTTTCTATCCTTGGAATTTCCAGTGTTTTTGCAGTTTCAATTCATCCTGATTGCTCATTAAATATGTAAACCTGTCATAATATCCATCGCGGATATTACTGTCACAAATAAAGAATATTTCTAATCCAGTATTTTGATGTTAACTGTCATTTTATTGTCATTACAATGTTTTGTTCTACAATTGACCGAGTTTATCTTATCTATTTTCTTATATGATCTTACTTGAGGACTGTCTATTTTTGACTGTCTGTTCTTTTTTTTGTTTTTGTTCAAGTAATTAATTTTTTTTTACATTTTTTTTTTCGTCTTTTACAATTTTTGCTCAAGAATTTCTTTTAATTTTTGTTCTAGTGTGGTAAAGCTTTCTAATTTAGTTAATTATTAATTTAGTAAAAATATATAAGACGCAAATACGAAGTTTAGAAATACCACTTTTTATTAAGATAAGGAACATATCCTGCCAAGTTTCTATTTAACGGGAAAATGAGAAATCACCACTTCCTAGCTATTACGTGGGTTGGGTAAAGGAAGGTGTGGTTGATAAAAATGTATAAAAGATACATTTTATCGGAAGGGGAAGACTGATAATAACTTTATGCCGGACTGACCTCTGGTCCGTTGTTTTTAGAAATACCTTGGAATCTTGTCTTATCATTGTAAGTGCCTAAGTATCTTATTATATATTATTGTAGTTTCTGAGACTTGTGGTCTACTTGGGACAACCAGGCCTAGTAGAATATCTATATCTGGAATTATTATATGTTAAATGAATAAAAAAGTATTGTATTTAGACAACCTCTCTACGATCTACCTTTAGCCCCTCGAACATACCCAGTTGGTACGCTCATTAGTTCGGTCATAGCCTAAGGCACGCTACCAAAGTGTAATTGCCTTAGGGCCAGAGTTTATCTTCCCTGTAAAGGGAGAATAAAGGCATCTACGACTACACCACTCAAATATCATAAAATACACTTCACTACAACTGGTGGCCGTTGGAAAAACTGGGTCGAGAGGGCTAGATAAAAATAATAGATTGAAATAAAATGGCTTTACCAGAGGAAAAAATGACTTCCCTATCAACAGTACTTGAAATTGTAAAAAATATACCAGAATACGCGGGAAATTCAGATGTAGATGAGTTTATCGAAAAATTTAAAATTTTCGACGAACTAACTGAAGCGCGTTGAGGATAATGTCAAAGAGCAATGCGTTGCAGCCAGATTAAAGGGAAGCGCTCTTAAATATTTTGAGACAATTAAGGAAAAAGAGCCCAAGGACATCAGTACTCTAGTTGAATCTTTTAAAACAAGATCAAAGAGACAAGCATCTCCGAGAGGCTAAGAACAGAGGTAGTCACATTCAATAACTCAACTAGTATCAGGGAATATGCTGACAAAATCTGTAGATCCGTATGCTTACAATTAGAGAAAGGCGGAAATGACTAGACAGTACAGAAAGAACAACTGCATACTTTTACCCAAGGGTTACCAAAAAAGTTAGTAAGACTAATATTATCACGGAAACCTGAAAATTTAGAGCAGGCTATAATACTAGTCGAAACAGAGGTAAAAAATTGACGAGGCTATGAAAAATTTTGATTAGATATCAATAAATAGCACAGGAGCCCAAGAAAGTATAAAATATGAAAGGGGACAGAAACGGGTGAACTTTGAGGAGCCAAATCGTGAACCAAAAAGGCGCGACGGAGGCCGAGGGTCACCGTCTAGGGAACTAGCTGACAGATTCCACGACCTTGAGAGATAAGCAGCTAATAACTATAGAAAATATGGGCACCCTTCCCCACCAAAGACAGATAGTTGGGGAACCAACAATGACAGATCAAAAATATCTAGAAGTAACCAGGAAACAAAAAAAACAATTTAAGAGAAAATTTTATTGCTATTATTGTAACAAACCAAACCACTATGAAGCAGATTGCTGGCATAGAATACGCAAAGAAGGCCAGACGTACAAGACAAGACACCAGTTCAGAGCGCAGGGGGGCAGAAATTTAGGAAGGCAGGGAACAAATAATACTTGGCAAACACCTAATAATATTCCTGAATTTAGTCCTAGGAGGCAAAACGGTTAACAATACCCAGGTCAAAGTAGCAACGCTGAAGAAAACTGGGATAACCCCAGAAACTTTTGGCCAAACAGTGGGCATTTAAACGGAGAAAGAAACCAGCCTGTAAGGGTCGACAGAGCTGTTTCCTTACAAAGACCCCTATATAGTTTAGAATGTTGCGATACAAATGCAAATAATAATAGTCTACCGATTTTGCGTTGTTTTAAAATTGAGTGTTTTCAAAATTTACCATGTTTACTAGATACAGGTGCATCTAAATCATTAATTCGAGAGGAAGTTTTAGGAGGTTTCCTCCTAGTGTCAAAAATCGCGTAAGCAGATGCCAGAATACCCTGACATCAGTGACAGGGCACAGGCTGACAATTTTGGGAGAATGTCCATTAAAATTTAGCACAGGAGATAAAGAAATAACTGTGACAGTGATAATATGCAAGCAGCTACCATTCCCTTGTATTCTAGGAGTAGATGCAATCAGAAAATATGGGATCGTATGGGAACCCATATCTGATACAATAACCATAAACCAGGCAAATGAAAATAATAGGCAAATTTGCGTAACAACAGATAACGAAAGTGAAGATTCGAATTATAACCTAAAAATAAGCGGAAAAATCACAATAGAAGGGGGAACGATAGCTCAAGTTCTACCGACATTAAAACACAAAAGAAGGAAAGGTTAAAACATTGGACGCCATAATAGGAGGATATACATAAAAGAATACCCCATGATTTTCGTGGAAAATCAAGTTATAAAAATGAAAATGGTATAACATACTTAAAACTGTCAAATCTAAGTAATAATAAAGTAAAACTGAACCAGACAGAACTTGGATCAGTGGAAAAGATTACAAATTCAGAAATAAAATCTCTAAAAAGTCCAGAAATAAGCGTAAATTTCACTAGCCACGAACAATTAGCCTCATTAAAACCGCAACCACAAGAAGAGTATGGAATGTCGAAAACGGATTTTTTGCAACAATTTGATTTAAAACATTTACCGGAATACGTAAAAACTCGAGTGGAAAATATTCTTTTGGATTTCAAATGGACTTTTGCAAGACACAAAGCGGATTACGGATTAACTCACTTAATCACGCACAAAATATCAACAGAGGGCCCTCCAATCAAAAAATCACCGTATAAAACACCTTATCATTTAAAACCATGGCTAGAAAGCCAAATAAGGGAATTGGAAGATCAAGGAATAATTAAAGAAAGTGTTAGCGATTGGTGTTTTCCACTAGTAATAGTCAGGAAAAAAGATAACACCTGGAGATTATGTATAGATTTTAGAGCACTAAATGCCGTCACGGTTAAAGACGTGATGAAGTTACCAAGAATTGATACGATTTTAGATTCGCTAGGAGGTACAAAATATTACACTAGTTTTGACTTAATAGCAGGATATTGGAAAATCGCTTTAGATGCAGAAACAAAGCATAAAGCTTCAGTAATTTTAGACGATGAAAGAACGTTCACATTTGAACACATGCCTTTTGGCTTATCATTTAGTCCAAATTGTTTTAGTCGACTAATGAATTTGGTGTTAAAAGATAACGAACCAGGAAGGAAAAAAGATACCTTGGCTTATTTAGATGATGTAATTTGTGTTTAATGAAAACTTGGAAGACCACTTGGTCGGACTTAGAAAAATACTGGAAAAGCTTGAAAAAGCAGGCTTAAAATTAAAACCAGAAAAGTTAAAAATAGTAGTACCAAAATTAGTTTTTCTTGGACACCTGATAAACCAAGGTACTATTTCACCAAATCCAGAAAAATTTACAGTCATAGAAAATTTACAGCCTCCTAAAGATCAAAAAAAGCTGCAGATCAGTTTGTGGTTTGTTAAGCTATTTCAGACGATATACTAAAAATTATGCAAACAATAGCGCAACCTTTGGCAAACCTTTTGAAAAAATCAGGTAAATTCGAATGTCCAGCGGACGCAAAACAAGCGCTAAATGAAATAAAAAGGCAATTATTACTGGCACCAATACTTAAACTACCAGATTTGTCACAAGACTTCTGTTTGCAAACAGATGCTTCGGGGTACGGTATAGGAGCCATATTATTACACATAAATTCTGAAGGAGTAGAATCAATAGTTCAATACGCCAGTAGGTCACTGTCGGAGGCAGAAAGAAAATATTCGACAGTTGAGAGGGAATGTTTGGCAGTTGTAGTTTTTACACAATATTTTCGACAATTTTTACTTGGAAAAAATTTCATTTTACGCGTAGACCAAAAACTCATTAATTTGGCTACATACGATGCAAAATACTTCAGCCCGGCTGACACGGTGGATACTACGTCTACAAGCATATTCATATACCCCAATATATATAAAGGGCCGTACAAACATTTTACCAGACTATTGTCACGAAATGCAGATACGGAAGGAAATTTGATAACAACCATCAAGAACGAACTGGAAGGGCTAGAAATACTGTCTAATGAAAATATTTCGAATCATCAAGATAAAGATGATTTTTGTTTAGCGATGAGATCCTTTTTATCAAAAGGAAAGGAACTGCCAGAGCACTTTAAACATTTTTTTAAAGGACTTAGATAATTTTGATCTGGACGACAGTAAAAATCTTTTGGTAAGATTCATAGACCGTCGCAAGAATATAGAAAAAATGACTTAAAAATTATTCCAGTAATTCCAAAATCCCTGGAAGGAGAAATTTTACAGATGGCACATGCAACGATTGGCTGTCACATGGGAGAAGCAAAAACTATGGGGAGGCTGAAAGGAAATTTTTATTTTCCAAAAATGTACTCAAAAGTAAAAGCTTTCATACAAAGCTGCCAAGAGTGTGCCAAACAAAAGTCGCCACCAAGGACCCCTAGGGCTGAATTAGGTCTCTACCCCACCCCTTCAGGGGTAGGAGAATTAATGTCAATAGACTTTTGGGGAACAGGAGGAATTTTACCAGTTTCCAGGAACGGAAACAGGTGCGTACTAACCCGTAGTCGACCACTTTAACTCATATTTATACGCTTTTCCAATTAAAGATGAAAAGACAAAAACCATTGCGAAAGTTTTGGTCAGTCGCCTATTTTTGGAACACGGAATTTTTCTAGAGTTTTACTTAGCGACAATGGGCCATGTTTTAGAGCCAAATTATTAAACGAAAATTACAGAATATCTGGGTGTCAGACGATGGTTTACATCGTCTTATATGGCCGCAGCTAATGGAAAGGTTGAACGAAAACATAGGGAATTAGCTTACATGCTGGGAATACATGCAAGAGAGGAAAATGAAAATTGGGATGAACATTTACCATTTGTAGTCTTTGCAATAAATACGGCTTTTTCACGTTCCTTAAAAGAAACGCCATTTTTTTGCAACATATGAGATCCCAGAATTTGTTTAGATGAAATACAAAATGATAGAATATATTACAACCTAGACCAATATAAGCAAGAAATGGTGATGCGAATGAAAAAAGCTATGGAACAAGTTAAAGACAATCTGGAAGATGCGAAAACAGAACAAAAAGAAAAAATATGACCGAACAAGCAAAAATAAAACAAATTACTGTTTAGGAGGCATGGTTTATGTGTACAAAACTAACCTGGAAGGTACAAAAAAAGTTAAAAAAATCGAAAATGGGATGGGCCCTGCAGAATTGTAAAGATTCTACCAAATAACTTAACATATGTTCTAAAGCATCAATATAAGGAAAAGGAAGAAGTAGTACACCATAATAGAATGAAAAAAGGGATATTTTTCAAAACCGTGGAAAACAGAGCCTATTCTTTCAGACGAAGAAATAGAAGACACAATTTCACCATTATATATTAGAAGACCATATGAATTTTATAACCTTTTTCATGACCACAAAGGTTGGGAGGAGTGGAACGAGTATTTATCCCAGTCTTGGCTACAAACTCTCCACAACAAACAAGAAAAAAGGGGAAATATTCGATGATCATCGGATACTAGCGAGGAAGAACATCAAACACAACCTAAGGGTTTAAAACGTGATAAACCAAAGGTAAATCCACCAAAGAAGAAAAATTGGAAGAAACCAATGAATTATCTGATTTTTATAAATTAGACTCACCTACAGTCTTAACGCAAAAATGGCTTTTGGAACAAACGCCATCTACCAGACGCGAGTTAACAGAATGTGACACTGATAATTCGTCTACAGAAACCGATATCACTAAACCTGGGCCATCGTTAAGAAAACCCTCTTTAAGAGAGAAATTATGGAGAAAAGTAAAGAGACCAGAGGGACAGCAACAAGTTCCCTTGTCAGCAGCAAAAGTAGCTAAATCACTTATGAAAAAGGCCAAACATCAGGAGAAACAAAGATTAAAGATATTTGACGAGGCAACAAAAAACCGCGCTCGAATTCAGAGCCTTGTAAACCACACTATAGAGACCACGGAAAAACTTGCAAATGTTATAAAGAAGAAAAGCAAAAAATTTGAGTCCCAATTTCGGACCAGGAAACGGAGAAAAGGCTGAACAAGCGTAGCCCCAGCAGATTAATATTTGAATAAAACAATTATAACGGGAAAAAAATAATAAATAAAAATAAAACGAGTAAAAAGCCTCTAAAGAAATATCTATATTTTCTTTTTTTTAATCGGTATGTAAATAACATCAAGTTTTCCTTCAAATATATATCGCCAGTAAAAATTATTACCGTCATGTAGAAAAGAAATTAGCTCCGATCTGAATTGACATCATAGCTTCCTGAAAAAAATTTGTGTTTCGACACGAGATAAAACTTCGCGAACGGTGTAATGACAAGACTTGTCAAAACGAATTAGGCTTCGTTTCATAAAAGGAATTAATAAGGCCACGTAACTTTTAAATAGGTGTTTTGTGAAACTAATTAAATTATACATACTTAGAATCAGCATTAAAAGGCGATTCTTTTGATATGTATATTGAAAAAATATATTTGAGGGAATAATTTAAAAAAAACGAAGGAGGTTAGTCTACTGAAAATTTTATAAGCGTAAAACGTGAAAATAGGGTCATTGGAAGCTAGCAAATTTGGAGTGAGCTCAATCACTGCTGGTCTCTCGTTGTTAAGTAAATGCGAAGCATCTACTGACCTTTGACTCTCTCGGTAACACCTGCAGTCGATTTTAAAAAAAATTGTTTTGAAGAAATTTAAAATAATTATAATGGGAAAAGCAGCGAGAGTTTACATGAATCAAGACATGTACAAGCTAGCTTTAATCTTGTTATAAATAGTAGAAGATATAATAAATTAAACACTTACCAATAAGGGACGATATATATAAACAAGAAGCCGTAGATAAAATGGGTCACAATTTAAAAAGTATAGCACAGTGTAAAATAAAGTTTTCTGGGGTATAATTAATTTCACATATTAAATAAATTCACGATGCACCATTGACAGAAATAACCAGGAAGAGGACATTGCAGGTGAAAGACACCAATGACAGGACAATTGGCATTTAAAAACGAAACTGCTAAACGTCTTGTCATTGGGGGGGATCCACCAAGCTAACCAAATTGATATCAGAAATATCGGTCAAACTGGAGAAGGTTTGGGGCTGAATGTTCGTGTAAAATCCTCCATGCTAAAATAAATAGCATGAGAAAAGCTTTTACACGGGCACTAAAACCCATAAACTTGTAGAACAGGATAATAGTCAAAGTTTCACGAAAGGGACAAATTACGCTCAATACTATATAAAACTAAAGCGCAAATTAAACTTAGGATAATACCAGCCGCGAATAATATAAAAGATTATAGGGAAAACACATAACCCCTATCTCTAAACAACTTTTGGCATGAACCAGGCACTAATTTTTGGTGAAAATACCACAGACAAGGAGTATGTGTCTGCGATGAAAACCACACACAATTTTGTGGAAATCAGGATATCATAAAAATGTACATTTTTATGAATAAATGAGAACTAGCAAATGCGGGCCAAAACTTAAATAAAAAATGTTCTAAAATCAGCTGGAAAAAAATACAGTAGTTTTCTAAAACAAACACTTTTTGGACAGAAAAATTTTAATAATGTCTAAAAAAAATACAGGTTGCAAAAATTAGACACCCCCCCCCCCACTTCTTAAAAAAATAAGGAGATAATGAATTTGACCATAGAAGGGCAATTAGCATAAAAACTTATAAAAGTTATTGAATAGAACATGAAACATATAAATATAGGCTTAGAAAAGACCTATATTACTGAAAAAAAAACGGAATAAAAACTTGAAACGAACCCTTAGGCTTCATTGAATTAAAGAATCAAAAAAATAGAAGGGTTCAAGTTGAAAATATAGTCAGACAAAATTAAAGGAAAAGAAACTGAATGGAGTTAGTTAAAGTCTGTTATACGCACATATGGAACTGACCAAACGAGACTAGTATGAAAATTGTACTAAATGGGTACAAAATAAGTAGTATTAATTCTACGGAACCACCGTTACAGCGGTTAACACGGGCCGAGATTAATAGAAATATTGGAAAAAAAATGCTCCAAGTAGACAGGAAAGACAGGAAAAAATTTTGCTCTTTTATGTGGGAGTCGTTCACAGAAAAAAAAGAGAGTGGGGCAATACTATAGATAATTATTTATTGTGTGTGCAGGTTCAGAATAGTCCTTTTAGCTGTAGCCCATGACAAGAGGACCTGGAAACGTTATAGGGAGCTACCAGAAAGCAGTCCTGGTAACCAAACCTCAGAGTACAGGCAAAAGTCATTTGATAATGGCATAAGAGGTATAAGGTGAACAGCTAAAATTTTTAACTTATCAGATCCAAGCTGTAAATGAAGCCTTAACCCAAAAGGATATTAAAGCTGGAAAAAGAGAGATTAGAGACAAAAACGTTATAAAACTGTCTCAAGTACCTAAAATTCGAAAAGAATTAAAAAGCTCAAAAGTCTGAATAAACAAACAGGCATATAGTAAGCTAATGACAGTTAATGACACAAATTGTTCGAAATAGAACCAAAAATGTAAAACAAAGATAAGAAAATGTATATAGTCATATATGGAAAAGTTATATAGTGGTAACAAAATGTTGTTGAGAAAATATATACAGTTATAAAGACGTTTTGAAAACCCTTTATAAATATGGAATTGTTTATAATATAGAAAAAAATTGTAAATATGTAGATTTTGATAGCAAAATCATGCTATATGAACTATTTCCAAGCCCTTATATAGAGGCTAATCACAAGTTATCAGTTATAGTGCATAAATCTATTTGTTGGAGTTGCTTTTGTTTTGTAAATATTTCAATTGCAGTAAGGACTTATCATATAAAAGTCTTGACGAACTTATTTAAAAGTTGTACAAAAAATAAATATTGCAGTGATTAAATAAATTATTAGAGTACATAATTATTATTTGTTTTTAACAAATAAGTTATGTATCAGCATAACTTCGGTTAATATATATATATATATATTTATAGGTATATAACCTAAACTATCCATGTAAATATAGTGGATTAAATGCTGAGTATTTGTGTTTTTTATTTTTATATCATTCAAGAAGTATTCTAGATTAATACTTCATAAGCAATTAACAAAACAATAATTGGAATTAATTTCAATGCTAGTTTATACCGTGTTATACTTGTGTAAGTTATTACACAATGCTTGTATATATATATATATATATATATATATATATATATATATATATATATATATATATATATATATATATATATATATATATATATATATATATATATATATATATATATATATATATGTATATATGTATACTATGTTTTTATTAACTTTAAGTTTTAACTAGTGATTTAACGCTATATGTAAATGTTGGACTTCGAGTCAACATATAAATATTTTTATTGTGAAACAATCTGTTAAATAATTAATAATTCTATATTAAAAGTAAACAGAGGAGAAAGTAATTAAAAGTAATTAACTTTCGTTAAAAAAAAAGAATGCAGTAATATATACAAATTTTGCAAATTATTAATGGAAATGCAGTAATATATACAAATTATTAATGGAAATTAAATTTAAATTCAAATAATTCATAAACTTTTCTAATATAACTTGAAATCTAATTTAGGCAGAACCACTAATATAATGATAAAGCCGCTTGGGGTCAAGTTAAAACAGAAGATGCATATGAAGAAAGGTAAAAAAAGAGTATTTTTCAGTCCTATAGACAGAGAAAAAGAGAAACAAGGATGAATTTCAACTTGAAATCCTTCGACAAAAAAAGAACATGGCCTATATTGGACCAGAAACATGACCCTAAGGAAACCCATTGACGGTAGATGCACATAATGACCCAAAGATGGCAGCATAATAGCTGTAAACAAAATTAAGTTGTTTTAAAAGTAAAATATTGAGAATTGGACAATTCTTCTTTAAATGGGTAGTATTGTGGTAAAGCTTTCTAATTTAGTTAATTATTAATTTAGCAAAAATATACAAGACGCAAATACGAAGTTTAGAAATACCACTTTTTATAAAGATAAGGAACATATCCTGCCAAGTTTCTGTTTAACGGGAAATTGAGAAATCACCACTTCCTAACTATTACGTGGGTTGGGTAAAGGAAGGTCTGGTTGATAAAAATGTATAAAAGATACATTTTATCGAAAGGGGAACACTGATACTAACTTTATGCCGGACTGACCTCTGGTCCGTTGTTTTTAGAAATACCTTGGAATCTTGTCTTATCATTGTAAGTGTCTAAATATCTTATTGTATATTATTGTAGTTTCTGAGACTTGTGGTCTACTTGGGACAGCCAGTCCCAGTAGAATATCAATATCTGTATATGTTAAATGAATAAAAGTATTGTGTTTTAGACAACCTCTCTACGATCTACTTTTAGCCCCTCGAACATACCCAGTTGGTACGCCTCATTAGTTCGGTCATAGCCTAAGGCATGCTACCAAAGTTTAATTACCTTAGGGCCAGAGTTTATCGCCCCTGTAAAGGGAGAATAAAAGGCATCTACGACTACACCACTCAAATACCATAAAATACACTTCACAACACTAGTAATTTTTAGCCTACAAAAGAACAATTCGTGTTACATGTGTTGAACACAGCTATTGTTACAAATTTGTATTTATACATGCATATATATATATATATATATATATATATATATATATATATATATATATATATATATATATATATATATATATATATATATAATATATATATATATATATATATATATATATATATATATATATATATATATATATATATATATATATATATATATATATATATATATATATATATATAGTACCGGCAGCCCGGTGGTGAAACCGCCGGGCCTCGGCACTCGGCACGCAGCAGGCTTCTATAAATGGATACTCATTGTCGCTTGTCTTCTAAACGCAGAAAATTTGAGCCTTTTCTTGATGTCATGGCATTCAAATGGACCTTAAATTAGAAGTAGTCCCCTTGTAAAATCACGGTTTTTTATTGTACCTTTAACTTTTGCCTCAGCTTGTCTTTTGTCATTATGAAAGACATGTCGCCGAACCTTTGTGTCTTTTAATTGTTCAGGTGGCGGGACAGAAACTTCTTCTTTTGCCTTGGCTTGTCTTTTGTCATTATGAAAGACATATCGTTAAACCATTGTTTCTTTTAATTGTTCAGGCGGTGGGACAAAAACTTCTTTCTCTTTCGAAGATTGATCTTGTCCATATTGATCGTGTCATATATATATATATTATATTTTTTTGTTGGAAGTGTTAAGTTCTATTCAAAAATTTGACGACAATGCAAGATTTGTCGACCAAAAGCTGTAGACTCAAGCACTATAGTTCAGTAAGTTCTGCCCTTAAGGCGGTACCTATTATAGTAAGGGAAAAATACGGGGAAAAAAGTCAATTCTCCGAGGAATTGTCATTTTTTTTAACACTCAAATGTTCAAAAAAAATCAGCTTAATCACACACAATAAAAATTCACCCAAATCTCCCTTACATAAGTGTCCCAAATTTGCTCTTCAAGGGGAAAAATAAGGAGGGGGAATCAATTTTTGTGTTTATAAATATTTTGGAGTTTAAATAGTCGTTTCCCATGAAATCAATCCTACTGACTCCAAATCTAAATTCAGTTTTTCATTTGTCCTTACTATAATGCCCATTTCCTTTCTAAAAGGACGGGGAGGGGGGTTAAAATTCAAAATTAAGAGGTTTTTGGATTGTTTGGAATTTTCTTATGAAATCAATTGTGGCAAATTCAAAAATGAAGTTAAAATTTATTTTACGCAGTCAACTCCTTCATCTTAGCAAAAACGGTTGTGAAAGTTGACCTACGTGAACTAGTTATATTAATCCTTTTCGTCGATTCACCATTTCCTATCAAACTAGGAATGGCACCTTAGAATTTGATTCTTGAACAGGTTAATTTCAAACCAGTATTCCAGAATCCTACTCAAGTTTACGGTTCCCATTCCTTAGTGCTATTCTTTAGGTCATCTAATCAGTGGGACCATCTACCATAGTACTTGACATTACCTTTGAACAACCGCTTTACTGGATGGTAAAGTGTAACGTCAATTCAGAGCCTTCCACAAGTGCTTTTAAGAAATACTATTGTTGTGCGAAGCCATGGTCTGTTGGATATAGCCCTTTATTCGAACCTTTAGTCGTCAGAACTGCATAGCCGAGCGTTTGATGTAAATGACGTGCCACCAAAACCCCTTAAAAGGCAAAAGAGGCGGACTAGTCACTCCCTGAAGGAGATACCATCGGGGAAGCCCAGGTACCGGAAGCAGCAGAGCTGATCCATGAAATAGTTCATAGTGTAAAAGAACGATTATCCAAGTCTAGAACTGCGCATCTTTGGTTTTAGCATTTGGACTTCTTGGAATCTTGAGAAAGAACCTGACAGGTGAACGAAGCGGCAACCTTGAGCTCTGTCTACAGTCATTGTTAAAAATCCTTCCTTACTTTGCTGCTTCTAGTAGTAATCGAGAAACTAACAACTACTGGGTGGCAATTTGTCCTGATTTGGTGATCAAACAGACGTGAATGATAATTATGAAACCGAGTGGATGTCTGACGATAAGTAGAGGCATGAATGAATTACTGTGGACAATTAGGACATATGCCTACTTTGGTTCTCGTTAACGAACGCATGGAGAACCTGACTGACCACAAGGAGTTGACTATTGAAAATTGCGCAAAAGCAATATCTTTCAGGAGAGCTAGAGATCTGGCGGACATCGAAAAGATAGTTTGATATATTGAGCCTCTAGAATCCTTCGGGTGGGATTCACAGCTGTGGAACGTGGTCACTCGTGTCCATGCTTCAGCATCTGTAAGCACGGATGTTGCCAAATCTGCGATACAAACGATTCTGAAATACATGGAAGCAAAAGATATTTATAAATATGTTTTCAGGAGAAAGGAAAAAGCTGTAACTATGGCTGAGAAGTCATCCATGGCGATAGATAGCGAGAGAGAAATTGTTGAATCAGCTCTTATCTTCTGACGACTAGCCGCAGTGCGTAGTATCAGTGGTTCTGGATTTACCGATGTTTTTCGTTTGAGCTGTGTACTTTTACACCATTACTCTTTAGTTCGTTCGAAGTGATAAAGACAGACGACAAAGCCTCTCTGACAATTGTATTGATGAGCGTTGAGAGACTCGATGGTCCAGTGACATTGCCAACCTTTCAGAGAGGACAGTGGTTGGATAGTCCACAAAATCCCGTGGACTGCTCGATCCACATACTCCGAGGTGGCACGATCTTATGCAGCTTAGTTCTGCACTAAGTTGCGCTGAAACTTTGTGGAAAACTTTCATAGGGAATGATACTGACTTACTAGTCCTTCCGGTGTACGATCCCAAGCTTGATGCATGTGACATTTCTATTCAGAAAGACGCAAGAGAACCGACAAGTGTACTACAAAAAGGATTAAGAACAAACTAGGGACAAAAGTAACAGAAAATCTACTCGTTTGCCACGCAATATCTGGCTGTGATACAAAATCTGGACTTCACGACGTAGGAAAACCATCAGTGGTTTCCTTGTCTCTTAAAGATGTGATTTTTAAGAATGCTGGCAAGATTTTCATGACACCAGGATACAAAACACCAGGAGATTGCCTAAGCTGGAAAGAAAGCTTTACTACACATATATATATAAAGGGAAAAATCATGAGAAGGCATTGAAGGATGTGTGTGTGCGAGCATTTTCAATGCTGGTTACGAGCACAAATACTTCCGTTCAGTTAGAACGACTTCCACCGACTTTGGCTGCTACAAAGTACTACTTTCACAGGTGCTGTTTGCAAATAATGATGTGTTAAGATGCTTCCAGTTCCCTAAAGCTCGAAGAGTGGAGTTGGTGACTCTTTTCGCCCCTCAATATACATCTTCCCATTATAACAGATGCTTCAACAGCACCAGAAAATCTGCTGAAGATAGTACGGTGCCAGTGCACCAGCGGGTGCGAGTCTATCAGATGCAGCTGCTATTGGAACGGTTTGCCCTGCAGCTTTGTCTGCCGGGAGTTTAAAGGGGTGTTATGTACTAACGCTGCAGCAAGACAGGATGAAGACGATAACGAAGACGAGCAGGAAGAAGAATTGGCATTAGGTTGTGCTTTAAAATCAAAATGTTTTTGTGTTTAATTAACCTGAGTTCTAAGCGTTTCCTCTTATAACTAATTGATCTTAAATTTTGACCTCGTAAAGAAGGGGCTTTCAAGTTATTATACTTAGCAACCCCTCATATTATAGGCCACTTAGAGGTGGAAATCAGGTAAATAGTAAAAACAACTGCTATTTGGCCTCATATTTGGCAACACAGTGCTGTATTTGATATAAAACGATCCTTTAGGAACAAAAATCCATTAAATAGTTATGTGTGTACTTTCTTCTCCCAGTAGTGGGGGCATAATATATTCCACCGCAACCCCCTATCTAAGGATTTCTGCGACACCCATAGCAGGATTCCTACGACACCTTGGAAGACACACACCCTGATTTTAAAGACACTCTGTTTTAAAGGGACAGCGGTTGTTACGTTATGGGAATGTTTACATATGGGAAGACACACCCCTAGGATTTAGGCACATCCCAAATTTAAGCGGACAGCAGGTGTTACGTCACAAAGAATGTTTGTATTTGGGAAGACACATCCCCAGCATTCCCGTGAGGCCCTGGATTCTGGAAGACACACCCTGGATTCCCGTGAACAGGAGTGTCTCGAGGCTCATTTCATTTGGGGGGGGGATCTTCGTAAATCTTACTGAATCGCTACCTGATTTATGCCAAATTTTCTTCAGAAATCAAGAATTATGCTATATTTTCAGCCGATTTTGCAAAATTTCTGCTGAAATTTTCGCCTTCGGTGAAAATTTACTTGATGCCAGTAAAGTTGGGGGGGGGGTGGCGCACTATTCCTATCATGGATTAGCTCAAGAACATTCAACTTAAACGTTTTTCTTTTACTTTCAGTTATTGGAAGTATTCATGTAGAGGCGGACCTGTCACGTGTGGGAAGAAGAGAAGCAGCAGCAATTCAAAGTCTAGAAGGAAAGCTTTGTGGTGCTAACTTTCAGGGAGCCTTGGGTCCAACAGCATTGGTATTTATTTTTATACTAAAATTGAAGATAAATTAAAGAAAAATACTTGTAGTACATCTAATACTTCACGTTCGCGTATATATTAGGATCATACAAAAATGACGAAACGATTCTAAAATCATCTACTGGACTGAACTTCTATGAAAACCATACAAATTCATTAGACTTCATCATCTATTGGACTTCATAATCTATGAAAATCAAAATTGACTAGAACCAACTTAAAAATAAATCAGACATGAGAGAAAGCGGAGGTGAAACTTCCTGCCTACCCGGCGCGTACAAAAGACCTTAAGCCGCTTTAATACCATTACCGATGTATTTTCACGTTTCGTGGGCGAGAATCACTTTATGAATAGACCGGGACTAATCCATTAAACCGGGACTAAGCTTGTTTAATGGATTAGGCTTTTCAAGATAATGGAAAGCTTTGCTAGCCTAGAATATCTGAAGCGCCAATTGTATTGAAGCCACTTCCTACCGCAGTTACACTAAGTATAAGAGATGCATCACGTAGTTCATGCAGTAGCATATCCTAGATACTTTCCATCTCAGTAACCTGCTTATAAAATAAAATTTTAAAATCATCTACTGGGCTCTGAACTTCCATGAAAAAAATAGAAGTTCACCGGACTTCGTCATCTATTGGACTTCATAATCTATGAAAATCAAAATTGACAAGAACCAATTTAAAAATAAGTCGGACATGAGAGAAAGCGGAGGTGAAATTTCCTGCCTACCTGTTGCGTACAAAAGAAACTTTAGCTGCTTTAAAACCATTACCAATTTATTTTCACGTTTTGTGGGCCAGAATCACTTTTATGAATAGACCGGGCCTAATCCATTCATAACTTGATTTGGTTTATTAGGCTATTTACTAACAAGCCTATTGGCCTAGTATTCATGGTAATGAAATGATATCACAGATATTTTCCACGCCTGTTGCAAATAACACGAGCCCATCAAAACCTAACCAGGAAAAGTAGCTTTAGCTTTCTCTCTAGAGACTTGTTTACATGCGTGTTTACTAAGTACCGACTTCGCCTGTTTATGTGACTTTTCTCTGTTATCCTTGTGTATTGGTCAACATCGTCATTGCTACTGACTTCATCATATAGTTTAACTATATTGTCATTTATGGGTGTAACATACGAATATGACGTCATTCATTATCTTGTATATGAAGATACAGTTTTTTTTGTGTAAAATTGTATTTTGTTTTTAACATTAGGATTTGGTACTTACAAAAGTAAGTAGTTATAACAATTTTCTTAAACAAAAAAATTTGGAGTCCCTCTTGGCAATTTTCCTGATTTCTGCTCCCTGGAAGTTTTAACCTGAAACCTAGATGGAACATGATTAACATGTTTAGATCAGACGTAAAGTTATTCAAAGGGATAATGAGCCGGAAGAAAAAAAAATTAAAAGTCAAGAAAAAGAAATTTTTAATGATGTCACCAGATATAAAGATGACATCAAATTCCATGGGCTTTATTTTGTACAAGAAGACAAAGGAAAAGGACGGTAAGAAAGAAAGTTTATTTTCAAGCCAAATTATGAGTGAAGTAGTAAACCAGATAAAAGATACAGAATTCATGTGGATACTTAATTACAACAGAGGAAAAGCATTGATCCCGTATTCCCGTTTCAACGCTGGTGCATTTTTTCAGCCTACATTAGTGACAGCTAAAAACAAGGAATTGCATTCGTTAATTACGCAGAGTTGATTCATTAAATATCCAAGATCTAGGAAGCTTTTATTTCTTCAGAGCAATGAGGGTTTCTGCCAAGAAAGCCTGTATGTTTTATTTATTCTGTCTCTGTTTATTTGTCAGTTCTTTTAGTGTCAATTTAAGTTTTATTTTGTAGCTTTAGATTTGAAATATGGGGTTTCTAGTTCAGTGTCTATTAAAGTATTGATCTATACAAGACTACAGGTGGAGGCAAAAAGAAAATCCCAAAACGTTGATAAATCAACTGCATACAGGAAGTTGGAACAGTGGAAGTTGGAATGTCGGCCAATTTTAAGGGCACAAAACAATCGATGGACTTACAGAGTGGTCATCTAACCCTATTAGACGAGGCCATAGACAGTCTTATTCAGCCCAAACGCATTCAAATGCAACTCCTGCATGGTAAAAGCCGTCTTCGCCTGCAAACAGGTGCTTTTGCTGCAGTGTTTTGTATCCGACATGCCTCGAGTTAGGCAACTCACAAAATTTTCCACGAGCGAGGTTTTGCAATTTGCCAACATTATTCTATAACTACTAAGACAACTACTACTAGGCCTGTGACAACTAAATACTATGAAAACCATGACTGCAACATCAACCGCTTTTACTACTAATACGACTACTACTACTACTGCTACAGCTACCTCTACTATTGCAACTACTATTACTGCTATGACAACTACTTCTACTAGTACTACAACCACGATAGCTACTACGACTATAACTAATACAGCTATTACTACCGTAACTACAATAACTAAGACCAATACTACTACAACTAGTGCTACTACGATTGTTACTCTGACGACTTCTACTGCTACGACTACTACTACTTCCACTACTACGACTGCCACTATTATGATTACTATTGCTACTACCACTACAACGACTACTAGTACTATGACAACTATGACAGCTACTTTTGCAACTACTACTACTAAGAATAGCACCAATTTAACTAATACTACTACTACTACTGCTGCTACCACGACTGCTACTACTACAAAAAACTATTACTACAAAAACTAATACTACGACAACTACTGCTACACCTACGACTCCACTGCTACGACTACTACTGTCATGACTACTGCGCTCTGCACATCAACTCCTACTAAGACCAGTTTTACCACCACTCCTATTAATGCTTCTACTACTACTACTATGATTACTAATGCTACGACTACTACTATACTATGGCTGATACTGCAGTGAACACTGCTGTCACTAATGCTACGACTACTTCTATTACGACTTCTACTAATACGACCAGTACTGCTAAGGCTACAACTACTACTGCTGCTACTACTACTGCTAACACTCATGCTACTATTGCTATCAGTGCTACTACGACTATTGCTATTACGGCAACTCCCACGACTGCCAGCACTACGCTTACGGAATCTACTAATACAACTGCGACTGCTACTCTTACGGCTACTTGTACTGCATCTACTACTACTAAGACAAACCATACTATGACAACTGCTACAACGACTACTACTGTCGCGCGACTGCTATCGCTACTGCTACTACGACTTTTACTGCTACGACTTCTTCTGCTAAGACTGCCACTACCATGACTACTACTATTTACTACTAATGTTACTACTGTACTACTAATAATACTACTAATACTGATATTATTGTTACTACTGTTACTACTAATAATAATATTATTACTAGACCTGTGACTTCCTGTACCACGGCTACTAGTGCTGCTATCACTAAATCTACAACTGCTACTAGTTAAGCGCATATATAAGGGGAGGTTTGCCCCCCCCCCCCCCAACTATTTTTTTAAGAGCCTTTACTAAATCATACCATTGAGTACTGTATTCGAAAAAATAAGAACAGATTCGAAAATAAGAATAAGAACAGAAATTGACATTTTTCTAAAATAAGAATAATTAAGCATATCAGCACAAATAAAATTTTCAAAGACAGTCGTGGCTATGAAGGCAAGTCTGAAACGTTTTTGTATTGTTAGAGACAGCCCAAGGAAGTGCACATCAAAAACAAGAAAGATGGACGGTGACGATGTTGTGGCCTTTTATAAGTATACAAAGGTACAGCTGTCCGGAGAAAGAGACACACAAAATATATGTAATATGGTCGTCCAACTAAATTGTTTTTATCTTCATCACTTAGTTTGCGGAAATCCAATACCCCTGCACCAACTTTATAAATGTTGGCCTCCTTACTTGATCACAAGATTATGTGAAGGGCCCTGGTAATGATGTCATTCCTTTGCTAGTCAAGTGGATGATATAACTATTACAAATGCTATTACATTCGCTATTACAATTACTATTACAATCACAATCACATTTACTATTACAATTACTATTGCTATTACGTTTCACAATTACTATTGTTATTATTATTGCTATTATTAATACTGTTACTAAAAAAACTATCACAGTTACTACGATTACCACTATTAATACTGATACTGCTGTTACTACTGTTATTACTGTTAACTACTATTACTGCTATTATTACTGTCACTAATCTTGCCTACTATTACTACTATTATTACTATTACTACTATTACTAATATTAATACTAGTACTAATATTACTTTTATTACTACTATTTCTATTACTATTATTGGTACTATTATTGCTATTAATTCTATAACTATTATTACTACTATACTGCCATTACTTTTGCTATTGCTATTACTGTTAATATTGATTTTGCTATAGCCATTGCTATTGCCATTATTACTACTACTCATTATAATTACTAATTACTATCTCTTCTGCTGTTACTGCTATTACATTATTGCTACTGCTGCTACCACCGCTTATTCTACTGCTCCTGCTGCTGCTACTACTAGCACAACTACTGCTTCTGCTGCTTATACTACTACCACTGTTGCTACTTCTACTAAGGCTAAGGTCATAAGAGTGAAACTTTCAGGGAATGCTGAGTGGGATGTTGAACCATATTAGATCACACTATGTTTATGATGGTTGTGTTTTTGTGCTAAAATTGCGAAAGGGCGTATGAGTAATATCTCAGAAACAACAAGGGTATTACTTTGTAAATTTTATACTAATCTTCCGGTACAAAATTTAATTTTAAAATATTGCAGCATTCCAAGATAACAAAACGGTAATTTCTAATAGCAAAAGCTTACGGATTCTAGCCCTATGTTTTAATTTAATCTATGCTACTAATTCCCAGAAAAATGAGTTATCCATAATCGCTAATTCAGCATTTAATCAACCAAACAGAAACTCATTTATATGGACGTGGAAAGCCTCCCCTTATTAAAAGTTATTTCTTAAAGCTTGTCTCTTCAAAATCAGTCCTTTTTTTTAGCCACTTATCCTCAAACTAGAATAGCTTGCTTGTTGTTCACTTAAATCTCTCGCCCCTTAGTAAATAAAAAATTGCTCACGCCTTAGGGATGAATACCAGTATATATTAAACCGCCCATCTGCATTTCATTAGACACTTTCAGTAATCTTGGTTAATGTGATGATTTTTCTAAAAGAAATTTTTGATGTTTGTGACAAGAAAAAACTGACGGCTCAAAATAATACTTATTTTCACGAAATCGTAAATGACATTCTAGTCTTTACAAGGTTTGATGGCTTTAGCCCCCCCCCCCATGCCAAGTATGGACAGCTAACATTTCTCTAACTACTGCTACTATAACTACGACTACTGCTACTGCGGCTTTGCAACTACTACTACTACTACGGCTAAGACTGATGCTACTACAGCAATAACGACTGCGAACATTACTACTGGGGCGTTAGCCTCCTTTTTTTCGCTCCAAGTTTAAGTTTATTATTTATTGTGATTTCTTATTGTTTGGGGTTTTACTTCTTTATTGATAGTTATTTATGTTTGTTTTACACATGAACTCGATATTTGATTTTATTTCCACTCGTCTAGGTTTGATGTAGCTCTTTGTGTTTCCTTTAACAACTTCTATTGTGAGTTTTTTGTTAATTAAATAAAAAAAAACAAGTTTTTTAAACTGAAAGTAAGGAGCGACATTAAAACTTAAAACGAACAGAAATTATTCCGTATATGAAAGGGGCTGTCTCCTCCTCAACGCCTCGCTCTTTACGCTAAAGTTTTTTATTGTTTTAAAAAATAAAGTTGTGGACAGAGTCAAACTTTAGCGTAAAGAGCGAGGCGTTGAGGAGGGGACAGCCCCTTTCATACACGGAATAATTTCTGTTCGTTTTAGTTTAATGTCGCTCCTTACTTTCAGTTTAAAAAACTTGTTTTTTTTTATTTAATTTCTGATCGTTTTTTAGTTAATGCAGCTTTTATTTTGGCTAACCGTCATTGAATAAGTAAACAAATTTGCATAAAAATTTTACTTTTCTTTTGCTAAATGGATGTCTTTACAAATTAACTTACGTAACTAACTTCTATATTCGTATATTTTTCTTCTGGCAAAAAATACAAAGTTGCAGATTTTTGCAGATATGAGCTTGAAACCTATGTAATAGGGTTTTCTGATACGCTGAATCTGACGGTGTGATTTTCATTAAAATTCTTTCACTTGTAGGGGATGTTTCCCCCTCTTTAAAAAATCGGGTAAATTTTCTCAGGCTCGTAGCCTTTGATGAGTAATACTAAACTTAATAAAATTTATATATTTAGAATCAGCATTATAAACACATTCTTTTGATACATTTATTGACATCAAAATTCCGTTTTTACAAGTTTTCGATTACTATTGAGCCGTATCGCTTGTTTTTTTTATTGTTTTTTTTTTTATTACAAATATGTTATTACGTATATGAGGGGGTTCTCCCCTTAGTCAATACCACGCTCTTTACGTTAAAAGTTAAAAAAAATTTTGATTCACAAACCCCTGAATCACAAAGGCCGTTTAATTAGAATAGATAGCTCTTTTGAAAGCACTAAAAAAAAACTGTAGCGTAAAGAGCGAGGTATTGACTTGGGGGAGAACCCCTCACATACGTTATAATTTCTGTTCGTTTTAAGTTCTAATGTTGCTTCTTACTTTCAGTTGAAAAAACTTGTTTTTTTTTATTTAATTTCTGATCGTTTTTAAATAATGCTTGGAAATCCGGCGCCCCTTCATAGAAATTATTTGAAAAAAAACTACGTTTTCTAAAGAGTTAAAGAGGCTTAGTTACAAGGTCGAACCTTAAAACGTTCAGGGATTAGGAGGCAAAGTTGGGGGGCTGACGCCCCCCAAACCCCCCGCTTTCGCAGTCTTTAAATAAAAAAAAAAGTTTTTAAACTGAAAGTAAGGAGCGACATTAAATCTTAAAACGAACAGAAATTATTCCGTATATGAAAGGGGCTGTGCCCTCCTCAACACCTCGCTCTTTACGCTAAAGTTTTTATTGTTTAAAAAAAAAGAGTTGTGAGAAAGTCAAACTTTAGCGTAAAGAGCGAGGCGTTGAGGAGGGCACAGCCCCTTTCATATACGGAATAATTTCTGTTCGTTTTAAGATTTAATGTCGCTCCTTACTTTCAGTTTAAAAACTTTTTTTTTATTTAAAGGCTGCGAAAGCGGGGGTTTGGGGGCGGCAGCCCCCCAACTGTGCCTCCTAATCCCTGTACGTTTTAAGGTTCGACCTTGTAACTCAGCCTCTTTAACTCTTTAGAAAACGTAGTTTTTTTCAAATAATTTTTGCACGTTTTTGTACAGTTTATTACTTATTATTGCTTTACTAACTGTTAGCTGATCGTGTCAGGAGTTAAAGTTGGGGGGCTGCCGCCCCCAAACCCCCCGCTCTTGAACATTCTTGTGTTAAGGCTTTTAATTCCTGAATACTCAGATCACGTCGTACAGGGTGCCTCCTAATCCCTGTACGTTTTAAGATTCGAACTTATGACTCAGCCTCTTTAACAGCCCCCCAACTGTGCCTCCTAATCCCTGTACGTTTTTAAGGGTCGACTTTGTAACTCAGCCTCTTTAACTCTTTAGAAAACGTAATTTCTTTCAAATAATTTAAAAAAGAAACTGAGTTTCTTTTTTAAACTTTAAATTCAGTATATAAAAAATTTCATCTGACGGTGAATCGAACCCGGGTTTTACGCCTGACAGTCAGGAGTATCGACCGCTGTACTAAAGATACACAATTGTAATTGTTTTTTAGTAAGTGGAATCTATTTTTGACGCAAGCAAATCCCCACAAAAACTTGATATTTGTTTTTTGGAAAACAGGGAAGGAGTGATCAGATTAAGCTGAAATTTCGAGGATAAATTCCCAGGCTCCAGGAAAGCTTATCTTCTAAATTTCAGCCCGATTAGACAACGTTAAAGGGGGGCTGTGGTAGGAAAAATTAACATGGGCTCTTATAGGAAAACGAGGTTTTTCGTAAATGTAAATTCGGGGGATAATTTTTTCGGTCTGAAAATATCAAAAGGCTCTAACAGGTCGAATTCTGCTTCGAATGAGTCCTCATTCACCCGGATCAGTTGCCAACTGTGGCCTGTAGGCGTGGATAACAAAAAAAAAAGAGAAATGAACTTTAAGTGGCTATATTTGGTATTTGGAAAACAGGAAAGGAGTGATCGGATTGAGCTTAAATTTCTAGGATAAGCTCCCTGGCCCTAGGAAAGCTTAACCTCTAAATTTCAACCCAATCGGACAACGTTAAAGGGGGGCTGTGGTCAGAGGGTTGAACTTCCGGCCCACTTTTACCCATGAAGATAAAGTCGGAGGGGGGTGAAATTTTGCACGTTTCTTAGTTTGAGCTTGGGCTACAAAATGCAATTACCGCTGTCTCTCTGCGACCGCTAGGACCGGAAATCGCTTAACATTGTGGTGGGTCGCCTCTTTATAGAGGCACAAGTGTGCTTCCTTGATGTCCCTTACCCCAAAGAAACATCCTCCACGGAAAGATTCTCCAGAGTAACCCCCTCCTCTAGCCCCCCCCCCTCCAGAAAAAAAAACCTTCCTGAAAATGTCTGTATACTTCCCAATAACCAATAAATAATGCTGGCAAGTCCGGCACCCCCTTCATGGCAATTTCCCTTCCCCCATGAAAACTTCCTCATGGACAGATCCTCCAACATAACCCCCGACCCACCCTTCCCTCCCACTACCAGAAAAAAAAAAACTCCTGAAAACTTCTGTATACTTCTCAATAACCAATACTATAAGTATAATCCAAGGTACTATTTTGAGGACTTTACGTTCCTTCCGGTTTTTCTGGTAGGTAAACATGTCATTACACCTTTGCCAAGAGGAACGAGTACAACTTGATTGGTGATTGGGATTTGAATAAAAGGAATAGTTTTCTTTACAATTCATATTAGTAAGAGAATTGAATTCAAAGAGAATAGTTTTTATTTGAGAGGATATTAGTGGAGAAAAAAAATGAGTGGTGCATTTACATTATTGGAGATTAATGATGGAACTGACAGCAGCAGCAGCAACGATATACGAGTACCCAATGTGGCTGTGGAAATAACTGCTGGCTGTAGACTATGTCTTGAATGGGACATTATGTATGCGAGATATGTGATATCATTAAGCAAATTTAAGCAGGAGGAGCAGCTGTGTTTTGCTGGAAAAGTAAATATTCTCCATATAAATAAACTTCGGTCAGCATTAGATGTCCTATCGAAATATATTGATGAGAACAAAATGCATCAGTGAATATTATTATTATTGTAATTATGTTCAATAAAACTGTTTCTAAATCAATGGTATTTTTTTCTTTTTCTATAGTAGACATGTGTATATTTTCTAGAGTACAAAAAATGAGATTCTGTTTAGTCTGAGGTTGGTTGTGAGAGAGTTAGGACTCTAAAAAATGGATAGATTCGAGAAAGATCGAATCATGAGGAATCTAGTTCTTATGGAAAAACGTTTGATTCTAGATGATGATTTTCTAGAGTTGTCTATTCAAAGGAAGATATTTTCTCGGGGAATGCTTATCGATGTAATGAAAACTGATTCTCCATCATTAGACTATTGTATGAAGCTTCTACATCGTGATCCAAATGCATTTACACAATTTATTGATATATTGATCACGACACAGCAAAATGATATTGTGGATATGCTTTTAAACATTAGTTTTTAGAAATTTAGGACTTTTTTTTTCATAAGAAAGATGGTGCTCAAGGATGATTTACTCCTCTCTCTCTCTCTCTATCTCAGACAATTTTTTGATGTTGCTAGCTCAGTTTCATTGTGGCAGTGAGAGCGTTAACACATGACAAAATGTTCCATACATGCCGTTATGTATGTACACACAGGGCAGCTGGTCATCATGTGAGAATTGCACAATGATTGAGGAGTATGATGAAAAGTGTAGATTATGCAACCCGTGTAAATTGCATAGAGGATATGCTGTACAAATTAAAGGTTGTAATTCCTGTCTTGTAGAGGTGTGTGACTCTCATCCTAGAGGCCACCTATGCTCCAATTGTGTCATTATGATAAATGTAAGCAGTGGGAGAGTACATATCCCGGTATGATTGGAAAGAATCCTAACCGTGATTTTAGTTTATTGCTACGAGATTGGTATCGTCGTGGTTTTAGATTGTTCTGGGAGGAGGAACCGGGTCAACGATTCAACTGTTGGAACAACAAGAGAATATGGTTTCTACGTCATTGTTGTGAAGACACTGGGTATTATGATTATAAGCCCACTGATTTTTATTTGGCTGTGACGGAATGTGATTCGACACTTGAGGACACTGTTTGTGAAATTGCTTCAAATAGGCAAATTGAAACATGTGAATTCTATAGAATGAATGCGAATAGTATCATTGACTATACAAAGAGATATGACAAGAGTGAAGTCACACTCTACTGTAGAAAATGTGACCCTGACATTGCACTACATCAGGATCAGTACACTGTGAATTCAGATAATCTACCTGCACTAGTTGTTGTCGACAAATACCTAGTAGTGGATGAAATCTAAAGAGTAGAAAAGTCGTTTTATCATGTATATAATTTTTTTTTATTAATAAACAATTTCACATACATCTTTAGAACATTTTATTCTTAGGGCACTAAAATCAATATTAAATACACTTGTAAGTATATTCTCCACTAGAAAGTCGTTCAATTGAGGTAAGTCAACGTAGATGTTGAGAAACTGCTTGTAGGTGTAGCCACGACATCTGAACATGAAAAAAGAGTAGTGCATGAAAGCCACATGTCTTAGTTGTTAAATCCTGTACTCTTCGTTGATTTTGAATAATGGTTTTCCCACTGCTTTCAATAAAGTTGCTGATGTATGGAACGTAGAATTTATACGATAGGCCAAGAGGATCAAAAAATTCAATATTCTTCGCTGTTTGAAAGATGCATAGCCAATGGCCAGTCTTCAAAGTCGATGGACTGCTATTAACAATGATTAGGGTATTGTTAACACTTGGAATTTTTTCAATGAAGTCCGAGGGTATGCAATAGGACTTGTATTGGGACATGTATGGATCTATACTAAATACATTGATTATTTGATTTGTGTTCATGGCGCAAGGTCTAGTAGAACACTGCCGTCGGGTGTGATTTCCAATAGGTTTCAAATTGACTCAGTGATATTAGCGTGATGACCCACTCAAGCATATACGACTCAAATTTCATCTTTAAAACGCTAAGATATCTATTCAAGTAATTTAAAGCTTAGGATCAAAAGGTATCTGATCAGGTAATTTAAAAGCTCAGGATAAATTCCATTAGCGTTATAAATTGCTGAAAAACTAAGCTCCTAGCAGTATTACATCTAGCAAGGATCCTTTTAAACAAAAAAGGCAAAATATGACTCTTCGATGTATTCATTATAATAATATAAAATATTTGAAACTTATACAAAAGGGATTCAGTTGCACGAGGGTTGAGTTAAAGGCTTTTGGACACTTTTTTACTTTGAAGAACACAGGGACACTATTGAGCCAAAAAAGGAAAAAAAAAAACAAAAAAAAAACATGTATTATACCCACTAATTCGGTTTTTTAGAGTTTCGGTTACTATTGAACCGTGTCGCTCCTTACTTACAGTTCGTTACCACGAACTGTTTGAACAAATATTAGTATTGATCCTTACTTTCAGTTGGGAAAAAAAAAACTAGTCGCTCCTTACTTACAGTTCGTTACCACGAACTGTTTGAAAAAATATTAGTATTGATCCTTACTTTCAGTTGGAAAAAAAAAAACTAGTCGCTCCTTACTTACAGTTCGTTACTTAACATTTAAATCTTGGCAAATCCAAAACACCAGTGTAGTGATTCTTACGCTTGGCTGCGTATGATTAATAGGCACGTAACGTCAAGGACTTCACGAAATTAATTCCATTATCATATTTTCGACCATGCTGAACAAAATGGCTATCTCAAAATTTTGATCGGATGACTTTGGGAAAAAAATAAGCGTGGGAGGGGGCCTAGTTGCCCTCCATTTTTTTGGTCACTTAAAAAGGGCACTAGAACTTAATTTCCGTTCCAATGAGCCCTCCCACGATATTCTAGGACCACTGGGTCAATACGATCACCCCTGGGGGAAAAAAAAAACAAAAAAAAAAACAAATGTTGTAGGTGATATTTGAAGTTGTAAGCAATATTGTTATACTAATAATTCTGAATTTAAAGCTGCAATGTACACGTTCTGGTATAAAATTGTGCCAGATTGACTTCTAAGAAAAATAAGTGATTTTTCAGTTATTTAGCGAAGTGGCATTCAAGTCAGCTATTTAGTATTAAAGGAAAAGATTTGCAATAGTTTGCAGGTGGTTTACCTACAGAACCTAAAAATGATAGTTTACGTTTATCAAGATTTGACACGGACTATTGGTCTGAAAACCATGACAAACCCAATAGGGTAGCTCCAGCATTTTTATTGGGAGGGAGAGGGGTCACCATCCAGAGAGTCAAGGGGCATGCGTCAAAATCTTGATATACGTAAACTATCATTTTTTAGTTTCTGTAGGTAAACCACCTGCAACTTTTGCAAATCTTTCAAGGCCAATTATTTCAGATTACCTCGCTCTTTAAGCCAAAGATTTTTTAATACTTCCATAAGAGCTATCTATTCTAATTAACAGCCTTTGTGATTAAGGGGTCATTTTTAAAGAATTGGAAAAGAGTTCGAACTTTAGCGTAAAGAGCGAGGTATTGGCTAGGGGGTGAACCCTTTAATATACGTATTAAAAATATATGAATATAGAAGTTCGTTACGTAAGTTAATTCGTAAGTTACGTATATTTATTACTAATAAAACCGTTCGAAAATAAAATTAAACAACTTTCGAGAAAGCCATTTAACCAAATAAAAGTATAATTAATATGCAAATTAAATTAAAAGTTCTAGTACCCTTTTTAGGAGACCAAAAAATGGAGGGTAACTAGGCCCCCCTCCCCACGCTTATTTTTTCCCAAAGTCACCCGATCAAAATTTTGAGATAGCCATTTTGTTCAGCATGGTCGAAAATATGATAAATACGTCTTTTAGGATGATTAAAAAACTTTAACTAAACTTTATTTCATTTTTTAGGGTTAATTTAGACGAGGTTACATGGCCCGCCATGTAACCTCGTCTAAATTAACCCTAAAAAATGAAATAAAGTTTAGTTAAAGTTTTTTAGTCATCCTAAAAGACGTATTTATCATATTTTCGACCATGCTGAACAAAATGGCTATCTCAAAATTTTGATCGGGTGACTTTGGGAAAAAAATAAGCGTGGGGAGGGGGGCCTAGTTACCCTCCATTTTTTGGTCTCCTAAAAAGGGTACTAGAACTTTTAATTTAATTTGCATATTAATTATACTTTTATTTGGTTAAATGGCTTTCTCGAAAGTTGTTTAATTTTATTTTCGAACGGTTTTATTAGTAATAAATATACGTAACTTACGAATTAACTTACGTAACGAACTTCTATATTCATATATTTTTAATACGTATATTAAAGGGTTCACCCCCTAGCCAATACCTCGCTCTTTACGCTAAAGTTCGAACTCTTTTCCAATTCTTTAAAAATGACCCCTTAATCACAAAGGCTGTTAATTAGAATAGATAGCTCTTATGGAAGTATTAAAAAATCTTTGGCTTAAAGAGCGAGGTAATCTGAAATAATTGGCCTTGAAAGATTTGCAAAAGTTGCAGGTGGTTTACCTACAGAAACTAAAAAATGATAGTTTACGTATATCAAGATTTTGACGCATGCCCCTTGACTCTCTGGATGGTGACCCCTCTCCCTCCCAATAAAAATGCTGGAGCTACCCTATTGGGTTTGTCATGGTTTTCAGACCAATAGTCCGTGTCAAAATCTTGATAAACGTAAACTATCATTTTTAGTTTCTGTAGGTAAACCACCTGCAACTATTGCAAATCTTTTCCTTTAATACTAAAATAACTGACTTGAATGCCACTTCGCTAAATAACTGAAAAATCACTTATTTTTCTTAGAAGTCAATCTGGCACAATTTTATACCAGAACATGTACATTGCAGCTTTAAATTTAGAATTATTAGTATAACAATATTGCTTACAACTTCAAATATCACCTACAACATTTGTTTTTTTTTGTTTTTTTTTTCCCCCAGGGGTGATCGTATTGACCCAGTGGTCCTAGAATATCGTGGGAGGGCTCATTGGAACGGAAATTAAAAGTTCTAGTGCCCTTTTTAAGTGACCAAAAAAAAAAATGGAGGGCAACTAGGCCCCTCCCACGCTTATTTTTTTCCCAAAGTCATCCGATCAAAATTTTGAGATAGCCATTTTGTTCAGCATGGTCGAAAATATGATAATGGAATTAATTTCGTGAAGTCCTTGACGTTACGTGCCTATTAATCATACGCAGCCAAGCGTAAAAATCACTACACTGGTGTGTTTGGATTTGCCAAGATTTAAATGTTAAGTAACGAAACTGTAAGTAAGGAGCGACTAGTTTTTTTTTTCCCAACTGAGTAAGGATCAATACTAATATTTTTTCAAACAGTTCGTGGTAACGAACTGTAAGTAAGGAGCGACTAGTTTTTTTTCCCAACTGAAAGTAAGGATCAATACTAATATTTTTTCAAACAGTTCGTGGTAACGAACTGTAAGTAAGGAGCGACACGGTTCAATAGTAACCGAAACTCTAAAAAACCGGAATTAGTGGGTATAATACATGTTTTTTTTTGTTTTTTTTTTTCTTGCCTTTTTTGGCTCAATAGTGTCCCTGTGCTCTTCAAAGTAAAAAAGTGTCCAAAAGCCTTTAACTCAACCCTCGTGCAACTGAATCCCTTTTGTATAAGTTTCAAATATTTTATATTATTATAATGAATACATCGAAGAGTCATATTTTGCCTTTTTGTTTAAAAGGATCCTTGCTAGATGTAATACTGCTAGGAGCTTAGTTTTTCAGCAATTTATAACGCTAATGGAATTTATCCTGAGCTTTAAATTACCTGATCAGATACCTTTTGATCCTAAGCTTTAAATTACTTGAATAGATATCTTAGCGTTTTAAAGATGAAATTTGAGTCGTATATGCTTGAGTGGGTCATCACGCTAATATCACTGAGTCAATTTGAAACCTATTGGGAAATCACACCCGACGGCAGTGTTCTACTAGACCTTGCACCATGAACACAAATCAAATAATCAATGTATTTAGTATGGATCCATACATGTCCCAATACAAGTCCTATTGCATACCCTCGGACTTCATTGAAAAAATTCCAAGTGTTAACAATACCCTAATCATTGTTAATAGCAGTCCATCGACTTTGAAGACTGGCCATTGGCTATGCATCTTTCAAACAGCGAAGAATATTGAATTTTTTGATCCTCTTGGCCTATCGTATAAATTCTACGTTCCATACATCAGCAACTTTATTGAAAGCAGTGGGAAAAACATTATTCAAAATCAACGAAGAGTACAGGATTTAACAACTAAGACATGTGGCTTTCATGCACTACTCTTTTTCATGTTCAGATGTCGTGGCTACACCTACAAGCAGTTTCTCAACATCTACGTTGACTTACCTCAATTGAACGACTTTCTAGTGGAGAATAAACTTACAAGTGTATTTAATATTGATTTTAGTGCCCTAAGAATAAAATGTTCTAAAGATGTATGTGAAATTGTTTATTAATAAAAAAAAAAATTATATACATGATAAAACGACTTTTCTACTCTTTAGATTTCATCCACTACTAGGTATTTGTCGACAACAACTAGTGCAGGTAGATTATCTGAATTCACAGTGTACTGATCCTGATGTAGTGCAATGTCAGGGTCACATTTTCTACAGTAGAGTGTGACTTCACTCTTGTCATATCTCTTTGTATAGTCAATGATACTATTCGCATTCATTCTATAGAATTCACATGTTTCAATTTGCCTATTTGAAGCAATTTCACAAACAGTGTCCTCAAGTGTCGAATCACATTCCGTCACAGCCAAATAAAAATCAGTGGGCTTATAATCATAACACCCAGTGTCTTCACAACAATGACGTAGAAACCATATTCTCTTGTTGTTCCAACAGTTGAATCGTTGACCCGGTTCCTCCTCCCAGAACAATCTAAAACCACGACGATACCAATCTCGTAGCAATAAACTAAAATCGCGGTTAGGATTCTTTCCAATCATACCGGGATATGTACTCTCCCACTGCTTACATTTATCATAATGACAATTGGAGCATAGGTGGCCTCTAGGATGAGAGTCACACACCTCTTGAAGACAGGAATTACAACCTTTAATTTCTACAGCATATCCTCTATGCAATTTACACGGGTTGCATAATCTACAATTTTCATCATACTCCTCAATCATTGTGCAATTCTCACATGATGACCAGCTGCCCTGTGTGTACATACATAACGGACATGTATGGAACATTTTGTCATGTGTTAACGCTCTCACTGCCACAATGAAACTGAGCTAGCAACATCAAAAAATTGTCTGAGATAGAGAGAGAGAGAGAGGAGTAAATCATCCTTGAGCACCATCTTTCTTATGAAAAAAAAAGTCCTAAATTTCTAAAAACTAATGTTTAAAAGCATATCCACAATATCATTTTGCTGTGTCGTGATCAATATATCAATAAATTGTGTAAATGCATTTGGATCACGATGTAAAAGCTTCATACAATAGTCTAATGATGGAGAATCAGTTTTCATTACATCGATAAGCATTCCCCGAGAAAATATCTTCCTTTGAATAGACAACTCTAGAAAATCATCATCTAGAATCAAACGTTTTTTTTCCATAAGAACTAGATTCCTCATGATTCGATCTTTCTCGAATCTATCCATTTTTTAGAGTCCTAACTCTCTCACAACCAACCTCAGACTAAACAGAATCTCATTTTTTGTACTCTAGAAAATATACACATGTCTACTATAGAAAAAAAAAAATACCATTGATTTAGAAACAGTTTTATTGAACATAATTACAATAATAATAATATTCACTGATGCATTTTGTTCTCATCAATATATTTCGATAGGACATCTAATGCTGACCGAAGTTTATTTATATGGAGAATATTTACTTTTCCAGCAAAACACAGCTGCTCCTCCTGCTTAAATTTGCTTAATGATATCACATATCTCGCATACATAATGTCCCATTCAAGACATAGTCTACAGCCAGCAGTTATTTCCACAGCCACATTGGGTACTCGTATATCGTTGCTGCTGCTGCTGTCAGTTCCATCATTAATCTCCAATAATGTAAATGCACCACTCATTTTTTTTCTCCACTAATATCCTCTCAAATAAAAACTATTCTCTTTGAATTCAATTCTCTTACTAATATGAATTGTAAAGAAAACTATTCCTTTTATTCAAATCCCAATCACCAATCAAGTTGTACTCGTTCCTCTTGGCAAAGGTGTAATGACATGTTTACCTACCAAAAAAACCGGAAGGAACGTAAAGTCCTCAAAATAGTACCTTGGATTATACTACTATATGTTAACATTGGGTAAAGTTCATAACTTTTAGCCCTTCCCCTGGGGACTTTGGGGGATTAAATCATCCTAAAAGACATATTTATTATATTTTCGACCATGCTGAACAAAATGGCTATCTCAAAATTTTGATCGGGTGACTTTGGGAAAAAAATAAGCGTGGGAGGGGGCCTAGTTGCCCTCCATTTTTTTTTGGTCACTTAAAAAGGGCACTAGAACTTTTAATTTCCGTTCCAATGAGCCCTCCCACGATATTCTAGGACCACTGGGTCGATACGATCACCCCTGGGAAAAAAAAACAAAAAAAAAATAATAAAAAAAAAATAAACACGCATCCGTGATCTTTCTTCTGGCAAAAAATGCAAAATTCCACATTTTTGTAGATAGGAGCTTGAAACCTCTATAGTAGGGTTCTTTGATGCGCTGAATATGATGGTGTGATTTTCATTACGGTTCTATAACTTTTAGGGGGTATTTCCCCCTTTTTTTGAAAATCAGCCAAATTTTCTCAGGCGCGTAACTTCTGATGGGTGCATTAAACTTGATGAAAGTTATAAATTTGAAATCAGCATTGAAATCTGATTCTTTTGATGTATCTATTGGTATCAAAAACCCGTTTTCTAGAGTTTCGGTTACCATTGAGCCGGGTCGCTCCTTACTTACAGTTCGTTACCACGAACTGTTTGATTAATCCTTCTAAGGATTGCAATCTACACTATTCAAAATATGTTTGCCCTATTTGGAAATGTTCCTTACCCAAATAGACAACCGTTTGATCGACTGTACGTCCTTCCATTTAATGCACATAATATGCCCAACAGAGAATTAATGGAAGTTGTTTTCTCTAAACTGTTCTATGGTTAACTAAGTAATTCGTTGACGACTTAGAAGTTGTAATTAAGTCGTAAGATCGTTAACTTTCGTATTGCTTGTTAATATTTACTATATTTATATATAAATGATGCAGTATATTTGTGTATCATTCGAATGCATCTAACTTTTATTCATTTGATCTAATCTTTTATTGTTTTCGAGTATTTTGATTTCGTTATATACTGAATTCCAACTGTTAATGACGGAGCTATAGAAAGAAATCCCTTCTAGCAACCTTTGGGAAATATACAATAGCATTTCACACACCTATTTTTAACAATTTCATAAAACTCATCAAATGATAATTTTGTGAAGTAGTCCTCAAATAGCACAGAATCCTATGAAGTATTTACACAGACTCGTTTTTATACGGTCGAGTTAGTTGGTGTATATCGGCTCATGATGAAATGTCTGTCATTTAACAATCCGAGGAATCAAAATCAATGCGTCAACTGGGAAATAACCTGATACGTTGGATACCACTATTTCATTTCTTCCTGAAAAGACTGACAAAAAAACAATGACGATTAAAATTGCGGACTGTTTTGGTACACGAGCAGTTGTGCGTACGCAAGAGTTGGCCTACATCTTAGATAATTTCGGAGACCACACTGCCTTTCCATGACGATAAATAAAAGTTCAAATGGGGATAAAATCCTTTTAATAGACAGTGATGATGATAACAGTGCTGGAAATTCACAAAAATACCGTATATTTCGGTCAATGCATATATGACCGAAATATCTGATATTTTTGTGAATTTCTATCACTGTTATCATCATCACTGTCTTTTAAGAGGATTTTATCCCTATTTGAACTTTTATTTATTGGCCTACATCAAATTACAAGTGACAAAAGAGCCGAGGCACGATTAAGCGATCTACCCATAAGGTTAATATTTAAGTCACCCATTAAGATTTATTTTTTGTTTTTCAAATAAAGTTATATCAAGGAAGTTCTATAAAATCTTGAGATATTCCTCCGTTAATCCTTAGTCTATCTTAAAATTTTAATTGGATGTTTTTGGGGAAATTACGGGCATGAGAAGGGCGTTAGTTGCCCTCCAATCACTTTTTACTATTAAATAGGGAAACTACCCTTTAAATTTCCAATCGAATGAGTCCTTCTTGAAGTTTCTACGACAACGCTTTCTATAAAACCTTATATGTCAACAGGGTATAAATTATAACCCTTACGCTGAGGGCTGCAGGGGGAGTGTCATCCTCAAAGACATAATTTCTGGACTTTCAAACTACGTTGAACAAAATGGCTATCTCAAAATTTTTATTGGATGTTTTTGGGTTAATAGTGGACGTGGGAGGGGTTTTAGTTTTCCTCCAATCACTTTTGACTATTAAAACTGGCACTAGCCCTTCGAAGTTTCAAAGTTTTCGAAGTCTCTATTACAACACTCTTATATTACCCGGGGCATAACTTACTACCCTTGCCCTGACGGGGGGTTGTCATCCTCAAAAATCTAATTTCCAGAACTTTCATCTACGTTGAACAAAATGGCTATATCAAAATTTTGATTGGATGTGTTTTGTGAAATAGTGGGCGTGAGAGGGAGGTTAGTTGCCCTCCAATCACATTCAACTATTAAAATGGACAGTAGCCCTCTCAATTTTCAATCGAATGAGCCCTCATTGAAGTCTCCACGAAAATGCTTTCTATAAAACTTTATATGGCCCCAGGACATAACTTACAACCCTTGCCCTGAGGAAATTGGGGGTTGGTCATTCTCAAAGTCATAATTTCCAGAAATTTCAACTACACTGAAGAAAATGCCTATCTCAAAATTTTAATTGGATGTGTTTGGGGCAATGATGGGCGTGAGAGGGGGGTTAGTTGCTCTCTAATTACTCGACTAAAAAAGGACACTAGCCCTTTCAATTTCCAATCACACGAGCTTTTTTGAAGTTTCTACGACAACACTTTCTATAAAAACCTTATATGCCCCCAGGGCATAACTCACAACCCATGCCCTGAGGGCCCTTAGGGGGTTATCATCCTCAAATACCTAATTTCCAGAACTTTTAACAACGTTGAACAAAATGAATATTTCAAAATTTTGTTCGCATTTATTTGGGGAAATGGTGGGTGTGAGAAGGGGGTTAGTTGCCCTCCAATTACTTTCAACTATTAAAGGGGCACTAGCCGTTTCAATTTCCAATCGATTGAGCCGTTTTTGAAGTTTTACGACAACGCTTTCTATAAAAAAAAAAAAACTTATATACCTCCAGGGGATACCTTACAACCCTTGCCCTGAGGGCTGTAGGGGGAGTTTAGTCCTCAAACACATCATCTCCGGACCTTTCAACTACGTTGAACAAAATATCTATCTCAAAATTTTGATCTCATGTGTCTGGGAAAATGGTGGGCGTGAGAGGGGGGGTTAGTTGCCCTCCAATCACTTTCAACTATTCAAAAGGCCAATAGTCTTTTGAATTTCCAATCGAATGAGCCTTTTTTGAAGTTTCTACGAAAACACTTTCTGTAAAAACCTAAATATAACCTCAGGGCATAACTTACAACCCTTGCCCCGAGGGGTTTAGTGGGTTACTTACTTACTTGTACTTGTTGCAGGACCAGACGCGGGCGCCTCACCCGGCATCTAGAAGACTACGTATGATTGACTCCCATTTGTGGCGATCTTGTGCCAGCTCTTCAGCAAACCGGAGCCAGCAGCTCTCCCACTTTCTGCCAAACTTTTGAAATCTACCACTGGGGTCAAGGTCGTTTTTGGCAGTTGTCCACCAATTCTTAAGTTGACCGCCAGGTCGCCTCCGCCAATCTGGCAATGGGACAGCTAGAAGCACTTGCTTTATGATGTGGCCATCGGGTCTTCTAAGAACATGACCAAGCCAACGCAGTCTTCTCTGTTTGAAAATCATGGCGGCGGGTTCGATGTTACAGCAGCGGTGGCGCACATCAACATTTGAGATTCTATCGGAGTATCGAATCCTCAGGATTTTTCGTAGACAGCGGTTGTCAAAGACTTCCAAATCATGGAGATGAAGCGCCTTCAGTGGCCAAGTTTCGACTGCATAGAAGAGAACAGATCTAACAGCCGCTTTATAGACAGAAAGTTTTGTCTTCTTGCTGATCTCCCGCCGGATCCACAAATGGCGGCGGAGTTGTGAGAAGATGGCTTGGGCTTTGTTGATTCTGTTCTGTATGTCAAGGTCACAGCCTCCACGAGAGTCTATTATTGAGCCAAGATAGGTGAAGCTGTCGACTTTTTCCAATTCTTGTCCGTAAAGCACAAGCTGATAATCCGACTGTATGTTTAGGTCCATGACTTTAGTTTTGGCCGTGTTGATTTTCATACCCAGTAGCTGAGAGAAATTTGCTATTTCATTTAACATTGCTTAGGCAGTTGCTGGGTCAGCAGTAAGAGTGTCGATGTCATCCGCGTAGTCCAGGTCAGACACGTTAATGCCCAATCCCATAACAACACCATCAAAACTCGAAAGTGCACTCTCTAGAATCCAGTCTATGCAGTAGTTAAACAAAACAGGGGACAATATGCACCCCTGTTTTACACCACTTTCAACATTGAAGGGCTCAGTTTCTTCGCCCAGAACTCTTACTGTCGATTTGCAATGCTTGTAGTAGGCCTTCAACAGCTCTTTGGATTCAACCGGCATACCATCTTCCAACATGATTCGCCAAAGATTTTTGCGAGAAAAAATGGCTATCTCAAACTACTCGAAAAAATAGCTATTCAAAATTTTGATTTTATGTGTTTGGGAAAATAGTGGGTGTGAGAGGAGGGTAAGTTGCCCTTCAATTACTTTCTACTTTTAAAAATGGCACTAGCCATTTCAATTTCATTCCAATGAGCCCTTTTTGAAGTTTCTGTACAACGATTTCTATAAAAACCTTATATGCCCCCAGGGCATAACTTACCACACTTGTACTGACGGCTTTGGGGGGGGGGAGGGTGGTCATCCTTAAAGACCTATTTTCCACAAGTTTCAACTACGTTGAAAACAATGGCTGTCTAAATATTTTGATTGGATGTATTTGGGGAAAAGGTGGGCGTGAGACGGGCTTAGTTGCCCTCCAATCACTTTCAACTATTAAAAAGGGGACTAGTCCTTTGAATTTCCAATCGAATGAGCCCTTTTTCAAGTTTCTATGACAAAGCTTTCAATAAAAACCTTATATGCCCCCAGGGCATAACTTATGACCCTTGCCCTGAAGAGTGTGGGGGGAGTGTCATAGTCAAATTATAATTTCCAAAAGTTTCAACAGCGTTGAACAAAATGGCCATCTCAAAATTTTGATTGGATGTGTTCGGGGAAATTGTGGGCGTGGAAGGGGTGTTAGTTGCCTTCCAATCAATTTTGACAATTAAAAAGGGCACTGGCTATTCCAATTTCCAATCGAATGAGCCCTTTTTTAAGTTTCTACAACAAATCCCTCGATACGAAGTGCCCTGGTCTAGAAAAAAAAATAAATAAAAAAATAAATAACACATTGTGCCAATATCGTTCTTTTCTTAGGCAGCGCTATTACGCTGCCTTTGATCTCAAAATTGTTATGGTTTTCTACTCTTAAACAATATTGTCCTTTTAATTCACTTGATTTGTTTAAATTTCCCTCCCCCACCCCCTCCCTCACCCTTTAATAAAACCTGCATAGATAACCGCATACAACGAAGCAATTCATCAAACATAGTGATCAATTGTTGTTTTTCAAACGTTGGAGCGATTAAGATGGATGTTGACCTAAATCGAGTGACCATGAAAGAAGCTGGGGCCCTTGAAGCTGCTGAGAAAAAATTGGAAGGAAATACTCCAGTGTTACAAATTGATGATTTAGCAGCGGCGGCAAAAGTAGGCTTAATTTATCAAACTTCTTAGTTTTAATGTAAGCAGGCTAACTTCTTGTATGCGGATAAAAGTAAGCTTCCATAAATAGGCAACATTCAGTAGATTTGCCAGAATACTTAATATGAATGTACGCTCTTTTTGTCCTTTCGTTTTTACTGCGGGGAACTTCCTAGCCCTGCTTTTTAATATTTTGTTCACCTATTGACCATCGTTTCTCAGTGTTATCTATCAAGCCTTAAAAAAGCACTTTTGCATATTTGTCTCTGGTAAGCGTGAAAAACGTAGTGATTTTCTTTAAGTTGTAAAACACGTTGCAAGAGTAAATTTTCAGGAGGCTTTATCATAGACAACTGAGTAACTTAGTGACCGAGATCATCATTTTAGACCATGGCTGGCTTCAACAAAAGTGGCACCAACAAGTCAACTGGACAGGGAAATCAGCCAATGGAAGCTAGTGAGTCGGATGGAGCCAATGTTTCCAAGCCACAAGTTGAAATTCCCAAAAAGTGATACAACCCGATTAGAAGTTGCGAAAGGAGCGGGAAGAGTAGACTAATTTGATTCCCTCACCGAACCTTTACTTTCTACAATTTATTATCTATGAAGTTTCAAAATAAAATGCGTCAGATTAGTATATTTTTTGCATTATCGCGCTATTATAACGAATGACTTAAATCGTCTGGTTTGTAGTTAAATGTTCTTGGAATTTTCTTTTGGTCAAATAAAAAGCATAAGATAACTTTAATCGTTAAATCTCTTTTTGTTGTTTTAATTTTATTTTTTTTTTTTTAAGCGTTTGACATAGTCAAAGCAGTTTTAAAAGGTTGTATTTCCTATTTAGGCGAAGCTATGGGGAATGTTGAGGGACATGTTTAACTAAATTGAGGCAGTTTTTCCCTACTGGTTAGGCTACGCTCCATCTTAGGGGTAAATTAAAACTATAAAAGAAACTACGTAAAATCTTAGAGAAAAAAAATTAATAATTCGAAATCATAAGTTATGTCTGGTTGATCAGGTTGTCAGGATGATATATTAATAATAATATATCAGGGGTTAAGAGAATAGCGGGATGATGAGATTAATTTGAGGCTTTCATCGAACTGTCGCTTCTTGAAATTTATAAATGCGAATATTTATGATGTTTCAAAATAAGATGCGCAAAATTAATACTAAAAATAAGATTGTGATGTTTTTAGCATTTTACGTTCTTAACTAATGACCTAACTGTTTTCATTTGTAGATAGATTTTTCGGGTGACAGTTAATAAAATTATTGAACTTGAATTTGGGATATGCTTATTGGTCAAACAAAAAGCACACAATGAATTTATTATTATCGGTCTACGTCTAGTCATTATTTCTCTTCTGTTCTTTGGAATTTTTTTTTTCAAGTGGTGGACACAGTCAAGGCAGATTGGTTCTACTAGCTGGACTACGCTCCATATTAGGGGTAAATTAAAACTATCAAAGAAAGTCCATCAAAAATCTTAGATTAAAAGAATTTAGTAATTTGAAATCATACATTCCTTGATTATTTTATTGTTTTAAAGAGTGCTTTCCATAACCGCGGTCTAAGATAGGATTTTAATAATAATAATAAATAATAACAAAACATCAAGCATTCGATATGCCTGCTAGTGTGTTGCTATATTTTATTCTATAATATCTGGTATCTAATTACGTAATAAATCCATAGTCAAGGCAAACACCTATAAAGCATAATATAACTCTTCTCTCTAGATAATATTGCCAAATCAAAAAGGCGTTTCTCATATCCTTATACATTCCAAGGATCAAAAACAATATTTTACAGGAACAATTCAAAAATATGCAAAAAAAAAATTCCATACGTCTGACCCACAGTTTATAGAATTAGCAGTATGATCATTCCCTATCTCACCCATTATAAAAACCCGGACCAAGGTGCAAGTGCTCCGAAGAACGTAAAAACATAAGCGGCATTAGATCTTTTCACGGGTAGACAAGTCAGATTTCTCTTGAACGCGAAACTTGCCTTCAACGTTGGAACACTAATTTTGAAGAAACTAATTTTAAATTAATTTATTCCAATACATTCCCTAAGAAAATTCAGAAAATTCCCTAAGAATTTTACGAAAAACACTTCTTAACAGACGTTTGGTATTTTCTTGGATAGGGCTATTGTGGCAACTTTATTGTGGCAACCAATAATTAGAACCCAAGTCCTAAAATTGGTCTCAATCAGGAACCCTTATCGCTATCTAAATTCACAAAGTGCAAAGATTTTCAAACAGAGGTGTTTATTGTTTAAAGTTCAGGAAAGGTCTGCCCATTTCATACGAAAACATTGATTGAAAACGAAAGTAGTCTTATCTAGAAAATAAATATCGTAGAAAATAAACATCACGACGTGAAAAAAAAATGATAAGCCATCCAGTGGTGGATCCAGAGGGGGACGAGGGGTGCCTCCCTATAGTAGTCTAAAGTAGCGTAATTTACCTAATTAACGCAAGTTTGCATTAATTAAACTTGCTCCTAACGTAAGTTTATCGGATCAACCTATTTTGCGCCCCCCCCCCCTAAAAAATCCTGGATCCGCCCCTGAAACCATCACACCTATTCCACCAGTTATTAGAAGAAAAAAATTCCTTATTTTCACAAATTTCATCAGCCCCCCGCCCCCTTTTTTATAAAATCCTACATAGGCCAATCAGTTGATTCCACTGTTTGTAAATAATAGATTAAGTCATAATTTGTATATAAATTAAGTCATACCTGTGAGATGGGACACTTACAAACCACTTGGTTGGCTCACCAAGTTTTTTTCTGCTTTCACAATTATGAATGATACAATTCCGAACCATTTCTCATTGATTGACGCATACAGACTAACCCGCTAATCCATGAATAAGTGGGAGGAGCTTTTTGTTCGCACCGAGAATGAAGACCAGAAATGATCTACGATGAACTTACTGGATAATTCTATAAGCTGTGGTCTGACCCCACAAAAGACTCTGCGGCCTGTATATGATAATGTCGATTATCACATGCTTCATAATTATGTTTTATATAATATCATTTCTTCCCCTAAATTTTTGCCTTTTTTCTGTCTAGTCATAACCTTACTTTCAAAAGGAGTACAAAATCTGACCAATTAATATTTAGAAATCCTTAATAAATCCAACCGTTAATTAAAAACAACATTATTTAATAAATAACAATAAAAGACTCGTATTTTATTACTGTGTAATTTACTGGATCAAATAGAAAGAAACACTTTGTAATTGAAAAATGTGTCTATGGATGTAAAGCCAAACCGTATAAGCATTGGACTCAACTTCGGAATCAAATGTCCAGTGACCACTATGAAAGCAGAAGTCCAATCTTTGTACTACCGTGCTAAGCAAAAAAGTGCCCTAAAACTTGGGCCAATCTGTTTTATTTCGCAAGCCGTTTTGTTGCATTACTTTTAAATTGCTGCACTAAATTTATTAATATAAGCGCCTTAATTCTGTAAATATGATATAGTTTTACGTGTTTTCCTGAAATTCTAAAAAATCGCGGATGATGCTTATTTTTCACTAGCTTATTTTCATCTATAAGTTTAACGTCAAATTTTACAGGAATTTTGACTTATTGACATGGCCTACTCTATTTACACGATTCCATTGAATAGACAAGGAAAATATTTTTAAATATAAATTCATGAAAGATTTTTGTCTTCTTATATCAAAAATGATTTTAACAGAATGGCTAATTTCTGAATATTTCCTCTATTTTTGGTTTCCAAATAAAATTATAAATTTCATAAGCGGTTTCTTGCACAGCACTGCTATTTTTTTACAATTAAAACAAGATGAATCCCTTACAATGGATAAAATTTTTCATTAAGACAATGATTTTGCAACAAAAACTGCTTATACAAATATTAATAAGAGCCTAACTTTTTTGGCTTCATATCTCAAAGGGTTAATCAACACGAAAAGGGGAGAAATAAACTAGATCAAACAAGTTAACAAGTACTACCGCTAACAGTGGCGGATCCAGGGGGCGAGGGGACGCCCTCCCCCCTAAAGTAGTTTAATTTACCTAATTAACGCAAGTTTGCGTTAATTAAATTTGCTCCTAACACAAGTTTATTGGATCAACTTATTTTGCCCCCCCCCTAAAAAAATCCTGGATCCATCCCTGACTGCTATTACTACTAACAGTTCATTATAGTACCAAGACGTATGAGGGCAATCAAGGTTTGCATATTCTTCCATCCGTATCTATTCAAACTTTCCTTCCCTAATAGCTACAAAGTGTTCTTGAGGATTGGTGTTCTTCGGAGCACTTGTAGCCAAGTAAATGACACGGCATTGCACTAAGTTGTGATTAATGGTAAAACAAGTTAATAAAAACTAGAAAATAACCACAAAGTGTGAAAAAAATATAAACGCTATACAGAAAAATAAAAAGCAAAAGCAACTCCCGTATGATCAAATACAGTTGTTGTTCTAAAAACAAATCCAGTGTGACGATCAAACACAAACAAAAAGTCCGGAAAAGTTCAGCATAATGCTGTGAATGTTAGTCTTTACTTCACCCATCAAATTCTACTAAAATGAAACAGTTCTGAAGCAAACAAAGAAATAAATATAGTTGTTGAGTTATGAAATATGTCTTACATACCAACAAATCTAAAAATTATGGAAGCTGTGAAGATGTCAATAATTTATTTTCACTCATAAGCTTAACTTCGAATTTTAAAATAATTTTTTGATTTAAGAACTGGTCTATCGGCCTTAAGTAAACTTGGCACTATTGATGCTTAAATTTTGATTAGGTCTCAATTTGCAGCTCAATTATGAATTAGATTTGGATCAAATTTGAATTTTGTTTTTAGTTATACTGAATGAGACCTCTGTCAAATATGAGAGGTTTAAATAAAGCAAAATCCCTTTTTAATGGTGTGGAAGAATACCATGCCTTTATTTTCCTTTTTTATTGCTTCCTAAACGAAGTCAAAATCTACAAAAAATCAACATGACTTATACAGGCCAAGCTAAGATTGGATAAAATCCTTCTAAAAAAAAAAAAAAAAAAAAAAAAAAACCTTGCAGGTGCCCCGGAGGGTCGTATTTCGGGTTCAAAAAATTAGAACATAATACAAAACATCAGAAAAAAAAGTATAGAAACAGAAATACATTTGAAAACTTGCTAAGGCTAGACATACAGAAAGAACAATTAATTCATTGGCACTTGTTTAAAAGTGTCATTTTACCAGATTCGTCAAAAAATTATATTAAACATTTGTCAAAAATAAGAATTAAAAACAATTCAAACCGCACCAGGTTGTACAAGTCATTGGCTGTAATGCCGCATTGTCAGCTTTGTCAGGAAAAACTTGACTTTTTGGATAGATGGTGAAAAAAAAAACAATTGCATCCTTATTCTATATGCTCTCATTTGAACAAGTTGACGATATTTTACATACTTACAAGCTTTGAACTCAGAAATTACGTTGGAAATATTAAAATGTTGTAGATTTAAGGTGCTATGGCTTGGTTTTGGGACAACGACTTATACTTATTAGTGCACATTTTGCTCTATTTTGGACTTGATTTTCGGATTATCGGGTTGGATATACTGTTTTGTTCTAGGTGATTGGATGGATGAGTAAGGTTTCAAGTGCTGATTTATCTCAGTTACTAAATTAGGAAGACAGTTTTTTTTATCAAGTAATTACCTGTAATACATTATATGTAAAAAAATATTAAGATCCCAGTTTCTCATCTAACCTCTAGATCAAGGAAGCTCAAGATAGATACTAGATCATTTGGGGTTACAAAAATCTCAGTGAAAAGCTTGAGGACAGTTTCTGACCCAGGCATCTTCATTACTTACATCAAGAATTTTCTTCCTGTCAATAATTTGCTATCGAGAGACATAAAGTCATGAATTTCTGGTAACTTGATATATTCCAGACATTTTGTTATAAATGTCTGGATAAACACATGTGTTGTTTTTTTTTGTTTTTTTTATCAAGTAATTACCTGTAATACATTATATGAAAAAAAAATATTAAGACCCCAGTTTCTCTTCTAACCTCTAGATCAAGGAAGCTCAAGATAGATACCAGATCATTTGGGGTAACAAAATCCCAATGAAAAGCTTGAGGTCAGTTTCTGACCCAGGCCTCTTCATTACTTACATCAAGAATTTTCTTCCTGTCAATAATTTGCTATCGAGAGACATAAAGTCATGAATTTCTGGTAACTTGATTTATTCCAGACATTTTGTTACAATTTGGTTATCTCGTGGAAAGTGAAATTAAAAGATTTTATCTGGACCACTAATGTTTGAAGGAGAAAAACTTCCTGAAATTTTAAAGACTCTCTTTCTTCCAAGGTCTGTCTCACTATATGTAAAGACCTTCACAATCTATCTAGCTTTCTTCCAGTCCTTCAATCTCAGAAATATGAGCTATACCGCCAACTGTTGTGAGATTACAAAGCCTGTGTGCAATATAAATCCGCTACATATATTCTATGTTGTCTCAATACTCATTTTTCTTTACACTTGATTCTTTGTCATGAGCCATAGTTTTTTTAGTGCCAAAAATTTCAAAGAGCATAAAAGTTCCAAAATAGGCCCTACGTATTTTTTAGCTGTATGAAATTCTTTCATTAAGTGTATATTCAGATTAATTATTAGATGACATTGGTTACAAAGATGCCAGAATGAATCAGTCCGTCTCCTAAAGCAAGAGCAGCTATGTTGCTTATGACATCAGATTCTTCAGACAACAGTTATTAGCCACCTTATGATTGAAGAATATAACAACCTAAAGAGCATTGTGACTATGTCTCCGTCATTATGTAAATCACTAGTATCCACAACAATGTCATGTTTGCACAAAAGTCTCTAGACTATTCTCTTGTTTCTAAGCTGCGGGACTATGGTAGCTGCTTAATGTCTATTAAAGTTAAAAATCCCGATTTCCTATGTCATTCCTGAATAGTGGAGCAAGCAACTAAGAAAAAATGGGCATGGCAATGTTTTATTGGGCTACTGTAATTTTCAATGCATGCCAGAGTGTCAAAATACTTTGGGCAGTGACTTATTGGTATTTACTGGAAGTTTGCTACCGGTTTGTCGTCTTGGCTCGAGAACTAATCAATATGTGGATCAAAATAAGCCATATTTTTCTTGTCTGAATTCCAACAATCAAAATGACGTTCCCCTCCAAGTAAAGTGAAAGACCATCGTTTTCGAAAAAGACTTTTTTGTACCCTACGTTAAACAGAACTTACAGAGCTAATTGCAATAAATCATTGAAGAAGCGGTAATTGTTGTGCTCTACTGTAAGCGGCCTGAACTCTAAAATAAATTTCATGCAGCAAAAAAAAAAATCTTGAAACACCAGAAAATCTTTGAGACTAAATACAAAATTGTTAGCTTATGCTGTCAGATACATACAATAAGAGCTTTTTGCCTTTTAAAGGATAAATTGCAGTTTGTTGGGCTTTGAAAGTCAAAATTATGTAAATCACCAAAAATTGCATGAACCTTGTTAAACGCTGGTAACCTCATATATATCTTACTCTAGATGGCAGTTTTAACAAAAATTTCAAATTTAATTAAAAGCTTGTTATTGGAAAACATTGAAACATCCCCTCACAGAACCTGCTGATTAAAATCTAGTAAAGTATGATATTAATTAAAATTACTAACATTATAACTCACAATAGCTTTTTCCAAGTCGGAAAGCTGTTCACTATAGGCCTATTTTTTCACTCATCAATGTGCTAAGATCTTAGGCCTACATCTTTTGTCAGAAAACGCTTAAAAGTGAAATCTTTGAACAAAGATCTTGCATTTTTGGCCGTTTTTGTGCAAACATCTTTCATCATTCTGCTCTGATCAGCGGTCTGAGAACAATGATGAGTAGCCTAGATCATCAAAGTTCTCTTATCATTGTTCTATAGGCTTATGGTAAAACAGTGGTGGTCTCCACACTTTTTGCTAACATCTGTGAGCTCTAAAATCTTAGAACAAAGATGAGTTAAAAAACAATAATCTTTGCAGAAAGATGTAAGATCTTAGTGCTAAAAAACAGGCCTTATGATTAACAACATTCAGAAATGTAGCCTATTCACATCTCTAGGCTTCAGGGCTAAGCTTATTTGTAAGAAAGGAGTTGAGCAGCCTAATATAGTAGAAAAAGAGATAAATTATTGGATTTGGTAAAATTCTAGTTTAGCTACTTTTTGATATCTTACAAAGGGGCTAAGCTAGGAAAATAAAACTTTCAGGAATGGATCTACAGACTAAAGTAGGCCTATATCATGGGAGGGTAATTTGAAGTGCAAACCTCCACTCCTTTTCCCTTTAAAAAGAGGACAGTGACCTTTGATGACCTTCATAAATCTTTATGTTATGAAAGTGAAACCTTTCAGAAAAGATCTTCTGATTAAATGAAGTAGCAAACTGTTTTGAGCTTCACAAATTTGCTTAATTTCAATTTATGATGTTTGAAGATCTGCAAATATATTTTCTAAATTTAGAAAAAGAACCTTTGATATGACTTAAAATTTGACTCTAACAACAGGAATTGCATTTTCAGAACTAAAATCAGAGAAAAAGAAACTGATAGCAAAACTGAAAATTAAGGTAAAATGTTGTTTTGTCAAGATCTCAATAAGTATAGACCTATCAAGTAGGCAAATTTCTATGACTTAGAAATCAGAAGAGGGTTCACACACATATATATATATATATATATATATATATATATATATATATATATATATATAATATATATATATATATATATATATATATATATATATATATATATATATATATATATATGCATATATATATATAGACAGTAGCAAAAAGTTTCTCCAAACAAGACACATTTGTAGCACACTATTTGGGAAGTTCCCAGAATATCAGAGCAATAGTTTCTTGTTGTGATGCACTAAACATTTTTTATTGCAAAAGCATGAAGGCAGGGTCATGAAGAGTGGTTTAGCTTGTGTGGTTTTAGATGTGTTTCAAAAATCTTCAGTGGAGAGTATAGGACTTTTTGCTACTGTTTGTATATATTTATATTGTGGTCTCACATAGTCTTTGGCTATATAGAAACAAGTAATATAATAACTGATGAAAACTGATTCAAAAACAGACAAAAAAACAAAAAAAAAACAAGAAATATGATTCATTGGTGTTTTCTGAATAGTAAACAGTAAGAATTCCATCATGTGTTTGGTTAGTTTCTTTATATAGCCTAGGGCTGCATGAGACCATTAGAGTGGGGATGGGAACAGATTGTTACAAACACAAGCCATAAAAATGAGCATAAAATCAGCAATATAAAAGGTCTCTCTTTCTGTTCTAGGATTTCTCCTTCTGAAAAGGTCTTATTTGGGAATTTTACTGCCATCACAATTGTACCCGAGGTAAATAACTGAGGACTGGGGAGTATTTAAAGGAAGCAAAAAAATCCAAAACTAGTTTAAAACCATCTTAATTGGAGGCCCAGCATATTTCCCAAGAAAAATTCAACCCCTATACAAAATTCAGCAGCCAAAGGGAAATTAAGACAAATAAAAAGAATGAAGAAAAGAAGGGATTCTGGATATTCCAAGTTTTGTCCAAAATACATTTAGAACATATAGTCCAGGAAGGGAACAGTTTGACCAGGAACAAATTGCAAGAGAAAAGATTCTTTGACTACCCAACTCAAAAAAATGTGCTGATTCCTAAAATGCAAAGTTTGCTCATCTATCTGTTTCACAACTATGTTTTTTTGAGGTTGAGATTGATTTTGTGGGGGTGAATTTTGTGTTTCATATATAGGCATACAACAAAAAAATTAATGTCTAGAATAATGTAACAGGTCATGGTGCTTAAAAAAAATCACTTTTATCTGAATGTAAAGTTAAAACTTAGGTTTTATGAGGTTGAGGTTGATTTTAAGAAGGGGAAATTTGTGCTTCCATATAAAGGCATACTACAACAAAAATTATGTCCAGAATAGGGTATTAGATTACAGTACTTATGAAAATCACCTTTAGCTTATATGAACATAAAACTAAAAATTAGTTTTTTTGAGGTTGAAGTTGATTTTGAGGAGGTAATTCATTTTACCATATAAAGGCGCACAGCAACAAAGTGATGTCTAGAAAAGGTTCTAGATCATGGTGACTATGAAAATCACTTTTGTTTGAGCATAATATTAAAACTTTCATTTAAATATTCCATTAGTGTTAAACCACACTTAATCTGAAAGAAACTGGTCTTAAAATGTAGAATGACAACTATGACCCAGTTCAATGTTTTAACTAACGATTAAAATATTCTCGACTTTTTCAGCTATATAATATAGAAATGTAATAAAAGATTGAAATATCAATATTCACATATCCTTGTTTGCAACTGCATTGCATATTTGAGCAGTCAGTTTTGCAGTTACAGTGAAAAACTGCAAGGAGAGAGTTAGGGGCAGCTGGGAGTTCACCAAAAATAGGGCAATATAGTCCATTCTGAATTACCCAACCAAACTGGGTAGGGTCGAGATTACATCCCAGGGCTTTCCATCGAAATGAGTGGAAGCTGTAAGCATTGCTGGTGGGAGGGAGACCTTCAAACTCGACATGCAAAGCAGTTGCTGTAACTTTCTCAATGAATTTGAGTTGATGCAAAATTGAGCCTGGGCACTTATATAAAACATCATTGCTTTCTCTCCAGCTGGTGAAATCTTGTGCTTGGTGGATAGTGGGTCCACAAAAACTTAGCGGATTTGTAAAACTCATTGTTGTTTTGCCAGAAGCTGTAGTCCTGCTGACTTCCCAATGCCATAGATACAAGAAGTTGAATCACACCCAAGGAAGGCATGGACATACAGGATTGTGCTACATATACAAGATCCAAGTTTGTGTTTTGTTGCATTTATATCTGAAATTCTATTCTTTGAGACTCCAGTTTGAGGCTCAGAGTAAAAGTAGATCATTTGGCTGTGCCTGTCTGTCTGTGCATGATAACACAGGAGTATAAGCAGATCTGTGTAGTCTCCAACTAGGACAGTAGGCATTAAAGAAGCAGATAAAACTGCAGTTAGAACAATGAGAAGATCAGCATCACATTCTGCCTGGTATACCTGTGAAAAACTGCAAGGAGAGAGTTAGGGGCAGCTGGGAGTTCACCAAAAATAGGGCAATATAGTCCATTCTGAATTACCCAACCAAACTGGGTAGGGTCAAGATTACATCCCAGGGCTTTCCATGATCCACTGCAAATAAATCGAAATGAGTGGAAGCTGTAAGCATTGCTGGTGGGAGGGAGACCTTCAAACTCAACATGCAAAGCAGTTTCTGTAACTTTCTCAATGAATTAGAGTTGATGCAAAATTGAGCCTCGGGCACTTATATAAAACATCATTGCTTTCTCTCCAGCTGGTGAAATCTTGTGCTTGGTGGATAGTGGGTCCACAAAAACTTTAGCGGATTTGTAAAACTCATTGTTGTTTTGCCAGAAGCTGTAGTCCTGCTGACTTCCCAATGCCATAGATACAAGAAGTTGAATCACACCCAAGGAAGGCATGGACATACAGGATTGTGCTACATATACAAGATCCAAGTTTGTGTTTTGTTGCATTTATATCTGAAATTCTATTCTTTGAGATTCCAGTTTGAGGCTCAGAGTAAAAGTAGATCATTTGGCTGTGCCTGTCTGTCTGTGCATGATAACACAGGAGTATAAGCAGATCTGTGTAGTCTCCAACTAGGACAGTAGGCATTAAAGAAGCAGATAAAACTGCAGTTAGAACAATGAGAAGATCAGCATCACATTCTGCCTGGTATACCTGTGAAAAACTGCAAGGAGAGAGTTAGGGGCAGCTGGGAGTTCACCAAAAATAGGGCAATATAGTCCATTCTGAATTACCCAACCAAACTGGGTAGGGTCAAGATTACATCCCAGGGCTTTCCATGATCCAACTTGCAAATAAATTCGAAATGAGTGGAAGCTGTAAGCATTGCTGGTGGGAGGGAGACCTTCAAACTCAACATGCAAAGCAGTTTCTGTAACTTTCTCAATGAATTAGAGTTGATGCAAAATTGAGCCTGGGCACTTATATAAAACATCATTGCTTTCTCTCCAGCTGGTGAAATCTTGTGCTTGGTGGATAGTGGGTCCACAAAAACTTTAGCGGATTTGTAAAACTCATTGTTGTTTTGCCAGAAGCTGTAGTCCTGCTGACTTCCCAATGCCATAGATACAAGAAGTTGAATCACACCCAAGGAAGGCGTGGACATACAGGATTGTGCTACATATACAAGATCCAAGTTTGTGTTTTGTTGCATTTATATCTGAAATTCTATTCTTTGAGATTCCAGTTTGAGGCTCAGAGTAAAAGTAGATCATTTGGCTGTGCCTGTCTGTCTGTGCATGATAACACAGGAGTATAAGCAGATCTGTGTAGTCTCCAACTAGGACAGTAGGCATTAAAGAAGCAGATCAAACTGCAGTTAGAACAATGAGAAGATCAGCATCACATTCTGCCTGGTATACCTGACATCCAGCTTTAATCAGGTACTCACTGGCCATGGCTATGATTGCATGCTTATTCTTGAAGTTGCTTAGGAGCACTTCTTTCTTTGTAGAACAAACCATATTCCTGTTAAAATTGATCTGCGGGCACAATCGTGACCCTTTCCGTCTCAAATGGGTGATGTCTTTGATTGAAGGTGCTTGGTTGTATCCATCAAAAACCACCAACGTCCTTTGCAACCCGTATTTCTGTGCAACGTAGTCAACGTACTTCTGGAAGATACTATCATAAATTGAGTTATTGTCCCAAGGGATTTGCTGAAGCAGTGCCCCACCTTCAAGAACTATATGCTTATCACTGAAATCTTTGACAAAGTCTTCAGTTTTTGGCTGCTGCTCTACAACTAGACACCAAATCGAATCAGTAAGGGCAGGCTTATTGGCTAATCATGGAAGTCCGTTTGCTTCAAAAAGTGACAGAGGTGGCGAGCACAATTCCTACTCTAAGTATGACTCCAAAGTATTGTTGCTATTTCCAGCAATTGTCAGCAGCCACTGAAACAGAAGTGCTGGATCAACAGAAACTGACTGTTCATTAATAACTGGTGCAGCTTTATGAGGAAGCATTACAGCCACCAACTTTTTCTTGAATATGTACGTGTTGACATTTTCCCTTGTCATGCTATCCATGATTTTTTGTCCAACGGATCTAGCTGTGTCAACGTTGATTTTTTCATCAGCCGTAACTACAGAAGTAATGTTTTGCAAGCTTGGGTCTTCTGCAAAAGGGGTATTCTCAGCAAGAAAGCAAACAAGCTTGCTAGTGTCATGGTTGTTGCGTTCAATCCTCGACTCTGTAACTTCTTTGTGCTGTTTGCTTGTCTTGTATTGGACCTTAGCAAAATTTTGCATTGACAAATTAATTGCTCAGCTTTAGAAATTGATTATCATCAAGCATTTTCAAAAGTGTCGTTTTACCAACTTTGACGAACGGGAATTTAAAAGTCACCACTGCACAAGGGCTTTGCCCACTGGGACTGCAAGGTCCCTAAAATAGAATACGTCACAGCAGGCGTCCAAAGGGCTTTATCATATTTTTGCTATACCAAAATGTTTTATTACATATTAGCAAAAACTCTTGCAGTTTTTACTCTGACCTTACTAAGCTGTAATCTGCTATAACAAATAAAAAACCCGACTTCTCACATTTTTTGAAAAAAATGAAACAGCAAAACTTCACCGTCATCTAAACAACTCTCACTGACTGAACGTAATTTTGACCTGATTTTCATTAATCGACTGGCCAGATAAGGCGAAACACAATGGAACAGGTTTTATCACTGTAGTGATCGATTTAGAATCGCCCAAAGGATTTTTACATGCTGGGGTTGTGAGGTCCTGTCAGTTGTGAAAGGGTTATGAAACTGATGGAATATTTAGATGAAAGTTCTAATTTTACATTCAAATAAAGGGGATTTTCATAATCACGATGATCTAGTACCCTGTTCTAGACATTAATTTTGTTGTTGTACGCCTTTATATGGAAACACGAATTTTACATCCTCAAAATCAATCTCAACCTCAAAAAACATAATTATTATGTTTTATGTTCATATAGGCTAAAGGTGATTTTCATAATAACCGTGATCTAATACCCTATTCTAGGCATAAATTTTTTTGTAGTGCGCCTTATATGGAAGCACAAATTTCACCTTCTTAAAATCAACCTCAACCTCAAAAAACCCAAGTTTTAATTTTACGTTCAAATAAAAGTGATTCTCGTAAGCACCGTGACCTATGAAACACGAGATTCACCCCCACAAATCAACCTCAACCTAAAAAAAAACATATTTGTGAAACAGATAGATGAACAAACTTTGCATATTTGGAATCAGCACATTTTTTGAGTTGCAAAGTCAAAGAATCTTTTCTCTTGCAATTTTTTCCCAATTAGCCCCTTTTTCTTCACACACTCTATGGACTAATATGGTGTAAGATTAAACAGTTCATGGTATAAAAAAGCAAATAAGGAGTGACTTGGGCCAATAGTGCCCAAAGCCATTAATCTGTCTTTGCTACTTAGTTGTAATTTATTTTCTGTATCTTTCATTAAATTTATCATGTGGCTAAGACTTGTGATTGCAAATATTTTGCATTTACTGTTATTGAATTTGCATACAGTTTATGATGCTAAGTGTAAACTCCAGATTGGGTGCACAAAACAGACCAGGTTCAGGTCATTGAAAACAAACCTTATAGATGCTTGTGCTTATGGTACCAAAATCATGGATAATGGGCAACCTATTGACATGACTCTGACAGACATGACAAAAACTTTTGAAAAAGTTTGCCATTAGAGACTATCCGTTAACAAGTGTGAAGCAGGGTTCAAAAGGATATATCAGAACGGATAAAGAAGCTTTTTGGAAAAAAAAGTCAAGATTTTTGGTGAAAATGTTGAAGATTTTTTTTCACAAAGTACTTAGGTCATTTGTGGGATACCTCAGGCTATATTACTGAAGCCAATGTTGTTTAACATCTACATCAATGTTGCAACTTCTTTTAAAAAACACCTTTAAGCTGGCAATCTAGAATTTTTTACCCTGTTGACTCATAAGGTGGCCTCAACTTTGCACTTTCAATACAAGTCAACCTAAAACTTTCCACTTTGGGCAAAGAAATCCTAAACTGCAGTATTTTTGGTGTTGAAATATGACTCTAATAATTGGCAGCCATACCAAAAAAATATTTCGGAATGCTTATAGGTGACCAATAAAAAATCGATCTTCATGCAAAGATTGCAGGTAGAGAACCAACCAGCCCCTTTGTATAATTAAGAGAACTTTTAAGAGTTGGTTGATTTCAGTTATGTCCAGGCTTGTTAAAGGGTTAATTTGGCCTAAGCTGGAATTTGATATATGCTGTGCAACTCTTGTAGCCTAGAACTAAGTGGTCCTAGGGTTAGCTTGAATGTGAGTGACAAAATGTATTCTGCCATATCTACCTAAACTTGATAGGCTTAGAATACCAGTGCTTGTCTACCATTGTAGATGAAGTGGTGACTATCACAATCTTGAAGCTAATAAATCCTGATGTTGCCATGTCTAACCTCTTCTACATGGATTAACTGCATCAAATAAGAAGACATAATAAGAAATTGTTAAAGATGGCTGCCAACATTAAACCACAACATAAAACAAAACTTGTTTTTCATCAACCAAGTTGTCAACTTGTGGACTTTCCTTAGCAAAGCCTAGGTGTCACGAGATTTAAAAAAAAAATCCATTTAAAAATATTCTTGACAGGGAATGGTACAGCAAGCCATGAAGGTCAATATGAAAAACCAGATAAGACATATCTCTACCATCAGAATGGTAATGAGATTGGTCCAATCATTGGTGATGCCATTCAGAAGTACCATTCTTGGACAATCTTTCCTTTTTTTAATTAAATAAAAAAATAAGTTTTTTTAACTGAAAGTAAGGAACGACGTTAAAACTTAAAACGAACAGAAATTATTCCTTATCTGAAAGGGGCTGTCCCTTCCTTAACGCCTCGCTCTTTACGCTAAAGTTTGACTTTTTCAAAACCCTATTTTTTTAAACAATAAAGAACTTTAGCGTAAAGAGCGAGGCGTTAAGGAGGGAACAGCCCCTTTCATATAAGGAATAATTTCTGTTCGTTTTAAGTTTTAACGACGTTCCTTACTTTCAGTTAAAAAAACTTGTTTTTTTTTAAATTTAATTTTTGTACGTTTTTGAATAGATGCAGGTTTTGATCTTGGCTCACCGTACATGAATAATTAAAACAAAATTTGCATATTAATTTACTTTTATTTGGTTAAATGGCTTTCTCGAAACTTGTTTAATTTTATCTACGAACGTTTTTATTAGTAATAAATATACGTAACTTACGAATTAACTTACGTAACGAACTTCTAAATTCATATACTTTTAATACGTATATTAGGGGGTTCGCCCCTAGTCAATACCTTGCTCTTTAAGCTAAAGTTCGAATTTTGTTCCAATTCTTTAAAAATGACCGCTTAATAAAAAGGCCATTAATTAGAATAAATAGCTCTTATGAAAGTACTAAAAAATCTTTGGCTTAAAGAGCGAAGTATTGACTAGGGGGTGAACCCAATCATATATGTAATATTTTCTGTTCGTTTAAAGTTTCGATGTTGCTGCTGTTGCAGCTGAAAAACTTGTTTTTTTTTTAATTTCTGATCTTTTTTAAATAATGCTGGGAAGTCTGGCGTCCCCTTCATAGCAATGTCCCTTCCCCCATGAAAACTTCCTTCATGTAAAGATCCTCCCACATAACCCCCGACGAACCCCCCCCCCCCACGCTATCAGAAAAAATATCCCCTGAAAACGTCTGTGTACTTCCCAATAGCCAATACTATATGTTAACATTGGGTAAAGTTCATAAATTTCAGCCCTCCCCCCGGGACCTTCGGGGTATTAAGTCATCCTAAAAGACATACTTATAATATTTTCGAACATGCTGAACAAAATGGCTATCTCAAAATTTTGATCGGGTGACTTTGGGAAAAAATGAGCGTGGGAGGGGGCCTAGTTGCCCTCCATTTTGTCTGGTCACTTAAAAAGGGCACTAGAACTTTTAATTTTCATTCCAATGAGCCCTCCCTCGATATTCTAGGACCACTGGGTCGATACGATCACCCCTGGGAAAAAGAAAAAAAAAAAAAAACAAATAAACACACACCCGTGATCTTTCTTCTGGCAAAAAATGGAAAATTCCACATTTTTGTAGATAGGAGCTTGAAACCTCTACAGTAGGGTTCTCTGATACGCTGAATATGATGGTGTGATTTTCATTAAGGTTCTATAACTTTTAGGGGTCTTTCCCCCTTTTTTCGAAAATCAGCCAAATTTTCTCAGGCGCGTAACATTGATGGGTAGAACTAAACTTGATGAAACTTATATATTTGAAATCAGCATTAAAATCTAATTATTTTGATGTATCTATTTGTATCAAAATATCGTTTTCTAGAGTTTCGGTTACCATTGAGCTGGGTCGCTCCTTACTTACAGTTCGTTACCACGAACTGTTTGAAATTTTTTTTTTCTGATTTATTTAACAGATTCGTTTTAACACAAACTTCTGAACATTACAAATAGAGAATGAATCAGAGGAAGATTTCCAGAACCTGATCTGTGCTACATATCCATCCCTTGTAGTTTCATTCACATAGTCTAATAACTTCCCAGTTTAGCAAAAACACACTAACCTGGAATTATACTAAAATTTTTGAGGAGTGTGTCATGACCCAAACTAAGGCCTTGTAAGGTGTTTTTAAATTCTTGCTTCTAAGCTCCAACTTTTGAAGAAACAACACTTACAGTTGTACCATATCAAAAGCTATGGGGGCTTGCTAGTCTAAGCTCTTAGAGCAGGGATGGGGGTATCAGAGGGCTCTTCCAGAATTTCTAAAACACAGACAGTATCACCAGACCATAAGTGCTCCCAGGAAATTTCAGGGTGGGGGAATTAATATGCTACTATGAGCTTTATTTTTACCAAGCTTTAAATGGGATCATTTCACAGTTTTCAGTTTTATACATTTTTAAAATATCATTTTTATTTCCTAAAGAGAGGAAAACAATTGAGCCCAGGAGGTTTATTGCCCTAATTCTGGGCCCCCTGTTGGCACCCATGCACCAGTCCCCAAAATCTATTTTTTTTTTTTTTTTTTTTTTTTTATTGGAAAGGGTCTGTCAAACCAGTCTTTGGTAACATACTTAAAATTACCTTAAATTGGAGCTTGAATGCATGTTTAAGGGTTTCCATTCGGTTTATGTTCTTGATGATTACAATTTCCTATGTTCCTTCTGGCCTCTTCTGCCTCTCAGTTGTAAAGTGTTCCCAATGAAGCCACCCTTTATCAGCCTCACTCTTGAAAATACTTATTGATTCAGCCATTACTAAATCTTTTGAGAGGTTGTTCCTCAGATTAGTTTCTCAGGCCAAAGAAATAGCATCCTTCTCTTGTGGCATGGTTTTGCTTCATTAGCTTTCTTGAATGCCCTCTAAGTGTGCTGTGCTTGAAGGGGGGGGGGGCAAAAGACCACAAAGGATGTCTTTTTTATATAATCTTAAGAATTAGAGTTACATCTTCACTTCTACTTGGATGGGCAAGTGTAGTTTAGGGATTTGGATGTGAAGCAGAAGTTCTTCATTGGGCTTTCAAAGCCTTTTACATCATTTTTGAAAAATGAGGATGCTAAGAAGATTCTGACCTCAAGTGGAGGTCATATTTTTTTCGTAGAGTTTCATGAACACTTATGGACACTGACTCAATGTTTTAGATTACAGGGTAGGTTTTACTGTATCAGGTAGGAAAATATGTTTAAATGCTGGGCGAGCAATATGAGATAACTTTGGCTCAGATAATTGTCAGTAAATCTAATTGTCTGTGGTAAAAAAAAATTGTAAGTAGGGAGCAACTTGGATCAATAGTAACTTAAACTCTAAAAAACAGAATTTTAATATCAATAGATACAGGAAAAAATTGAATTTCATGCTTATTCCAAATATATAATGTTTATTAAGTTTAATGTTACCCAGCAAAAGTTACAAGCCTGAGAAAATTTACCCCATTTTCGAAAAAGGTTAAGCGATCCCCCAAAAAGTCAAGTGATCTGAATGAAAATCCAACTGTCAGATTCAGCATATAAGGGAACCCTATCGTTGAGGTTTCAAGCTCCTCTATATAAAATTGTGGAATTTTACATTATTTGTTTGCCAGAAGAAATGTCATGGATATGTGTTTATCTTATATTTTTTCCTGTTTTCCAGGGGTGATAGTATTGAACCAGTGATCTTAGAAGATTGGGAGAGGGCTCATTTGGTTGGAAACCAAAAGTTCCAGTACCCTTTTTAAGTGTCGACCACAAAGATAGAAGGGCGACTACCCTAGTCCCACCATCTTTTTCTCCCAAAGCCATTCAAACAAAATTTTGAGATGGCCATTTGATTAAGCATTGTTGAAATGTCCAATACCCTTGCCCTTGGGGATGACATGCCCCCTCCCCATAATCGCGAGAGAAAGAGCTGTAAGCTCTGCAGTTTGCCCATTGTTAACATATAGTATTTGTTACTGAGATATGAATGTATTTTTTTTCGCGGGTAGTATTTTTCACGGGGAGAATTTTCCGTGGGGAGGAAAGTTTCTGGGGAAAGTTTTATACGGATAGGGGGGACGAGGGGATTTCCTAAATTTGTATCAAAACGGTCACAAATTAAATAAAAAAAGTTCTTTTGAACTGAAAGTATGGAGCAAGATTAAAACTAAAACAAGCGGAAATTATTCTGTATAAAAGTGGGGCTGCCACTTCCTAAACCCTTGTTTGTTGCGCTAAAAGTTTGAATTTTTGTCACAGTTCTTTAAGAAAGACTGCTCAAACACAAGCAGTGAATGAGAAGCATTTTAAGGAACTTTAGGACTTTAGCATAAAGAGCGAGGATTGAGAAAGGGGCAGCCCCCATCATATATGGAATAATTTCTGTTCGTTTTTAGTGTTAATGTTGCTCCTTACCCTCAGGCGAAAAAAAACTTGTTTTCTTTTTACTTACTTGGACGGGATGTCTACTTAGGGACCCATGATTGTAAAAAATAATGACAGTGATGAAACTGGATGCAATGATTTCAGCATTGAATGATCAAAAGCAGATGGTACTCAACTATCACAGCAATAATCAAATATCAGTTCAAAGATATGTCCTTTCCAGTTCAGCATTAGTACTAAAACAAGCACCTTTTCTGAAGGTATTGGCAAAATAAGTCTAATCTTGGTCCATTCATAAACAAGTTAGTTCTTTTGTTCAAACAGCAGGTAAATTCTAAATGTCACTGTATTATTTTCTTCATTAAAGTGCCAAAAAAACAGATATTGGTGAAAAACTTGTTTGGCAGGAGTTTTATCATAGATGCCCCAAAATATTTTTGTGTATGGGACTTATTTGGGGTCAATGGCTTGGGGGAAGAGAGACTTGTAAAAACCAAGATCCTAAGTTGTTGTCTTACACAGCCAAAAATCGTGTCAACAATAAAACTGTAGCTCAGTATGTAGCTTTTCAGCTTTCTTTTTACTTTTGCTGCATCTTTTTAACTTAATTTGGCCAGTTAAATGGAAAGGACACAAAATAATAGGGAAAATCGCAAGAAGCACTCTTCTCATAAAAATAATAAGAATTATATTATATTTAAGTGTATTTGTTGTAATCGTTTCTCTAAATTAACGAAAAACTTTCCGAAAAAGAAGTTTTTCAAAGAAAATTAAGGCCATGCTTAACTTAAGATCAGCAGATATATAAACATATAATAATTCAAACTCAAAACGCCCAGAATTTACTATTAAAGAATAAATGAAACCCAAAACGAACAGAAATCCAATAAACAATCTTAGCAAACAACAGGTACTAATATAAATGAATGTATAAATCCTAAAACGAGTAAAAATTTAATTGAATATTGAAATTAAGCTGAAAGCGAACAAAAATCACTAGAAGCACGAGTTTGGCTACTGTCCCCTTCCCTAACGATAAAAGTCTAAAGCCTGCTGCGTCACTGGCGCTTTACTGATAACAAATTATATTACAAATATTTTCTTTTGTACTTATTACACTATTGACAATAAACGTAAAAATCACAGTCAAATAAAGTCTTGAACTGATGAGCTTTCAGCAAATAATATCATTATATATCAAATAATCAGTTTAATTTTATTAGTTCTTTCCAAGACTGTTCAAGACAAATATAGTTTTTACTACAACCAAGAGTTTGGTCACTGCCCCCTTCTCTAACTGTAAAAGTATGAAGCCTACTTCGTTATTGGTGCTTTAAGGAAAACGAATTATGGTTTATTACAAATATTTTCTTTGGTACTTATTAAAACATTGAAAATAAAAAAAGAAAAAAATACTGTGAAATAAAATCTTGAACTGATGAACTTTCAGCAATTAACATCATTATATATACAATATTCGTTTTAATTTTGTTAGTTTTTTCCAAAATTGTTCAAGATATATATAATTTTCAGTAAAGCGCCAATGACGCAGTAGACTTTAGGGGGCAGTAGCCAAACTCTTGTTTTTAGAGATTTTTGTTCGTCCCAAGCTTGATTTGCATTTCAATTTAAGTTTTGCTCGTTTTAAGATTTATTTGTTCATTTATATTAGTAGGCCTACCTATTGTATATTTGTATGCTATGATTGTTTGTTTAATTTTTATTTGCTTTGGGTTTAATTTATTCTTTAATAGTAATTTCTGGTTGTTTTGAGTTTGAATTAGTATAGGTTTATACATCTGCTGATCTTAAGTTTAATACGGTATGGCCTTTACTTTTCTTTGACTAAATTCTTTTTCGGAGAGTTTTTTTTTTTAATTAATTTCTGTTCATTTTTGATTGCCAAAGTTTCAATTTTTCAACATTCCCTATTTCAAAATAAAAATTATCTTTTCAACATCAAAGTTTCAAAACTAGTATCAAAGTAACAATGTATCGAAGTAGCAATAACCAGCTTGCGGAACTTAAATCCCTTGCCCCGTAAATTGAAGCTGCCCTGTAAATCAGTAAATCAAAATATCAAAGTAAACAAAGTACCAAAGTAGACATAAGCATCTTGCATAACATACAGTCCATGACTTGGGGATTGGGGGGGGGCTCTGTCCCGAAAGCATAGTTGTTTGGGCTTTGAACTATTTTGAATAAAATGGCTATCTCAAAATTTTTACCGGTTGCATTTTGGGAAAATGGGCTGGGGGGGGGGGGCTGGTTCTCCCTTTATCACTTTTAACTCTTAAAAAAAGAACTAGAACTTTCAATTTCCGATTGAATGAACCCCCTCCAAAGTTAATTTGACCACCCCTTGCACAAAAACCTCATATAAGTTACAGACTTTGCCCTGGGGACTGTGGGGAAGTTGTGAACCCTTAAGTTATAGTTTTTTGAGTTTGGGACTATTTTGAACAAGATGGCTATTTCAACATTTTGATTGGATGCATTTGGGAAAAAAGGGCATGAGAGGGGGGGGGACTGCTTATCATCTGATCACTTTCAATTTTTAAAAGAGAACTAGAACTTTCGATTTGCAATCGATTGACTCCCCTCAAAAGTTTATACCACCACTCCTTCCATAAAAACCTTATATATTAACAATGGGCAAGTAGCATGTCCCATAAGCCTCGGGAGGGGGGGGGGCTTATCAAACCCAGAACCATAATTATTTAACATTTGGAATTTTGTGAACAAAATGGCTATCTCTCAGCCCCAGTGCTTTTGAACTTTTGCTCAGAAGCATTTTAGGAAAAAGGGAACCAAAACTTTCGATTTAAAGTTGAATGAGCCTTCTCTAAAGTCAATAAAACCACCCCCTCCATAAAAAATTACATTTTAACAACCGACAGCTTACATAACTCACAGCCCTGGGAGCTTTGGGGGGCCGTGTCAACCTCAGAGGCATAGTTATTTGACCTTCGGACTGTGTTTAAAAAATGGTCATCTCTAGTTTTGATTGGATGCATCTGGGGAAAGGGGGATATGGGGGGGGGCTAGTTGCCCTTTGATCACTTTTGACTCTTGAAAATGCACTAGAGCTTTCAATTCCAATCAAGTGAGCCTACTCCAAAGTTTATACGACCACCCCTTCCATAAAAACCTTATATACCCCTGGGGCATAACTTAAAACCCTTCCTCCCGCGTTCTGGGGAGTTGAATCAACCCTGGAGGCATTGTTATATGATGTTTGGACTATTTTGAACAAAATGACTATCTCGAAATTGTGATCGGATGCGTTTGGGGAAAAGAGGGCGTTGGGGGGATTTAGTTGCCCTTCGATTACTTTTGGCTCTTAGAAAGAGAACTAGAACTTTCAATTTCCAATCAAATAAGTCTCTTCCGAAGTTTATATGGCTTCCCTTTCCGTAGAAACCTTAATGTCCTTGCTCCCAGGCTCTGGGGGTTGTGTCTACCCTGGAGGCTATGTTGAACAAATGGCAAAATTTCGATCGGTGCATTTTGGGAAAAGAGGGTGTTCTAGTTGCTTCCGGTCACTTTTGACTCTTAAAAAGGGTACCAGAACTTCCAATTTCCAATCGAATGAGTCCCCTCAGAAGTTTATGTGACCACCCGTTCCATGCAAAGTGCCTCTGGAAATAAAAATAGTAAATAATAAATATTGAAGCCTTATGGCCTTTACTATAGGCAACACTATAGCGTTGGCTCTGATTTTGAAAAAAATCCCAATTTGATGTTTGTTTTATGAGCTTTCGGATCCTTAAGACAACACTTTAATATCCATAGGAATCAAACTTTGTAGTTTTTGGATCATTAGAGGCACCTTGGCCCTGCTGCCTCTATCCCAAATTGCTTTCCTAACGTGTTTTCCGTACCTCACCCCCCTCCCCCTTTCCGACCATACAGGTGTTCCTTCAATTCTTTTCTACAGCCTACATTAATTTGTATTTTTAGGCGTTGGCCTCTATTTTTTAGGCCCCAAATGAAAGACAAATGAGTAAGATTTCTATTTTGTAGGTTTACTTACTTCAAGATTATGAATTTAGATTAATAAATTTTCATTTTATACGGTTTTTTTATTCCAATAAGTAAAAATAAGTATATAGTAATTTGGGATTCCAAAAAATTCCTTGTAATTAGTTTTTTTTTTAAGTGATAACTAAATCCAAACTTAATGAATTGGATATGTTTTGAATCAGTGTCAAAAGCGAGATCTTTTTTATATTTGAAAAGAATGTCTCCCCTCCAAAAACAATCAGTCAAACCGAAAACGGACAGAAGACAATAAATTTTGGTTCAATTCTGTGGGGGATGTCTGGGGCAGAAAATAAGCATGGAAGGGGGGCCGACTATCCTAATAGCACTTTTGCCCTACTCCTAAACACTTCCAAGAGCTAGAGCTTTCAACTTTCGATCGAACGAACTCCCTTTTAATCTTCTACAACCATGCCCTTCATGCAAAGTGGTCAGAAAAGTAAAATAATGCATGAAAGGCCCATGGGTCTTTACTAAGTCAACGCTGCTTCATTGCCACTGACATATAAACTATTTAGAACCAAAAAGGCCTTTTTTTTATTCAATTTCGAAACTGAAATGCTTACAAACGAACTCCCCCTAAATCTAGAGCACTAAAACATTAAATTTGAATATTCTGACTCTAAAGCAATAAAAAAAGAACACGTCAGTAGCATGACATCTCGACACAAGCCTTTTTTTAGACACCCTAGTATAATTCAAGCAGATGAAAAACGAATCAAATAAAGATAACTATTTTAAAGCAGTTGAACCGAACAAACTAAAAATTTTGAATTTACTATTTTGATTTTAGAAAAGTTTGAATAAGAATAATTTTCTTAAGGAGGTAGAATTGTACGAACTAAAAATTTTTAATATGCTATTTTGATTTTAGAATAATTTTTGAATAAGAGTAATTTTCTGAAGGATGTAGAATTGAACAAACTGAAAATTTTGAATATACTATTTTGATTTTAGAAAAGTTTGAATAAGAATAATTTTCTTAAGGAGGTAGAATTGTACGAACTAAAAATTTTTAATATGCTATTTTGATTTTACCCTTAGATCTTAAACTATGAACCGCATTCTTCTTCAATTTTTCTTTCAGAAAAGATTGAATTGAAGTTGCATATATTTTTTTGTTTGTTTGTTATCCTTACAATTTTAATTCAATCGAAATATTCAGAAATGTTTTCTGATTGCCTCTGCTGCTTTGGACTGAATTAATCCTGTTCAAGTCCTTGTTGGTTCTGCCTTCCTATTCTTATTTTACTTTCTTCATCATTTGAGACTTTTTAGGCTAATTGTGGCGCCCAGTAGCAGTTGAAAGTTCTAAAATATTCATTGCGATATAGTGTAGTAGGCTTTACTGGATGTCTATTGGGATTCAAATACAATGACTGTGGACACCCACGCTTTCTTTTGACCTCGCAATTTTACCAAGTTGGAAGAGATGTACACTTGAGGCATTATTTTGTCACGGCTTGGTTAAGTTTCCACATGACATGTTCAACCTACTCGAAGCTTCTTTCCAGCAGAAGTAATAAGCTGAAAGTTTCAGCAGATACTTAGTTATACAGATATGAGATTCTCTCTCATCGTCTTCCAGAGGACGTTTTCGTTTGAACTATCCAAGCCAGCAGGGGCGTAAATTGCTATGGGGCAGGGGGGCAGTTGCCCGCCAGACCTCGTTTTGCCCCCCCCCCCAGACCTGATTTTGCCCCCCCCCAGATTTTTTTTAGATTATACCCTTATTTATCCTTCATCCGAATAAAAAATACAAATTTTATCGAATACAAAATCTTATACGAAATGACGCGTAACCCGGAGCCTCGTGTTTTCTCTAGCATTGTCAAGTAAAGATAGTAACCCGGAGCCTCGTGTTTTCTCTAGCACAGGGTTGCCACCGGTGACACTTTAGTGTCACTTTTGACATTTTTCTTTTAAATAGCACTTTTTGGGACACCTGGCACTATTAGGACACTTTTTAGCAAAAGTGGCACTTTTTTGCTAAGTAGCACTATTTTACAAAAAAGGAATTTTTTCAGACAAAAAAATCGGAAGGAAAACTGTCAATGTAGATATGCATCGATATCCTTTTTCTGTCAGTTAAGATTCTTATCTTAACTCCGCGCGCGGCAAGTATTGGATGCAAGAATCTTTCTGTGCGGTGAAAAACGTAAACGTGTTTGTCTATATCTATGTGTGAGAAATTTTTATATTCTTATTGTTATCACTGATAAGCGAAGATGACCCAGTGATCTTCGGCACGAGATACTTGGCAATAAAGAGGACAGAGACAGACATTTAACTGCAATATGGTGTAGAAGCCTTCAAGTGTTTTCAGTTGTTTAGTTCAACTACTTTGTGTTGGTGCAATAATTTGTAGGCTCATAGATGATGAGTCAGTCAAGCAGTTTGCGATTCTTGAGTGGGTCCGAATTCAATTTTTATGTTTTATTAGTGGAGGGTTGACTACAATTCAAAGAAGAAAAGAGCAAGAAAAGCTAAGAGTGTATTTTTGCGCCACTTTGTTAATGGCTGTTACTATGTTAACCAGTCACTGGGCCAGTGACTGCTTAACTTTACGCGTCTTTTCATCGATTTCCGTGACTGGAGCTCTTGAAGCCCAGTGACTGAAAAGCTCATGGGTGACATCACACAACGACTCAGCAACGCAAAAACATCCACTGAGCGTCCCACTGGTGTCCATCCACTGGTGTCCCACAAGAATATTTAGTGACCTCTTCAGTGACTGGGCCAGTAACGAAAAATGCGCTCCAACATTTCCGTTGATATTTTTCATATATTTTCTTTGAACTTTTGGCAATGGACAATGAATATTCATACATAACCATCATACTAAAAACAAAATTGATACCAAAACTTCCATTATCTTGAATCCTATGCAATCATTAGCAAAACCACAATCTAATTTCACTTTTTTTCAAACAGTTTGGGGTAACGAACTGTAGTAAGGAGCGACCCGGCTCAATAGTGACCGAAACTCTAAAAAACGGAATTTTGATACCAACAGATACATCAGAAGAATCAGATTCTTATTCTGATTTCAAATATATAAGTCTTATCAAGTTTAGTCTTACCCATCAAAAGTTACGCGCCTGAGAAAATTTGCCTTATTTTCGAAAAAAGGGGGGAAACCCTTAAAGTCATAGAACTCTAATGAAAATCACACCATCCGATTCAGCGTATCAGAGAACCCTACTATAGAAGTTTCTAGCTCCTATTTGCAAAAATGTGGAATTTTGTATTTTTTTGCCAGAAGAAAGATAAGGGATGTGTGTTTGTTTTTTTTTTTTTTTTCCAGGGGTGATCTTATCGATCCAGTAGTCCTAGAATATCTTGAGAGGGCTCATTCGAACGGAAATTAAAAGTTCTAGTGCCTTTTTTAAGTGCCCAAAAAAATTGGAGGGCAACTTGGCCCCCTCCCACGCTCATTTCTTTCCCGAAGTCCCCCAGTCAAAATTTTGAGATACCCATTTTGTTCAGCATAGATGAAAATCTAATTGATATGTTTTTGAGGATGACTTAATCCCCCACATTTCCCGGGGGAAGTGCTGCAACTTATAAACTTTGCCGATTGTTAACACATAGTAGTGGACTAGTGGTTATTGGGAAGCCTACAGGCGTTTTCAGGAGGAATTTTTTTTTCTAGTGGGGGGGGGAGGGGTCGAGGTGGGAGTAGGGGTCACGGGGGGATCTTTCCGTGGAGAATATTTTCTTTGGGGAAGGGGCATTTCTATGAAGGGGGTGCCAGATATCCAAGCATTATTTAAAAAACGATCAGAAATTAAATAAAAAAACAAGGTTTTTTCAACTGAAAGTAATGAATAACATTAAAAATTAAAACGAACAGAAATTATTACGTATATGAGGGGATCCGTCACCTCGCCCGTTACGCTAAAGTTTTTTTTAGCACTTTCAAAAGAGCTATATATTCTAATTAACCGGCCTTTGTGATTCAGGGGTTTGTAATTCGAACAAAATTCGAACTTTAGCGTAAAAAGCGAGGTATTGACTAGGAAACGAATTCCCTAATATACGTAATAAAAACATACGAATATAGAAATTCGTTACGTAATTTAATTCGTAAGTTACGTCAGAACAAAATTTCGAGAAAGCCAATTAGCCAAAAAAAGGAAAATTAATCTGCAAATTTCTTTTTAATTATTCATGTACGGTGAGCCAAAATCAAAGCTGCATTAATTCAAAAACGTTCAGAAATTAACTAAAAAAAAAATAAGTCGTTTTAACTGAAAGTAAGGAGCGACATTAAAACTTAAAACGAACAGAAATTATTCTGTATATGAAAGGGGCTGTCCCCTCCTCAACGCCTCGCTCTTTACGCTAAACTTTGACTCTGTCTCACAACTTTATTTTTTTTAAATAAAAAAACTTTAGCGTAAAGAGCGAGGGGTAGAGGATCTTACAGCCCCTTTCATATACGGAATAATTCCTGTTCGTTTTATTTTTAATGTCGCTCCTTACTTTCAGTTAAGAAAACTTGTTTCTTTTTTAGTTAATCTTACTTAAATTTATGTTACATCATTACATAAACCGAATTTGGACGCACTTGCTCATTTTATTTATTTCATTCCCACTAATTTTTGATTGTAAATTTGCTTTCACGCTGATACTCTAAATGCTCGTTTTTTATTATAAAGGTGCTTTCATATTGATACTTAAAATACTAGTTGACTGTTCCTATGCCCTAGTCCCTGGAGACATCGTAAAGAAAAATTTACTGGGAGTGGTGAGAGTTCTCGTGAAACTTTTTCTATTCAGGTTGTGATAAACAGATAAGATGATATAGCTGTCTTATTGTTTTTTCCACTAGTTTTTGCCAAAAAATTATTTGAAAGAGTTAGTGTCTGAATCACTATAGTTGTGTTTATCATAGGGTCATCAATGGCTACGATCTATGTTCGTGGCATTCTCTTCAGCATTTTCGGAGAAAAGAAAAGTTTCAAGCACCTGAATGCACTGTAATAATCCAGATAGTCCATTTTATGGAAAAGCTGGATGAAAAACTCTCAATGTAGACGAGTGTTGCTGTCCCTTTTTTCCGTTTTCTCAAAAGAAAAAAAAAACTGAAGGTTTTTCCTCTTTTCTTTTTCCGTTGCTTTTTCAAGCTATGAACAAAGACTGCTTAGAAAAAAACGAGAAGAAAGTACTCTGTGGGACGAGTTCCCATTTTATACAGTAAGCACTATTTGTGTTTTAGTGGGTTTTTAGGAGGGGGGCTGGAAAGTTGACGAGAGTGGAAGTGCTGCGCAAAGCCGGAAATGAGCATTGACTAAGTAAAATCAAAATTTCTTTTTTATAGTGGATAGATAGCATTAGATCTGACATTTCATATTGGAGAATTTAAAGATGCGGGAAACCACGCGGGGGTGATCCCAAGCGGATTGGCCAATATTTTCAATTTAAAAAGCTTGTTGATGTGAGGTAAATTTTTGGAAAATGACACTTTTTATACAAAATTGACACTATTTTGCCACCCAAAGTGGCACCAAAAAAACCGGCTGAGTGGCAACACTGCTCTAGCATTGTCAAGTAAAGATAGTATTGAATGAATTCATTTGTTGAATAAGAGTGTGCGATGAGTCAGAGAAAAATAATCGATATTTTTAAACCTAGTCAACCGGCTAAAAAATCTAAGTTGGTGGATAGTGTAGCAGCAACCGAGGCAGCAACAGAAGTTGGCCCAAGTGAGGTGTGTAATTTTGCCATTTATGGTTTGACTAATATAAATATAACTTATATATAAATATAAACTTATAGCCTTTGCTTCATGCAATAAATTCCATGCGAACTAAAGTTTAGCCTACAGAAGTAAGATCTTAATTTCGCGCTACAACTTTGGATTAATGTATAAATCGCAAATTTTGTTTGGAAAATCATATAACCGAGCATATAACAAACAATTATAGATATAGAGGTGTCATTCAAGGAGGGGGGCAGGCTAGGACTTCAGAGATGACTACAGGGACTACAGCCTGTTTTATCAGACATAATTTATGGCAAAGAGTTTTGGAAGAGCTTAAGAGAATGAAAGAGCATTAAATGCTTTCCTAAGGCCCAGCCATTTTTGCTAGGCGGCCGCTCACCATTATTTATACCTCTTGTTATATTCTCACCCTAGAAACTGGGTATGGCGCAAAAAGGGAATGAAAAAGAGCTAAAATACATTTGAACTGACAGTTTTAGTATAAATAAAAATTGCTGCTTCGTGACAAAATTCTACTTTTTAAAGTTAAATCGGCTGTTATTGCGAGACATTCGCTTCACGTCAGCGTGCTTCATCCAAAACAAAATTTACGACTTGTCCTCTTAGATTTTTGCTGATAAGCTAGATAAGTACGAGAATTTTGTTGTATTGAGTTGCTAAGTTTCTTATTCGGATTATGTTATCGTTTAATTTACGAAATTCTACTCGTAGTTAAACTGACAAAAAACGATATATATGTTTTAACCCTTTTAAATTTCAGTTGACTAGCTTAGACTATTTTACCGAATTCTAAAAACTGAGAATTTGAGCATTTGGAGGCGCTTAAACATGCAGAAGATGCTAGAGCGTATTAAATGATCAGTCGAAAGATATTTGTATGCTATCGTCAATTTTGGCGGAAATAAAGCTATTATTATAAATGAGAGAAAAAGCACCCTATTTAATAGCCACCACCCCGTTATTAATCATGAAATAACAAAAACGAAAACTATTAAGGGCAAAATGCCAATACGTAACGCTAAACGGTAGCAGAAAAGCTAATTAGAAGCTAGGAGCAGGGGCGTCACTATCACTTTTTTTTTGGGGGGGGGGCGAGCACGACGAAAGTTTTCCAACAAAACCAAAACTATACCGACGGAAAAAAGGTTTAGAGTGGCGAAAGTTTCTGTATAAATGGAAGTAAATGGCTTGAAAACAGTATTTTTTGCTGCGGAGCGTTGGAAATTCTAGAAATATTTCACTAAGAAAGTCTATTATTCCTTATGTCTCCTAGACACCTATTTAAGGGAACAACTCTTTCAGAGCTATCGGCCTCTGAATAAAGTTAAAACGTTTAAAAGCGAAAGCACTGGATTTTTTTCTAGGGTGGAAGTGTAGCCGATGCATCGGATACGATAGGGGCAATCTTGACATCTCCCACCATAAAAAGGAGGCACCCAACCAGCCAAAGCTAGCCGAATACCCCAAAACAAACGGTCGCCGTTTTTTTGCTAAAGCCTATGAGAAAAAACCATGAGTAGAATATTCTATTAAAGAAGACGCCATTTACTGCTTTTGCTGTCGGCACTTTTCCTTAACAAGAAATCATGGAAATACTTCTGATAATGTAGTGTTTGTCGACACAGGAATGAATAACTGGAAAAAGCCATTCGAAAGGATTGAAAACACGAGGCTTCAGAAGCTCATAACGAAGCAAATTGCAGCTGGACCAAATATAAAGCAATTGAGTGTGGCACATCTGAGTCAATAGCTACAACTCTCTATTAAATCGGAAGGAAGCCATAGCGGAAAATCGCCTGCATATAGTCACACTTGCAAAAGTGGCATGTGCCCTAGCACGCCAAGGAATCCCATTTCGAGGTCATGATGAACACAACGACTCACACAATCAAGGTAATTTTATAGAAATACTAGAAATGATGACAGAGGGAAACCCGGATCTTCAGCAAAAACTAAAACGTCGGTATGGAAGCTATTTGAGTCCCGACTACCAAAATAGTCTTATAAGCATACTGGCTGACCTCTTGCGAGAACAAACAAGATGCTCTATTAAGAAATATTGGGCAATCTGCGCAGATGAAACGAAAGATCTGTCGAAAAAGGAGCAGCTTGGTTTTAATTATTCGGTTTATTGATAGTAATGCTATCATCCGCGAGGAGACATTCGGAAGTACACATCTTGAACAATTAGATGCAGCATCCCTTGCTAATGCAATCAAGGATCTTGTTGAAAAGCACGGACTGGATTGGAGCACCTGTGTGGCTCAATGCTATGATGGTGCGAGCGTCATGAGCGGCGCATGTAATGGTGTTCAGGCTATTCTTAAAGGATTTGCACCACAAGCTAGGTATATTCATTGTCACGCCCATCGCCTAAATCTTGTACTTGTGCAGTCAATAGCTTCTTGTCCGGAGGCTAGAAACTTCTTTTCTTGCATTCAGGCATTATATGTCTTTCTCAGCCGAAGTGCGCCACGTCACGAACTTTTCCTTCGAACCCAACAAGAACGCGGAGAAAAGAAGATTGAGCTCGAGCGGCTAGCCGACACTCGATGGTGCTATTGGTTTTCCTCAATTCAGAAGATCTGGATACGTTTAGGTGCTATTCTCGAAACACTAAGGGTTGTTTTGGATGAAGCCAATTCAACAGAGGACCGTTCTGAAGCCTCTGGGTTGCTGGCAACAATGCCAAATTCTTGCTCATTCTTGAAATAATGAGCAGTATCCTTGGTCCGATAGATATTGCATCCAGACAACTCCAGTCCAAGAGCCTCGTTCTTTCAGGCGTAAATTCTCTGCTTCAAGCAGTTCAACAACAGGTTCTAGAGCTCCGATCTGAAGAGCGTTGGTTTAAGATGGTCGAAGCAACGAAAAGCTTGTGCAAGCAGCACTCAATCCAAATAGAAAAGCCTAGACGCTCGGTTGCTATAAGCAGACGCCTTCTCGATTTTTACGTTGAAACCACTGTCGGTGCCAGAGCAAGAAATCGTACAGAAGAGGATCGTGACATTTTTCAAACTTATAGGTCGGACATTTTATACTTCATAGTCGACCGAGTAACTTCGGAGCTGAGACAAAGGTTTGGTGAAAACTCCTCAGTAATCCAAGGCTTAGAAGCGTTTGAGCCAAGTTCACCGAAGTTCTTGGATGCACGTCTAATACAAGACTTTGTACGTGACTTTCGTACATTACTAGTAAACGAGTTGAAGTTTGAGTCGGAGATAGCCTTGGCAAAATCTTATTTACAAAGGATGACACCAGAATGCCCATCAAAAGCTCTTTCCTACTTCTACATGAACAAAGACGCCTTTGCTGTCATCTCGGAAGCTTTCGAAATTGCTTTGACTCTCCCCGTTTCAACTGCCTCTAACGAGAGATTTTTTTCAACGCTTAAGTGGGTTAAGACATATCTTAGAACAACCATGACCGATGAGCGACTTAGCGATTTGTTAGTTATAGCAACCCAGCCGGAAAAAAGCGAAAAAGATAGATTATAACATTGCCGTCGACAAGTTTGCTTCCCTGAAGCAACGACGTTTCCCATTAGAATAGTGGCTCTCTCTGGATACTTCAGTCGTGATGCAAACAAATTTATGATTTATTTGCTTAATTATGTTTATGTACTTGAATTTTTGTATATCTAATTGTGTTCTAAACTTTGTTATCCAAAGAATTTTAAGTTGGCTACCGCTTAATTTGGCTTGATTTCCCCCTCCCTTGGATTTTTGCTAATTCAACCCACTTGAGGCTGCCCATTGAGACATGGAATTTGCCCCTCCCCAGGTTTTTTTTTTTTTTCATTTCCGCCACTGCGCTTCGCGCCAGAAAACCCTGTTCTAGGCCTTCACTCAATTCAATTCTTAACAAAACAAAATGACATTTCCTAATTCTAAATTTTCTTTTTTGGCTTAGACCCTTCACAGCACAATATTTGTTTTCAAGTAATTTGCTTCCCTAAAAAGGAGTCTAAGAGGTCCAGTATAAGGGATAATACAGTTTTTAATAATATTTCAAAAATATCCGCTACTTCGCTGCAGGAAATGCTCTTTCCAAGCCATCCACTCGCTCTGAATTAGAAACTTTCACCAATTCAAACTTTTTTTCTTTTTTTTTTACTTTTTTTTTAACAGAATATAATCAGCATAGTTTTGTACTTTCCTCACAAAGTAAAAGTGAAAATTTGCAAATTTTCTTCCGTGAGGTGTCAAAAATCTTTGAAGTTTGCCCCCCCCCCAGAATTTTTCTGAATTTACGCCCTTGCAAGCCAGTAGTGAAATCAAAAAATATGTGAGTGGTTACCTATTGATGTCAAAGTTATGTCTCAAATGTCTCTCAAGCTGATCATGTTACTCCACTTAGATCGCTCAGTTATTTTCATATCAAATTTACGTATTAACTTAATTTGATAGTAATTTAACTATAATATTGTATAGTTAAATGAAATATTAATGGTAGTTTAATAATATCACTGTTAATAATAATAATATTACTATTGTATAATTAATAGTAATCTAATATAGATCGTAATTTAAGAATATCTCCTCTAATTGTGCCTTCATATTTGGTTAAACTTAAATCCTGACTCATACCTAAGAGACAAAAACTTAGTAGTATGAAAATCAGCATCTAATGGGTTGTGAATTTTTTGTTTACATGGAAAAACATTCCTCTGCCTCATCCTAGATAACGTAAAAGGCTTGTCGCTGAGATAGTACGGAATAGTAGAAATGTATCTCTCTTTTTAGTCTAACCAAAGCTTTTGTTGCAGCAGTCTATCCATTAAATTAGTTAGAACAACCCCATACCTGAAATGGCAGAGACTTCCCCTAAGATCCTTCTCAGAAATCCCAGGGGAGCAATTAATTTAAAATCCTTTAGGTTATGTTAAATATAAACGTAGTTTTCAACCATCGAATCATGTGTACTATCTAATACCTCCGCCCGCCACTCCTCACATTTTTTTTTGTAAATATATGAGTAGCTGAATATAATATTTATTTACAAAGTTTCCCTCCACTTCAGCTTGTGTAAAAATAAGAAAAATACTTGAGTTTTAGTTCTGGTTTTGTGAACTGCCAGCCTATCTGTTTGATAAAAAAAAACAAAAAAAAAAAAAAAAAAAAAAAAAAAAAAAAAAAAAAAAAAAAAAAAAAAAAAAAAAAAAACTGGTCATGGATTTTATATGATCAACTAATGGTATTTGAATGGTTGCAGCATTTTTAGTTTTTTTGAAAGTGCAAGGAGCAAAACTATTTCTTAATCTCGTTATTTGCTTATTTCTTAATCTCGTTATTTGCTTTTGTGAATTTGACTGGGTAAACCTCCTGGCTTTATAGGCCGTCTCAGATGGAGAACGTCTGGGTGTGATATATTTTGTCACCCTTTAAAGTACTGTACTCTTTCGTTTGGGGTTCTATAGTTGACTATATGGGTGTAGTTATACGGCTTGATATTGTTGTAACAGAAGTATTAACTATACTAACCTAAGCCACCTTTCTAGCTTTAAATATTTGTCTTCTACCCTTTTCTATTAATTTTCGAAACTTAACACTTTTTCAATGGGTTAAATGTTAATTTTTTTCTAGGGTTAAGTTGATTTGCTGAATACAAATCAAAATAGGCTGTGTTCTTGGTCATCATGCATGTTTGCAGTACATGCGGTAAGGAATTTCAGGAAGAGCATGAGTTTATGGAGCACCAAACTTTTCATGATGAAGAAGAACAACTTGTATGTGATGAATGTGGACTGTATTTTATAGATGAAAAAGAGCAAAGTACACACGTCTGTGGAAACTTTGAAAATAATGGTAATATTTGTGTTGTTTGTGGAGAGTGTTTTAAAGACAGTTCTGCACTAAGTGAGCATTTGACCACCCATCCTGAGATGAAGGAACAACCCTTTGTTTGTGCTATATGTTGCAAGTGTTTTTCTGACAGTTTGAGTTTAAAAGATCATGTGCAGACCCATGTTGATGATAAGGCAGGTGTCTGTGATATATGTGGAGTGTATTTGCTTACAAACTCAGAAGCTGTCAAACATAACTGTAATAAAGAAACGAAGTCTTTTTTTTGTCCTATTTGTGATGAAAAATTTGAGAAAACTTATGATTTAGCTATGCATTTTCCTCTTCATTCCAAAGATGGTGATCATACTTGTGGTGTCTGTAGAACCTGTTTTCAAGATAGCTCTGCTCTTGCTGATCATTTGTTTAACCATCCGGAGATTCAAATTTTCTCTTGTAATATATGTGATGAAAAGTTTGGACGTAGCTATCTATTAATCGAGCATGTTCGAATCCACTCAGTGAAAAACCCCTTTGTTTGTGCCACGTGTGGCAAGTGTTTTTCCGTTAGTGCTAGTTTGCGAGGTCATGTGCAGAACCATACCAAACTTAAGTTTCATGTATGTGGTGTATGTGGAGGCTATACGCCATTAACCTCAAAGGTTGTTGAGCATAGTTGCATGAAAGAAATGAATTTCTTTGTGTGTCCTATCTGTGACGAAAAGCTTGAGAAAACTTCTGACTTAGCAGCACATCTTTCTCTTCACTCTGATGATCGTAGGTATGTTTGTATGGTATGTGGCAAGTGTTTTAAAGTAAATTCACATTTGGACGCTCATTATAGAATTCATACCGGTGAAAGACCTTTCATCTGTGGAATCTGTGGAAAGGGTTTTGCTCAAACCTCAAATTTACAAACGCATATTCGTGTTCATACTGGTGAAAAACCCTATGTGTGTGGTGTCTGTGGAAAATCATGTTCAACCACATCTAACATGATGCAGCATCTTCGTACACACACTGGCGAAAAACTGTGTTTCTGTGAACTTTGTGGAAGAGGCTTTTCTACACGGTCAAATCTGATCTCTCATCTTCGTTCTCATACTGGCCAAAAATTATTTTCTTGTGATTTATGTGGCAAAGCTTTTTCAACGCGTTCTAACTTGGTACAACATCTCCGCATTCACTCTGGAGAAAAATCGTTCTCCTGTGAAACATGTGGAAAGGATTTTGCTTCAAAGTCAAACTTAAAAGCTCATATCCGTGTGCACACTGGTGAAAAACCTTATGTTTGTACGATGTGTGGGAAATCCTGCTCAACTGCTTCAAACTTAGCACAACACGTTAGAATTCACAGTGATGATAAGCCCTTTTTGTGTAAGGTATGTGGAAGAGGCTTTAACACTAGTTCGAATTTGACCTCCCACTTTCGAGTGCACTCAGGTGAAAAACCGTTTCGTTGTGAAATTTGTGATAAGAATTTTTCCCAAAAATCTAATTTAGTGGCTCATAAACGGACTCACGAGGCTGGAAATAGTGACAAGGCAATATAAAAAAAATTGTCCTGTCCCCATTAAACTTGGTGATCCCGCGTCCAGTCCAACCATTGATCTCGTTGAAATCCCCACAATAGAACTGAATTCACAGAATTCTTTAACAAACTGAATTTCTTGACTGCACATTCCCTCATTATATAGCTTACTGCCATCAATCGTTCTCTATTTATATCTTAAATTTTGTTCAACATGTAAATGGTCACCAATTAATCTCGATTCTTCATACTAGGAATATTAATGAATTTAAACTAGGATTGTACAAAATTGATTTTAAAGGCAATATTGAAAAAGGTTTGTATAACTTTAACTCCTTGGGGGGGGGGGAGGTTAAGGGCATCATTTCAGGGCATTAAAAAATGCTAAAGAGCGCGTTATCAAGCCATAAATTTTAAGAGACGGATCCCCCTCCCCTGTGTGCGCATATGTAAACAGTCACTCCATGTGAAAATAATAGATGAATAGTTTTTTTTTACCTGTCAATCATGGTTGTTTTAAATTTATACTAGCCTCTATATTATTGTGCCCCAAACAAAAGCATGTAGGCCTATCCTGACTTTTTTGGGAAAGGGGTTAAAGAAGGACAACGATTCCTTGAGCTGGCATTTAGTCATGGATCGTGTTTTCAGAGTTATGCATGCATTATAGGCAGAGGCGGTTTTAGGGGAGGGACATGGGGGGCAGTTGCCCCGGGTGCAAAAAATTTTAGGTGCGCAAAATTTCAAATAAACAGTCTAACGGTTATAATCATTTTGTTATTTTATTTTTATTAAAATAAAGTAGAGGTCGCAGTTAACAAATGAAAACAATTAATAAATGATTAATTAATTAATAAAAATAATTTAAAAAAATGAAAAATAATTAGATAATAATTATTAAAATAATTAATGATAATTAAATAATTAAAATAATAAACTGAAAAATAATTAAAACATAAAATATCAGTCTAATGATAAATTGAAAATAATTTTTTTAATGAATGAAAATTTTGTCAAAATTTTGCCTCGAAATTTTTAAGAAACAGGGGGAGGGAGGGCGCTCATAAAGATTTTAACCCGAGCGCAAGAGAAGCCAGAACCGCCACTGATTATAGAAGCTGTAAGGGAAATCAGCCATAATAGATACGAAAGAACTTCCAATGCTTCTCACTCAAAGGCTATCTGACATAATTTTATATATCTTTTACCAAATTCAAGACTGAATCTGCATTAGTCAACTACCCACTGTAGCCTCAGGTGTTTCGTTATTTATTCTCTTAAAAAAAACTTTTGTAGTAGAAGCTTAAAAGTTTTATTCTCGCTTTTGTGTAGAATTATGAGAATCCATGGCGTTTTGCAAAAAGCCTAAGTTCATTTTTCCTAATTTTACAGGAGAGCAAAATGAAAATAAGAATGCACAATGAAAAAATCTTTCTCACAAATCAGAATTTAAGAAACCTAAAACTTTTGATACAAAATTTTGTTAATTTTTTGTTAATTTTTTGATGTCAAATTTGCTGGAAATGTCCAAATTTCTAAATTGTTTGTTACTTAGAAGATAAGGGACTTGCGCTCTTTTTTTATTCCCTTTTGGAATAATTCATAACTTGGTCAGAATTAAAGATAAGCCCATTTTGAATAGACCAATCGACAGATCTCTTCAATTTCTTTTGAACCAAATGCATAACTCATTTTCAAAAAGAGAAGACTTAGGCCCTTTTTCCAAAACGCCACCGAAACATAAGATACGCCTTTTCAGTTTGGGTATGATGATGAGCGACCCGACTCAATACTAATCGAAACTCTAAAAAAAGAAATTTGATGCCAATAGATACAACAAAATAATCGAATGTTCATGCTGATTTCAAATATATAAGTTTCATCAAGTTTAGTCTTACCCATCAAAAGTTACGAGCCTGAGAATATTTGCCTTATTTTCGAAAAAAGGGGAAACACCCCCTAAAAGTCACAGAATCTTAATTAAAATCACACCGTCAGATTCAGCGTATCATAGAACCCTACTGTAGAGGTTTCAAGCTCTATTCGCAAAAATGTGGAGTTTTGTATTTTTGCCAGAAGAAAGATCATGGATGTGTGTTTATTTATTTTTTTTCTCAGGGGTGATCATATCGACCCAGGGGTCCTAGAATATCGTGAGAGGGCTCATTTGAACGGAAAATAAAAGTTTCTAGTGCTCTTTTTAAGTGACCAAAAAATCGGAGGCCAACTAGGCCCCCTCCAGTGCTCATTTTTTTCCCAAAGTCACCCGATCAGGATTTTGAGGTAGCCATTTTGTTCAGTATAGTCAAAAAATCTAATAACTATGTCTTTGAGGATGACTTAATCCCCCACAGTCCCCGGGGGTAGGGCTGCAAGTTGTGAACTTTGCCCATTGTTTTACATATAGTAATGGTCATTGGGAAATATACACTCGTTTTCAGGGGGGGGGGGATTTTTTCTGGTAGGGGGGAAGGCTATGTGGGAGGATCTTTCCATGGAGGAATTTTTCACGGGGAAGGGAATTTTTAGGTTTCCCAGCATTATTTAAAAAAACGATCAGAAATTAAAATAAAAAACAAACTTTTTCAACTGAAAGTAAGAAGTAACATAAAAACTTAGAACAAACAGAAATTATTACGTATATGAGGGGGTTCGCCCCCTCGTCAATACCTCGCTCTTTACGCTAAAGTTTTTTTTTAGTACTTTCATAAGAGCTATTTTTCTAATTAAACCCTTTGTGATTCAGGGTCATCAAACAGTTCGTGGTAACGAACTGTAAGTAAGGGACCCGGCTCAATAGTAACCGAAACTCTAAAAAACGGATACCAATAGATACATCAAAAGAATCAGATTTTAATGCTGATTTCAAATATACGAGTTTTATCAACTTTAGTTTTACCCATCAAAAGTATGAAAAAAGGGGAAACACCCCCTAAAAGCTATAGAACGTTAATGAAAATCACGCCATCAAATTCAGCATATCAGAGGACCCAACTGTAGAGGTTTCAAGCTCCTATCTGCAAAAATGTGGACTTTTGTATTTTTTTTTGCCAGAAGAAAGATCACGGATGCGTGTTTATTTATTTTTTGTTTTTTTGTTGTTTTTTTTTTCAGGGATGATCGTATCGACCCAGTGGTCCTAGAGTGTCGTGGGAGGGCTCATTCGAACGGAAATTAAAAGTTCTACTGCCCTTTTAAAGTGACCCAAAAAAATGGAGGGCTACTAGGCCCCCTCCCACGCTCATTTTTTTCCCAAAATCACCTGATCAAAATTTTGAGATAGCCATTTTGTTCAACATGGTCGAAAATATTATAAATATGTCTTTTAGGATGACTTAATCCCCCAAAGTCCCCGGGGGGAGGGCTGAAAGTTATGAACTTTACCCAATGTTTACATATAGTATTGGTTATTGGGAAGTATACGGACGTTTTCAAGGGGTATTTTTTCTGGTAGTGGGGAGGGAAGTTGGGGGTTATGTGGGAGGATATTTCCACGGGGGATGGGACATTGCTTTGAAGGGGGCGCCGGATTTCCCAGCATTATTTAAAAAAACGATCAGAAATTAAATAAAAAAAAGTTTTTCAACTGAAAGTAAGGAGCAACATCAAAACTTAAAACGAACAGAAATTATTACGTATATGATTGGGTTCGCCCCCTAGTCAATACTTTGCTCTTTAAGCCAAAGATTTTTAGTACTTTCATAAGAGCTATTTGTTCTAATTAACGGCCTTTATGATTAAGGGGTAATTTTTAAAGAATTGGAACAAAATTCGAACTTTACCGTAAAGAGCGAGGTATTGACTAGGGGGTGAACCCCTTAATATACGTATTAAAAATATATGAATATAGTAGTTCGTTACGTAAGTTAATTCGTAAGTTACATATATTTATTACTACTAAAAACGTTCGTAAATAAAATAAAACAACTTTCGAGAAAGCCATGTAACCAAATAAAGTAAAATTAGCATACACATTTTGTTTTAATTATTCATGTACGGTGAGCCTAAATCAAAACCTGCATTAATTCAAAAACGTTCAAAAATTAAATAAAAAAAACGAGTTTTTTTTACTGAAAGTAAGGAGCATCATTAAAACTTAAAACGAACAGAAATTATTCAGTATATGAAAGCATATCCGTATATCCCCTCCTCAACGCCTCGCTTTTTACGCTAAAGTTTTTTATTGTTGTAAAAATAAAGCTGTGAGACAGAGTCAAACTTTAGCGTAAAGAGCGAGGTATTGACGAGGGGGCGAACCACGTCATATACGTTATAATTTCTGTTCGTTTTAAGTTTTAATGTTGCTCCTTACTTTCAGTTAAAAACACTTGTTTTTTTTTATTTAATCTGGTTAGTGTCGACATTCACCGGTGAATGTCCGAAATTTCTTTTTCTCTGCTTGGATTCAATTAGCTTTGTGAGTCAGCTTTTTCAATCTTATCCAAGCTATGATGGTATTAAATAAAAAAACAAGTTTTTTTAAACTGAAAGTAAGGAGCGACATTAAAACTTAAAACGAACAGAAATTATTCCGTATATGAAAGGGGCTGTCCCCTCCTCAACGCCTCGCTCTTTACGCTAAAGTTTGACTCTGTCTCACAACTTTATTTTTTAAAACAATGAAAAACTTTAGCGTAAAGAGCGAGGCGTTGAGGAGGGGACAGCCCCTTTCATATACGGAATAATTTCTGTTCGTTTTAAGTTTTAATGTCGCTCCTTACTTTCAGTTTAAAAAACTTGTTTTTTTTATTTAATTTCTGATCGTTTTTTAGTTAATGCAGGGGATGTTTCCCCCCTCTTTAAAAAATCGAGTAAATTTTCTCAGGCTCGTAGCCTTTGATGAGTAATACTAAACTTAATAAAATTTATATATTTAGAATCAGCATTATAAACACATTCTTTTGATACATTTATTGACATCAAAATTCCGTTTTTAAAGTTTCGATTACTATTGAGCCGTATCGCTTGTTTTTTTATTGTTTTTTTTTATTACGTATATGTTATTACGTATATGAGGGGGTTCTCCCCTTAGTCAATACCACGCTCTTTACGTTAAAAGTTAAAAAAAAATTTGATTCACAAACCCCTGAATCACAAAGGCCGTTTAATTAGAATAGATAGCTCTTTTGAAAGCACTAAAAAAAAAACTGTAGCGTAAAGAGCAAGGTATTGACTTGGGGGAGAACCCCCTCACATACGTTATAATTTCTGTTCGTTTTAAGTTCTAATATTCCTTCTTACATTTCAGTTGAAAAAACTTGTTTTTTTTTTATTTAATTTCTGATCGTTTTTTAAATAATGCTTGGAAATCCGGCGCCCCCTTCATAGAAATTTCCCTTACCCCAAAGAAACATCCTCCACGGAAATCTTCTCCGGATTAATCCCCTCGTCTAGCCCCCCCCCCCCCTCCAGAAAAAATCCTTCCTGAAAATGGTTGTATACTTCCCAATAACCAATAAATAATGCTGGCAAGTCCGGCGCCCCCTTCATGGCAATTTCCCTTCCCCCATGAAAACTTCCTTCATGAACAGATCCTCCAACATAACCACCGATCCACCCTTCCCTCCCACTACCAGAAAAAAAACCTCCTGAAAACTTCTGTATACTTCCCAATAACCAATACTATATGTTAACATTGGGTAAAGTTCATAACTTTTAGCCCTCCCTCTGGGAAATTCGGGGGATTAAGTCATCCTAAAAGACATATTTATCATATTTTCGACCATTCTGAACAAAATGGCTATCTCAGAATTTTGATCGGGTGACTTTGGGAAAAAAATAAGCGTGGGAGGGGGCCTAGTTGCCCTCCATTTTTTTTGGTCACTTAAAAAGGGCACTAGAACTTTTAATTTCCGTTCCAATGAGCCCTCCCACGATATTCTAGGACCACTGGGTCGATACGATCACCCCTGGGGAAAAAAAAAAAAAAAAAAAAACAAACAAATAAACACGCATCCGTGATCTTTCTTCTGGCAAAAAATGTAAAATTCCACATTTTTGTAGATAGGAGCTTGAAACCTCTACAGTAGGGTTCTCTGATACGCTGAATATGATGGTGTGATTTTCATTAAGGTTCTATAACTTTTAGGGGGTCTTTCCCCCTTTTTTGAAAATCAGCCAAATTTTCTCAGGCGCGTAACTTTTGATGGGTAGCACTAAACTTGATGAAAGTTATATATTTGAAATCAGAATTGAAATCTGATTCTTTTGATATATCTATTGGTATCAAAAACCCGTTTTCTAGAGTTTCGGTTACCATTGAGCCGGGTCGCTCCTTACTTACAGTTCGTTACCACGAACTGTTTGAAAGGTTAGGTTAGATTAAATTTGGTTATACTTGTGACTCTCAGAAATGGGTTAAAAACCTAAGCTAACCTGACCTGTTACTATCAAACCTTGCAATAAATTGAAGAATTTAACTGGTGACGCTGACTATGTCCAAGGAGAAAAGAACGTATTTCGGACATTCACCGGTGAATATCGACATTTACGAACTTCGAACATTCACGGCAACATATATATATATATATATATATATATATATATATATATATATATATATATATATATATATATATATATATATATATATATATATATATATATATATATATATATATATATATATATATATATATAAGTGTATATTGTAGCCCATTTTGTATAGTATTGGATCTACCAAAGTCAGATTTCGCATATCTTTACTTTGAACAAACTAAAAATTCAGTTTAACATAGTCTACATTTTCAAAATACACAGAATTCTTCTTAGAGTCCTAATTCATATTTCTGAGGATTCTGAAAATATCTAAAGGACTTTAAGCTAGATTTTCGGTTCCTTATGGTAAGGAATTGCAAAATCTAATTTTGGGCAGGTACGAGGAGTATGCAGGTGGGATTTAGAAGATATGCACCTGACCAGAAGACTCATTCCAAGAATAATTCGAGCTAAAAAAAAAACACGCTGTTTTATTGTCTTCCCTACAAAAAAAAAAAAAAAAAAAAAAAAAAAAAAAAAAAAAAAAAAAAAAAAAAAAAAAAAAAAAAAAAAAAAAACTTAAAATGATCCCCACTAATGTCACGCATGTTTTCACCATAGTCACTTCACGCATGGTGACGATGTGTTAGTAATATGTAATATATTATTTATTTTGTACCTTGATATTTTTTTTAGATTATCAGTGGTACCCACAGTTTATATAATTAGCAGTATGATCTTTCCCTATCTCACCCATTATAAAAACCCGGACCGAGGTGCGATTGCTCCAGAGAATGTATAAGCCGGTATAAACATAAGTGGCATTAGATCTTTTCACGGGTAGACAAAGAATAATCACCTACGGAACAAGTACTGACAAAACCACTTGGCCGGCTCACCAATAAGTGGACAATAAGTGCAGAAATAAGTGGGAGGAGCTTTTTGTTCGCACCGAGAATGAAGAGCCAGAAATCATCTGCGGTAAACTTACTGGATAATTGTATAAACTGTGGTGGTACCCCTGTTTCAGAATCTTCCACACATATAGGTTGGAACTTCCTCTTTTTTTTTATATATTCTTTAAAAACCTATGTGAAAATCCATGGCTTTAAAAGACACCTCTTGTGAAAATAATTCGAGCGCTGATATTCTCTTTATCAAAAAAATGTGTTTTTTCTAGTATGAGAGTAAATATAGGAAAATGTAGGCTATATAGTTCTAATGATTTAGTTTTCCATTTTTTTACGATGTTCCTTTTATATCGATTTTGTCCAAGGTTTTCTTATAGTGGCCTATAGTATATGGGCGTTCGTTAGGAAATGGGAGGGGGGCACTTTGGGTTGAAAAGAAATGTCTTTTATTGTATTTTTCATTTAGAAATACTTTTTTTTGTGTTTCTGGTGAAAAAAAAAACGAAAAACAACAAAACTGCCCCCTAGACTTTAGAAAACAACATTTTGTCCACCCCCAACCTACATTTTCGTTAATTGACGGCCCTTGTTATAGCAACCTAAGTTTTCTTCAGTTACTTTAATTTCAAGTCTTGTTTTTAGTATTATATATTGATGCTTCAAGAATTTCATTAAATGTGCTACCCTAGTCATACTTTGGGTATTGTTCTATTATAATAGGAAGAACATTTTAAGGATGTTATTAATCACTGACAGGACTAAAACCAATTTTTGTCTAACTACTGGGAAAAAGAGAAACAAGAAAAAAGGGCCATGATATTTTCTTAAGGTGACAATTTCGAAAAAAGTTTGCTTAGTAAACGTTTTGACGTTAAGACGCCTCAATACTGAAGAACGTCAATGCCTCATTATTGATTTGTTCTTTGTTTGAAAATCTGTCTACACCCACAATTGGAAAGAATTAAACGAAGAAAAAGCTTATTTCTAATTGCAATCTACGAGAATTAACGGCTTCACCCCAGATAAACAGACCTTGAAAAATCTAGGGGCTCAAAACATTTTTTCTTTTAATGTAATGAATTTTCATACAGCAGAACCAACCGAGTGAGATTTAAGTTTACGTTCTAATTAGTGGCTCAGAATTTCCCACAGAAGGTTTTAAAACCAATCTGTTTTTTAGAAGATGGAGTTATTTGTTTCTCCAGAAATCAGGAACAATGTGATTGGTTTCCGTGTTTACGCCACAGACTTAAACCTTTTAAGGTCATGCATACTTTTTACCTTAAGAGCATAGGAAAGGAATCTATTTTTTTTGGTTTCTTAATTTGACCGGAAAAAAAACACACAAAAAAGAGCTAAAATTGACATGTCAGAATTTATTTCAGATAGCCCATTTATCCGCTGACGTAATTTACCATTTTTATATGCTAGTATCAACCAGTAAAGGTTTTGTAAAAGTCTTTCAGGAGGCAATATGGCGAAGTACACTTTTTGTGTTTTTGTTTAGATTTATCGAAAAGACAATTGACTCATTCGTACCTTTGTATATTCACAAAGATATTCCGTAAAAATTAAAACGAAAATCCAGAAATAACGAACAAAGTAATGGTGCTTTCAAAAATTCAACCATACTAAGCTACACTTTAAAATTCTACCTTTAAGAATTCTAATTAAAAAAAATGTTTCTCCACAAAATAATTTTTTCAAAGAAAAGTAAAGAGCCACATTAAACAAAAATGAGCAAAAATCAAGTCAAATAGTTTGTCAAGCGTAAAACTACCGTAAATCACCATCAATAAATAAATGAAACTCAAAACGAACAGAATTTAAAATAAATAACCGAGTCAATCTCAAAACGAGTAGAAAATAAGAGGAGTAGGAGTGACCCCCCCCCCTTTGTGCCTTCGAAAGACGAGAACATAATTTGCGCTTAACTGAAAACAATTCTTATTTCGAACTTTGTGTTTTTATTTCTCAGAATATCGAAAAAAAGAAAAAATCACCATCATAACCAAGGTTAATGAAAAAAACACACATTTAAAATGAATTTTGTTTTCACTAAAGTTATTTTCTGGTCTTTAGAAGGCACAGGGGGGGGGGGAGTCAGCCCTACTTCTCTTAGTTTTTGCTTATTTTGAGTTTTGTCTCGGGAAAAGCGGTTGGTCTTAATAATGCAGTTCAGTGACTTATTTCATCTTTTCAAGTATCTGTCACAATGCGGTGACATATAACAGATGGTTTTCTGTCTAAGAACCAGACAGCAAGAAGTACGTGTGACCTCCAGTTGTATGGAGGCTTTGTGCAATCCTGGGACCATCTTGGTCTCTACATCGTTTTCTACACTTGCCGATGCTCTTCTATCAACATGGATTGTCGTCTCTTACAAGCAATCTTAAGCCCATTACCTCCTTCTCATGATATATTTATGCCTACAAAATTATACTACAATGGTCTATAATGGATAACTTAGCTAGGAAGTGATTATTCGGCCCAATAATCAGTGGTCATTCGGCCCAAGAATTATCCAATAATCAGAATCCAATCAGAGTTGTTTACTTGGCTATTATCTCCTCGAGGGGCACCACTTCTCAAGGTCACCCTGTATCACCGTTTGCAGTCATGGTTCTGGTTAGGCAAACTCATGAAAGGTCCACCCTTTGAACGACCTTGCATGGAAGTAGTCAAATCTGCCAATGAACAGTTCAAATATACATTGAGCTGGATTTAACATATTTCTGTCAAATGATAGAAAAATTGGATAGATAGACTGAATGAAAGATAGTTAGACACAAAAAGGGGCTCCCTTTTTGAGGTTGGCATTTCTTGGGGTTTTCTAAGAGTTTTGGCAACGATTTGCAAAAGAGAAATAGTCAATATAGTTGGTCTCACTAAGGCTGCAATAGATAGGTGACAGCATTTGTTTTTCTTCAGTTGTTTCTGTCTCATTCTTTTTAGTTGAATAATTTCAGAAAACTTCACACAAAATAAGTTTTGTAAAGAAAATTTATAACCATGTTAATACTTTAAAAATAAAGAGCTATAATAATTCAAACTTAAAACTACCAGAAATTACTATCAAACAATGGTTAGCAGTCAAGAAGTGTCGTTAATCCGATACTACTGCTATCAAACAATGAATGATACCCAAACAAAAAAAAAATTAAAATAGATAATCACGTCAAAGCTAAGGAACTAAGGATAACAAATACTTATAGCTTATAGATGAATAATTAAATCCCGAACGAGTAAAAACTAAAATGGGTGCTCAAGTCAAACTCAAAACTAATAGAAAATATAAAACTTCAACAGTTTTATTTTTTTATTTTTTATAGGTTTATTACAATAAACAGGTAAAGGAGATTGGTACCTACCACAGGTACCAATCTCCCGATTCTTTACCTTTGTGAATGCATCCATGGTTGGGGGGAGGTCATCTGACGGAAAAAAAACCAGGAAAACAGGTATGTTTTTCAAAACTCTGTATTCAAGGTACTCCTAAAGAGAGATTTATAGATGTGGTTATGCAAGTATATTTTTTTTATATATTTTTCTTAGTAAAATGCTAACCAAAAATTCAAATTTGAACAAATCGTGTAGCTACTTTTGTATGTCTGAATGAAGCTCAATGGTAGTGCTGAATTTTGTCCCCGCATGAAGGTATGTCTTTTGCCAATTTGAAATAAATATTTGACTTCCGTGAAAAGAAAAATTTGGAAAAGTATATACAAATATTCAAAAAATTTTGGGAAGCTGTTTAAACCTGAAGAGATTTTGCTTTTATTTTACGTAAAATCAGAAAAAAAGTAATGTTTCTGACAATTTATGGAAATTTTGACCTTTCAATACTTAGTTTTCCCGATTTTATATATACCTCTGCTTAGTCTTAATAATTGCCAAACATTCTACCGATAAAGTTTTAAATTGCTTCGAATTGTCTGTTTTATTCTTACAGAACAATAGAATTATAGCTAAGCCTGATTCTACTATAAAACGCAGAAGTTACTAGTGACGTCATGTACATCTGTTTTCATAACGATTATTTCTTACCCGCATGCTCTAAGTTCCCAAGATGGAAAACCTCAAATCTAATGGAAATAGTAGGCTAAATCTGCGCTTTCAATGATGAAGGATCAGTCAGGAAATACATAAACACTTTATTAGAAAGGTATGCTTTTCTTTGCCTAGCTTTCGTCTATAGTTATTGAGCTTTAGGCTAGTGATATTCTCATCGATAGGGTGTTGGGGAGGGGGGGGGGTTATTGCTTTCCCAGCAGAATAAAATTAAGTACAGAAACAAATGGAGGTACAAGCTAATTGAATATACTATTTGTTTAATAGGGGCAAGCTAAAAGAAAATCTGTAGGCAAGGTCGTATCCAGGGGGGTAGGGGCTTTGAACCCCCCTCCCCTTAATAAGAATGAATATAAACAAATTTTTGAAACCCCCCCCCCTAAAAATATCCCGGCTACGACCCTGCCTGTTGGGCTTTTTAAAACATCACCAATCGACAAAACAGGGTTATTCCCAAACATTACACTTTCGACTAAAAAGTAAGACAATATGTATCGTGGGATTTGATTTCTGACGGCTTATATACCCCCTGATGTTTAGCATGAGGAAAAATGGAGTATCCACTCTAAATACTCTGCAGTATAGGTGTACCCCTCATCTGATGGAGAATATTTCATTACTTTAAAATGTTTTACCGAAACGCTCCGAACACCCCCTCCCCCAAAAAAATGGTAGAGATGTAATTCTTTACGTGCCCCTGGTTTGGCGAATAAACCTATTCTGTCTGCGATTAAATAAAAAAAACAAGTTTTTTTTTAAACTGAAAGTAAGGAGTGACATTAAAACTTAAAACGAACAGAAATTATTCCGTATATGAAAGGGGTTGTCCCCTCCTCAACGCCTCGCTCTTTACGCTTAAAGTTTGACTCTCTCCCACAATTCTATTTTTCTTAAACAATAAAAAACTTTAGTGTAAAGAGCGAGGCGTTGAAGGGCGGACAGCCCCTTTCATATACAGAATAATTTCTGTTCGTTTTAAGTTTTAATGTCGCTCCTTACTTTCAGTTAAAAAAAACTTGTTTTTTTATTTAATTTCTGAACGTTTTTGAATTAATGCAGCTATGATTTTGGCTCACTGTAAATGAATAGTTAAAACGAAATTTGCATATTAATTTTCCTTTTTTTGGCTAATTGGCTTTCTCAAAATTTTGATCTGACGTAAATTACGAATTAACTTACGTAAGGAACTTCTATATTCGTAAATTTTTATTACGTATATTAGGGGATTCGCCTCCTAGTCAATACCTTGCTCTTTACCCCTTTTCAATACCCCTCAATCAAAAAGGTCGTTAATAAGAATAAATAGCTCTGATGAAACCACAAAAAAAAAACTTTAGCGTAAAGAGCGAAGTAATGACTAGGGGGTGAACCCATCATATACGTTAAAATTTCTTTTGGTTTTAAGTTTTAATGTTGCTCCTTACTTTCAGTTGAAAAAACATTTTTTTTTTAAATTTAATTTCTGATCGTTTTTTTAAGTAATGCTGGGTAATCCAGCGACCCCTTCATGTAAAATTCCCTTCCATAATGGAAAGTTCTTCCATGGAAGGATCCCTCCACGTAACACTCTCCCCCATCCTCCCCCCCACACTCACACATCAGAAAAAAATCCCCCTAGAAAACGTCTGTATACTTCCATTATAACCAATACTAGCTTTTGATGGGTAAGACCAAACGTAATGAAACATAAATATTTTGAATCAGCATAATAAGCCAATTTTTTTTATACATATATGTATTGATATTAAAATTCCTTTTTATTAATTTTTTTATATATTTTTTAAGTGTTTTTGCCCCCCCCCTCCCAACAAAAATCTACCCCCCCCCCCATTCGAACAAAAGTCTTGGACACGGCCCTGCTTGTGCAGAATGGAAAATTTTCGAGAAAGATGCAATAGATTGTGGATAATTCTGGGTGGCAAGTCTTTTCACAACCCTTACACGGTAAGTTGCTGGAGGCGGAATAAATTACTAGTTGGCTACTGAAATTTCACAAAAAGTTCCGTAAATATCTAACTATAGGGTTTGAAATCTATTCTTGTGGCTTCTTCAGCCACGAGGATATTAACGTTAACGTTATTGAGGATTTTAACGCTATTGATGCTAGGCTTGTTGGTAAATCTAACTGAATCCATCATAGAATTTAAATTATTGTTACGTTAGTATAGCCTAGTGCCTCTTAGCACTCATTGTAATTATTTGCAGTAACAGGCAACAAGTTTTTTTTTATTTAAGAAAAAAAAAACCTTGAAACACTTGCAGTGATAAGTTTAGTATGTAGCAGTGATAAAAAAATACTTAAAACATAGCTTGGCTTTGAATATAAGGTAACTAGGCTTTCTCCAGCCAATCTTCACCCTATTTTCAAGCTTTGTAATTTCAATCAAAATAGTGGAATATGCTCTATGTATCTAGAATTCATTTTTATTGATTGTAAAGTTTTAGTGTTGAGTGCAAGCTAGACTGTAGTAATAACTGATGATCAATCATCACTCCGGTTTCAACGGTGATAAAACACCCTGTATCTTGGCCGTTCTAAACATTCACTGCATTTACCGTCTGCACTGATAATTCCCTACTTTTGTTTCTAGACCAACCTGGCTAACCTTCCCGCTGGTTTTATCTACGATTTGGAAGTGAATGTCTCCATGTGTAGGATAATTACTGTTAGTTTTAAGTTCAAACGTCACACTACTTTGAATATGCAAATATTAAAGACAAAGAATCCGTTGACTTTTTTTTTACTTGGAGCCTAGTAAGGAGTGAGCCGTCACCAGAAACTCCGCTATTCATTCTCACTTGACGAGTTTTCTTAGAATAAAGTTAATCGGTTGATATTTCTGCTTATAAACAAACTATCCATTTTTTTTGTTTATCCTCATTTTTTAGAATAGTGTCTGTTTTCAAAGATATTATCAGAACTAATCTTCCTTTAATCACCTTCATTCAAATCTTTTTTACCAGCTTGAATGTTTTCATAAATCCTTATTTTACTTTGCTGTCGGTTCTTTATCCTGCTTCTTTGATTTGAACTTGCTTGCAATAGATCCTCTTTAATTATTGGCTATTTATGAATATTTTCGCCTAAAGAAGTCATCTAAACCCACTTCTTAAAATATCTGGTCGTCTCAGCCGTTGAGAAAAGTGGCCACGGGAGGGTCAACAAATTCTTCGCTACTTTAAATATTATCTCCAGGAGTAAGCACTGCAAGACTACTGAGATGCTTTAGTGCAATGCAGTCCTGAGTATGAAAAATACGCTTTAATCTAACACCTTGCTTTAAATATTCCTTGCCTGCTTATATGATGTAGCCAGTTCTTATTTTATTCGCTATCAGTTCTTTTTCCTGAGCCTTTGATTGGATGCCCCCTAAAGTAGATCCTCTTTGATTATCAGATTATTCCAGAGAATGGGTCGTATGGAGCTCGGCTAACACAACAGTCGTCCCATACATGCTAAAATGTGATTTTCCTTGCTTTTCAACATGGGGAACTATAAACCTCAATTCAAGAGTTTTGGACTACGAAAAATCGATTGGCCATCTCAGAATTTGCTTTCTCTGGTATTTTGGTCCTATTTTTGCCAAAATTTACGTTTTGTGCCAAAAAATGGCTTAAAACGGCACTTTGCTGTGGTGTGATCTATTTCGTGATTTAAAAAGGGCACAAAATATGTTCATTGTAGTTTTAGTGAGCCCTCGCCCAGTATTCTACGACTACTAGAGTGACACAGGTACCCCTTGTAAAACAATAGACAAAAACAAGAAAAGAAAAGAGATACACCAGTGCTACCTGGATGACTTGTGGTTCCTGGATTACGTGGATGACTTGTCGATCCTCGAAGCATGTCACAGGAATATTGAAAGTGACCCCCTTGAAATTCTAACCCACATTTCGGATGAAGCTAAGAACCTAAATATGAAAGTAAATTCTACTAAATCAAGGAGGCACACTTGTGCCTCTATAAAGAGGCGACCCACCACAATGTTAAGCGATTTCAGGTCCTAGAGGTCGCAGAGAGACGGCGGTAATCGCATTTTGTAGCCCAAGCTCAAACTAAGAAACTTGCAAAATTTCATCCTCCTCCGACTTTATCTTCATGGGGTAAACTGGGCCGGAAGTTTGGACCCTCCCACCACAGCCCCCCTTTAACGTTGTCCGATTGGGCTGAAATTTAGAGGTTAAGCTTCCCTAGGGCCCGGGAGCTTATCCTCGAAATTTCAGCTCAATCCGATCACTCCTTCCCTGTTTTCAAAAAACCAAATATAGCCACTTAAAATTCATTTCTTTTTTTTTTCTTAGCCACGCCTACAGGCCACAGTTGGCAACGGATCCGGTTGAATGAGGACTCATTCGAAGCAGAATTCGACCTGTTAGGGCCTTTTGATATTTTCAGACCGAAAAAATTATCCCCGAATTTACATTTACGAAAAACCTTAGTTTTTTTCAAATAATACAGATAAACAGGTTAGACATGCTTTGTTATGAAAATATCTGCGCGTCAATTTCATAACAAAGCATGTCTAACCTGTTTATGTGTATTATTTGAAAAAAACCACGTTTTCTAAAGAGTTAAAGAGGCTGAGTTACAAGGTCGACCCTTAAAACGTACAGGGATTAGGAGGCACAGTTGGGGGGCTGTTAAAGAGGCTGAGTCACAAGTTCGAACCTTAAAAGGTACAGGGATTAGGAGGCACCCTGTACGACGTGATTTGAGTATTCAGGAATTAAAAGCCTTAACACAAGAATGTTCAAGAGCGGGGGGTTTGGGGGGTGGCAGCCCCCCAACTTTAACTCCTGACACGATCAGCTAACACTTAGTCAAGCAATAATAAGTAATAAACTGTACAAAAAACGTGCAGAAATTATTTGAAAAAACTACGTTTTCTAAAGAGTTAAAGAGGCTGAGTTACAAGGTCGAACCTTAAAACGTACAGGGATTAGGAGGCACAGTTGGGGGGCTGCTGCCCCCAAACCCCCCGCTTTCGCAGCCTTTAAATAAAAAAAAAAGTTTTTTAAACTGAAAGTAAGGAGCGACATTAAATCTTAAAACGAACAGAAATTATTCCGTATATGAAAGAGGCTGTGCCCTCCTCAACGCCTCGCTCTTTACGCTAAAGTTTTTTATTGTTTAAAAAAAGAGTTGTGAGAAAGTCAAACTTTAGCGTAAAGAGCGAGGCGTTGAGGAGGGCACAGCCTCTTTCATATACGGAATAATTTCTGTTCGTTTTAAGATTTAATGTCGCTCCTTACTTTCAGTTTAAAAAACTTTTTTTTTTATTTAAAGGCTGCAAAAGCGGGGGTTTGGGGGGCAGCAGCCCCCCAACTGTGCCTCCTAATCCCTGTACGTTTTAAGGTTCGACCTTGTAACTCAGCCTCTTTAACTCTTTAGAAAACGTAGTTTTTTTTCAAATAATCAAATATAATGACGATAAATTTCTTGAAATCTATTCCCGCCTTCCTTGACCCTATCCCCCCAGATATTTCTGTGTCTTCCTTTAAATTACTTGGGGTTACAATTTCCTCTAATTTAAAGTGGGATATCCACGTGAAAGATATTGTCCGTAGAGCTAATGCGTCCATGTCTCTCCTTAAGCTCTTGAATAAATTTAACGTCCCCCATCCCATTCTTTAAGGATTTATATTTCCTTTGTCCGCCCGCATCTTGAATATGCTTGTCCAGTTTGGCATCCTTGCATCTCCTGTGATGAATCAGATAAAATTGAATCTATTCAAAAAAGAGCCCTAAGAATAATTTTTAAAGAAACTTTGGTACCATATTTCACTCCTTCTAAAAAAGGCCAAGCTGGAAACTCTTGAGCACAGGAGAGGAACGCTGTGCCTCCGTTTTGCAAAAAATGCAATAATAAACCCTCGCACGGAAAACATTTTCCCCAAAAGACACTCCCCATCCAGACACCGCCTGCCACGTACTGTTTCTGAATGAGCCCGTCCCTATCTTGTCCCCCATCCGTTGTTTAACCTCCAGATATGAAAAAACCTTTGTTCCCTTCATTACTGGTCAAATAAATCACTAGTTTTTATTTATTTTTTTTTTTTTTTGTACTGGTGATACCCATGCTTGTGTCCGTTTGGTTCTTCCGTTCCCTCCCCTTTTTATATACTCTCTTTTAAACCTTTTTAACACTATTTTTATCTCAATTTTTTTTTGTTTTTTTTTTAGTTTGTGCCTTTTTAACTTTCTTACATTTGACACTTTTTGTTTTTTTAGACTAATGAATGGCTTTGCCTTTCTGATATTGTTGTTTTTGGCATTGTTTAGCCAGGTTTTTAGTTGTTGTGCTATTTCTATGTCTTTTTTTATTATATGACCCCGAAATGCGAATTCGGCCCTTCGGGGCTTGTGATAGTCATTTTTTGAAATAAATATCTTATCTTTATCTAACTACCTATGCAACAGTATGATTTTCCTTGTTGTTACATGGAGGTACTGTAAACCTAAACCTAAAGTTTTGACCAATGACAATATTTGGCTTACTATGGGCGGTGATTCACTTTTTAACGGTTTGCAGCTACTGCTGAAACCACTACACAGTAGATGGTATCTCAGCGAAGCGCAATTGTGCAAATAAAAAGAAAAGAAGAGTCTAGAACGATTGTAGAAGAAGATATTTTTCCAGTTGTTTTCAACTTTCTTAAAGATATTACACATCTGCAGGCTCATATATGATATTCATGTGCACAAAAATTGGCCATAACCATGGGAGTCGTCAGTTAGTTTTTGTTCATATCGCATAGACTTTGTCCTATCTCTGTCAGATTAGCACTATATTTGACTTGATTTTAATTCAAAATCAACGGGCTCGGTCCGTTGACCGAGTTCTGAGGGCAGAACTAAGGTAGATAGTCATAGAATTAAGGGATGAAAGATTGGATTGATTTGGGTTGACGCGTGACGGACAATGTCCACTGGACTTGTATGCAAAATCTGAAAAAATAAGCAAGAAAAAACGGTTTTAATTTTGATAAAGCAGTGAAACAAAATAAATAAACACCTTAATTAAAAAATATTCCGAATATTTCGGCCCCACATCCGGGAGCCCTTCTCAACGGGAAAAAAAAACTCCCGGACGTGGGGCCGAAATATTCGAAATATTTTTTAATTAAAGTGTTTATTTGTTTTTATCTATTTTTGTTTCACTGCTATATTAAATTAAAACCCGTTTTTTCTTGCTTAATTTTTCGTAAATGGAAAAGCAGTGCGGTCTAAGAAATTATTAATGCAAAATCTGGGACTGAATTTGCCTGGAATAGTGAGCAACAGTATAGAATATACTGTTGATCGCTACTGAAGCCTAAGGGAGATTTCAAGGGGATATAAATTAAGTTTTTGATTTTACCTGAAAAACAATATAATTTATTTATTAAGAAAAACACATATATTTGAAATAAGACTCAAGCACCCAAGAAAATGAATAACAAGTTTGATTTTTTATAAATCTACACATGACAAGATTTATTCAAACAGTTAAGTTGACCTAGCAAACAACTTTAAAAAGATTCCTTCGCCCGTCAATTTTTTTCACAGAGTTCGTTCAAGAAATACGCAGAAAGAAGAAAAACAAATTGGGAAAGACAGGTGTTACATTTACTTTATAATTTTTATTAGAAAATCAAGTAAGCAAATACCTTGTTAAAAGGCCTAGGTTCAAAGTGTAGGCAAATTTCGTTAAGAAACGCGAGGTGATTTATGTTACTTGTGGACAGAATATACATGGCTGGGTAGGATGGGTAGGATGTCGTTGTCGTTTTTTCCTCTTCAAACTTGTTAAGATGTATTCCATTCACTAAGAAAAGACGCGCGAAGATTCATTAAATAGCTTGTCTGTTGTCTATATGTCTTTGCCACTAAACCATCAAGGGGTTTCGTGATTGTTGGTTGTTTGTGATGTCGTCTCTGCTTCATTTGCCGAAGGTTTTTTAATTGCTGGCTCGCTAACCTCCCACAGCTACGGTAACCAATACGCTTAAGAAGTATTTTTATCCTAAGTTGGGTCAGTTCTAATGGCGTTCTAAAAATTCGCCAAAACTCTGAGCCGTCTAAGAACAACAGACTAGCTTAATTCTAGGAGTAATCATTCTAGCATATAATAACATGCTAAATTCTAGTATAGCACTATAGTGTCGTGATTCTAGGCCATCACTCTTTACGATGTCTTTTCTAGTTCATTTGTCGATGGCGTTCTAATTGATGGCTAGCCAACCGACAACAACTGCTGTGACTGATACACTACAAAAGTATTTTTGTCCTCGATTGATTGATTATCTTGCAATTGTTGGGTCAGTTCTACCTCCTGCTAAAAATGAAGGTGATCAGTCATCGGTGGACTCGTCGCTCTATCAAAACCCTAAACTTCTCAGGTTAGTAATTTCTTTTTTTTAGACGCATACATTTTTACACTAATATTCAATAAACAAAGAAAAAAACATTATAAAAATACCCTTTTTGAAAAAAAATAGAAGAATACCGTTACCCAAGATTTATTGTTTTTTCTTGTTGAGTTTTATATGCATCTGATTGACTAATCGATACACTGCTGGTCTGTTCAGTACGCCATTCGAGTCAAACAGTGCACCGACAGAAATTGCGGTTGTCACCTTTGAGTCATCGCGCGACACTGTAAGATGGTATTCGTGCTCAATTTTTTTCAGACTTGATGAGCATTTCCATTGAACGTCAGGTTCAAGTCCTCCTTCTACACGGCCTTTCATGACACAAAAAATATTTTTTTCTATATATTTTTTGTATAGTTTCAAAATGCCTGTTAGAATAAAATAGACAACAACACAGAAAACAAGAATCGGCTTAGACTCTGGAAATGGATAGAAATAATCTGATAAAATAGCGACGCCAGCCAATAGAACTGCAATGGTAGTGATAAGTAATCTTCTATCGGTAATTTTGAAATCCTCAGTGTACCCATAATGTCTAATAAAGACATTTTTTACAGCAACATCCAGAGCATTTTTCAGAGCACTTGTATCGCACTTGTCAATTTTGACTTCTGGTAGTTCAATTTCAGACATTTTGGTAAAAATAAAACACAAGAGATAACTAGTTAACGGTGAACAGCCTTAGAATTAGAAATGAAGTAGTATATTTTTCAATATGGGCTATTTAGTAAATGACAAATTTTCTATTTTATTTTAGTTCCTTTGAATGCAATGATTTTCCAATTTTTGATTTTCTTAAAATAAAAGGATAAACCTCTGAGCTAATGATTACGGCCTTTTACTTTACCGAAATAGATGACGGTAGAATATTTAAATGGATGCCGCTGTGTAAAAAGTATACAACCCCAAACTAACAAAGTTTTGTTTTTTAATCATGCCTCAAGTTTTGGATTACAAAATCAAACGCCTATGGTCACAAAATCACAAGAACACTCAATGCAAGCTGTTTTAGTGAAACAAATGGTATTATAATTTTTAAATTGACGTCATAAGCGTTATGTATAAACTCCAAACATGTTAAGAAAAAACAAACAAAAATCCACCTTAAATATGGATCACAAAAATCGAAGGCTTATGATCATAAAATGACAAAAATCTGTTGATGATGAAAGCTGTATATTGATGACGTTGTTCAAAATTGAACTCACATGAACGAAAAAAAAGTATAAAGTATAAAAGTTTATAAAATTAAATGCTTTTGGTAACAAAATTTTGTATAAACATTTTATATCCAGTCAAATATAGAATGTTATTTGAAGCAACCAACGGTTCTGAATTCATTCTGTAAAAACTGCCAATTCTCATTACGGTGCTTAGAATATCTAGAACATTAAAAAAAAGTTTTTAAGAGAAGAGTAAAGAGCTACATTAAACCAAAGATGAGCTCATATCAAATAACAATTCAAACTTAAAATGAACATAAAATCACCTCCAATTAACAAAATTGACTCAAAACGAAGAATAGTCGAGTAAAACCTAAAACAAACAGGAATTAACAAATACAGAAGTAGCGCTAACATCCCTAAGCACTCTAAAGGCCAGGACGTCATATGTCATAGTGAAGACAATTTTATTTCAAGTACTATGTTTATTTGTCACAACACTAGAAAAAAGAAATAATAATCACCATGACAGCCAATATTACTGTTGATTTTTATTTGTCGTCAATTGCAGTTTTTCAGTTGTCAAAGTGTCAACAGCAATAGCAAAAAAAATAAAGTAAATCACCGTAATAACGAAGGTTACTGAAAAAACTAATGAAAGTAGACTGACTGTTTAAGATACAATGATATTCAGTCCTGAAGGCCTCAGCAATTTATAACTTTATAAAAAAGAAACGATCGAAAATATGCATTGTTTTCAGCAAAGTGCAAATGACACCCTGACTTAGGGAGTGATAGCCCTACTCCTGTTTGTTTTAGGTGTAAGTTGATTATTCAGTTTTGGTTTCATTTATTCTTTGATTGTAATTTCTGTTCATTTTAAGCTTAAGTTATTATTTGACTTTATTTCTGCTCGTCTTCCGTTTAATGTGGCTTGTTAATTGGCTTTGAAGCCTTTTTGTTGGAAAAAGTTTTTATAAATTAATTTCTATTTGTTTTAATCGAAATTTTTTTTATAGGCTAATGAAAAAAGAATATTTGAAAATTTTTTTTCCGGTCGTTCTGCTTCAGAATTAAGATTTTGGCTTATTATTTATAGACACAATTAAAAAAAAAAAAAAATAATACTAGTTTACTGTAGAATGTAAGGTTGGATAGGGAGGAATCAGGTTGAATAGGAGAAATAAATGTATTTAAAATCAGCGTAATTTCTGGCCTTCCATAGAGCTGGAGGCATCCTAACCCCCATCCTAATGCAACCTGTAAGATAGACGAATATTGATGGACCGTTTCAGGTTAAGAATCTTATTGTATTTTATTTTGTTTTAATTCCTTGTTTTTTTAAATAAAGGCATTTTTAAAAAGATTTCTTGATTTGTCAACAAGACTTCTGGATTGTTGTTTGGAAAGCAAATCCCCCCCCCCAAAAAAAAACGCCGTGAAGTTTGAATAAAACTAGATTTTTTTTTCTGTTCCGGTTTTTCGTGGTGCTGAAACTCAAGTTGTGGTTCCTTTACGGCCAGATATTTTAAGCTAATCACCATAAAAAAGGAATATTTCGCATCAAAAATCGATGAAACCGCTTTTTTCATTAAAAACCTATTACCCTTGATAAGCCCTCATGGTCCCCATAGTCGAAATTTAAATTCTAGTTGATGCCTCCATTCGATATACCCTAGAATTATCAGCTGGGTCCCTTAAACCGCTCATTTATATCCTTGGTCATACCTGAGATATTGCAGAAGTCCCCTTTTGACAAACCGGATGCACATATTATCTTTTGGTTTAGTTCCGTATGCCCTGTAAGTTTCAACTTGACACATTTTATTCCTTCCTGAGATATTGCAGATACACCTTTTTACAACTGGAACACATAGTCTCTTTTGGTTTAGTTCAGCCTTCTCCTCAACATTTCCTGAAAGTTTCAACTGAATATCATTAGACGCTCCTGATATAAAGTAGATAGGTCTTCTTGGCATCCTGGATCCACATAATGTCATTTTGTTATTTTTGACATCTCTCTCAACATGTCCTGAAAGTTTCAACTTAATACCCTTAGCCATTCCTCAGATATTGTACATACACCGTTTTGACAACTCACCGTTTGAGATATACAAATTTTGTTGGAGCTCTTTGGGGTTGGGGATGGGGGGTCAGCTAAAAAGGGTGTGAGAAAGGTTGGCCTGTCCTCCAACAACTTTGAACTCTTCAAAAAAGCACTGAAACTTTCAAATCGAACTGGCTATTTCCAAAGTCTCTTATGCCTTGCCCCCTTGTGTGCCGACCGGCGTGGGAAGTCCTAAGTCTAAGCAAGTAAAGTCTCTCCAACAACTCTTTTGTGTGAAGTTGCCCGGGGGAATCATGCATAAATAGTACATTGAAGCCTGTGATAATGTTGATTTGGTCATGAATGAGGTTTCCAAAAGCCTTGACATTCTAATAAAGATTAAACCTTTTTTTGCCCGGCTAGTTCCTCTATAGTGCTTTAGTTCAGTAGTATGTTTCTTATCGCCCAATTCTACGGGTTTATGCTTTTCCTTCTTTTCTTCGTCCGTTTTCTAGCACTTAAAACAACTTCTAGCATCTTGCATCTTGAAAAACTTTACATTCTTCCCTGTGCATCTTTGACCTTTTCTCAGCTCCACGGTTTTCTTTCCAGATCCCTTACATCTACTTCATCTTTTTCTTCTGATTAATTAAAAAAAAAATTCTTGATGGAAGTTTAGAGTGAAGTGGAAACTTAAAACAAACAATACTATTGCTTCGTACCTTATAGAACTTATATCTCTGTATTTGCAGAATTCTGCAAAATTACCGCTTTGCTGAAAGCACAAAACCGACGTAAAAAAAAGGGTTGGGAACGGAAGTGTCCTTAAGGAGCCTGTATATCTAAAAAACTTAAGCAAGTTCAGTTTTATGTAAAGAGCTGGTTTTACAGAATTCTATTATAGTAAGGAAATACCACGAGCCAGTTTATTTAAGCTACTATTCTAAATATATGGCCATTGCTCCATGACATGTAAATCAGGGTAGCAGTTTTCTTGTTTTTTGAAACCGAAATGCATCTATATTTGGGATGTTAACTTACTGAATCCGGCACCCATAAAAATCAAAAACATAAAATAGATGGCGCGACAGCGTATTCCTTGCAAACTGTCGTAATTCAATCATTTTTCGGCTCTGACAAATTTTTAAATTTGTTTTGAAGGGATAGGACCTCTGTGAACATTCCCCCTTGTTTTCCTTAGCCGTGAAACTTTATAGGAAAACATTTTGAAATTCCTATGACCTTAAAGTTTTACTTTTTGGAGGGAGGGGAGGTTCCCAGTGTTATAATTTTAGCAATTAGTGATCCTGTTAATACCTTTGTTTGTGGAGTGGACGTACTATCTTATCATCTTCTACATCTCTTATCATCTTTACTGATTTTCCTAAGTATCGAAATTAGCAATCAGTATCCCCAATTTTAAATATCCTTTAAATTCCTTGATAACCGAAATTAGCGAGCTACTGTCCCAACTTTGAATGCAAATCGACCCAACCAGGGTATCAAAGAACCCACCGTGTAGTTTTATTGAGTTTTTTTTTTCTATAATTTCTGATAGTCCCCACTTTGAGAAATACAATGAGAAGCCAAATATTAACGAATTCACTGCCAAATATTAACGAATATTAACGAATATAATAGATAAATAAGACATTAATATTTGAGTTTCATATACATTAGTATATACATACAACGCGTCATTAATTGACTTGTAATAGATCGACAGTGCTGTAAATATTAGATTGAAAGATAAATATGTCAATATATTACAGAAAGTGTTTGATGTATGTAGGTACATCTGTAAATGAATGGGGACCGTTGGAAATTCTCCAGCCCTTGAAAATCTCGTGGCTTTTGCAGTTACCCCATAGTCTTCTGTTTTTTTTTTATTTGCTTGGTGGTTTGTTTGTTGCAGTTTTCATAAAAATGCGGACCCAACATTTTCATTTATGAAGATTGTCAATCTGTTCAAGCTTTTCCTATTTACTGTTCCTTTTAATTTCAGACGCTACCCACAAAATGATCATCCAGACTTCCCTCTCTCAAGTGACATGGTATACTTTTGTCAACCAGAAAATCCAACGATTTCTGCACTCCGACGAGCTGGAAGAAAAGACGCCAATATATTTGTGTTCACTTTAACCGACAAAGACACTGGAAAAACACGTTATGGGATTTGTTTGAATTTTGTGCGTACATTAGACCGAGAAGCCGTGAAGATGGCACAGGCTTCATCCATAAGACGTGATTCTTGGAGATACTCCGGTGATAAAAGCACTGATTCGGCTTTTTCTAGGTATGTTCAAAATTTAACTGAATGGGACCCAGGAGGGGCCGTTAAATCACGACTATAGCCATTCATTTTTTGGGGGGAGGTTAGAGGTAATGTCTTTGGTAGATAAGAAGGTGCCAATAACACCTTGCCTTGTAAAGTGATACCTTGCGCTGCAAGGCACAAATCTAAAAACACAACTTTAAAGAACACGTAACATATATTCATTTTTCCTCTCACCTTGAAGACCGTGCTCTACTCTGTGAGGTTAAAGGCTCTCCATCTAATGTAATGTTCTATCTAATGTTCAAATGGTTACTTTCATAATTTCTCATGCCCCTCTTTTCATATAGATAGCCATTTCATACAGCACAGTTGAAAAGTCTAATACAGGATCTCCCAAAAGAGCGCCGAATCTGAATCTACTATAAATCTAATTTATTGATTTGAAAGAAGCCAAAAAAAAAACAAAAAAAAACCGGCCAGTCTCTTCAGTAGATGGTGCAATTATGTGTCAAACACAACATTGGGCATATGACCCCCTATGCTAGCCCTAATGGCACTTATTCTTTCCATGAAATATAGCCTGAAAACCTTCGGCTTACTTTTGGTAAAGGGGGGAAACACCCCTAAAAAAAATCATGGAATCTTAATGAAAACTCTACCATCATATTCAGTGTATCAGAGAACCCTACTGTGGAGGTGTCAAGCTCCCATCTTCAAAATGTGGAATTTCGTATTTTTTGCCAGAAAAAAGAACCTATGAAATCTATACAGTAGATTTCTCTGATACGCTGAAAATGGTAGTGCGATTTTAAGTAGGATGCCGTGTCTTAATGGGGGTGTTTTCCCCCATTATCGAAAAGAGGAAATTTTTTCTGCCAATTTCATGGAGAATCTAAGAAATTAAACTTAAAAAGATAGTTTCTTCAGCTGCTAGTAAGGAGCTAAATTAAAACTCGGAACACTTATTTAAGAAAGACGGCTCAAACACAAGGGCCGTTGAATTTGAATGAGAAGTATTATAAAGAACTTCAAGACTCTAGCCTAAAGAGCGAAGGCTGAGGAAGGGGCAGCCCCTCATATACAGAATAGTTTCTGTTCGTTCAAAGTTTAAACTTTGCTCCTTACTTTCAATTGAAGAAACTTGTTTTCTTATTTAATTATATCTTTGTGCCCAAAACAAAAGAACGCACAATATGTCTTCCTGCTTTTACAGGACAGGAAAGACAAACTTTTTAACGGAACTTGTATTTTGTTTAATATTGAAAAATGGCAGTTTAGGGCATTATAGAATAAATGTTACTAACGTCAACCGACAATTTTTTCCAATGAACTCATGTGAACAAGTGTGAGTATAAGTGTGTATTACGATGAGCGGTTGCTTTTTTTGCGACATTGTCTCCAAGACGACAAGAATGATGTGCTTTCAACTTTGATTATTTTGTTTGCCCTCTTCTAACTTTATTGATCTGTATCAAATGTTTTTACAGAAATAACTTCAAAGAATCGCTTTTCTATAATTAGAAAAGCTATTACATCCCACGATCTTGTTCAAACTCATATTGAATCTCATTATCTCACGTCGCTATAAAAAATCTCTGGAATAGAGTTTTGCTAGCTTTGTATCCGTTTCAAGTTGTTCCATTTTAGGAATAAATGTGTATTTCATTCCAGTCATGTACTTAGCCTTGTTAACGTGGCTGAAACTGTCTTCCAGACGACTCAACTCCCCCCCCCCCCCCGTTCCCTGAAAATCAAGCACTACGGAAATTAACTCTATGTAATTTGCCTTTATATTTTCTTTTTCAAGATCAAAGCATTGTTTGATACATGTGTAGAGATTTGCTTTTTGGGTAGACGATGTCAAAATACCAAGTTGATTGGATGTCCAAGGGTCCTTGTTAGCGGTGTTTGGGCATACTGTTTGTCTCATATTTTTTGGATGGGTGGGTTAAGGACTTATCCAAGTGCCGATCTATTCAAATTACCAATGTAGGAAAACCGTTCTTTTTTTCATCGAGTTATGAATTTTACCAAATTATATGAAAACTATAGGACAGTATGGGTAAATTTAATAAAATCATGCTGTGCATGTGAAAAGACTCTGGAATTTTATACTTACCGCAAGTTCTTTAGCGATTTTAAGGTATTGACTAGGGGGGGAACCCCCTTTCATATACGTAATAATTTCTGTTCGTTTTAATTTCTGATGTTGCTCCTTACTTTCAGTTGAAAAAATTGTTTTTTTAATTTAATTTCTGATCATTTTTTTAAATAATGCTGGGAAATCTGGCGGCCCCTTCATAGCTATGTCCCTTCCCCCATGGAACGATCCTCCCACGTAAAATCCTATCCAGTACCTAAAACTATACGAAAATTCAGAGAAACTTTACAACCGGAATAGATTGCGTAGAGGGGTTTCCTTGGGTAATTTTGGGACAATTTTGTCCAAGTCTTAATTGGAAGATTTTCCGTTTACTTTATTGGATGTTATTTGAGTATTACATGTCTTGATGCTCTGGCTCACTGCGGTAGCTATTCTTGAATTAATGTCAAATTCTATTAATTCTTGTTTTTTTTCCCGAACTTATGTTCATCTTGTCTGTGTCTGAAATTATTTCAAAATTCATCTTCTAACTATTTATTCAATTCAAATGAAAAATTTTTTCGAATTTGAAATTCCGAATTTCACAACTTTCCGAGTAGTAGTGTCCTAGTAGTGACCAAGTTGATTCAGGTTATGTTTAATGGAATTATATAGGGTGAGGTATAATTTCACGTCAATATTATCCTTTCATTCTCCCTCCTAACAAAAAGAGATGGAATTCATCTGAAACAGAATTCTGGCTCTGTAAGAAATCATAGAGGGTTTATTGAATAGTTCAGATTTGTTCTCTGAGAAATAAAATAAAAATATGACGTCAAAAATCAAGGCAACCAGATTTTTTCAGGTTGAGGTTTCCTTTGTTCTAAAACTTTAATTACGGTGTCTTCAAATTTTAATTTTAAGCAAATCCACATAAAACAGAGAGAAATTTTTCAAACAGTTCGTGGTAACGAACTGTAAGTAAGGAGCGACCCGGCTCAATGGTAACCGAAACTCTAGAAAACGGGTTTTTGATACCAATAGATATATCAAAAGAATCAGATTTCAATGCTGATTTCAAATATATATCTTTCATCAAGTTTAGTGCTACCCATCAAAAGTTACGCGCCTGAGAAAATTTGGCTGATTTTCAAAAAAGGGGAAAGACCCCCTAAAAGTTATAGAACCTTAATGAAAATCACACCATCATATTCAGCGTATCAGAGAACCCTACTGTAGAGGTTTCAAGCTCCTATCTACAAAAATGTGGAATTTTTACATTTTTTGCCAGAAGAAAGATCACGGATGCGTGTTTATTTTTTATTTATTTTTATTTTTTTTCCCCAGGGGTGATCGTATCGACCCAGTGGTCCTAGAATATCGTGGGAGGGCTCATTGGAACGGAAATTAAAAGTTCTAGTTCCCTTTTTAAGTGACCAAAAAAAATGGAGGGCAACTAGGCCCCCTCCCACGCTTATTTTTTCCCCAAAGTCACCCGATCAAAATTTTGAGATAGCCATTTTGTTCAGCAGGGTCGAAAATATGATAAATATGTCTTTTAGGATGACTTAATCCCCCGAAGTACCCAGAGGGAGGGCTAAAAGTTATGAACTTTACCCAATGTTAACATATAGTATTGGTTGTTCGGAAGTATACAGAAGTTTTCAGGAGGTTTTTTTTTCTGGTAGTGGGAGGGAAGGGTGGGCCGGGGGTTATGTTGGAGGATCTGTTCATGAAGGAAGTTTTCATGGGGGAAGGAAATTGCCATGAAGGGGGCGCCAGACTTGCCAGCATTATTTATTGGTTATTGGGAAGTATACAACCATTTTCAGGAAGGATTTTTTTCTGGAGGGGGGGGGCTAGAGGAGGGGGTTACTCTGGAGAATATTTCCGTGGAGGATGTTTCTTTGGGGTAAGGGACATTTCTACGAAGGGGGCGCCGGATTTCCAAGCATTATTTAAAAAACGATCAGAAATTAAATAAAAAAAAACAAGTTTTTTCAACTGAAATGCAAGAAGGAATATTAGAACTTAAAACGAACAGAAATTATAACGTATGTGTGGAGGTTCTCCCCCAAGTCAATACCTCGCTCTTTACGCTACAGTTTTTTTTAGTGCTTTCAAAAGAGCTATCTATTCTAATTAACGGCCTTTGTGATTCAGGGGTTTGTGAATAAAATTTTTTTTAACTTTTAACGTAAAGAGCGTGGTATTGACTAAGGGGAGAACCCCCTCATATACGTAATAACATATACGTAATAAAAAAAAACAATAAAAAAACAAGCGATACGGCTCAATAGTAATCGAAACTTTTAAAAACGGAATTTTGATGTCAATAAATGTATCAAAAGAATGTGTTTATAATGCTGATTCTAAATATATAAATTTTATTAAGTTTAGTATTACTCATCAAAGGCTACGAGCCTCAGAAAATTTACTCGATTTTTTAAAGAGGGGGAAACATCCCCTACAAGTGAAAGAATTTTAATGAAAATCACACCGTCAGATTCAGCGTATCAGAAAACCCTATTACATAGGTTTCAAGCTCATATCTGCAAAAATCTGCAACTTTGTATTTTTTGCCAGAAGAAAAATATACGAATATAGAAGTTAGTTACGTAAGTTAATTTGTAAAGACATCCATTTAGCAAAAGAAAAGTAAAATTTTTATGCAAATAAAAGCTGCATTAACTAAAAAACGATCAGAAATTAAATAAAAAAAAAACAAGTTTTTTAAACTGAAAGTAAGGAGCGACATTAAAACTTAAAACGAACAGAAATTATTCCGTATATGAAAGGGGCTGTCCCCTCCTCAACGCCTCGCTCTTTACGCTAAAGTTTGACTCTGTCTCACAACTTTATTTTTTAAAACAATAAAAAAAATTTAGCGTAAAGAGCGAGGCGTTGAGGAGGGGACAGCCCCTTTCATATACGGAATAATTTCTGTTCGTTTTAAGTTTTAATGTCGCTCCTTACTTTCAGTTTAAAAAGCTTGTTTTTTTTTATTTAATCGCACTAAGAATCAATGCAACCCCATTTTTCTTCAAAAATTTTTTCTCCTTGATAAGCTCTCCTTGGTCCCACCGAGCTAACATTTAAAATAGAATCGATACCCTATTTTTGATCATACAGTTTTTCCTTAATGTTTCAATTGTGTCCCGAAAGCCGTTATTTATACCCTTAACTTTGCCTATGTTATTGAAGATACACCCTTTGGACCATCCAAATCCACATAATGTCTCTTAATTTTGTTCAAGTTTCAACTTAATACCCTTAACCGTTCCTTAGATATTGGTGGTCCGTCGCTTTGTCCAACTGCATGCAAATAGTGTCTTTCGGTTTAGTTTGACATCATTCTCAATATGCCCTGAAAATTTCCACTGGACACTCTTAGCCGTTCCTGAAATTTTGCAGATACGCCCTTTTGACAACATTGATAAAAATCATATTTTATGTGATTCAGCGTCTCCCTAACATGCTCTGAAAGTTTCAATTTAACACCCTTAGTCGTTCCTGAAATATTGAAGATTCGCCCTTTTTATAACCTGGATGTGCATACTAACTTTTGATTTAGTTTCACGTCTTTCTCAACATTCCTTCAATGTTTTCCCTTAGCCGGTTTCCCTTAGATGATTTTTCTAGTACGCCCTTTTGGCAATCCAGATGCATATATTGTCTCTTGATTTAGTTCAATACCCGCCACAAAGTGTCCGGAAAGTTTCAAGTTAGTACTCCAAGCAGTTCCTCAGGTATTGCAGATATGCCCTTTTTGACAAAATGTACCCACATAATGTCTTTTGATTTACTTCAATATCTTCCTTAACATGCCCTGAAAGCTTCATATTAATACCTTTAGTCGTTCCGGAGATATTGCCGATATGCCCTGTTGACAACCTGTATGCACATTGTGTCTTCTGATTTTTTTCAACAACTACCTTGACATTTCCTGGTGTTTCACTCACCTTTGTACCCTAAGTCTTTTCGAGTACACCATGGATCAAACATTTTTTCCTATCCCAATAATAAAACCCCGTATTGCATATTGCATACCTTGCATTATTTACAGCCCTTGCCCCAGGGGCTTTGGGGGTCATGTCATCCCTAGAGCCATAGTTATTGGACCTTTCAGCTATTTTGAATAACATTTTTATCTCCAAATTTTTATCAGGTGTCTTTGGGGGCTGAGGGATGGGCAGCTAAAAAGGACGGGGGAGGGGACTGTTTGCAGTCCAATCACTTTTGACTCTTAAAGAGGGCACTAGAACTTTCAATTTCCAATCAAATGGCCCCGTCTGAAATTTTTACGACAGCTCCTCCTATGCGAAGTAGCCTAGTGAAAAAATAATAATAAATTGAAGCCATACCGCTCTTTACTTAAGCAGTGCACTTGCGATGCCTATGATAACTAGTTACGAATCCCGTTCACCTTATTAGGTCTCTGATTTAGGCTAGAGTACCAATGAAAGGTTCTGCAAAGTTTGGAAATTTTGTTAGGGTTTTGTCATCTTGGAGTAAACATTGTAAAGAGGAATTTAACGAGGCTACAGAATTAATTATTAGTAAACTATTTCCGGTAATTAATGGTTGTTTTGTTATGTTCATCCAAAATTTAAACTCTATCTTGTGAATAATAATTTCCCCCCTACCTTCTGGAAATTACATGCGATTACCCTTCTTCTCATCTGCTTTAACTGATATCAACACAATTGAAATTCCCGTGAACATAGACCAATATAACAAAAATATTATTTCAATTTCTCTCGTAGGCCCCAGAGGAAAGAATTTTCGAGAGGGTAAGACAAACAAAATGCTCGCTTTATTGCATTTTCGGGGAAATATCTTGTTCTTGGAACTTTATTTGTTTTCAAACCTGAGAGAGGGGCATTACCCCCGCCGTCCTCAAATGTCATCCGGGAAAGATTCTATTTTGTTTTATAGGAACAAGTGTTGTATAGGGGAATTTCACGAGGCCTTAACCAAATAGTGGTACAGTGAATTAATCTTTACTCAGAAATACGATGCTCGTGGTTTGATCGTACCTGTCGCAGGGCCTAGAATTGCTTAGAAATTATCCATTATCGTCTCGAATTAATCAAAGAAGAAGAAGAAAAAATAATTAACGAAGGTTTTTATTAGCTATTAATAAATTATTTTCAGTGATCATCGAAGTGTATTTGCACCAAGTGACTCGGAGAAGGAAAAAGAAGGACTAAATGATAATCGGAGGGATCAGTCGCTAGACTCATTGAGGCCAAATTCGCTATTTGTGTCTACAGGTCAGGATTCAGAAAGTGGTGGTTCGACTTGTCCTTCCCCAAGACTGCTAAGGAAAAAGGTAAGAATTTTAAAAGCACTATTTGACAAGTTTAACTCGTTTCTACTTTCTCTTTACCATATTGGTAAGGAGATAGCACGTTGAAATTAATGTTTTCAGCTTGTAGGATTGGCCCTAAAAACCGTATTCTAGGTAAGCCCGCTAACAAAAGTGCCACTTTAAAGTATCTAAGGAACTGTTTGCCTTTTATCTTAATTAATTAAAAAAAACGTTTTCCACAAAATAAGTTTTTCAAAGAAAAGTAAAGAACTCCATTAAACAAAAAATGAGCAAAAATAAAATCAAATAATCTACCAAGCGTGAAACTACCACAAATCAGCATCGATAAATAAATAAAACCCAAAACAAACAGAAATTACGATAAATAACCGAGTCAAACTCAAAACGTGCAGAAATTAACATAAGTTGGGCGCAAAACCCCTATGCCTTCCCAAGGCCAGAACAAAATTTGCACTTTACTGAAAAAAATATAAATGTTTTTATTTTTATAACCTTAATAAATCAAATAATATTAACATTTTAATTACTAAATATCAGTATATGTATATTAAACTAACAATGCAGATTCATTTGTATTTTGTCAGTAAAGTATTTTGTCAGTGGAAGGGTGGGCGTGAGAGGGTGGGAGTGTAAGGGGGATTAGTTGCCCTCCAATCACTTTTGACTATTAAAAAGGGTATCAGCCCTTTCTATTTTCAATCAAATGAGCCACTTTCGAAGTTCCCAGGACGACTCCTTCGATACGAAGTGCCCTGGTCTAAACAACAACAACATCAAAAAATATCGCTAATCACTTTCGACTATTAAAAGGGTACTAGCCCTTTGAATTTCAAATAGAATGAGCTCTTTTTCAAGTTTCTACGACAAAGATTTCAATAAAAACCTTATATGCCCCCAGAGCATATTATAATCCTTGCCCTGAGGGTTGTGGGGGATTGATCTCCTCAAAAACATACTTTCTATCTGGAAATCAACTACGCTGAACAAAATGACTATCTCAAAATTTTTTATTGGATGTGTTTGGGGGAATGATGGGCGTGGGGGGGCTAGTTGCCCTCCAATCACTTTCGACTATTAAAAAGGGCACTAGCCCTTTGAATTTCCAATCGAATGAGCTTTTTTTGAAGTTTCTACGACTACACCTTCTATAAAAACCTTATATGCCCCCAGGGCATAAATTAAAACCCTTGCCCCGAGGGCTGTGGGGGAGTATGCTCCTCAAAAACATATTTTCTATCTGGAAATCAACTACGCTGAACAAAATGGCTATCCAAAATTTTGATTGGATGTGTTTGGGGAAATAATGGGCGTGGAGGGGGGGGGGCTTGTTGCTCTCCAATCACTTTCGGCTATTAAAAAGGGCACTAGCCCTTTGAATTTCCAATCGAATGAGCCTTTTTTGAAGTTTCTACGACAACGCCTTCTATAAAAATCTTATATGCCCCCAGGGCATAATTTAAAACCCTTGCCCTGAGGGTTGTGTGGGAGTTTCCTCCTCAAAAACGTATTTTCTATCTGGAAATCAACTACGCTGAAATAAATGGCTATCTCAAAATTTTCATTGGATGTGTTTGGGGGAATGATGGGTGTGGGGGGGGGGGGTTAGTTGCCCTCCAATGACTTCGACTATTAAAAAGGGTAATAGCCCTTCGAATTTCCAATCGAATGAGCCTGTTTTTAAGTTTCTACGACGACGCCTTCTATAAAAACCTTATATACTCCCCAGGGCATAACTTAAAACCCTTGCCCTGAGGGTTGTGGGCGAGTGTCCTCCTCAAAAACATATTTTCTATCAGGAAATCAACTACGCTGAACAAAATGGCTATCTCAAAATTTTGATTGGATGTGTTTGGGGGAATGATGGGCGTGTGGGGGGGGGGCTAGTTTCCCTCCAATCACTTTCGACTATTAAAAAGGGCACTCGAACACTCAATTTCCAATCGAATGAGCCCCTTTTGAAGTTTCTACGACGACCCCTTCCATATGAAGTGCCGTGCTCTAAAGGAAAAAAGTTATACATAGTACATTTTGCCAACATTGTTCTTACATGCCCTCAGGGCATAAATTAAAACCCTTGCCCTGAGAGTTGTGGGGGAGTGTCCTCCTCAAAAACATATTTTCTATCTGGAAATCAACTACGCTGAACAAAATGGCTATCTAAAAAAATTGATTTGATGTGTTTGGGGGAATGATGGGCGTTGGGGGGGGGGGGCTTGTTGCCCTCCAATTACTTTCGACCATTAAAAAGGGCACTAGCCACTCCAATTTCCAATCGAATGAGCCCTTTTCGAAGTTTCCACGACAACTCCTTCGATACGAAGTGCCCGGCTGAAGAAAAAAAACAATACATTGTGCCCACATCGTTCTTTACTAGGCAACGCTAGCGCGCTGCCTATGATACAACATATTGTTATGTGTAGCTAATGCAACATATGTTATGTGTAGTTAATACAACATATGTTATGTGTAGTTAATACAACATATGTTATGTGTAGTTCAAATATATCACTCATTAATATTTGTACCTTTTTTGAAAAGCTATTGTGTTATAAACCACAGTATGAACGTATATTTTTTTTGAAAATGTTGAGCAAGCCCAGACATGCTTTTTCTACGGCCCAGACTCACCTCTGGTACCTTGGGCAGTCGATATTTAGTTACTTTCTGTTGAATTTTTTACTCGTAAATTATGTTCAAGGAAATGTAAGCTACTAAAAACTTCATTATATGAAATATACCCGCAAAAGATCATAACAAGTGCGTACATTACAATACACTTTGAGGCAGTGGGCTAATAAAAAAAACATGAGAAGGGGCGAATTATATTAAGAATGTACGGCTACTGAACATACTGAACATACAGTAGCCAAGTCTGAGATTTCGAAAGGGAATTTTCCTCAAGCGTGATAGATTGTGGGTTGATTAATTTTCCAAAATGTAAATACAAATTACTTTCCAAAGTTTCTGATCTTCCTACTACCGGCGTAGTGATAACAGGATTTTTAGTTCTTGGTATGATCTTGTCGATGTAGTTTCATAAACTATCATCTCATGTCGTTGGATTCTGTGAGACTTTTCTTACAGACCCGATTCCTCTTGTGGTTTTTTCTGAATATCAGTTTACTTTTAAAAACGGATTGAAAAGGCACCAGGGTGGTTTGGCAGCATTAGTAAAAGAAAGTATCTCTTTTCGACGCCTTACAAATCTGGAAGGTTCGCACGAGGAAATGCTTTTTGAAGTAATGAAGACTGAAATTAGTCTTGGAAAAAACGAAATATAGTTGTTTTTTTTTTTGCGTAGTATACCAACCGCCTTTTTCTCCTGTCAGGTCATTCCTCTCTGAACTCCATGATTTTCTGCATCAACCTCACTTTCAAAATAATGTTATCCTTTCGGGAGATGTCTATATTCACGTTCTAGAAGCTTCAAATTAATCTTTTGTCGATTTATTGTCTTCTTGTTTTCCTGCTTATCTGCTTCCTACTTGCATGATACCTACGAGAAGTTCACCTAGTTCTGCTTCTCTCCTTAATAATATTTTTACATATTTACCAGTTAAAGCAAATTTTGCTGTTTTAAGTGATATATCGGATTATGTTTTGCCGATTTCAGATTTGTCTTTTACTTATAAAATACCGCTGGTAAGTAAGGAACCTCAAGTACGGTTAATAAATAAAATAACATTAAAGCATCTAAATAAAAGCCTTGATCTGTTAGATTGGCAGGATGTTATATTCACGGGGGATATAGATAAGGCAAACGATACTTTTCTAAGAAAATTTAAATGCTGCCTTGATTTTAGTTGCCCATTTGTTACGAATAAAATTTGCAGAGAAATATAATTTCTTAAACCACATTGGCCTGACATAACATAAAGAAAGAAAAACGAGCAGAAATGGGTTTTTTAAAGGCCAGATGAAAATACTGAAAAAACACAACAAAGTGAATATTTCGAGAGGACAAACGCCTCTCTTCTTCAGCGCGAAACGAAATAATGTATCCAAGGAAAGTTCCGAAGAAAAAAACAAAAAAACAAAAACAAACACAGAAAGTCAATGTGAAAAGAACCAAAAAACCAAAAACTTAAAAGATGAATAAAATTCAATAAAAGCCAAAAATTATAAGAATTAAAACCAAACACCTAACAACCATAAAACCGAGCTATTCGCCAATATCTGCGATCTGCACAAAATCCAAAAAAATTATGCAATTGCCATCGACGGATACTAGCGACGAGGATATTGCGACGAACGAATACTAGCGATGGATATTAGCGTTGTCCGCTAGTATCCGTTTTCTTTCTTGATGTTTGCAGAGAAAAATTTCCCATAAGGCTGTGGATAACTTTTGGAGTTTTAATAGCAGTAAAGAAAAAAAAATCATTTATTTTAAAAGCACCTAAAAATCCATAGCTATAATATTAATTTTTTTTAAATAAATGAGCCACACTGATACGGTTGTCGAAACAAAGGTATTATAAAAAGTCTTTTGTAGAAGCTCAAAATTCTCCACGTAAAACGTGGCCTTTAATTAATTCTCTTATAAAAAAAAGAAAGAAATTCTAAGCTTCCTGAAGTTATTAGTTTGGAGGATGGATCGATTACTAATAAATCAGAGGAAGTGGCTGATATTTTGAATACTTATTTTTCTAATATAGGAGAGAAAATTGCTTCCTCAGTAATGAACCAGTTTGATTTACGCAGTAACAAACATTTTTTTCGTACCTTCCATCTCCTCAAAGTAATTCAATTTTTCCTGCGCCTATTTCTCGGTCTGAAATAACAAAAATAGTTTGTGATCTAAATCCAGGTAATTCAGCGGGAATTGACGGGTCTAGTTCTATAATTGTTAAAGAAATATTGTCTGCAGTAATTTTGCCATTACAGCATATAAATAATCTTTCATTCAAAACTGGAGTTTTCCCATCTGATTTTAAAGAAGCGAGAATAATTCCACTTCACGAAGGTGACTCTCCTGAAAAACCCTCGAATTTCAAAAATATTTGAGAAGGCGATTTATAAAAGGTTCCATGATTTTCTTAAATCGTCTAATTTCTTCAAAAATTCATAATTTGGTTTTAGGTCTGGACACAATACACAAAAAAAAACATTCGATACAATATCCCATTGTATTCTTTTTCGTAAATTGGATAATTGTGGTGTACGCGGACCGGCGTTGGATCTAGTTAAATCTTATTTGGATAATAGAAAGCAAAAACAGATGTAGGCAATTTCCTGTCTCCACCTGTTCCTTAGTCTTCAAAGGTTGGGGTACCTCAGGGCTCTGTCCTAGGCCCTCTGCTTTTTCTAATTTATATAAATGATCTTCACTGCGCTTTGGAAATCCAGTGTCTCAACACACGTCTTGCTGATGATACGGCAATTTCATTCGCTGAGAGGAATGACGAGGAGTTGGCTGTAGAACTTGATACTGCATCTTCTAATGTCCTTGATAGGTGTTCATCCAGTTTAATTGCTTTGAATCTATCGAAAATTAATTTCATAATTTACGGCAGAAAGTCAATTATATGCCCTCGTATTACCCGAGTTACTTCTTCAAAGTATCTATTATCAATATCTCGAATGGAAACGATAAGTACCTTGGACTTGTGATTGACAAAAGCTTATCTTTTAAACACACATTCAAAAACTATGCTTAAAGATTTAAAGGTGTGTTGGGTGAATGCGAAGGTTGAAACATTATTTTTCCCTACTCTGCTTTACCAAGCATATTTTGCTCTGATTCAGTCTAATATTAATTATTGTTTTCTAGTATACTTATCTACATTTAAAAGCCATATTGAACCAATACATATTTTACAAAATAAAGCCCTAAGAATCCTTAAACTTTTTATTCCATCACCTATTACACTTCCAAATAAGTATTCTACAGTATCTTTATATATTTATCTAGATATACTTCTAGTATCTCAAGAATTTACTTTTGAAGCAATTCTTTTCAAATTTAATTATGGCATTAAGAAGTTACTGCCATATTACCTCAATCAAAGTTTGTTCTCTCAATTACAAGATTTACATAATTATAACAATCGACAAAAAAAGAGTATCTACATAGACAAGTATAGTACTGAGTGATATAAATTTGCTCCTTTTGTGTCGATAGCCCAGTGCTGGGATGCTCTCAAGGATCTTATTGACAAATTTACCGAACAATTCGATTAATAAAGAGGAATATTGAATTTCGTTTAGTTGAAAATTATCTTTAATTTAGCATCTATTTAATAAGATTATCTTATTTGCATGTTTTGTTGCTCTGGCTGAATGTGGGCCTCTTGGCTATCTTCTAGTATTAATTTATACTTTATAATATTGAAATTTTCGATATTTTTTTTTTTTAAATCCTGGGCTAGCTGCTACTTTCATATCACTATTGTGTTATTGTATCTTTGCCGTCGAGTTATCTTTGTATTGTAGTGTTATTTGTTATTTTATTTTTGTCTGGGCCTAGTTTTTCGAGCTTGTCTCACCATGGGCCTATGTCAAATATATACATGTATATGTAAATAATCAAATGGTTAAACTTAAACTTGAAAGCGTACACCTGCATTAAATGCTTAAGATGAATTTTTGGTAATTGCAGGTTATTGAGCATAATTATTTGGAAATGATAAACGCTTCTTCTAGCGTGGAGACATGTGGGCGGATATTAAAAAAAATTACCAGGTGTCCCCTACAAAGAGATTTATTTTGAATATCTTGAGAAACTTGAAGAAATAGTTTTGACTTTAGAAGAAATAAATGTATTCTAGCGTTGCTTTTCTTATCTTCCAGCTAAAATTCCAAATGAAAATATTTCCTGACAACCTAAAATTGACCTTACTGATAAAGAAGTAAACTTCCAACGCTCAAAATACAAACTACGGTTGATTTGACTGTAGCCAAGTCAAATATAGTCAGCTATAATAGTGTAGGGTCACAAAGCACTCATTGTTGCCAAAGTTTTAGTGAATAGAATGTTTTACGTTGGCTTTTGTGGCATGATTGGACGACACACTAAGATTGGCAATGTTTCTGGCCAAAATTTTTAGAAAATTTACTTCAAAAATCGCATTATTGGAGCAAAATCAAGAGAGGTAACTTCCCAAATTTTGGATCAGTGGGCATATAAACCATTATAACTTTTAAACCAAAGTCCTTTGATACCGCCCAAATATCAACAGAAGTAAATTATTCTATATTTCTTCATAAATGACGATATTTTGAACCAGGGTCCTTTGTCTATTGAGGAGATTATCAAAGCCACAGAAATGCGAAAGCCAAAAAGAAGGTTGTCGAGAATAAAGGTGATGTCTAACGTTTGTATACTCCTATTATTGTCAAAAAACGTTTGCTAAAGATTTCTCAAAAGGAGAAGAGGCAAGACAGAGTGTACCAGGAGATTCAACGCGTGGTTGAACATGCATTTCTCTGCAAGAATGTAGAAGTTTAACATTGACAGATAGAACTTCTAGGGCTAAAGTGCCGATTACTTACTTAAGACGAGGCACAGGCTATTCATCCCAACTCGGCACCCGGAGGTGGTTGAACCAGGTTGTGCCAAAGTGCTCTGTCCTCTATCTGCGGATGAATGAGTTGAAGCCACGACTTATTCCACATGTAGCCATATTTTTGGGACCTGCCTAGTGGTTTGAATTCCTCCTTCATGAGGTTCTGCCCTGACTTGATCTGGCCTCCTTGTTTTTCTTCCAGGAGAGTCCGTGGATTCTGGAGTCAACTTGGTCAAAGTGATGAAAGACTTTAGAGCCTAGTTAGAGTAAAGCCAAGACTGATACAACGTGACGATACATCGAAAAGACATTTTGTTTCAAAATTTTCAAAATAATCATGAATTTGGAGATAACATTTGGCATTTATAATTATTGTAGGTGCTTCAAGTAAACCTTGCTAACGTAACTTTTTTCAGATATCCCGACCTCGCATGTTGACTTCATTATGTCTTGTATCACATCATCCGTTTTTTCTCTTTGTTTCGTGAGTGTGTAATAACGTTAAGAAAGCTAGTGGAGACATGCAATGACGAAATATCACAGATTCGTAGAAATGGATGCAATAAGACTAGGAAAAAATGCTACTTAAGGTAAGCAGAAATAATTCTTTAAAATTTTCTTCTTTTAACTGTTATGTTACATTTAGTTCTCAGTGGACACGAGTTTTTGTTGGATTCGTTTTGCCAATGAGTTGCCAACAACTAGATTGTTTCTTTGGAGATTCAAAAATTCCAGGGTTGCCCAATTTAATTTCATACTTACTGATCGGAAATCCTTCTGATTGTAATTAAAGTTCCAGCTAGAATTCCAACACTTTTAAGTTAACAATTTTTAACAAGAGAGATTTTCTTTAGTCAATGCAAAAAGTTGTGAAATATGCTTTGAAATTCTCTGAGAAAGCTGAATCAGGCTATAAGGTCTGTATAATAATATATCTATTAGATATTATAATTATAAACAGTGTTTCCGATTGATATAATCTATTTTAGTTGAAAGTCGTTCCAGAGATTTCTTTAATCAATACATGGGAGCTGTTCTTGAGTTCTTTTTCATTTTACTTGAACGTTGAGCCTTAGTCCCTAAATATCATAAGATGCTTATAATGATATCCCTATAATTAGAAGTTATAATGATATGCTGTGTTCTCACTAAATTGTTTCCATTGCACATTAATACGGGTTCAAGAGTTTTTTTTTTATCCGATCAATTTTAGAAGACGGTGGCTGATGTATTTCACACAATCTCTAATCATTGAACCTGGCACCCAAGTTTCACATGATTAATATTAGAAGCAATTATCATGCATGGAGTTTTCAGCAAAAATTTTATGTTATAAGTTTGAAGGAGTTTTAGAATCTTTTTTCAATCAATACCTGAGGAATGTTGCTGATGTAATTTTCATTTACCTTCAGCGATGAATCTGAGTCCGTAAGTCTCATTAGGTGCATATAATAAGGTCCTTGTTGTATTAATGGGTTCTACGCTAACTTTAAACTAATATTGATTAATCATAAATTAGAATGAGTCCAAAGTCTCAGCAGTCAGCATAAGATCGCTGTAGTCAAGTCTTTATATTATCTATACATAGTAGACCGAAGTCCCTAATTCTTATAAGCTCCTTATAGTGAGGTCCTTATTAGAAATAATTTTCATATGCGGACTTCTCAACTAAAATTTTTCCGTTGTTAATTAGATTGAGTTCAAGAGTTTTTACTTCCATCAATATTAGAGGACAGTTTCTAAGTTCCTCACACAATCATCGAGCGTTGAACCTGAGTCCGTAATTCTCATAAGATCCTTGTAATGGAATAATGAGATAGAACAAGGTTATCAGTTTCTTTCAGTCAGAAGAGAAGTACTGTGGCAGAGGTCTTTCACATTACATCCGAGCATTGAACTTTTGTCTCCAGTTCTCATTATTAGAGGCAAAAATCATAAATAAAGTGTTTTACTAAAATTTTTATATTAAGTTTCAGTGAGTTCGAAAATTTAGTTTCGGTCGGTAGAAGAGGACTGCGGCTAAGGCGTTTCATAGGCTCCTTATAGTGAGGCTCCTTATATTTCATGAGGTTCCTTACAGTGAGGTCCTTGTAACCGTCGGCTTAGCCTGTGGCGGTCGGTAGAAGAGGACTGCGGCTGAGGCGTTTCATAATTTCTCTGAGCATTGAGCATGAGTCCCTTATACACGTTAAATGCTTATAATTAATTTAGTTTTCAACTAAACTTTTTCCATTATAAAGGTGAATAAGCTAAATGTTTTTTTTCTATCATTTAAGATACTTATTGGAACTGAAATCTTTATTGTGTAATTGTAAATAACGTATTCAACTAAAATTTTGCTATTAAAAGTTCGAATGAGTTCAAGAGACTTTTTTTTCATTCAGTTCAAGAAGGCTGCCGTAACGATCTTTCTCATTAAATCATTCACATTAAATGCTTATAATTAATTTAGTTTTCAACTAAACTTTTTCCATTATAAATGTGAATAAGCTGAATTTTTTTTTTCTATCGTTTAAGATACTTATTAGAACTGAAATCCTTATTGTGTAGTTATACATAACGTATTCAACTAAAATTTTGCTATTAGAAGTTCGAATGAGTTCAAGAGACTTTTTTTTCATTCAGTTCAAGAAGGCTGCCGTAACGATCTTTCTCATTTTCTCCGAACATTGAACTCATCCCGAAAAATCACAAAACTTTAGTTCTATTCAATGACTTCCTTGTTCTCTGAGAGCCGGTAGTTCTTAATCAATATATCTGCTTGTAGCGTTTAATCAGTCTAATAGATAGAGGGTTTTCTGCACTAAATATAAAATGTAATTATTGATTGATCCTAGTTGCTAGAAATACCAATCATAGGCTGATTTTCAGCCAAACCTTTTCGATTATAGATTTGAATGGGCTCAAGATTGTTTTTTTTTTTTGCAAGAAGGCTATGGTTGAGATCTTTCCAAGTTTACCTCAAATATCAATTACGAAGGGGAGGGGGGTTTTAAATATTAAAAACTAATAATATAGTCATCAGTTTTACGGTTTTTCAGGCAAACTCTTGGAAAACCCTTTTTCTCATGAGGATGCCCCACATGGACGCAAGTTGGGGGCAACGCCCCCTGGGAGACAAGAAGACATTAAAATGTTGGATACAAACAAGAAATGAGACATATTACCATTTAAACTCGACGAAAACAAAGCTCCTGGTGGCACTTGACATCCACCCCTGATAAATTTTCCCGGTGACACTCATGATACCCCCCCCCCCCCCGAAATTTCCACCTCCATTCTGGTAGGTATGTGAATAAAATCTTATGTGCTACATAAAAAAGATATTTCTAAAATAAGAGGGGCGCTGTCCCCCCTGCATTAACACTGAAGACATAGTAAGAAAATGTCTCCTGGAACTAAGAGGGATTATAGATAAACTTCTAATCCCCCCTTAACTTCCTTCTATATCTACCTGAAGGCTCATAAAGAGTCTGGAAATTCGGGCATCAAATACATTTTTGAGGCTTGAGGAACACTGTTTATCTACACCAAGATCCATGGTCCTCCTTCATAACGGCTGATCACCGCTATATTTAATTTTACGAAACCTAAACTGGAAAAACTTAATTAAATATAGTTTTAAAACAAATGTTGATGTTCCGTTTATTTGTATGGGCTTCTTGCAGCTCTAGGAACAAATGAGTTACCGCGTGGTATTGTTGTCTCTTGAGCTGAAAAGCCCAATATATAATTTTTCGATAAATTGAAGTCGATTGACTATATCTTAATCTTCACTCGATGGCTTTTTGGCACCTCGATGGCTCGATGGCCTTTGGTGAAAATTTACCCTTTGGTTACTTGAAGCAATAATTATATGCTAAGTTTTGAACTAGGCTTTTTTCATTGTAGATTTGAATGCTGTCCGAGCGATTGAACCTCCTAATTTTCATTAGATCCTTATTAGAATCAAGGTCCATATTATACACAGTTGTGATCATATAACTGTGTATATGTTCAACTAAATTTCCCACATAATAAGTTAGAACTAGCTTAAGATAATCTCTTTCACCAAATGCAAGAAAATTGTCGTAGCGTTTCTCATTTTCTCCGAACATTGAGCCGATCCCGAATAATTACAAAATTTTCATCCCATTTGATAGCTTCCTTGTTCCCTGAGAGTCACTAAGTTATTCTTAATCAATATGCCTCTTTGTAATACTTAATCAGTCTCATAGATAGAGTATTTTCTGCAATATATATTATGGATTTCTGGTTTTGAAAAATAAGTATGCTATTATGACGCTATCCTAAGTCTCTTTCACTTGGATCAATCTTTTTCTATAAGAAAGATTAATAAGCGTTGTCTATAATAAAATTATATCTCCAACTTAGGGATGGTTGCAACAAAGTTCATTTCAGTGACAAATGCTATACCTCAGCAGACAAGATATCAAACAGTTCGTGGTAACGAACTGTAAGTAAAGAGCGACCCGGCTCAATAGTAACCGAAACTCTAAAAAACGAAATTATGATACCAATAAATACATCAAAAGAATCAGATTTTTATGCTGATTTCAAATATATTAAATAAAAAAAATAAGTTTTTTTTAACTGAAAGTAAGGACCAACATTAAAACTTAAAACGAACAGAAATTATTCCGTATATGAAAGGGGCTGTCCCCTCCTCAACGCCTTGCTCTTTACGCTAAAGTTAGAGTATTTCTCACAACTCTATTTTTTAAAACGATAAAAAACTTTAGCGTGAAGAGCGAGGCGTTGAGGAGGGGACAGCCCCTTTCCTATACGGAATAATTTCTGTTCGTTTTAAGTTTTAATGTTGCTCCTTACTTTCAATTAAAAAAAACTTGTTTTTTTATTTAATTTTTGAACGTTTTTGAATTAATGGAGGTTTAGATTTTGGCTCACCGTACATGAATAATTAAAAAAAAATTGCATGCTAATTTTACTTTTATTTGGTTAAATAGCTTTCTCGAAAGTTGTTTAATTTTATTTTCGAACGTTTTTATTAGTAATAAATATGCTTAACTTACGAATTAACTTACGTAACGAACTTCTATGCCCATATATTTTTAATACGTATATTAGGGGGTTCGCCCCCTATTCAATACCTCGCTTTTTACGCTAATGTTCGAGTTTTGTTCCAATTCTTTAAAAATGACCCCTTAATCACAAAGGCCGTTATTGAGAATAAATAGCTCTTATGAAAGTACTAAAAAATCTTTGGCTTAAAGAGCGAGGTATTGACTAGGGGGAGAACCCAATCATATACTTAATAATTTTTGTTCGTTTTAAGTTTTAATGTTGCTCCTTACTTTCAGTTGAAAAACTTGTTTATTTTTTTATTTAATTTCTGATCGCTTTTTTGAATATTGCTGGAAAATCCGGAGCCCCCTTCATAGCAATGTCCCTCCCCCCCCCCCCCACCCATGACAACTTCCTTCAAGGAAAGATTCTCCCACATAACCCTTTACCCCCCCCTCCCTCTACCAGAAAAAAATCCCCCTTGAAAACGTCTGTATACTTCCCTATAACCAATACTATATGTAAACATTGGGTAAAGTTCATAACTTTCAGCCCTCCCCCCGGGGACTTTGGGGGATTAAGTCATCCTAAAAGACATATTTATTATATTTTCGACCGCGCTGAACAAAATGACTATCTCAAAATTTTGATCGGGTGACTTTGAGAAAAAAATGAGCGCGAGAGGGGGCCTAGTTGTCCTCCATGTTTTTGGTCATTTAAAAAGGGCAATAGAACTTTTAATTTCCATTCGATGAGCCCTCCCAAGATATTCTAGGACCGCTGGGTCGATACAATAATCCCTGGGGAAAAAAAACAAACAAACAAAAAACAAATAAACACGCATCCGTGATCTTTCTTCTGGCAAAAAATATAAAATTCCACATTTTTTTTAGATAGGAACTTGAAACCTCAACAGTAGAATTCTCTGATACGCCGAATCTGATGGTGTGATTTTCATTAAGGCTCTATAGCTTTTAGGGGGTCTTTCTCCCTTTTTTCGAAAACCAGCCAAATTTTTTCAGGCGCGTAACTTTTGATGGGTAGGACTAAACTTGATGAAACTTATATATTTGAAATCAGCATTAAAATCTGATTCTTTTGATGTATCTATTGGTATCAAAAGCTCGTTTTTTAGAGATTCGGTTACTATTGAGCCGGGTCGCTCCTTACTTACAGTTCGTACCACGAACTGTGATAAATTTCATCAAGTTTAGTCTTACATATCAAAAGTTACGTGCATGAGAAAATTTGCCTTATCTTCCGAAGAAGGGGGAAACAACCCATAAAAGTCATAGAACTTTAATGAAACTCACACCATCAGATTCAGCGTATCAGAGAACCCTACTATAGAAGTTTCAAGCTCCTGTCTGTAAAAATGTGGAATTTTGTATTTTTTGCCAGACGAAGGATCACGGATTCGAGTTTATTTGTTTGTTTGTTTTTTTGTTTGTTTTTTTTTCCTCAGGGGTGATCATATCGTTCCAGTAGTCCTAGAATATCATGAGAGGGCTATTTCGAAGAGAAATTAAATGTTCTAGTGCCCTTTTTAAGCTATCAAAAAATTGGAGGGCAACTTGGCCCCCTCCAACGCTAATTTTTTCCTGAAGTCACCCAATTAAAATTTTGAGATAGCCATTTTCTTCAACATAGTCGAAAATCTAATAAAAATGTCATTGAGGATGACTTAATCCCCAACAGTTCCCGGGGGAAGGGCTGGAAGTTATGAACTTTGCCCATTGTTTACATATAGTATTGGTTAATGAGAAGTATACAGACGTTTTCAGGAGGAATTTTTTTTCTGGTGGGGGGGGGGGGGTTGTTGGAGGAGGGGTTTACGGGGGAGGATCTTTCTATGGAGGATGTTTCCTTGGGGGAAGGGACATTTCTATGATGGGGGCGCCGGATTTCCCAGCACTATTTAAAAAACGACCAGAAGTTAAATTAAAAACACAAGTTTTTTCAACTGAAAGTAAGGAGCAACATTAAAACTTAAACGAATATGAATTATTACGTATACGAGGGGGTTTGACCCCAAGTCATTACCTCGCTCTTTACGCTAAAGTTTTTTTTCTAATTAACCGGCCTTTGTGATTCAGGGGTTTGTGATTCGAACAAAATTCGAACTTCAGCGTAAAGGGCGGGGTATTGACTAGGAGACGAACTCCCTAATATACATAATAAAAACATACGAGTATAGAAGTTCGTTACGTAAGTTAATTCGTAAGTTACGTCAGAACAAAATTTCGAGAAATCCATTTAGCCAAAAAAAGTAAAATTAATATGCAAATTTCGTTTTAATTATTCATGTACGGTGAGCCAAAATCAAAGTTGCATTAATTCAAAAAATGCTCAAAAATTAAATAAAAAACAAGTTTTTTTAATTGAAAGTAAGGAGCGACATTAAAACTTAAAATGAAGAGAAATTATTCGGTATATGAAAGGGGCTGTCCCCTACTCACCGCCTTGCTCTTTACGCTAAACTTTGAATCTGTCTCACAACTTTATTTTTTAAAACAATAAAAAACTGAACTTTGCCTATTGTTTACATATAGTTTTGGTTATTGGGAAGTATACAGACGTTTTCTGGAGGGATTTCCTTCTGGTGGGTGGGGGGGGGGCTGGAGGAGGGGGTTACGTGGGAGAATCTTTCTGTGGTGGATGTTTCCTTGGAGTAAAGGACATTTCTATGAAGGGGGCGCTGGATTTCCCAGCATTATTTAAAAAACGGTCAGAAATTAAATTTACTGAATTACGAAATTACTGAAAGTAAGAAGCAACATTAAAACTTAAAACGAACAGAAACTATTACGTATATGAGGAGGTTCGCTCCCAAGTCAATACCTCGCTCTTTACGGTACAGTTTTTTTTAGGCAGCGCAATAGCGCTGCCTAAGTAAAGAACGATGTTGGCACAATGTATTAGTTATTTATTTTCTTGGTTTTAGACCAGGGCACTTCTTATCGAAGGATTTATCAAAGAAACTTCGGAAAGGGCTCATTCGATTGGAAATTGGAGTGGCTTGTACCCTTTTTAATAGTCGAAAGTAATGGGAAGGCAACTAACACCCCTTCCACGCCCACCAATTCCCGAAACACATCCAATCAAATTTTTGAGATAGCCATTTTGTTAGGTGTAGTTAATTTCAAGATAGAAAATATGTTTTTGAGGAGGACACTCCCCCACAACCGTTACGGCAAGGGTTTTAAGTTATGCCCTGGGAGCATATAAGTACGATGTTGGCATTATTTATTAGTTTTTTCCTTTAGACCAGGGCACTTCGTATCGAAGAAGTTGTCGTAGAAACTTCGAAAAGGGCTCATTCAATTGGAAATTGGAGTGGCTTGTGCCACTCCAATTTTAATAGTCGAAAGTGACTATTTTTAATAGTCGAAAGTGATTGGAAGGCAACTAACACCCCTTCCACGCCCACCAATTCCCGAAACACATCCAATCAAAATTTTGAGATAGCCATTTTGTTCAGCGTAGTTAATTTCAAGATAGAAAATATGTTTTTGAGGAGGAAACTCCCCCACAGCCCTCAAGGCAAGGGTCGTAAATTATGCCCTGGGGGCATATAAGGTTTTTATAGAAAGTGTTGTCGTAGAAACTTCAACAAGGGCTCATGCGATTGGAAATTGAAATGGATAGTGCCCTTTTTAATAGTCGAAAGTGATTGAAGGGCAACTAATACCCTTCTCACGCCCATCTTTTCCCCAAACACATCCGATCAAAATTTTGAGATAGCCATTTTGTTCAACGTAGCTTTAAGTTCTGGAAATTAGGTCTTTGAGGATGACAACCCCCCCCCATCCCTCAGGGCAAAGGTTGTAAATTTTGCCCTGGGGGCATATAAGGTTTTTATAGAACGCGTTGTCGTAGAAACTTCAACAAGGGCTCATGCGATTGGAAATTGAAATGGATAGTGCCCTTTTTAATAGTCGAAAGTGATTGGAAGGCAACTACCGTATAAGTAAATCGGCTAAGGCGGTCATGCATCGCGCATATATGGAGAGATTTCAAGGAAGAACAAAGTCAATACAAAACGACTTTGGAATATGATAAAGAATCCGTAAATAAGACGAAAGAGACCAGTATTCCTGCCTAGTCTGATCTTTATGGTAAATTTTGTTGATGAAATGAAGGAGGTGGGCTAATTTCTTTGGTGAATTTTTTCTAAGATTGGGTGAATCAATAAGTAGAAGTCCCTACCGATGAAATAATGAAATTATGAGACGTTTAGTGCTGAAAGGGTAGTTGGATTTGGAAATGTCTGCATATAAACGAACGTTGACGATTAAAACAGATAATTGGTTTGGTAAAATCAGTTTCTCCAGGGAATGAGGATTAATCTGAAAGCGTTGCAAAGCATGTTATGGTATATTGTTTGGCCGTGTATTGTTATTTGATTACCTTCTTTGAAGAGGTGATATTTTCCTACTCGTCTGAAAGGGCTAAAGTTTATTCCGCTTCACAAGGTGTTTCAAAACTGATCCGTCTAATTGGAGGCCGATTCAATATTGCCCCTATTTGCTAAGCTGTATGAAAGTGATCAATTCCTGACGACGTTATAACGCTCTGACTAGCTTACGGTTTGTCTTAGTGATACCCCATTGGATTCAGAAAACCACTCTGCAATAGATGCAGTCCGCAACTACAGATTTCATCAAATGTTGCTCTCGAAAAAAAGTGTTATCTGGGTACTTTCAGTATTTATAGACTTTGAAAGGCTTTTGACACGGTGGTTCATAAAATTTTATTAAATAGGCTAATCCGTTTAAGGATCCAAGGGGTTATTCTGAAATGTTTTGGAATCTTACTAACACGTATTATTCGAGTCTGCTATTAAAAATTATATTTCAAAAAACCTCAACTTTTATCGGTTATTCTGGTGTTCCTCCGGTCAGTTCTTGCCCACTCTTTACTAATTTACATTGATACCTGCGTTTATATATCAATGCCTTATAACGTCTTTTGCTGATGACACGTGTTTACGATTACAGCTACTTGTCTGAACAGTTATTGAGAAGACAATAAGGCCCTCGCTGAATTGGATAATTTTTACAATTCTAGTTATTTGGTACTGATATTTCAAAACAAATTTTCGTTGGGAAACATTGTTTTTTTGGTTAAAAAATAAGAAAATGGGTTTCATGTGTTGTTAGATAATAATGTTGTTTTTACGTGATTTTTAAAGCAATGTAAATAGTGTATAAATTATTGGGCTTTAGTCTTGATTTACTTTCAGTTGGAATCACATTGTGATCTTAGTGGCAGTTAAGATTTCAAGAGGTTGGTGTGATAAGAGAATGAAAAATCACTCCGTCAAAGTTTACTGTTTACTTTATCTTCTATGTTTATCCCGTATTTGTCATATGTTGCATGCTATGGCTAGGATTTTATTTCAAGTTTAGAAAGGTCCAAATTGTTACAGAATAAAAATTCGTATTTTGGTAATACATTCCAGTTTTGAATAGCACGTTGAATTGCTTTTACATGAAAATTTTAAATATTTATCATTTAGCGGATTACCAGTTAGCGATTTTATTTATCATGTTTGAATAAATGTTCACCGAGGTATTTTTGGGGAAATTTTAAGCTACTCATCTTATCACTGTTAGAGACTAGAAATTGCGAATGACCTTGCTTCGGAGCTCCGAATACTCAACTTGCTGACAGTTTCTGCCTCGTTTTCGTCGGGACCGGGGTGTGGAATCCCCCGGATGCTATATGCCAAGTGTTAATGTAAGCAGCTCAAGATAGATTGAAGCGTTACCTTTTGGGTTTAATCTGAATGCATTAGGATTTTTGATTTTGTTCTGTTTGGTATGAAAATGTTTGGACAGATAATGTCGCATTTTCGCGAAATTACCCAGCCAAAGCGCATGGAGTCGGCTCTATGCCTACTGATACTTAATTGATTTTGTCATGTTATTTAGTTAGATGTATCTCTTTTTTTTTTTTTTTTTTTTTTTTTGTGTTTGTTTTTTTTTTTTTTTTTTTTTTTTTTTTTGAGTGATGTTTTTAAGGATGATATGTGATATTTTCTCACTTGCGATTCTAGAGTGTATCCTTTTAGATTAGAGATGTGCTTTATGTTGATTCAGTTCAAGTGCTGATTTTTTCCCCGTAAAGAGCATAGTTTTTATGTTGGATGTAGAGCTATAATAATGGATTTTGCAGCCATCGTAAACAAACCTTCGGTTTGTAGATGGACGCTGTCAATTTGTTTTTGTGAATTTTTTTTTATGTTTTAAATTAAATTAATTTTGAATTGAAATAATAAATAAGGACTTTCTTGGTTTGGTTTGGTTGGATCTAACACCCTTCCACGTCCACCTTTCCCCAAACAATACCACATCCATCAAAATTTTGAAATAGCGATTTTGTTTCCAACGTAGTTCAAGTTCAGGAAATAGTACCTTCGAGCAGGACACTCCCCCCACAGTCATCAGGGAAATGGTTATAAGTTATGCCCTGGGGGCATATAAGGTTTTTATTGAAATATTTGTCATAGAAACTTGAAAAAGGACTCATTCGATTGGAAATTCAAAGGGCTAGTGCCCTTTTTAATAGTCGAAAGTGATTTGAGGGCAACTAACACCCCTTCCACGTCCACCATTTCCCCAAATACGTCCAATTAAAATTTTGAAATAGCGATTTTGTTCCACGCAGTTTAAAGTTCAGGAAATTGTACCTTCGAGCAGGACACTCCCCCCACAGTCTTCAGGGAAAGGTTATAAGTTATGCCCTGGGGGCATATAAGGTTTTTATTGAAATATTTGTCATAGAAACTTGAAAAAGGACTCATTCGATTGGAAATTCAAAGGGCTAGTGCCCTTTTTAATAGTCGAAAGTGATTCGAGGGCAACTGACCCCCCTCTCACGCCCACCTTTTCCCCAAACACATCCAATCAAAATTTTTAGATAGCCATTTTATTCAACGTAGTTGAAAGTTTTGGAAATTAGGTCTTTAAGGATGACAACCCCTCCCCCCACAGCCCTCGGGCAAGGGTTGTAAGTTATGCCCTGGGGACATATAAGGCTCTTATAGAAAGCGATGTTGTAGAAACTTCAAAAACTGCTCATTCAATTGGAAATTGACAGGGCTAGTGCCTTTTTTATAGTAAAAAGTGATTGAAGGGCAACTAACCCCCCTCTCACGCCCACCATTTCTCCAAACACATCCAATCAAAATTCTGAGATATCCATTTTTTTCAACCTAGTTGAAAGTTCTAGAAATTAGGTCTTTTAGAATGATAACCCCAAGTGGAGAGTAATTAACCCCTCTTTCACGCCCACCATTTCCCCAAGAACATTCAATCAAAGTTTATAGATAGCCATTTTGTTCAACGTAGTTGAAAGTTCTGGAAATTCTGTATTTAATGATGACAAACCCCCAGAGCCCCCAGGGCAAAGGTTATAAGTTATGCCTTGGGGGCATATAAGGTTTTTATAGACAGAGTTGTCATAAAAACTTCAAAAGGGGCTCATTCAATTGGAAATTGAGGGGGCTAGTGCCCTTTTTAATAGTTGAAAGTGATTGGACGGTAACTAACCCTTCTTTCACGCCCACCATTCCCCCAAACACCTCCAATCAAAATATTCAGATAGCTATTTTGTTTAACGTAGGAAGAAGTTCTGGAAATTAGGTTTTTGAGGATGACACCCCCCCCCCCCAGCCCTCAGGGCAAGGGTTGTAAGTTATGTCCTGGGGGCATATAAAGTTTCTATTGAAAGCGTTGTTGTAGAAACATCAAAAGGGCTCATTTGATTGGAAATTGAAGGGGCTGGTGCTGTTTTTAATAGTTGAAAGTGATTGGAGAGCGACTAACGCCCCTCTCACGTCCACCATTTCCCCAAACACATCCAATCAAAATTTTTAGATAGCCATTTTGTTCAGCATAGTTGATTTCCAGATAGAAAATATGTTTTTGAGGAGGGCAACTAACCCCCCTCTGACGCCCACCGTTTCCCCAAACACATCCAATCAAAATTTTGAGATAGTGATTTTATTCAACGTAGTTGAAAGTTCTGGAAATTAGGTGTTTTAGGATCATAACCCCCTCAGAGCACTTTTTGCAAGGGTTGTAAGGTATGTCCGGGGGGGCATATAAGGTTTATATTGAAATTTGTTGTAAAAATTTCAAAAAGGGATAATTTGATTGGAAATTGAAATTGCCCTTTTTAATAGTCGAAAGTGAGTGGAGAGTAATTAACCCCCCTCTCACGCCCACCATTTCCCCAAGAACATTCAATCAAAGTTTATAGATAGTCATTTTGTTCAACGTTGTTGAAAGTTCTGGAAATTATTTATTTAAGGATGAAAAACCCCCAGAGCCCCCAGGGTATTTTGTTTTAGGTAGTTGAAAGTTCTGGGAATTAGTTCTTAGAGGATGACAACTACCCTAACAGCCCTTAGGGTAAGGGTTGTAATTTATATCCTGGGGGCATATAAGGTGTTTTTAGAAAGCGTTGTCGTAGAAACTCAAAAAGGGCTCGTTGGATTGGAAATCGAAAGGCCTAGTGCCCTTTTTAATAGTCGAAAGTGATTGGAAGGCTTGACATTTTTATAGTAAAGATCGATGTGGCTATAAAGTATTATTATTATTATTTTTTTTTTTAGGCCAGGGCACTTCGTATCGAATGAGTTTTGGTAGAAACTTCGAAAAGGGCTCATTCGATTAAAAATAGAAAGGGCTGATGCCCTTTTTAATGTCAAAAGTGATTGGGGGTAGCTAATCCCCCTCCCACGCCCACCCTCCCATTTTCCCATTATGTTTAAAAACTAAATGTTGCCTCAAGATTAAATCAAAATGCGCTGTGTTAATGCTAATTTCCAATAAGGCATCTCACCAGTGTCCCAAGAACGACTGAGGGTATTATGTTCAAACTTTTGGGGCTGCTTCTGCTCTTTAAATCTAATCAAAATAGCGTAAGTGTATCCAAGCTATCAAAGAAAGTAAACAGATTTTTTTGCGAAAGGTATTAAGTTTTCTATTTCAGGTCATCTAAAGGAGTTGTCAAACTAAATTAAACACTACTAATTGTGTCAAGATTTTTAAAAGGGTGTATGCTGTTAAAAATTGCTGAAAAATTTTCTCCAGTATACAAATAGCAGGCCAAACTATAAAGTCTTAAAAAAATGAAAAGATTTAAAGTATTATTTTCTTTTTCCCTGAAAAGATGTCAATATAAAACGAACAAAAATTAACTAAAAAAACTTTTTCCACAAAATAAGTTTTTCAAAGAAAAGTAAAGAACTCGATTAAACAAAAAATGAGCAAAAATAAAATCAAATAATCTACCAAGCGTGAAACTACCACAAATCAACATCGATAAATAAATGAAACCCAAAACGAACAGAAATTACAATAAATAACCGAGTCAAACTCAAAACGAGCAGAAATTAACGTAAGTTGGGCTCAAAACCCCTATGCCTTCCCAAGGCCAGAACATAATTTGCACTTTACTGAAAAAATACAAATGAATGTGCATTGTCAGTTTAATATACATATACTGATATTTAGTAATCAAAATGTTAATATTATTTGATTTATTAAAGTTATAAAAGTAAAAACATTTATATTTTTTTCAGTAAAGCATAGCTTCTTGCCGTGGATAATTAATCCAATACAATAGGATATTATCTGTTATACGAAACTTTTGGGCCTAATATTCAAGAACAAGTTTTTTCGTTATAGATGAGGTGTCTTCTTAAATGAGATGTATACATTTTAAATAATTAAAATATTTTGAAAGTTGTAACCATATTCATCTCTCGCGAGAAACATTTTTCATGAGAAACTCATTTAAAAATGAGTGTAATTTATTATAGCTGATAGGTAATTTGAAGAATTTTTTGGGATAATGTTCACGTGCTTTTAGTGATGAAAGCTCTCATTTCTCTTTCTCCTTTCTATTTCTCTCTCTAGCTCGTTCAATCTCTCTCTCTCATGTTTTTTTAATGCTCTGATTTAAAATTTCCAATTTCTTAATAGTGTTCCCATCTTCTTAGTAATCTATTTTATACTTATTATTGAATGAGTTATGGCCTTATAAACTACGACTTTGCCTAGTAAAGATTAAAACAACAAAACTAAGTGTACTCACATGTTTGGGCCCAACAAGGGGGAAGAAGATGTGAATTTTTGTGATAATAGTCCTAATGACCCACATCTCAGAAATCACCTTCCTCGTGGTGATTTTTCAAAATCACCAATTTCGGAAAATTATCTGCCCTCCCCATTGAGAGTAGTACTTGTGTGCCCTAGGGAATACATGCAATCCCCTGAGACCTGAAATCAAAACTTAATCTAGTTTTGTCATGACTATCATCTTATATTTCAGGGACACTATATGGAGTCTGATGACTGGATTTTTCGTCAGAGAAGATATACAAAAATCTCCACTAGTTCAACATCTACTTCGCGACATAGAAACTTGGATCTTGAAACTATTAAGTGCCCCTGTTCCAGTGCCTGGATATACTCGAGTTGAGGTAACCTATGAATACAAATATATATATATATATATATATATATATATATATTATATATATATATATATATATATATATATATATATATATATATATATATATATATATATTATATATATATATATATATATATATATATATATATATATATATATATATATATATATATATATATATATATATATATATATATATATATTATATATATATATGTATATAAATATATATATATATATATATATATATATATATATATATATATATATATATATATATATATATATATATATATATATATATATATAATATATATATATATATATATATATACATATATATATATATATATATATATATATATATATATATATATATATATATATATATATATATATATATATATATATATATATATATATATGTATTATATATTTATATATATATATATGTATAATATATATGTATATATATACATAACATATATATGATTATAGATATAATTAGACATAGCCCCAGATATGTTTTGGATCGGTTCCAATTCGCCCCACCCCCCACACACAGCTCTTTGCATGCACGCATATGCAGTGAAAACAGTCAGGTGGCCTATGGGAGATTGAACCATTTTAAGACATTGCAATTTTGGAGTTTTCTTTCCTGCTTTCAGATTAGCTCTGCATTTTGGTATGCTTGAATTATTGTCCAAGTGATTTCCTTACATCTAAATCCCTACCTTGCATGACGGAAACATCTTTCATGCATCGACAAATTTTCCGTTGGATGTAGAAAGTAGTCTGGAGTAGATCATTTCACAAATTATTCTCCAAGGCATTCCTTTCATTTACTCCGTTACATTAGTTTATAAAATAGCTAAGGCCTCATCAAATTTTACAAAATGATCAGGTTGAAACCAAATATGCTCTGCTAAGGCTGAAACAAAGGTTTCCGGAGGCTTGGTTAATTTTAGGGTTTTTTCTATTGAATTTCGATGCTCAATAAATCTTTCCACAAATTGTTGGTGGGTCCAACCGTTTTTCACCAAACGCACCTGATTGAAATTATGAGATAGCAATTTTTTAAAAATAGTCCAAAACGATGTTGGCACAATGCATTTTTTTTTTTTTTTTTTTTTTTTTTTTTTTTTTTTTTTTTTTTTTTTTTTTTTTGGTTAGTTAGTTTTAGACCAGGGCCCTTCATATCGAAGGAGGTGTCGTAAAAACTTCGAAAAGGGCTTATTTGATCAGAAATTGGAAGGGATAGTGCCCTTTTTAATAGTGATTGGAAGGCAACTAACATCCCTTCCACGCCCACCATTTTCTTAAACACATCCAATAAAAATTTTGAGATAGTTATTTTGTTCAACGTAGGTGAAAGATCTGGAAATTATGTCTTTGAGGAGGATACTCCCCCCACAGCCATCAGGGCAAGGGTTATAAGTTATGCCCTGGGGGCATATACGGTTTTTATAGAAAGCGTTGTCGTAGAAACTTCAAGAAGGACTCATTCGATTCGAAATTCAAAGGGCTAGTGCACTTTTTAATATTCGAAAGTGATTGGAGGGCAACTAATCCCCTTTTCACGCCCGCCATTTCCCCAAACACAGTCAATCAAAATTTTGAGATAGCCATTTTGTTCAACTTAGTTGAAAGTTCTAGAAATTAGGTCTTTGAGGATGGTCTAGTGCCCTTTTTAAGAGTCAAAGTGATAGTAGGGGAGCTACCCCCCCCCCCCCCCGCACAAATACACACGTCGTATTGTCCCTAAATGCATCTAATAAAAATTTTGAGATAGCCATTCTGTTCAAAACAGTGTAAATATTATATAACAAGGCTTTAGGGATTGAAACAAACCCCACAGATTAGGGACAAGGGTTGTAAGTTTTGCCCAGGGGGTATACTAACGTTTTTATGGAAGGATTGTTGTTTAACTTTAGGTAAGGCTCGGTCTTTTTCCCTGAAAAAAACTATGTCATTAAAAACGAGCAGAAATAAATAAAAAAAAACTTTTTCCAGAAAATAAGTTTTTCAAAAAAAAAGTAAAGAACTCCTATTGATTCTATTTTTTCAAAATAGAATCAAATAATCTACCAGGCATACAACTACCTCAAATCAGTATCAATAAACAAATGAAACCCAAAAACAAACATAAATCAAAATAAATAACAGAGTAAAACACAAAACGAGCAGAAATTAATATGAGTAAAGTTCTAAACCCCTATGCTGTCTAAAAGCCAGAATATAATTTGTACTTTACTGAAAAAATTCTTTTAAATGTTTTAATTTTTATAACTTTAAGAAATCAAAAATTAATTACGATTTTAAGGAATAAATATCAGCATATGTATATTAAACTGACAGTGCACATTTTTTCAGTAAATTTATTTGAATTATTCATTTTTTTTTCAGTTTGCACGTTACTGAAAAAAATACAAATGAATGTGCATTGTCAGTTTAATATACATATACTGATATTTATTCCTTAAAATATTTTAAGTATTTGATTTATTAAAGTTATAAATGTGAAAAACCCAAATTATGTTCTGGTCTTGCGAAGGTATAGGGATTTTGAGCCCTGGTAATGTTAATTTCTGCTCGTTTCGAGTTTGACTCGGTTATTTATTGTAATTTGTGTTCGTTTTGGGTTTCATTTATTTATCGATGCTGATTAGAGGTAGTTTTACGCTTGGAAGATTATTTGATTTCATTTTTGCTTATTTTTGGTTTAATGGAGTTCTTTTGACTTTTGAATCTTAAAAAGGGTGCTAGAACTATGAACTTCCAATCAAATTAGCTCCTTTAAAATATCAATGATATTACTTGGTATGATAGAGCAGCACTTCCTATGATATTGCTTATATGCCCTTTAATACGTGCATGCCTCTAATTTTTCGTTTAATTGAAACTCCCTCTAAACGTTCCAACTTAATGTCCTTAGTGTCATTAGTTACAGTAACCGTAGAAGTATCAAAAGTATACATATAGGGTCTTCTGCCTAGTCCAAAATCGTCACAACTTACCCTGAAAGGTCTAACTTAATAATGTAAGCTGTTGTTGTGATATTGCTTTGTCACCCTATTGACAATCTACATGATCATAGTTTGTTTTGATTTAGTTCAGCATCCGCCTATATGCTACTTGAAAGCTTCACCTTAGAACTCTTAGCTTATGTAGTAACAATAGTTGTAGTACCATCAACCGATCCTGAAGCACTGCTGATACAAGCATTGATTGGGATTAGTTCAACATCCCCCACAACAAGCAATGTAAGTTTTAATTACACACACGAAACTGTTCCTAAGATATTGCTGATACGTCCTTTTGACAACCTGCATACGGATGGTAGGTTGTCATCCGTACTACAGAAACTTTCAGAAATATTCTTTAACAATTTCACCTTCATACCCTTAGGTATAGTTGTAATAGCAGGCACAGCAGTAGAATAACTACTCAACTTAATACAATTAGCCTGGCTTGTTTGCAGCTTGTATAAAAATGAACAAATAAAATTTTAATAAAAAAATCTCTTTTTGAAATTGACCTTTCTATATTTTGAAGTGTGGGTAATTAAATAACCATTAATCCATAATCAATAATAATCACCAAAGGAAGTTTTTTGATATTTGCTTGTAATATACTTTACTATCTTATAATATATACTACTTTATATACTATCTATAATTACTATCTTATAATTTGATACTATTTCTAAACTCAACAAAGAGAAGCATCTTGCACAGTTAGTATATCAGAAAAAGTTGATCTATGCCTATAATTATAAGTAGTAACCCCACTCCTCTACATTATCTTCAAGTATATCTGTTTCTTTTGCATCTGGAAAAATTGCTTTTCCCAGAAATGGTCCTATAAATGTCCCTCATATAGTATTTCTACCATCATTAGCTTCCCCTGGGAAATTTTTCTAGTTCCGTATTAAGATGTGTCTATCAGAAATACGTGACCATGCCAGGATATTAATACTAGATGAGATCAGCGCCACTTGTGGTTCAGCTTTGATAACTCACCTCATTTCCTTGACCTCATTAAGCACGTTACGCCAAAAAATGACTAGGGACCACTATTTTAAGTCTCATAGAAAAAATTATCTCCAGTTAAACGAACTGATAATGGAAATATAGTATTCAGTGTTGATGGTGGAGAAAATAGGGGTTAATAGAAATCAATTCACATAGTGACGCTGAGTCAGAATATATTCAACTACGTTTGTAATACATTACATAGGACTTTAATTGGAAAAGTTCAAATAGATCCTAGTACATATTATATCTTCTTTATTGGATTATCCAACACTAAGATTAGGAAGATAAGTTTATGAACTAGGATTAGAATATTGGAAGCCACGATAATGACAGTGTTCTTGTATGGCTCTGGCACGGGGGCACTGTGTGGCTCTGAAAAAAGCTTAGGAATATTTGTTGAATATTTTCTAGAGACATCGTCCAAGGATAGTCCTAGGTAGTCGTTTGACCGACCATATATGAAAAAATAAGCCGTGAGATAAATATGTCTCGATTCTACTCTCTAGGGCTGTAGTGAAAAAAGCTTAAGTTGTCCACACCACGTTTACGGATGAAGGATGACAGATTACGAAAGATTGGGAATTCTGGCCATCCACCTAGGGCCAAAGTCTAGCGTTCCCACGCTAGACATAAAATCCTTTGTCCGTTAGGACAGGGGTTAGAGGCCTAGGGCCAAACGAAAGGGTTTTACCCTAGGGGTTTAGCCTAGGGCCAATTGCCTCAGGTCGACCTTTAACAGGTCGACCCAGAATGTCATGGGAAGAGATCTTGATGAAAGAATTCAAGAGAAACTGGAATTTGAAGCAAGGGGGTTAATAGTGAAGGTTTGAATATATTGTGGTAGAGAAGAACCGTCTGCAGCTGTGTTGACCTTTGTTGGATTGGTGCTGCAGTGAATTATTAGTAATAGTAAAAGTTGTAGCAATAATAAAATTAAATTTGTATTTTTCTATTAGAAAATTAAAATCAAGTCTCTGTGTAATGTTTTTGAATTTGCTTATTTTAAAATCACAACTCGTATGTAATTGCTTCTGAAAAGTCATATGACATCATCTCTGAAGAAAAGAAAAAAAAAATACTGTAGAAACAAGCTAACTCATATTGTAATTATTCTTCTAGGTTAGCATTCTTCCTCACGACCTCCACCGGCCTTTAATATATGCTCTGCCGGATCACACAAGATTTCCATTAGCAGACTACCCCTTCACCTGCCCCTTGAACTACTTGGGGTTGATGCGTGCCTTTGGGTTCTCACCCTGATAATGCTAGAGCACAAGGTAATGTAACAAAGATTTCATAAACTATAATTTCTTAAGCGAAATCGATAAGATTCTTTAAGAATTTCTGAATAATCCTGCAGTACAACTCTAGGAAGAAAACTTGGATAAATAGTTGATGATGGCTGTTTCAGGCCTATTTCTTAGCAGCCTGTTGCCATGAATTTTGCCATAAAAAAGCTATAAAATGGGTTTGGGACTATGGATTTTAAAGAAAACCGGAAGGGCGATAGAAAGATCGCCTCTCCCATAAAAAAAAGTAAAACTATTGTATACATGGCATGGCCGTAGGGACTATAACGTTTTTGGGTATGGGTGTTGTACTTCTTCAAGAAACACCAAAAATAATCAAATAATATGTAAATTTATAAGACATTCTTATGTACGAAATTCTTGAATGAGAATTGTCCCACTGTTTACATGTCTAGTATATACTTTCATAAATATGATGTCACTCGTATAAATTTTCTCCTAAATTAAAGCTCTAAGCGAATATTCTCAAAGTCGTGACCTATGTAGATCGTTTTTGTTGGCCAGAAAATCCCAGGGCGCCAATTTAAAAAAAAAAATATGGAGCCTTTTTCAAGAAAAAATTTATGCATACATAATACACAATTGTTTCTCGTTTAAAGAGAGTAGATATATCTTATTTCTTTAAACAAGCAATTATTGCTTATGAGAAAATTTTTAAATTTTGTATATATGGTGCTATGCTTTACTGACCTCGCTACTTGATTCCTTGTGGTTGGCCAAATTTTGTATATATCACTGCATGCATTAGGGTTTCCTTGACCGAAAAAGACTTTCTATAGTAGGACCCCTCTCTTAATAAGTGAACCCCCCCCCCCCCTCCCACCCTACCGATTAAAAATCATGGCCGTAATCATAGTCCTTAGGATTTATTTTTTTTAAGCGCAGACACACAGAAGATGCTTCCTGGATAATCTGCAATACAGAGAACCAAATAGCCTCTTTTTAAGTGACACAGATAAACTTAGCAAAAACAGTTTATTAATTCAAAGGACACCAATAAAGATACAAAAATATGGCTAAACACAATACCAGAATAAAATGAACCGTACCAAGTTATTTGTCAACGTTGAATTTACCCTTAACCATTAACACACATTGTGATTTATCGTAATGAAAAGTCCAAAAGAAAGTCAAAGAGGCCATACGAAACCATATTAAATCAGGGACTCAGTAGCGTTTTGTTTTATCCCCATTTATATTAACCATTTTGATGGACTTAAGGAGATGTTAAGGAGGACAGAAAAGGTATTGGGAAAAGACGGAATCAAATGGGGAAGTAAAACTCTCCTGGACTTAGATTATGCTGATAACTTAAGCATCCTAGATGAAAGTGTTTGCAAAATTAATGAGCTTTTAGAAGTTTTGTGCGTTCAGGGTGCAAGAATAGGTTTGAAAATTAATATTAAGAAGACTAAGTCTCTAGGGCGAGGAATAAGTGAAAATGAATAGGTGACGTTGGTTAACGAAAAGATTGATCAAATGGACAACTTCACTTACCTAGGTAGTATTATTAATAAGAATCTTAAGATGGTGGTTGCAATGAAGATGGTAAAATTAGAATCGCCAAGGCCCAGGGTGTTTTTTCTCAGTCGAAAAAAGTTTGGAAGAATAGGAAGATGAGTCTGCGAACCAAGATTAGAAGATTGGAAGCTACAGTGATGACAGTGGTCAAGTATAATTCTGAAGCATGGGCGCTCCAAAAACAGAGGTAGATTTGATAGATGTTTTCCAGAGAAATTGCCTACGGATTGTTTTGGGTACGCGACTGACTGACCGTACCTCAAACCGTAGGCTGAATGAAAAGTGTGGTTCAGTCCCGCTTTCTCAAGGTTACTATGAGAGAAAGAGTGTAAAGAGCAAGACTTTTCATAAAATAGCATGCAGGAGGACCGTGAGTTGCTGTGTTCTTTTTCAAAGCTTAAAATCACCTTCAATAAGGTTGCTAATTAAAAAACTAACGTCACTTCGGAAGGGTTATCTCTTTCCGAAAAAAAAATCACTAAAAGTAACCAAAGTAATTATTCAATAAAAATACAAAACTAAATAAAATTAAATTAGATTTTAAAATTTCATATTAAACAGGCAAAACCTTCAAATAAACCATAGATAAGAACATTACATGGAAGCATTACATTTTTGTTTGACGTTGTAACTAATAAACTAATAAATAAAATTAATTTTCTGTTATTTAATTTATCCTCATTTTATTTTACCTTATTTTATATTTTCTGAACCGCATATACCACGAATAGAGATATCTTTATGACGAAATAAATTATATACTATCGTTTTGAATTATATTCATTGTAGATGGTTTTGTTTCCGGCTGACCTTCTAAAAAATCTTCAACAGTAATAGAAAACAAATACATCAGGACATGGCATAAATTACCAAGGACATTTCACACTCCCCCCCTTCGTACTTGAAATCCACAATTTTCTAAGATTTTTCTTCTGATTGTTTCAAATTTATGAAGTTTTTAGCGCAGTACCACATTTTTGTCAGTGTTGCCAGGTGGAACAGTGAAAATAAATAAGCAGAACTAATTAGTTAAATCTAACAATGCATTTCATCCGTAAGAATTCAGGAATTAAGAATAAGTTTATTCCCAAAGACCTTCAAAGGAAAGCTACGCTTTCTTAAGTTGTTTGGTTTCATGGGTTTTTGGTTCTTTTTTGTGGATTCTTCTCCCACATGTTTTTTCTCTAACTTTATGCCCACTATTACTAATAGTTTATATATAATAATTTATATGTAAGTTAAATTTATATATAATTAAATTAAATTTATATTAAATTTTTAATAATTTAATGATATATAATAATGTATAATAATTAATAATTTTATATAATAATTTATTTTATATTACTATAAAAACTGCATAACTGCATATGAAGAACATTTTTATTGAAAGTTGAATTCCCAGTTTTTCCTGTTTTTTTTTAAGATACTCTATATATTGCGTAATCTTCCATTCAACCAATTCAAACAATCAGATTTCACTTTTACTGTCCTTGGTAAATTAATTATATATAACTTTTGGGTAAAATAAGGTCCCATATGGCTCGCCCAAAAGAAGGATTGATCTGCTTCCTAATGTCTGTTCTTTTTTAATACTTTTCCAGATATATATTGTTCGGCGCGCTGTCCGAGTGTTTGTGTATTGTGTATTTTCCATATGCGTTGTGTATTAAATGAACAAATTATTTTATTTCCCAAGAAAAACACATCAGGTGTTAAATGGAGAATAACAAAAAGGAAAAAGAAAGAAAAACTAAATACACTAGAAAAATAGATACATTTCTATCTCACATAAAAAGTATTTAATAAATTATTTTCATGATTTAGAGCTGTGTTTCTCAGCCTTTTTTTTTCCTGGAGAACCAATTAAAAGGTCCTAAAATAATTGACAAACCCCCTTTGTAGTCGTTGATGACAAATAAAAAAACGCAATGGAATTTGACGGAATATATATTTTTCATATTGCAGACTAACTGATTATATTAACGTGAGACAATTAAATAAATTATTAATAAGACTAAAATGAAATAACAAACTTATTCTTATAATTTACATTTGGGAAAACTCTTAATAAGATTTGTGGCTGTTTATAGAACAAAGAAATTCAAAGTTAGGCTCAATATCTAACAATTTCAGTCTTAGATCAGGTTCTGCATTTAGCATGTTTCTTTATTTATCTTTCAGATAAGTATGTGTTGAAAATATTTTCTCGCATATATATGTTGTGCAAAATGGTAATAAAACTCCAACGGTTTTTTTCGGCAGAACAGGATAGACCTATTCATTTTATATACTGAGTCAGGTTAAGACCAATTAAAGATTGATCTTTAATTGATCTGATTGATCAGAGACCAATTAAAGATTGATCTTTAAAAATTGCTTCTAGAGAACTGTCACATGATAACTCTAAGAGTTTTTCTTTTCCAGTATATTTAAAGAGGTTTCTGAATTTACATTTCCTTGAAAAGGGTTAGGTATCCAGTTATTTGAGATGGATGTATTGTATCTGTTGGGAAAATAGTCATCGAAGGTTAATCGAAGATAGTTCAGACTCCTTTTAATGCTTTCGTCGAATTTAATTAAATTCTCTGATAAAAAAAAGTGCTCATAGAATCGAAGCATCCATGCTCATTCATCTGCAGGCATTGATTCCAAAATTGATCTTTTAACATAGCCTCAATTCTATAATGTACACTGGAAATGGTGAAGGCCTCGCCTCGTAAAGACATATTTAATTCCTTCAGTTTACAAAAAATATCAGCTAAATATTCCAGCTTTTGTAGCCAAAGAACATCGGATATAGAAGAAGACAAACAAAACGGATGATCAATAAAAATGCTTGATAATACTTCGCGTTCAAACAAACGCAATAATACTTTACCACAGGAAATCCATCTAACTTATGTGTGAAGCAGTACAGAAAATTGGAAACTTCCAAAATCCTCACAAACTGTACGGAATAGACGGCAATCTGAAGCACGCGATTTTATAAAGTTCACGTTTTTCACAGCATCACTTAAAGGAGTGTATAACTCTTGCAGGAATACGCTTACATACTAAAGATTGTCTATGAATATAACAATGAGTTCATTGAATTTTTTCGTTGATCTTCTTCAGCCGTGCCACAATAATTTCTTGTTATTGATTTTGCACCGTCTGAACACACAATAAGACCATATTATTTTATTCTTTTCAGAATACCCATTGATCATATGAAAAATTCCTTGTCCAGTTGTGTAGGTTTTCAAAGGTTTTGCAAATAGCACATATTCTGGAGCTTGGAAGAAGAACTGGAAGAAGATGTGGAAATAGGACATCGTCTGGATCAATATTTGTAAAAAAAAAATATATCTAACGTACACGTAGACTGCGGAGTTTGTTACATCTCTCGATTCCTCAAGTTGAATTGCAAAATAATCCAATTTTATTCTGTTTAAAAGTTCGTTCTCCAATAATTAGCCAAGTTATTAATCCTACGTGACACCGTTTTGTTTGATAAGATAATTTCGGAGACCACACTGCATTTCCATGACGATAAAATAAAAGTTCAAAATAGGGATAAAATCCTTTTTAATAGACAGTGTATAATAAATTTCACAAAAAATACCAGATAGTTCGGTCACACATACAGTGACCGTCATCAGTAGTAAAACTAATCTAAAACAATTTAAAACAAAAGTTTATATACTAAATCAAATAAAACTACATATTGTTTAAATCTCTAATTCTTTTCAAAGCAAAGGCGGAAGCTAGCCTCTTTGACCTTCTTGGATTCGGTTCATTAGCGTTCAATGATATAACATTTGGACAAAGGTCAACTATATTGGGTGAATTGAACTTTACTCTGTCAGATTTTAATAAATTATCATAGATCGAGTTAAGCCCATATTCACCTGTATCCCGATTCAAAGCAATTTTCTTGAATAAGATTTTCTTTATTTCAAGAGTTTCACGAAAATTTTGCTTTAAAACCCGATCCCTAGAAATCAAAGAGACATTCTCGAACAAAATAAAATGGTCTGGAAAATTAAAAATATGTTCTGAAAGAGCTGAAGTAAAATCTTCAGACTTAGAATCTTGCTTCAAAGCCGAAGAAATAGAATCTTTATGTTGTAATAATCTCATTTCCAAACTCTGGTTAGTACTTCCCACATATGAGCTTCCGAAAATACATGGGATCTGATAAACCCCACTTTGATGCCCCAATGAAGATAGATCCTTCCCAGAATTTAGAAAACTACCCAAAGTATTATTACTCTTTAAAGCTACCCTTAGACCAATGCTTTGTAAAATTCTTTTAAGTTTTTCACTTAGCCCGAGTACATATGGTAAGGGACAAAAAATATCCTTCTCCCGAGTTGTCTCCAAGACTTCCTTAGAAATCTCTAGAAACTTTTTTCTTCTTTTTGAAAAAGTCTGGTTAATTAACCATTCTGGATACATGTTGCTTATTAGTATTTTCCTTAGAAAAGACAACTCCTCCTCGACAAATTTTGGAGAGCAAATACTAAAAATCCGATCAGTTAAAGAAATGATCAAACCAATTTTTACTTGGCGAGCGTGACCGGAACTATAAGACAAAAATCTATTGTTATTTGTCGGTTTTCTGTAAATTTTAAAATCCAGACTATTTTGATTTTTCAAAAGAAGAACATCAAGAGAAGGAAGTTTCCCATTCTCTTCCAATTCAACAGTAAACTTTAAATCCCCCCCCCAAACAATTAAGATGTTCCGAAAATCCTTTTAATTCCTCCTCCCCATAATCTCATACTGAAATAATGTCATCCATATACCGGCCCCAGAAAATATGTTTTAAAAAATATGAATCTAACGCAATTGTTTCAATATTCTCCACAAAAATATTAGCTAATAAAGGGGATAAAGGGGCCCTCATAGGTAAACCATTTATTTGTTTGAAATACTCCCCTCTAAATTGAAAAAATAAGAGAACTTATTGCACAACCTTACTAAATACATAATTACAGAAACTTCCAAATCTGTTTCGCCACTAATCAAATCCAAATTTCTTAACAGCTTTCCTTCTAGAAGAGTTTCGGCTGCTTCTACATCAATATTTGTATACATTGATACAATGTCGAAGCTTGAAAGCAAAGAATTCGAAGAAATTTCTACTTTTCTCAGTTTTTCAACCAAATTCGAAGAATTCTTAATATACGAAATTTGTATAGACAAAAGTGGTTTACAGATTGACACTAACCATTTGCTCAAAACACTTGTTTGTGACCTTGTACTTGACACAATTGGTCGTAATGGTAGGTTAGGCTTATGAATTTTGGGAAGTCCCATATAATTTAGGGCACAAGGAACTGCGTGGCAGGCATTTGTAATAAAGTTGAGGTTTAATTTTTCCTTCATCTTTTAAGCACTTCAATACGTTCTTAAACTTATTTGTAAAAGAGTCTGTTGGATTATACGATAGCTTCTTGTATGTTTTTCATCATTTAGTAAACTTCTTAATTTTGATTCGTAGTCTAGTTTTTCCTTCATCCTTTAAGCACTTCAATTCGTTCTTAAACTTATTTGTAAAAGAGTCTGTTGGATTATACGATAGCTTCTTGTATGTTTTTTCATCATTTAGTAAACTTCTTAATTTTGATTCGTAGTCTAATTTTTCCTTCATCCTTTAAGCACTTCAATTCGTTCTTAAACTTATTTGTAAAAGAGTCTGTTGGATTATACGATAGCTTCTTGTATGTTTTTTCATCATTTAGATAAGAGTAACACTTTAGTTGTGATGAATACTGAGGACTACAAATCAAAATTAAGAAGTTTACTAAATGATGAAAAAACATACAAGAAGCTATCGTATAATCCAACAGACTCTTTTACAAATTAAATAAAAAAAAGACAAGTTTTTTTAACAGAAAGTAAGGAACGACGTTAAAACTTAAAACGAACAGAAATTATTCCGTATATCAAAGGGGCTGTCCCCTCCTCAACGCCTCGCTCTTTACGCTAAAGTTTGACTTTCTCACAACTCTATTTTGTTAAACAATAAAAAACTTTAGCGTAAAGAGCGAGGCGTTGAGGAGGGGACAGCCCCTTTCATATACGGAATGATTTCTGTTCGTTTTAAGTTTTAACGTCGTTCCTTACTTTCTGTTAAAAAAATAAAAAAATTTTTATTTAATTTTTGAACGTTTTTGAATTAATGCAGGTTTTGATTTTGGCTCACCGTACATGAATAATTAAAACAAAATTTGCATATTAATTTTACTTTTATTTGGTTAAATGGCTTTCTCGAAACTTGTTTAATTTTATTTACCAACGTTTTTATTAGTAATAAATATACGTAACTTACGAATTAACTTACGTAACGATCTTCTATATTCATATATTTTTAATACGTATATTAGGGGGATCGCCTCCTAGTCAATACCTCGCTCTTTAAGCTAAAGTTCGAATTTTGTTCCAATTCTTTAAAAATGACCCCTTAATCACAAAGGCCGTTATTTAGAATAAATAGCTCTTATGAAAGTACTAAAAAGTCTTTGGCTTAAAGAGCGAGGTGTTGACTAGAGGGTGAACCCAATCATACACGTAATATTTTCTGTTCGTTTTAAGTTTTGATGTTACTCCTTATTTTCAGTTGGAAAACTTGTTTCTTTTATATTTAATTTCTGATCTTTTTTTTTAAATAATGTTAGGAAATCCGGCACCCCCCTTCATAGCAATGTCCCTTCCCCATGAAAACTTCCTTCATGGAAAGATCTTCCCAAATAACCCCCGACCCAACCACCCCCCTACTACCAGAAAAAATCCCCTTTGAAAACGTCTGTATACTTCCTAATAACCAATACTATATGTTAACATTGGGTAAAGTTCATAACTTTCAGCCCTCCCCCCGGGGACTTCGGGGGATTAAGTCATCCTAAAGGACATACTTATCATATTTTCAACCATGCTGAAAAAAATGGCTATCTCAAAATTTTGATCAGGTAATTTTGGGAAAAAATGAGCGTGGGAGGGGGCCTAGTTGCCCTCCATTTTTTTTGGTCACTTAAAAAGAACACTAGAACTTTTAATTTCCGTTCCAATGAGTCCTCCCACAATATTCTAGGACCACTGGGTCGATACGATCACCCCTGGGGAAAAAAACAACAACAAAACAAAAAAACAAATAAACACGCATCCGTGATCTTTCTTCTGGCAAAAAATGCAAAATTCCACATTTTTGTAGATAGGAGCTAGAAACCTCTACAGTAGGGTTCTCTGATATGCTGAATGTGATGGTGTGATTTTCATTAAGATTCTATAACTTTTAGAGGGTCTTTCTCCCTTTTTTCGAAAATCAGCCAAATTTTCTCAGGCGCGTAACTTTTGATGGGTAGGACTAAACTTGATGAAATTTATATACTTGAATGCAGCATTAAAATCTGATTCTTTTGATGTATCAATTGGTATCAAAACCCGTTTTCTAGAGTTTTGGTTACCATTGAGCCAGGTCGCTCCTTACTTACAGTTCGTTACCACGAACTGTTTGATAAGTTTAAGAACGAATTGAAGTGCTTAAACGATGAAGGAAAAATTACACCTAACTTTATTACAAATGCCTGCCACGCAGTTCCTTGTGCCCTAAATTATACGGACTTCCCAAAATTCATAAGCCTAACCTACCATTACGACCAATTGTGTCAAGTACAAGGTCACCAACAAATGTTTTGAGCAAATGGTTAGTGTCAATCTGTAAACCACTTTTGTCTACACAAATTTTGTATATTAAGAATTCTTCGAATTTGGTTGAAAAACTGAAAAAAGTAGAAATTTCTTCGAATTCGTTGCTTTCAAGCTTCGACATTGTATCAATGTACACAAATATTGATGTAGAAGCAGCCGAAACTCTTCTAGAAGGAAAGCTGTTAAGAAATTTGGATTTGATTAGTGGCAAAACAGATTTGGAAGTTTCTGTAATTATGTATTTAGTAAGGTTGTGCAATAAGTTCTCTTATTTTTTCAATTTAGAGGGGAGTATTTCAAACAAATAAATGGTTTACCTATGAGGGCCCCTTTATCCCCTTTATTAGCTAATATTTTTGTAGAGAATATTGAACAATTGCGTTAGATTCATATTTTTTTAAACATATTTTCTGGGGCCGGTATATGGATGACATTATTTCAGTATGGGATTATGGGGAGGAGGAATTAAAAGGATTTTTGGAACATCTTAATTGTTTGGGGGGGGGGATTTAAAGTTTACTGTTAAATTGGAAGAGAATGGGAAACTTCCTTTTCTTGATGTTCTTCTTTTGAAAAATCAAAATAGTCTGGATTTTAAAATTTACAGAAAACCGACAAAATAGCAATAGATCTTTGTCTTATAGTTCCGGTCACGCTCGCCAAGTAAAAATTGGTTTGATCATTTCTTTAACTGATCGGATCTTTAGTATTTGCTCTCCAAAATTTGTTGAGGAGGAGTTGTCTTTTCTAAGGAAAATACTAATAAGCAACATGTATCCAGAATGGTTAATTAACCAGACTTTTCAAAAAGAAGAAAAGGTTTCTAGAGATTTCTAAGGAAGTCTTGGAGACAACTCGGGAGAAGGATGTTTTTGTTCCTTATCATATGTACCCGGGCTAAGTGAAAAACTTAAAAGAATTTTACAAAGCAATGGTCTAAGGGTAGCTTTAAAGAGTAATAATACTTTGGGTAGTTTTCTAAATTCTGGGAAGGATCTACTTCATTAGGGTAGCAAAGTGGGGTTTATCATATCCCATGTACTTGCGGAACCTCATGTGTGGGACGTACTAACCAGAGTTTGGAAATGAGATTATTACAACATAAAGATTCTATTTCTTCGGCTTTAAAGCAAGATTCTAAGTCTGAAGATTTTACTTCAGCCCTTTCAGAACATATTTTTAATTTTCCAGACCATTTATTTTGTTCGAGAATGTCTCTTTGATTTTTTAGGGATCGGGGTTTAAAGCAAAATTTTCGTGAAACTCTTGAAATAAAGAAAATCTTATTCAAGAAAATTGCTTTGAATCGGGATACAGGTGAATATGGGCTTAACTCGATCTATGATAATTTATTAAAATCTGACAGAGTAAAGTTCAATTCACCCAATATAGTTGACCTTTGTCCAAATGTTATATCATTGAACGCTAATGAACCGAATCCAAGAAGGTCAAAGAGGCTAGCTTCCGCCTTTGCTTTGAAAAGAATTACAGATTTAAACAATATGTAGTTTTATTTGATTTAGTATATAAACTTTTGTTTTAAATTGTTTTAGTTTAGTTTTACTACTGATGACGGTCACTGTATATGTGACCGAAATATCTGGTAATTTTTGTTGTTTGATAAGGGAACTAGCGCAATTTTCTTTGCTTCCTTTCCAGCAAAGAAAATACATTTGGCGACATATTTTAAACATTGGCCAATTAAATTTTCTGCTATTGTATGTGCTTGTACAGATCTTGTAGTTCTATAACTCACTCGAAATGATACTTCAAGGGCCATTTTACTGTCTTTGTTTGAAGTCAAGAAAGAAGAAAGACTACATTTTTTTATGTCTGCTAATTTTCTTTTGAATATATCCAACAGGTTTATCTTTGCGTTCCGTATGTTTCGTTTCAATATGTCTGTGACGAAGTGATGGTTTTAAACTGCTGTTGGCAAGAAATTCGTTACATATAAAACAAAGAGGTTTAGGTTCCCATTCATCCTCAGTAAAATTAAAACCCAAGTGTAGATAGTTGCTGTCATATTTTCGCTTTTCTCCTTTTCTAATATGATTTCCTTTTTTTTCTTCTCGATTATCATGTCTCGTTTCTAAACGACCCGTTTTTAACCATCGATTCGTAATAAAAATAAGCTATAGTAGTAGTAGTAGTAGTAGTAATAGCAATAGAAAAAAAAGAAAAAAAAAGAAACAGAGACAAAATCAATCGATAGCACACCAAAAGCGTCGCTTGCGAAGGTGTGCTACTAACAGAAAAAAAATAGAAAAGAAATTAAAACAGAAAAAAAAACAAACAAAAAACAATAAAACACCAAGTATAATCTATAATAAGCAAAAGGGTGAAACCGTGTACCGAAAAAAACTTACGTAAATAATTCATACTCAATAAAACAACATGATATCATGATCTCGGAGAAAAAAAAAAACAATAAACAATTATTGGCAAATTTAATTCCATCAATCTCAATTTTTTTCAAAGGTATACTTACCCAGCAACACCACACGCACCTTATATTTAAATTGACTAATGGGTAATTTCTTGGTACTTTGGACGAGCTTATTCCACAGCTTAGCACCTCTGTAAATAACTGAAAGAGCCGTCCAAGTAGAAACTAGGAAAGGAACCTCAATATTTCCACTTGTCCGAGTTCCGTGACAATGAACATTGGGCCTTTCCCGAAATATTTTCTGGAAAATAGTCTGGAAGGCACCCATAACAATACTCATACATAAAAACCAGTGTATAAAAATCAGGCAATCCAGCTGCAGGCATTATATTAATTATACTGTACATGGACCTGACCGGATCCCGGTTACCTATTCCACAAAATGATCTAATAGCATTATTCTGCAGTACACGTATTGGGCGAAGTATTGAGGGGAAAGTACCAAGCCATACAGATGAACAGTACAAAATATACGGATATATCAGAGGACAATATAATAACCGTAAAACATGTGAAGGAAACATGTGAAGTGTTTTAATATACGGGACATTCCTAAATTCCGTGATAGTATTTTACTTATAGCTTTTACATGGTACTTAAATGATAAATTTTTGTCAATCATAATTCCAAGGTACTTAACGGAACTTGAAGCTTAACAATTCCCTTCGGTGAAGCTATTTCAGTACTCCAAGGATAATAATTTGGAGACCGCGAAAAGATAATAAAATTTGACTTACTTATATTTAGGTAGAGCCGGTTTACCTTCAACCATGACATGTCTTAGTTATTGCTGCATTAATTGAAGAGGCAGTAGTTGTTCAGTTGAAGCAACACACATCAATTTCGCATCATCAGCAAATAAGGGTGTAGTGATCCTGGACCCAGAAGGTGCAGGATCAACTAAATCCCTAATTCTAGAAGTAGCTGCAACAGCGTTTGGCAGATCATTAATAAAAATAAAAAAAAAGAGTAGGACCTAATACAGAGCCCTGGGGGACACCACATATAACAAGACTTTTACTTGAAGAAAATCCATTAAGGTGAACCTACTGCTCCCTATTATGGAGTTAACCGTGAAGCAAAGCCAAAGGAGCCCCTCTTAGTCCATAAAATTCACATTTTCGCAATAGTATTTGGTGGTCAACAGTGTCAAATGCCTTAATCAAATCCAGAAGCACAGGATCACAGGATGGATGGAGAGCACAGGATGGCTGGCCCCCAACCCCCATTGCACTCCTGGCTGAAGGGCCACGAAAAGGAGATTAGCACCGCCGGTTTGGACCTTAAGCGTCTAGTACAGTCATACTTTAATACTCCAGGGATCGTGATCAAATTATCCATTGTCATTAAATTCACAAAAAAAACTCGGTACATGGTTTCAATAATAATAAAGATAACAAACAGACACAAAAAGGAAAAACAAAAATAATCAACTTCAAGACACTAATAAGAAAAAGAATAAGACATGAAAATATTGCCTGTAACCCGTTCATCTATGAAGCTCCTAACGCAACGGCTCTCAAATTAGTAATTCACACAAACCCCAAAATCATAAGATAACTCAAAAACTAACATAACAAATCATAAATAAGACTTAATCAACAAAATACACAAATTACTGTATCAACAGACCCTTTGCATTGTACCAAGGCATTTTAGCTACAGTGTTGTCTTTTTTTACGCAAATAACAGGGGGTAAGGTAGGGGGTACCCAGCATTCCACTCCTTTTTCCACTAGACATTTACGGATACCCAGGTGTTCCTTGCGCACAATGCGCACACGAGGCGTAGCATCATCGCCAATAAAAACATTCTTATAAACACTGAACTGTTTCCCTTTAATTTTTTTCGCATTATTCGAAATAGAAAATCGAACCTCTGTATTGTCTACTTTAATTTTTACAAACTTTTTAGAGCACTGAGCAACACTAAAAGACGGCAAATTTCCGCTATCAAATGACAATCCATGCACCAGCACATCCGATATCAGAGACTCGGCATCCTTAATAGGTACTTCATTTAGGCCCCAAAATAACAGCACATTCTATTGCGATTTTCTTCAACAAACGAATGACTGACTACTGAATTCACTTCCTCGTTACATTTATTAATAATCTCCGATTGACCCGTCACAATATTCTTCAAACCAGAAGTTCTGATTTCACTGTTGCAAGTTCATTCTCAAGCACATTATTTTGTGTTTTCTATCGATGTTACACGATTGGTCAATGCACTTAAATCAGTTTTTTATCTCCAAGACATTATGCTTGAGTCCCTCAATATTCGTATTTATGGACTGGACCATTTCCAGGATCTTAATAATTTTTCCGCATTTGACCTCTGACAATCAGCGAGACCGCTACAATCAGAATTACTTGTAAAGTTCATCACGGGGTCCGATAATTTAGCTTCAATTCGATTACGCTTACCTCTGCCTTTCTTTCCCATAATAACGGAATAAAAATAAGACTATTCGCCTATTTTTATATGGACGTAATTTTTACCCACGCTAGTTTCACAGCGTGCAATTTATATGTGCCGTTAAAAGGGCTTGGCTTTTGGTGATTTGGATTTGGTGATTTGACTTTTGGTGATTTGATTTTGTTGGTGATTTTGTTGTAATTTGACTTTCTGTAATTTCAGATTGTTTTCATATCAAGAGATTATAATGCCTTGGCTCTGTCTATAATGGCTTTTGTCCAAATGCTTTATCCATTAGAGTACATGTTTCCTGTTATACCCTTACTACCGGCAACAATGCCCGGAGCTGAACAAGTAAGTTTTTTTTTTCCGAGAGCGTAGAGAAAAATACGACTCACGAAGTGGTTTTGTAAGAAAAAAGAACATTATCATCCATATGATAGTAAGTAAAGAAAATAATCAATATAATTTTATTATTTATTTATTATTTGTTTTTATCCTCGAATCAAATTATCAGAATATCAACGTTCATGACTCTTCTTCTTTTCTAAAATCTGAATTTCGGTGAAAATTCAGGATGATGATTTTTGATGGGATGGGGGAGGCTCCTCTCAATATAGCCGCATGCATTGTTTTCATGTCTTAACACTGCGCTAACACTTCTACCACAAACAGCTCACAGCAGCGCCAGACCACCAGAGGCCAAAACAGCTACGCACATTCCTCCTCCACCCCAGTCTATATAAAGCTTCACCCATGTAGTTCTAATTTTATTAAATCCTTCCTTATGACCTGTTTTCATCCCACTCGAGATTGACCTGATTTTTCTTTGACCCCTGATGGATGGCCTGATGATAAGGCCTTTACTAGAAGAATCAAATTAAAACCATCAGAGTTCATTTTCTAGTGTTATCAGTATGCTCCAGCTGCTCTTTGGCCTTTTTCAAATATTTTCAAAAATTCTTGGAATGAAGAAGAATAATTTCTCTTGTCTCTTTTCTGAAATTGGAAAAATAGCAAAGATACTTTCGTTGAAAGCACATCATGTCGAAACTTCTCAGACATACAATTTTTGTTAGTAATTGTTACTTAGTTCCTACAAACAGTTTTAATAGAAAAGTTGCGCAGGTCCTTATTTTGACTTAATTGATTTTAAAACTTCAGTTTATAAGAGCCTAATATTTACGGCCTCGAGAAAAAGAGTAAATATAATTAAACTGTGATCTATAAAAATTTGATGTGATTAATGGATTTCTGGAAGGAAAAAGCTTAATTTTGCCTGCCTATTTTTTAAACTGGGAAACTTAACTTGATAAGATCTAATATTTGCGATCTTGAGAAAAGAAGTAAACATAAACTTAAGTATGTCTGGGAAAGCTCATAAACAAATTTCTGGAAGGAAAAGATTAAATTTTACCTGTCTTTTTTTTTTAATTGGGAGACTGCAAAGACACTTTCGTAAAAATTATATTGCATCTTCTGTTTAATTCCTAGAAAAAGCTTTTAATAAAAAATTGACAGCGCTCTTGGAAATGGATTTCAACTTTTTGTGCAAACATTTCTTGGCTAAGTTAATAAAGTTAAAACTTTAATTAATAAGAGCTTTGTATTTCTGATGCTGAAAGACGGAGTGGATACACGTTTAAACTGTGGTTGTAAAAACGTTTTGGTTATGAGCAAATATCTGGAAATAAAGATTATTTTTTTCTTTGAAATCACATTGTATCTCTTTTGTCGCTTCTCAAAATTGACTTTTTTTTTTTAGTCAAGCTCAAAACCTCTACAGCAGGGTTTTTTGTTATGCTGATTCTTATGGCGTAATTTTCTGTAAGATCTTTTGACTATTTGGGGTGTTTCTCCCCTTTTTCGAAAATTACGCAACTTTTCCTAGGCTTGTAACTCTCATGTGTAACATTAAACTTAATGAATTTAATATCTTTTGAATACGCTTCAAAATTATATATTTGGAATCAGTATAAAAAAAAACAACAATTCTTTTGATGTATCAATTGCTCTCAAAATTCCATTTCTTGGAGTTTCGTTTTTACTATCAGTCACTCCTTGTAGTTCGTTACCCCGAACTGTTTAATAATAATAATAATTATCAAACAGTTCGTGATAACGAAATGTAAGTTAGGAGCGATCCGGCTCAATAGTAACCGAAATTATAAAAAAACGGAATTTTGATACCAATTTTGATATCAAACGAAAAAACGGAATTTTGATACCAATAGATATATGAAAAGAATTGGTTTATTATGCTTCTTCTAAATATATAAGTTTTATTAAGTTTAGTCTGACTTTTAGAAAGCTACGAGCCTGAAAACATTCATCTGATTTCAGCGTATCAAAGAACCCTACTGTAGAGGTTTCAAGCTCCTATCTGCAAAAATGTGGAATTTTGTAGTTTTTGCCAGAAGAAAGATCGCGGATGCGTGTTTATTTTTATCATTTTTTCCCCCAACTAGGCCCCTCCCACGCAACTTTTTTTACCAAAATCATCTGATCAAAATTTTGAGATATTTATTTTGTTCAGCATAGTTGAGGGATTTTTCCGTGGAGGTGGAGCCATATATCCTGGTAATTTTTAATAAACGATCAGAAATTAAATTAAAAAACAAGTTTCTTCAACTGAAAGTAAGGAACAACATTAAAAATTATAATGAACAGAAATTATTACGTAAATGAGGGGTTGTCCCCTCATCAACACTTCGGTCTTTACGCTAAAGTTTAAATTTTGTCCCAATTATTTAAAAACGACTCCTGAAACACAAGGGTCATTTAATTAGAACAATAAGTAACATTTTTAAAGTGCCGAAAAACTTTAGCGTGAAGAGCGAGGTGTTGAGGAGGGGGCAACATGGGCGCCCATAAGGGGGTGGGGGCAGGGGGCACCCCCCTGGCTGAATTATGCTGCCTTATTTTTATATTTTTGTTCTGAGATTTCTATTATATAGCATTAAAAGTGCCAATTAGACGAGGTTTGGCCCCCCTGGAATTCAGCTTATGGGCGCCCATGGGGGGCAGCCCCCCCCTCATATGCGTAATAATTTCTGTTCTTTTTAATTTTTAATGTTGCTCCTTACTTTCAGTTGAAAAGACTTGTTTTTTTATTTAATGAACAACCAGAACCACTGGTAGTTCAGCTTTAACTATTTAAACTTTGAATATGCTTAACGTATTACAAATGATGCTTCAGTTAAATCTGAATCTATTAGTTTCTGCCTTGGCATTTGTAATGTCCAAACACTAATGCTTTTGTAGTTTTTTTTTCTTGATCAGTAGTCTCTAGCACAGTAACTGCAAACGATAGAAAATAAAAGATATCTGATATAGGGATTATGAACTAGAAAAGAAAACTTACTCTAAACATAGCTTCCATTAATTTTCTGGGAAAGAAATGGAAATCTTTTTTTTCTAACCTGCACAACAGAAGAAACAAGAAGCAAACAGAGTGTCCTTGCTCTGCTAGTAAACTGCTTAGAGCACATTTACACCTGACTCGTATAGATAGAAAATTATAACTTCAAACACTGTGATCAAAAATTCTTTATCTCCACTTGATTTCTAGGCTCGTTTGTTGAACAATTTCTATTTGTCTGAATTTCCTGAAATTTTGCATTCTAATGAAGTTCAAGCCAAGAGGTAGAACTGAAAAAGTCTAGCTGCGATGGGGGGTTTCCGGGATATTTTTATTTGCACATCCACCGAAACGTGTTGTCAGACCTCGCAAAACTTTACAGTAAGTAAAAGCTAGTGTCTCATTTGTTGTTTTGGGGTTCCTTGTGTCTCATTTGTTGTTTTGGGATGCCTTGTGTCTCATTTGTTGTGTTGGGGTGCCTAGACATGCTCTGCTCTGGGAAGAGGGGAGGGTGTCTCTAAATTATTGTCATCAGGACACCTCTCATGATGGACTATTGGATATTGAACACACTTGTTGGGAAGTAAAAGCTGGTGGTCCTATTTATACGTTTTGAGGCTCAGAACCCGATTCTACATCGGATGGAGAAAAAGGAAGGTTCCTAATATCTAGTGAAAAAGAAATCTCCACTAAAACTGGGGGAGGGGAGTAAGATTATGTGTTTTTCACGGGGAAAGGGAAGGGGAGAGGCCCTTAAACTTCTGTCACCAGGAAATCCAGCAGAAGACTAAGCTTTTGGGTACTAGGCCCTCATTTGGACTCTTGAAGATGATTGGAAAGAGGATCCTCAAATATGTGTCAGCAGAACAGCAATTAGAAGGTTCTGTCGAATTTAAAACAACGTTAGTTAGAATTGACGTTTTATCTACTCTTTCTGCCTTTTTTTTAGATCAGGGAACACTTTGACCTTCTGTATCGGAGGATAAAGGGCTACACATATTCATCGCTGTTAAAACGTATCAAACGGTTCGTGGGGACGCACTGTAAGTAAGGGGTGACCCGGCTCAATAGTAACCGAAAATCTAAAAGCTAAATTTTGATACCAATAGATACACCAAAAGAATTGGATATTTATGCTGATTGCAAATATATAAGTTGCATCAAGTTTAGTTTTACCCATCAAAAGTTACGAGCCTTAGAAAATTTGCCTTATTTTCAAAAAAAGAAGGAAACGCCCCCTAAAAGTCATTGAATCTTAATGAAAATCACACCATCAGATTCAGCGTATCAGAGAACTCTACTGTAGAGGTTTCAAGCTCCTACCTGCAAAAATGTAGAATTATGTATTTTTTGCCAGAAGAAATGTCACGGGTGCGTGTTTTTTTTATTTCAGGGGTGATCGTATCGACTCAGTGGTCCTGGAATATCACGAGAGGGCTCATCTGAACAGAAATTGAAAGTTCTAGTGCCTGTTTTACTGACCAAAAATATTGGAGGGCAACTATGCCCCCTCCTACGCTCATTTTTTCCCAGAGTCACCCGATCAAAGTTTTGAGATAACCGTTGTGTTCCTCATAGTCGAAAAATCTAATAACTATGTCTTTGAGGATGAATTAATCCCCCACAGTCCCCGGGGGAAGGGCTGCAAGTTATGAACTTTGCCCATTGTTTACATATAGTATTGGTTTTTGGGAAGTATACAGAAGTCTTCAGAGGGGAATTGTTTTGGCAGATAGGAGGGGGTTCTGGAGAAGGGGATTACGTGGGAGATCTTTCCAAGGTGGAATTTTTCATGGGGCAAGAGAACTTTCCATGAAGGGGCACCGAATATCCCAGCCTTATTTAAAAAACGATCAGATATTAAATAAAAAAACAAGTTTTTTCAACTGAAAGTAAGGACAGAAAGTAAACGAACAGAAATTATTATGCATATGAGGGGGCTCGCCCCATCATCAATGCAGCGCACTTTACGCTAAAGTTTTTTTTAGTACTTTCAAAAGAGCTATTTATTCTACCTAAACGGCCTTTGTGATTCAGGGGTCATTTTTAAATAATTGGAACAAATTTCGAACTTTAGCGTAAAGAGTGAGGTATTGAAGAGGGGGGGGGGAGAACCCCTCATATACATAATAATTTCTGTTCGTTTTAAGTTTTAATGTTGCTCCTTACTTTCAGTTGAAAAACACTTGTTTTTAAAATTTAATTTCAAAATGGACTGTCGGGTTTCAACCACAATTAACGGAGAGCAAGAACTAGTATCTAAATTGCTTCTTTGGTAGTTGCTACTTTTAGTAGTCTTGGCCTGTCCCGACTTCTTTTATTGACATAGAAAAGAGGGGTGGGGGGGGGGGGGTATTTAAAGTTTTCATGGGGGAAGGGACATTGCTATGCAGGTGGCACCGGGCTTCCCAGCATTATTTAAAAAAACGATCAGAAATTAAATAAGAAAACAATTTTTTCAACTGAAAGTAAGGAGCAACATTAAAACTTAAAACGAACAGAAAGAATTACGAATATGATTGGGTTCGCCCCCTATTCATTACCTCTCTCTCTTTAAGCTAATTTGTTTTTTGTACTTTCATCAGAGCTATTTATTCTAATTAACGGCCTTTGTGATTAAGGGGTCATTCTTAAAGAGTTGGAACTAAATTTGAACTTTAGCGTAAAGAGCGAGGTATTGAATAGGGGGTTAACCCCCCTAATATACGTAATAAAAATATACCAATATAGAAATTCGTTACGTAAGTTAATTCGTAAGTTACGTCTGATCAAAATTTCGAGAAAGCCATTTAGCCAAAAAAAGTAGAATTAATATGTAAATTTCGTTTTAATTATTCATGTACGGTGAGCCAAAATCAAAGCTGCATTAATTCAAAAACGTTCAGAAATTAAGTAAAAAACAAGTTTTTTTTTAATGGAAAGTAAGGAGCGACATTAAAACTTAAAGCGAACAGAAATTATTCCGTATATGAAAGAGACTGTCCCCTCCTCAACGCCTCGCTCTTTACGCTAGATTAAATAAAAAAAACAAGTTTTTTAAACTGAAAGTAAGGAGCGACATTAAAACTTAAAACGAACAGAAATTATTCCGTATATGAAAGGGGCTGTCCCCTCCTCTACGCCTCACTCTTTGCGCTAAAGTTTTTTATTGTTTTAAAAAATAAAGTTGTAAGACAGAGTCAAACTTTAGCGTAAAGAGCGAGGCGTTGAGAAGGGGACAGCCCCTTTCATATACGGAATAATTTCTGTTCGTTTTAAGTTTTAATGTCGCTCCTTACTTTCAGTTTAATAAACTTGTTTTTTTTATTTAATTTCTGATCGTTTTTTAGTTAATGCAGCTTTTATTTGCATAAAAATTTTACTTTTCTTTTGCTAAATGGATGTCTTTACAAATTAACTTGCGTAACGAACTTCTATATTCGTATATTTTTCTTCTGGCAAAAAATACAAAGTTGCAGATTTTTGCAGATATGAGCTTGAAACCTATGTAATAGGGTTTTCTGATACGCTGAATCTGACGGTGTGATTTTCATTAAAATTCTTTCACTTGTAGGGGATGTTTTCCTCCTCTTTAAAAAATCAGGTAAGTTTTCTCAGGCTCGTAGCCTTTGATGAGTAATACTAAACTTAATAAAATTTATATATTTAGAATCAGCATTATAAGCCCATTCTTTTGGTACATTTATTGACATCAAAATTCCGTTTTAAAAGTTTCGATTACTATTGAGCCGTATCGCTTGTTTTTTTTTTATTGTTTCTTTTTATTACGTATATGTTATTACGTATATGAGGCGGTTCTTCCTTAGTCAATACCACGCTCTTTACGTTAAAAGTTAAAAAAATTTTAATTCACAAACCCCTGAATCACAAAGGCCGTTTACTTAGAATAGATAGCTCTTTTGAAAGCACTAAAAAAAACTGTACCGTAAAGAGCGAGGTATTGACTTGGGGAGAACCCTCTCATATACATGATAATTTCTGTTCGTTTTATGTTCTAATGTTGCTTCTTACTTTCAGTTGAAAAAACTTGTTTTTTAAGTTTAATTTCTGATCGTTTTTTAAATAATGCTTGGAAATCCGGCGCCCCCTTCATAGAAATGTCCCTTACCCCAAAGAAACATCCTCCACGGAAGGACTCTCCCGAGTAACCTCCTCCTCCCTCCCCCCCCACCAGAAAAAATCCTTCCTGAAAATGTCTGTATACTTCCCAATAACCAATACAATATGTAAGCAATGGGCAAAGTTCATAACTTGCAGCCCTTCCCCTGGGAACTGTGGGGGATTAAGTCATCCTAAGAGACATATTTATTAGATTTTTGACTATGCTGAACAAAATGGCCATCTCAAAATTTTAATTGGGTGACTTTGAGAAAAAAATGAGCGTGGGAGGGGGTCTAGTTACCCTCCATTTTTGGTCACTTAAAAAGGGCACTAGAACTTTTAATTTCCGTTCCAATGAGCCCTCCTACGATATTCTAGGGCCACTGGGTCGATACGATTACCCCTAGGGAAAAGAAAGAAAAAAAACAACAAATAAACACGCATCTGTGATCTTTCATCTGGCAAAAGGAAAATTCCACATTTTTGTAGATAGGAGCTTGAAACCTCTACAGTAGGGCTCTCTGATATGCTGAATATGATGGTGTGATTTTAATTAAGGTTCTATAGCGTTTAGGGGGTCTTTCCCCTTTTTTTCGAAAATCAGCCAAATTTTCTCAGGCGCTTAACTTTTGATGGGTAAGATTAAACTTGATGAAACTTATATATTTGAAATCATAATTAAAATCTGATTCTTTTGATGTATCTATTGGTATCAAAATTCCGTTTTTTAGAGTTTCGGTTACCATTGAGCCGGGTCCCTCCTTACTTACAATTCGTTACCACGAACTGTTTGATTTTGACTCTGTCTCACAACTTCATTTTAAACAATAATTCATTTAATTATTTTAAAACAATAAAAAACTTTAGCGTAAAGAGCAAAGCGTTGAGGAGGGGACAGCCCCTTTCATATACGGAATAACTTCTGTTCGTTCTAAGTTTTAATGTCGCTCCTTACTTTCAGTTAAAAAAAAAATTCAAAACGAGCAGAAATTAACATGAGTAGGGCTTAAAACTCCTATGCCTTCCCAAGGCCAGAACATAATTTGCACTTTACTGAAAAAATATAAATGTTTTTTACTTTCATAACTTTAATAAATCAAATAATATTAACATTTTGATTACTAAATATCAGTATATAAATATTGAACTGACAATTCACATTCATTTGTATTTTTTTCAGTAAAGTGCAAATTTTGTTCTGGCCTTGGGAAGGCATAGGGGTTTTAAGCCCTACTCATGTTAATTTCTGCTCGTTTTGAGTTTGACTCGGTTATTTATTGTAATTTCTGTTCGTTTTGGGTTTCATTTATTTATCGATGCTGATTTGTGGTAGTTTCACGCTTGGTAGATTATTTGATTTTATTTTTTCTCATTTTTGGTTTAATGAGGTTCTTTACTTTTCTTTGAAAAACTTATTTCGTGGAAAAAGTTTTTTTTTAAATTAATTTCTGTTCGTTTTATATTGACATAGTCTTTTCAGGGAAAAAGAAAATAATACTTTAAATCTTTCCTTTTTTTTAAGACTTTATAGTTTGACCTGCTATTTTTTTGCTGGAGAAAATTTTTCAGCAATTTTTAACAAGATACATCCTTTTAAAAATCTGGACACAAATAGTAGTGTTTAATTTAGTTTCATACCTCCTCTAGTTGCCCTGAAATAGAAAACTTGATACCATTCGCAAAAAAAAACTGTTTACTTTATTGGATAGATTGGAGACACTTACGCTATTTTGCATTGGTTAAATTTTAAGAGCAGAAGTAGCCCCGAAAGTTTGAACATAATACCCTCAGTCGTTCTTGGGATACTGCTGAGATGCCTTATTGGCAATTAGCATTAACACAGTGCATTTTTATTTAATCTTAAGGCAACATTTAGTTTTTTAAACATAATGGGCAAATGGGAGGGTGGGCGTGGGAGGGGGACTAGTTGCCCTCCAATCCCTTTCGACTATTAAAAAGGGTATTAAAAGGGGTTACTTTGAACTAAAAGTACCTTTTTTCTCCTTTATTTCGCAATAAATTTTATAAATGGTAACATAACAGCCTAGAAACACATTTCCATATGTATTTCTGACCGCTGAAGAGGGTGGACGTTACGGATTTTTTCTATCCCTTCCCACATGGCCTTAATTTTTTTTTGAAAATGGCGTTCAAAGTTACCCACACTTCGTCCAACTTTGGACGACGTTATTTGATTTTATGTGCTGTTCATGTAGTTTCCTAATTTGTTCAAAGTTGGCCATTCTTTCGGTAAGTTTGAACAACCACTAATTTACAGACTTTTTCCTCTAAGATTCAATGTACAAAAGGTCACTTATATTGAACAAAATTAAAAAGAAATACAGAAAATTAGACTAACTAAGATCATGTCAAAAAACAGAACTTGCAGAAAAATTCCGGAAAACCGGGGGCTAGAATTTGTGTTCTTTGCAAAGTTTTTTGTTTGACTTTGTAACTTCATGGTGCCCTGCAATTTGGAAGGGGCCATGTCCTTTTCGAACGAGTGGTCCAGCAAAAATATATCTTTCTTTAACAACACTGACATCACCTTTCTTGGGCGAGTTGTAACTGAAGTCAGCATTGTTCACACGTTCCATAAATTTGAACTTCACCATCCCCTCATCTGGAAAGTCTTCTGTTCGCCCAATGTAGAAATCTTTCTCATAGAACACAGCATAGAAGTCAGACAGTTTAATTGGGAGACCTGAGTCCTTCTTACAAGTAGAATTTTCACCACCCTCATGTTCACTGTTCTGGCCTTCATCCCAACTAAGTTCACTGGAATCGTTGCACAGTTTTTCCAGCAAGTTGTCTGATGCGTCGCCAGACGAGCAGTCAAGATTCAGGACTTCTCGTAACTTTTTTCCAGCTCCCTTTCCTTTATTCGGCTTCATTTTAGCTTTGCCAGATTTCAGTTCACTCGTCCTTAAATCTTCAAGATCTTCATCTTCTCTGTCGCTCGATTCATCTAGTGATTTTCCAGGAGCCTTGTTAAGCTTTGTTCGCTTACGCGACACAGTACCAACAGTGACAAACCGCCTTTTTTCCAAGGAAGTTATGACAGAATCACCAACTGCCTCACGGATTTCGTCATTTGATCGCCTATCGGGAATAATTTCGATGCAACGCTTTCTGTCAAAGCATGCTGTGAACCCATTTTGAAGGTTGATATTGTCATCCTTTGCCAGCTCATCCCAGAGGAGCTTCAATAGCTTTGGAAACACCTCCTTTCGGACTGAATTTTCGGCAGGGTTTAGCATCTTGTATTCTTCGAGGGTTCTTCACCAGATTCGTTTAGTCAGCTCAAAGAATGAAGACTATTCTTTTCAATATTCTATCTTATAAGATTTCAATAAAACTTTATATGCCCCCAGGGCATAAATTATAACCCTTGCCCTGGAGACTGTGGCGGGAGTGTCCTGCTCAAAGGTATAATTTCCTGAACTTTAAACTGCGTGGAGCAAAATGGCTATCTAAAAATTTTGATTGGATAAGTTTGGGAAAATGGTGGGCGTGGAAGGGGTGTTAGTCGCTCTCCAATCACTTTCAACTGTTAAAAATGGCCCTAGCCTTTTCAATTTCCAATCAGATGAGCCCTTTTGAAGTTTCTACGAAAAAAATTTCAATAAAAATCTTATATGCCCCCAGGGCATAACTTAAAACCCTTGCCTTGAGTGTTGGGGGGGGGGTGTCATTCTCAAAGACCTAATTTACAGAACTTTCTACTACGTAGAACAAAATGGCTATCTGAAAATTTTGATTGGATGTGTTTGGAGGAATGGTGGGTGTGAGAGGGGGGTTAGTTACCCTCCAATCACTTTCGACTATTATAAAGGACACTAGCCCTCTCAATTTCAAATTGAATGAGCCCCTTTTGAAGTTTTACGACAACTCTATCTATAAAAACAAAATGTGCCCCCAGGGCAGAACTTACAACCTTTGCCCTTGGGGCTCTGGGGAGTTTGTCATCCTTAAATACATAATTTCCAGAACTTTCAACTACTTTGAACAAAATGGCTATCTCTAAACTTTTGATTGAATATTTTTGGGGAAATGGTGGGCGCAAGAGGGGGGTTAATTACTCTACTCACTTTCGACTATTAAAAAGGGCAATTTAAATTTCCAATCAAATGAGCCTTTTTTGAAATTTCTATAACAACTTTCTATATAAACTTTATATGCCCCCAGGCCATAACTTACAACCCAGGCACTGAGGGCTCTGAGGAGGTTATCATCCTAAAAGATCTTATTTCAAGAACTTTCAACTACCTTGAACAAAATGGATATCTCAAAATTTTGATTGGATGTGTTTGGGAAAAATTGTGGGCGTGAGAGGGGCGTTAGTCGCTCTCTAATTACTTTCAACTATTGAAAAAAGGCACTAGCCCTTTCAATTTCCAATTGAATGAGCCCTTTTAAGTTTCTACGCTTTCAATAATAACCTTATACGCCCCCAGGGCATAACTTACGACCCTTGCCCTGAGGGCTGTGGGAGGGAGGGGTTGTCATCCTTAAAGACCTAATTTCCAAAACTTTCAACTACGTTCAATAAAATGGCTGTCTAAAATATTGATTGGATGTGTTTGGAGAAAAGATGGGCGTGAGAGGGGGGTTAGTTGCCTTCAAATCACTTTCGACTATTAAAAAAGGCCCTTTGAATTTCCAATCGAATGAGCCCTTTTTCAAGTTTCTACGACAAAGATTTTAACAAAAACATTATATGCCCCCTGGGCATAACTTATAACCCTTGCCCTGAAGATTGTGGGGGGAGTGTCCTGCACAAAGGTATATTTTCCTGAACTTTGAACTGCATGGAACAAAATGGCTATCTCAAAATCTTTATTGAATGTGTTTGGGAAAATGTTGGGCGTGAGAGGGGCGTTAATTGCTCTCCAATCACTTTCGACTATTAAAAAGGGCACTACCCTTTGAATTTCCAATCGAATGAGCCCTTTTTGAGGTTTTTACGACAACGCCTTCTATAAAAACCTTATATACCCCCAAGGCATAACTTAAAACCCTTGCCCTGAGGGTTGTGGGGGAGTGTCCTCCTCAAAAATATATTTTCTATCTGGAAATGAACTACGCTGAACAAAATGGCTATCTCAAATTTTTATTGGATGTGTTTGGGGGAATTATGGGCGTGGGGGGGGGCTTGTTGCCCTCCAATCACTTTCGACTATTAAAAAGGGCACTAGCCCTTTGAATTTTCAATCGAATGAGCCGGTTTTGAAGTTTCTACGACAACGCTTTCTATAAAAACCTTATATGCCCCCAGGGCATAACTTAAATCCCTTGCCCTGAGGGCTCTGGGGGAGTGTCCTCCTCAAAAATATATTTTCTATCTGGAAATGAATTACGCTCAACAAAATGGCTATCTCAAAATTTTGATTGGATGTGTTTGAGGGAATGACGGGGTTGGGGGGGGGGCTAGTTGCCCTCCAATCACTTTTGACTATTAAAAAGGGCACTAGAACTCTCAATTTCCAATCGAATGAGCCCCTTTGAAGTTTCTACGACGACCCTTCCATATGAAGTGCCCTCTTTAAAGGAAAAAATAATAAATAGTACATTGTGCTAACATCATTCTTATATGCCCTCAGGGCATAACTTAAAACCCTTTCCCCGAGGGTTGTGGGGGAGTGTCCTCCTCAAAAACAAATTTTCTATCTGGAAATCAACTACGCTGAACAAAATGGCTATCTCAAAATTTTGATTGGATGTGTTTGGGGGAATGATGGGCGTGTGAGGGGGGGGGCTAGTTGCCCTCCAATCCCTTTTGACTATTAAAAAGGGCACTAGCCACTCCAATTTCCAATCGAATGAGCCCTTTTCGAAGTTTCTACGACAAGTCCTTCGATACGAAGGGCCCGGGTATGGAGAAAAAAAAAACACATTGTGCCCACATCGTTCTTTACTTAGGCAGCGCTAGCGCGCTGCCTATGATAAGTACGTTGGTCAGCCACCTTCGACTTGTTTTAAATCTTTAACTCTATATTTGCTGATCAAGTCACTAAAAGGGAAATTTAAATTCTGTAACTGTTCACATAGATATTTAATTTAATTTCTTAACTTTCCAAATTTTTCAACTTTAGGACCACAGCAAATACAGATAATTTTGTTTTTAAGTTTCATGCTCTTACAGCCTTCTCCCTGATCAAAACCCCCACCAAGGGAGAAAACTTATGATACCTTTAGTGTTTTTTTTTTGCTTAACCTTCAGGGAATCATGTGAATAACTGCGACAAATACGAACATCAAAGTTGCATTGCAGAAATAAAACTTTAACTTTTTTTCGTGATCAAAGATATGTAGCACAAAACCCCTATGCCTTCTCAAGGCCAGAAAAAAATTTGCACTTTACTGAAAAAATGATGCTGATTTGTGGCATTTTGGAGCTTGGTACATTATTTGATTTTATTTTTGCTAATTTTTGTTTAACGGAGTTCTTTACTTTTCTTTGAAAAACCTATTTTGTGGAAAAAGTTTTTTTAAGTAATTTCTGTTTGTTTTATATTTACATAGTCTTTTCAGGGAAAAAGAAAATAACACTTTAAATCTTTTCGTTTTTTAAGACTTTATAGTTTGACCTGCTATTTGTATGCTGGAGAAAAATTTTCAGCAATTTTTAACAAAATACACCATTTTAAAAATCTGGACACAAATAGTACTGTTTAACTTAGTTTCATACCTCCTCTAGTTGACCTGAAATGGAAAACTTGATACCATTCGCAAAAAAATCTGTTTACTTTCTTTGATAGCTTTGATACACTTACACTATTTTGATTTGGATAAATTTCAAGAGCAGAAGTAGCCTCGAAAGTTTGAACATAGTACCCTCTGTCGTTCTTGGGATACTGCTGAGATGCCTTATTGGGAATTAGCATTATCACAGTGCATTTTGATTTAATTTTAAGGCAACATTTAGTTTTTAAACATAATGGGCAAATGGGAGGGTGGGAGTGGAAGGGGGATTAGTTGGCCTCCAATCACTTTCGGCTATTAAAAAGGGCATCAGCCCTTTCCATTTTCAATCGAATGAGCCCCTTTCGAAGTTCCCACGACAACTACTTCGATACGAAATGCCCTGGTCTAAACAACAACAACAACAAAAATAATACTAATCACTTTCGACTATTAAAAGGGCACTAGCCCTTTGAATTTCAAATCAAATGAGCCCTTTTCTGAAGTTTCTACGACAACGTCTTCTATAAAAACCTTATATGCCCCCAGGGCATAACTTTAAACCCTTGCTCTGAGGGCTGTGGCGGAGTATCCTCCTCAAAACATATTTTCTACCTGTAAATCAACTACGCTGAACAAAATGGCTGTCCCAAAATTTTTATTGGATGTGTTTGGGGGAATGATGGTTGTGGGGGGGCTAGTTGCCCTCCAAACACTTTCGACTATTAAAAAGGGCACTAGCCCTTTGAATTTTCAATCGAAGGAGCTTTTTTTGAAGTTTCTACGACAACGCCTTCTATAAAACATTATATGCCCCCTAGGCATAACTAAAAACCCTTGCCCCGAGGATTGTGGGAGAGTGTCCTCCTCAAAAAGATATTTTCTATCTGGAAATCAGTTACACTGACAAAATTCCAAAAACACATCCAATCAAATCTCAAAAGTTTGATTGGATGTGTTCGGGGGAAGGATGGACGTGAAGGGGGGGGGGCTAGTTGCCCTCCAATCACTTTCGACTATTAAAAAGGGTACCAGACCTTTGAATTTCCAATCGAATGACTCTGTTTTGAAGTTTCTACGACAGTGCCATCTATAAAAGGCTTATATGCCCCCAGGGCATATCTTAGACCCCTTGCCCTGAGGGTCGTGGGGGAGTGTCTCCTCAAAAACCTATTTTCTATCTGGAAATCAACTACGTTGAACAAAATGGTTATCTCACAATTTTGATTGCATGTGTTTCGGGGAAAGATGGGCGTGGGGGGGGGGCTAGTTGCCCTCCAATCTCTTTCGACTATTAAAAAGGGCACTAGCCCTTTGAATTTCCAATCGAATGAGCCTGTTTTGAAGTTTCTGTGACAGCGCCTTCAATAAAAACCTTATATGCCCCCAGGGCATAACTTAAAACCCTTGCCCTAAGGGTTGTGGGGGAGTGTCCTCCTCAGAAACATATTTTCTCTCTGGAAATCAACTACGCTGAACAAAATGGCTATCTCACAATTTTGATTGGATGTGTTTGGGGGAATGATGGGCGTGGGGGGAGCTAGCTGCCCTCCGATCACTTTCGACTATTAAAAAAGGCACAAGAACTTGCGATTTCCATTCGAATGAGCCCCTTTTGAAGTCTCTACGACGACCCCTTCTATATGAAGTGCCCTGCTTTAAAGAAAAAAATAATAAACTGTACATTGTGTCAACATTGATCTTTTATGCCCCCAGGGCATAACTTACAACCCTTTCCCTGAGGGCTGTGGGGGTAGGGGTTTTCATCCTTAAAGACCTAATTTCCAAAAAATGGCTATCTAAAAATTTTGATTGGATGTGTTTGGGGAAAAGGTGGGCGTGAGAGGGGGGTTAGTTGCCCTCAAATCACTTTCGACTATTAAAAGGGTACTAGTCCTTTGAATTTCAAATCGAATGAGCCCTTTTTCAAGTTTCTACGAGAAAGATTTCAATAAAAACCTTATATGCCCCCAGGGCATAACTTATAATCCTTGCCCTGAAGGTTTTTGGGGAGTGTCCTCCTCAAAAATATGTTTTCTATCTGGAAATCAACTACCCTGAACAAAATGGCTATCTGAAAATTTGGCACTAGCCCTTTGAATTTCCAATTGAATGAGCCTGTTTTGAAGTTTCTACGACAACACCTTCTATAAAAACCTTATATGCCCCCAGGGCATAACTTATAACCCTTGCCCTAAGGGTTGTGGGGGAGTGTCCTCCTCAAAAACATATTTTCCATCTGGAAATCAACCACGCTGAACAAAATGGCTATCTCAAAATTTTGATTGGATGTGTTTGGGGGAATGATGGGCGTGGGGAGGGGGGGGGGGGGGCTAGTTGACCTCCAATCACTTTCGACTATTAAAAAGCGCACTAGCCACTCCAATTTCCAATCGAATGAGCTCTTTTAGAAGTTTCTACGACGACTCCTTCGATACGAAGGGGCCGGGTATGGAGAAAAAAAAAACAACAAAAAACAACACATTGTGGCCACATCGTTTTTTACTTAAGCAACGCTAGCGCGCTGCCTATGAAAAGGTGGGCGTCTTAGTTACCGTCCAATCACTTTCAACTGTTAAAAACGGCACTAGCCCTTTGAGCTTCCAATCAAATGAGCCTTTTTTGTAGTTTCTATCACAACGCCTTCTATAAAAACCTTATATGCCCCCAGGGCATAACTTAAAACCCTTGCCCCGAGGGTAGTGGGGGAGTGTCCTCCTCAAAAAGATATTTTCTATCCAGAAATCAACTACGCTGAACAAAATGGCTATCTCAAAATTTTGATTGGATGTATTTCGGGGAATGATGGGCGTGGGGGGGGGGGGGGGGCTAGTTGCCCTCAAATCACTTTCGACTATTAAAAAGGGCACTAGCCCTTTGAACTTCCAATCGAATGAGCCTTTTTTGAAGTTTCTACGACAAGACCTTCTATAAAAACCTTTTATGCCCCCAGGGCATAACTTAAAACCCTTACCCCGAGGGCTGTGGGGGAGTGTCCTCCTCAAAAAGGTATTTTCTATCTAGAAATCAACTACGATGAACAAAATGGCTATCTAAAAATTTTGATTGGATGTGTTTGGGGGAATGATGGGCATGGGGGAGGGGCTAGTTGCCCCCCAATTACTTTCGACTATTAAAAATGGCACTAGCCCTTTGAATTTCCAGTCGAATGAGCCTTTTTTGAAGTTTCTACGACAAGACCTTCTATAAAAACCTTATATGCCCCCCGGGCATAACTTAAAACCCTTGTCCCGAGGGTTGTAGGGGAGTGTCCTCCTCAAAAACATATTTTCTATCTCAAATCAACTACGCTGAACAAAATGGCTATGTCAAAATTTTGATTGGATGTGTTTGGGGGAATAATGGGCGCGGGGGGGGGGCTAGTTGCCCTCCAATCACTTCCGACTATTAAAACGGGCACTAGCCGTTTGAATTTCCGATTCAATGAGCATTTTTTGAAGTTTCAAAGACAACGCCTTCTATAAAAACCTTATATTTCCCCAGGGCATAACTTAAAACCCTTGCCCTAAGGGTTGTGGGGGAGTGTCCTCCTCAGAAACATATTTTCTCTCTGGAAATCAACTACGCTGAACAAAATGGCCATCTCAAAATTTTGATTGGATGTGTTTGGGGGAATGATGGGCGGGGGGGGTAGTTGCCCTCCAACCACTTTCGACTATTAAAAAGGGCACTAGTCCTTTGAATTTCCAATCGAATGAGCCTTTTTTGAAGTTTCTACGACAACGCCTTCTATAAAAACCTTATATGCCCCCGGGGCATAACTTAAAACCCTTACCCCGAGGGCTGTGGGGGAGTGTCCTCCTCAAAAAGGTATTTTCTATCTGGAAATCAACTACGCTGAACAAAATGGCTATCTCAAAATTTTGATTGGATGTGTTTGGGGGAATGATGGGCGTGGAGGGCTAGTTGCCCTCCAATCACTTTCGACTATTAAAAAGGGCACTAGTCCTTTGAATTTCCAATCGAATGAGCCTTTTTTGAAGTTTCTGCGACAACACCTTCTATAAAAACCTTTTATGCCCCCAGGGCATAACTTAAAACCCTTGCCCTGAGGGTTGTGGGGGAGTGTCCTCCTCGAAAAGATATTTTCTGTCTAGAAATCAACTACGATGATCAAAATGGCTATCTCAAAATTTTGATTGGATGTGTTTGGGGGAATGATAGGCGTGGGGGGGGGGGGCTAGTTGCCCTCCAATTACTTTCGACTATTAAAAATGGCACTAGCCCTTTGAATTTCCAGTCGAGTGAGCCTTTCTTGAAGTTTCTACGACAACGCCTTCTATAAAAACCTTATATGCCCCCCGGGCATAACTTAAAACCCTTGCCCCGAGGGTTGTAGGGGAGTGTCCTCCTAAAAAAAATCATATTTTCTATCTGGAAATCAACTACGCTGAACAAAATGGCTATCTCAAAATTTTGATTGGATGTGTTTGGGGGAATGATGGGCGTGGAGGGCTAGTTGCCCTCCAATCACTTTCGACTATTAAAACGGGCACTAGCCGTTTGAATTTCCAATTAAATTAGCATTTTTTTGAAGTTTCTAAGACAACGCCTTCTATAAAAACCTTATATGCCCCCAGGACATAACTTAAAACCCTTGCCCCGAGGGTTATGGGGGAGCGTCTTCCTCAAAAAGATATTTTCTATCTAGAAATCAACTACGCTGAACAAAATGGCTATCTCAAAATTTTATTGGATGTGTTTGGGGGAATGATGGGCGTGGGGGGGGGCTAGTTGCCCTCCAACCACTTTCGACTATTAAAAAGGGCACTAGCCCTTTGAATTTCCAATCGAATGAGCCTTTTTTGAAGTTTCTTGGACAACGCCTTCTATAAAAACCTTATATGCCCCCAGGGCATAACTTAAAACCCTTACCCCGAGGGCTCTGGGGGAGTGTCCTCCTCAAAAAGGTATTTTCTATCTGGAAATCAACTACGCTGAACAAAATGGCTATCTAAAAATTTTGATTTTTTTTTTTTTTTTTTAAATAATAAGGGTTTATTCATCAACCAAAAATAACAAAATCCAGAAGCTAAGCTTGTAAAGGAGATCACTACCCCAACTAGGCCTTAAAAAAAAAAAAAAAAAAAAAAAAAAAAAAAAAAAAAAAAAAAAAAAAATGAAAAAAAAAAAAAACCTATCACATAAAAATAACTAATAAGCGACTATACCACCCCTACTCAATAAAATCTCTTCAATTCTCAATATTCAACATATTAATCCTTGTCCTTCTCAATCCATCAACCAAACACAAAAATCAAAAAAACAAAAACATTAGCAAACTAAAGGCAAAAGAGACCGGAGAACTGACTCACTCACTCCCATATACCCTATAACAATGTTCTTTTAACAGACTTCTAAATTCAGAAACATCCGTCACCTTCTTTATCCCTTCTGGCAGACTATTCCAAGCACGAGGGCTAACATGGCGGATACAAAACATTGACCTAGTTGTCACAGGCTTAGGTAGTCTGAATTCATTCGAAATTCTTAAACTATAAGAATGAAAACTAGAAACAGGCAGAAAAAAATCTTGAAAGCAAATTGGTAGCATTTTATTCTGATGTTTAAACATAAAAAGAGCATTATAAAACTTAATCAATCCAAATAGTGGAACAATATGTAGTTCAGCATACCTTGCTCTAACCGAGGAACGCTTATCATCTCCAGTAAGTACTCTTACAGCTTTATTCTGTAATATTCTAATCTGCGATAAATGACCCACAGACGTTGAAGACCAAGCCAATATACAATAAATCAAATACGGACGAATAAGGGAGAAATAAAGCATTCTGAGAACCGGTCTAGGGAAAGTACGCTTTAGCTTCCTTATAATTCCCAAATTTCGGGCAACTCTAGCTGCAATTTGATTAATATGGTCTTTGAAACTCAAGCACTCATCAACTATCACTCCAAGAAACTTCACTGCTCTGACACGTTCTATAGCATTCCCATCAAGTTCTAGTTTCTCTATCCAGGGATAGTAATTTACACTTCTCCCGTAAATCACAAATTGAATTTTCTTATGGTTTAATTTAAGTTTATTAACTCTCATCCATTTCTCTATTTGTTCCATTCCCTTTTTCAGAACTAGTAGAAGTTCTCTTTCTGTCCTCGCAGCAACTGTAAAATGTGTATCGTCAGCAAAACTAGGAATTATAATTCTGTTACCGCGATCCCCTTTATCCGAAATATTTATATCATCAATGCGCCGGTAAATATCATTTATATAAATCAAAAATAAAAGAGGTCCCAAAACTGACCCTTGAGGAACGCCAGCCTTGACTCTCTGTGGGCTAGAGGTCTCACTTTCGATTTGAACAATCTTTATACGTTCACTCAGGAATGATCTAACAAGTTCCAAGAATTTTCCACGGATACCACAATTATCTAACTTCTTTACTAAAATTTCATAATCCACACAATCAAACGCTTTCATTATGTCAAGGAAAACGGATGCCACTTTAAGACCACGATCTAAATGATCATTAACAAATGTCGTCAAGAAGATCACTGCTTGCTCAGTTGACATTCCTTTCCTAAATCCAAACCACAGTTTATAGAATTAGCAGTATGATCATTCTCTATCTCTCCCATTATAAAAACCCGGACAGGGGTGCGAGTGCTCCGGAGAACGTTTTTGCAGATAGAAACATAGGCGTTATCAGATCTTTTCGCGGGTAGACAAGTCAGATTTTTCTTGGACACGAAACAAGTGGAAACCCGCTATTACGAATAATGCACTTGGTAACCATTTCTCAGTGATTGACGATAACAGACTAATCCGCTAAGGCAGAAACAAGTGGGAAGAGCTTTTTGTTCGCACCGAGACTGAAGACCAGAAATTATCTGCGATAAGCTTACTGTCTATAAACTGTGATCCAAACTGACTAGATCGAAAAAAAGACCTAGATTCTAGGAAATTAACCATTCTTACATTTATTAGTCTCTCTATTATTCTAGAAATAACAGGAAGAAGCGAAATAGGCCTATAATTATCTAAATTCCCACTATCACCCCCTTTAAAAAGAGGTTTCACTTTCGCAATCTTCAGACAATCGGGGAAAATACCTGACTTAAAACACTCATTTATTAGCATTACCAACTGACTAGAGACTATAGGATAAATAACACGGAAAGCTTTCACAGTCATGAGATCCGATCCTGCTGCACTTTTTTTCATATTTTTAACCACTTCAGACAACTCACTTAATTTAACCGGCTTTAAATAAGCAGATACTTCGCTCGTATCAGGCAGGAATTGTGTAAAATCGCCATCCTCAGCCAGGACTGGGATACTGGATCCTACATTAAGGCCCACATTAGAGAAATGCTCACAAACTGAATTACAACTCACACTGTCCGGAAGCTCCGAGGGAGACGGACTAGGGTTCGTTACAGACTTTATAAGTTTCCAAGTCTTGCCTGGATTTCCCCCAGCTTCTTTAAACTTAAAAGCAAAATAATCCGTTTTAGCTTTCCGAAGGAGACAATTTAGCATGTTATTATATGCTTTATAATCATCCCTAGTAGTTGTCCCTTTATTTTGGATCAATTCCTTATATAAATGGTTTCGCCTTCTCATACTTAAGAGTAGACTCTTAGTAATCCATGGTTTCTTTGCTGATTCATATCTGTCAACTCTTTTAGGTTTAACACATTTCTGAAGTAAACCTGTTAATGTCCCGTACCATTTTCCAAATTTCCGATTGATATCATATTCCTCTTGTAAAAAATTGAATTCAGTCTTATCAACTTCTAATTTAAAACGGGCAACAACCTCAGAATCAATAATAGGCCTAATGACATTACAACGATGTCCCTTATTCAACTGTAGGACTTGCGGTACTGTTATCATTACTCCAAAATGATCTGAAACACAATTAACCACAACTGCAGGTGACTTATATTCAGTATTTACAAATATGTTATCCAATATTGACGCAGAATTCTCAGTAATTCTTGTACAGATATTTATAGTAGGCTTCAGCCCGTAGCTAAGCATCATATCCAGAAACTCCTTAACTCTCTGACTAGAATGTAGACTTTTCAAATCAATATTGAAGTCACCACACACAAAACACGGCTGTCTTGTTCCACTCAACAGGTCCAGTTGCTCTTCTAACAGACTCAGAAATTCAACGAGGCTACTAGACGGAGGTCGATAAATAATAGCAAGAATACATTTAAAATTTTGCTTAGATACTTTCACAACCATCGACTCAAACACCATTTCCTTATGTTTAGTAAGGGAAGGCATCGACAAGACATTAAAATCACTCTTGATATATGCCGCTAAACCTCCATGTTGGTGCAGTTCCCTGTTTTTTAAAATCAGTTGGTAATTAGGAACATCTAATAGGGATGACGTATGAGACTTCAACCATGTCTCAGTCAGGGCCAATACCTGTAAACCTTGAGTCTGCAGAACTTCCTCCAGGTACTGAAAAGAAGTACTAATACCTTGGCAATTTAGGTGAAAAACCGAAAAATCACTCGGGTCATAATCATTATTCAAATCCTGAAGGAACTTATAACGGGCATTCAAATATTCCTCACCAATACCATTACTATCAAATTCACGATGGAGTACCCCACCCCCAATATCTTCAATCCTGAGTGAATCATTCTCCAGCCCCTTCAACCTATTCCACTCTAAATTAACCATTATCAAAAATCATTTTGTGACGGATATGAGAAGGAAAAGGTTCAGTTAACTTACACTTATCATTTTCATCATTCGTTGAGTTGGTATCATCGCTTCCACACTTCAATCCTAAACAAAAAAAAGAAACATAAATATCTTCATAAAATCCAAAAAACACTACTACTGTTTCCAGGCCTAGTATCACTGAAAGCCAAGACCAATCCATAAGAACTCCAAACACAACCCGGTACGCTCCGCACCGCGCAATACATTATACACCATTAATACTTCTTTCTCATTTTATTTTTTACTTTATTCCATCCACAACATCGTTTTTTTAAAAGAAAAAAAAAACACGAGACAACATTACTTCATACCATTATGCTATCACAAAAAAAAAAAAAAAAAAAACAAAGAAGAAAAAACGCAACAAAATAATAACTCAAAACCATACTAGACTAAAATAATTAATATAAATATAAATATGACAACCCGCCTAGCATTGCATAGGCCCACCTCGAGGATTTATCGGCACTGACAATTCAGGAATCACGTCATTCACGGAGAAAGAAACACGCAGGCCATTTGGCCAATCAAAACAAAGGAGAGGTGGAACCGATTTTGTTACCCATGCTTGAATACCACAATCAGCAAGCTTTGATCTTTTTTCAATCAGCCGTTTTCTAATATCTCTCACTGCCGTCGGAGCATCATCACTAAGATAAATATCTTTATGACCGCAAACAGTCTTTCCATTAAGTTTTTTACTCTGTTTCAGAATCGTTATTTTTTCTTCTTTAGACCGAACAGTAACTTTAAAATATCTACGCTCTTTTTTTACTTCTGTAACAGCGAATTTTGGGGTCTCATTTACACCTAGTCCTTCTTCACAAACAGTTTTGAAAATCGCTTTAGCTTCCTCTTTATTATCGCAAGGTACATTCCAAACCACTATATTTTTCTCATTCATTCTATACTCGCAATGCATTAACCGATTTTTCAGCTGATTATTTTCTTCACGGAGAAACACTGACTCAGCTGTAACAACACTAATCTGTGATTTTACATTTATTATTTCATTCTCAGTAGCCGCCACATGGGTCTGGATCGTCGAAAATTGCTGCGATTGGCCAGATAGAGCTTCCTCGAGCGATTTGACCCGGGTTTCCAGAGATTTGAACTGGTCCGTGATACCGTCAAGCTTTTTTCCATTGTCTTTCACTATAGTTAGAATTTCAGAAAAGCTCCGAGCCAGCGTCGAAATTGACAAAGTCTCTCCATCCTTAGGTGAAGATGACGAATAATCATTTTGATCCTCTTCGAATGAGACTTCTTTACGGTTTCTTTTATTTCGCCCCATGAATAAGCAGCAATTAAAAAATGGACAAATATTCTTACCTCAGCCGGCAACGATTGTTTATCCACGATGTTGCTAGCGTGCAGTGCTTTTAGCCGTTTGGCACGGCAAACACCTTTTCCAACGTCGGTAAGCTAAGGCTCTGTTATAATGACTAAAATCCAATCCTCTTTTACTCCATGCAATTCTTCAGTTCAAAGCAATAATCACACACCAAAAAATTTTCTTTCATCAATTCAAAACATTAATCTCACAAGCTATTTCACTCTTCAGCCAAAACTACCGCAGGCACGGAGCGCCTAAGGTGTTACTCGTTCGGGGAATGAATCATGACTGAATGCCCTGAGGGTTGTGGGGGAGTGTCCTCCTCAAAGATATATTTTCTATCTGGAAATCAACTAAGCTGAACAAACTGGCTATCTCAAAATTTTGATTGGATGTGTTTGGGGAATGATGGGCATGGGGGGGGGGGGGGGGGGGCTAGTTGCCCTCCAATCACTTTCGACTATTAAAAAGGGCACTAGCCCTTTGAATTTCCAATCGAAGGAGCCTTTTTTGAAGTTTCTATGACAACGCCATCTATAAAAACCTTATATACCCCCAGGGCATAACTTAAAACCCTTGCCCCGAGGGTTTTGGGGGAGTGTCCTCCTCAAAAAGATATTTTCTATCTAGAAATCAACTACGCTGAACAAAATGGCTATCTCAACATTTTTATTGGATGTGTTTGGGGGAATGATTGGCGTGGGGGGGGGGGGCTAGTTGCCCTCCAATCACTTTCGACTATTAAAAAGGGCACTAGCCCTTTGAATTTCCAATCGAATAAGCTTTTTTTGAAGTTTCTACGACAACGCCTTCTATAATAACCTTATATGCCCCCAGGGCATAACTTAAAATTACCCCGAGGGTTGTGGGGGAGTGTCCTCCTCAAAAAGGTATTTTCTATCTGGAAATCAACTATGCTGAACAAAATTGCTGTCTCAAAATTTTGATTGGATGTGTTTGGGCGTGGGGGGGCTAGTTGCCCTCCAATTACTTTCGACTATTAAAAAGGGCACTAGCCACTCCAATTTGCAATCGAATGAGCCCTTTTCGAACTTTCTACGACAAGTCCTTCGATACGAAGTGCCCGGGTATGGAAAAAAAAACAACAACACATTGTGCCCATACCGTTCTTTACTTAGGCAGCGCTAGCGCGCTGCCTATGAAAGGTTCGGATACATCAGACATCTATTTTAACCAAACCAACGAATTGGAATACCAATATTGAAGAACTTGTACGACGTAAGAATTAACTCCTGCTTTAACAAGGTAATCAAGCGCTTGCGAATGCACAACGTTGTCAAAAGCGCCCGAGATATCAACAGAGCAAAAATAAAGTGGCCTTTTCAGTATTTTTTCCGAGACTAGCAACTGACCAAGTACATGATGGGCTTGAGAGCAACCAAAACCGGCTCTAAACCCAACTTTATAATCAGAAAAATCACATTTAGTCAAAATTTCAGGCAATACGGCATGCTCGAACAGCTTGCTCATGAAGCAGGACACTGTAATTGGTCGATAACCGGAACACTGATCTGCGTCCTTCCTCTTTTTCAAAACTGATGTCACGATTCTCGAAAGAAAACTATCTGGAGGATAAATACATCTGGAATAGGAGCTGAACGTGTATTAACAATAATTGACACTTAATGGCGAAGTGATTGTAATACAGACCATCCATATTAGAAGCACTTGATTGCTTAACCCTCTTTAGAGCCCGATAGATATCACCACTAGATATTGACAATATATGGACTTGCTGAAAAGCTTTAGAAATAGTATTATGCAATAAGAAAGAAAACATGGACTGGATAAAAGGATTAAATGTAGAAAAAAACGAATAAAATGAGCAACAAAATCACTGATTTTGATAATCGAAACAGTAGCAGGCACACAATTGTTGCTATTAATTAAATTGGACCAAGACTTCCGATCCGAGGGGCCATCCAAAGCATTCAGGTGGGCTTGACGTAAAGAAGATTTAAACTGACGTTTCACATTTTGCTTAATTTTAAATACTTCGCCAGACTTGGGCTGATCACAAGCAATCCAAAGGCGAAGCCAAAACTTCGCGCGTTGTTTAGCTTTTTTCACTTCTGGACATACATTCCACAACGGTTTTCTTTTGCCAAATCTAACACGTTCAACAGGAACTGAAACTGAAGCAGCTGACTTCAAACAATGCACGAGCTGGTAATAGTAACAATTTAAATCAATCTTAGCAGTCGGTGACCTTACAGAGGTTTGTAAAAGGCGAAAAGACACTTTCAGGCTTGACAATGACGAGCAAAGAACATACAAATAAAATTCAGAATTTACTCGTTTCCAATTTGGCTTATCAAACCATTTATTATGGTAAGAAAAACGGTCATAAGCCAGTAGAGCAGGTGACTCAATTTCACAAGTTAAAGGCAAGTGATCATCCTCAATTTTATCATCCAAAATAATGACAGGAGGAATCACGAGTGATCCATTTGAAACTATAATATGATCAAGGTTTGATCTAGCACAATCACGGTTATGAATGTAGGTAAATTGTTTATCTTTATTGACTAACTGATAGCCACTAGCCAAAGCATCAAAAAACAGGTCACTTCTTTCAGATTAGGACAGAAGATTGGCCTTGATATCACCAGCCACAAACCAATTTAATCCCTGATTGTTCACTCGTAGCAGAAGTGTCCTGAGTCGCTAAGAAATGTTCTTACGATTGCATGGCATATAGGCGTTGATGAGGACCATATTAACGCACTTTATTGCCAGTAAATTATGATCAGAGGCAACGATGTAGCGTTCCCTATGGTAAAGGCCATACGGCTCCAATGTTTTATTAATATTTTTTTTTCCCCAGAGGCACTTCATACGGAAGGGGTCGTCGTAGAAACTTCAAAGGGGGCTCATTCAATTGGAAATTGAGAGCTCTAGTGCCCTTTTTAATAGTCGAAAATAATTGGAGGGCAGCTAGCCCCCCCCCCACTCTCATCATTCCCCTAAACACATCCAATCAAAATTTTGAGATAGCCAGTTTGTTCAGCTTAGTTGATTTCCAGATAAAAAATATATCTTTGAGGAGGACACTCCCCCACAACCCTCAGGGCAAGAGTTTTAAGTTATGCCCTGGGGGCATATAAGGTTTTTATAGAAGGCGTTGTCGTAGAAACTTCAAAACAGGCTCATTCGATTGGAAATTCAAATGGCTAGTGCCCTTTTTAATAGCCGACAGTGATTGGAGGGCAACTAGCCACCCCCCCCCCCCCCACGCCCATCATTTCCCCAAACACATCCAATAAAAATTTTGAGATAGCCATTTTGTTCAGCGTAGTTGATGTCCAGATAGAAAATATGTTTTTGAGGAGGACACTCCCCCCCCCACAACCCTCAGAGCAAGGGTTTTAAGTTATGCCCTGGGGGCATATAAGGTTTTTATAGAAGACGTTGTCGTGGAAACTTCAAAAAAGGCTCATTCGATTGGAAATTCAAAGGGATAGTGCCCTTTTTAATAGTCGAAAGCGATTGGAGGGCAACTAGCCCCCCCCCCAACGCTTATCATTCCCCAAACACATCCAATCAAAATTTTGAAATAGCCATTTTGTTCAGCGTAGTTGATTTCCAGATAGAAAATATTTTTTTGAGGAGGACAATCCCCCACAACCCTCAGGGCAAGGGTTTTAAGTTATGCCCTGGGGCATGTAAGGTTTTTATATAAGGCATTGTCGTAGAAACTTCAAAAAGGCTCATTCGATTAGAAATTCAAAGGGCTAGTGCCCTTTTAATTGTCGAAAGTGATTGGAGGGCAACTAGCCCCCCAGGCCCATCATTCCCCCAAACACATCCAATCAAAGTTTTGAGATAGCCATTTTGTTCAGCGTTGTTGATTTCCAGATAGAAAATATTTTTTTGAGGAGGACACTCCCCCACAACCCTTAGGGCAAGGGTTTTAAGTTATGCCCTGGGGGCATATAAGGTTTTTATAGAAGGTGGTGGCGTAGAAACTTCAAAAAAGGCTCATTCGATTGGAAATTCAAAGGGCTAGTGCCCTTTTTAATAGTCGTAAGTGATTGGAGGGCAACTAGCCCCCCCACGCCCATCATTCACCCAAACACATCCTATCAAATTCTTGAGATAGCCATTTTGTTCCGCGTAGTTGATTTTCAGATAGAAAATGTGTTCTTGAGGAGGACACTCCCCCACAACCCTCAAGGCAAGGGTTTTAACTTATACCCTGGGGGCATATAAGGTTTTTATAGAAGGTGGTGTCGTAGAAACTTCAAAAAAGGCTCATTCGATTGGAAATTCAAAGGGCTAGTGCTCTTTTAACAGTCGACAGTGATTTGAGGGCAACTAACCCCCCTCTCACGCCCACCTTTTCCCCAAATACATCCAATCAAAATTTTGAGACAGCTATTTTATTAAACGTAGTTTGAATCGAATAAAATAACTAGAAACAAGAGTTTGTGTATCGCCTCACTGCAGAAGCCTAAAACCCCGAACGAACAGAAATTAAAATTAACAATCTTACAAACATAAAGATAACCAGTGCAAACATAAATAAATGAATAAATCTTATATAGCTTCAATATTTTTTATTATTTTTCCCCAGAGCTGCTTTATATGCAAGGGTTAAAAATACCATTTTGTTAAAAATAGTTGAAAGGTTAAGGAAGAAAACTCTGGCGTCGACAAAACCCCCCAGGGCCCGGGGGCAGGAAGGGATTCTCGTATAAACTTCAGAGAGGGCTCATTTGATTGGAAATTGGAATTTCTAGTCCAGCTCTTAAGAGTCAAAATTGATCGAAGGGCAAATACCCCCCCCCCCCCTCGCCCTTTTTCCCCACCCCTTCCTTTGAACTAATTCTGTTTATACCTGAAGGCCCAATGAGAGTTAGAATGTTTTGGTATTAAAACACACCTATTAACGTATCTGCATCTGCTCTTCTCCCTAACAAGGAAAGAAACAGAGAGTGTAAGGCAGTGGCGGATCCAGGGGAGGGGCGAGGTGGCGCCCCCCCTAACGTAGTCTAAAGTAATGTGATTTACTTAATTAACGCAAGATTGTGTTAATTAAACTTGCTATTTTTTCAATCCGTTTATTGTTGTCAATCGCTGTTCACAAGTTATGCAAGCTGTCTATTGTTCATATATACGGTTTTTATCAAAGAGGTAATCGTATAGACTTTGAAAAAAGCCTCATTTGATTTCAATTGAAAGTTCTAGATCCGTTTTTTAAAGTCAAGAATAACCAAACAGTAAGCACCCCCCCCCCATGCCATAAAAAGTTGAAACTTTTTGCAATCAAAAACTAACAAAAATTAATTAAAAAAAAACTTTCCGAAAAATAAGTTTTTCAAAGAAAAGTAAAGGCCATTTTAAACTTAGGCTCAGGAGATACAAATACCTGTTAAAATTCAAACTCAAAACGACAAGAAATTACTATTAAAGAATAAATGAAACCCAAAACGAACAGAAATTAAATAAACAATCATAGCAAAAAACACACAAGTAATAATATAAATGAATAAATCGATCTTAAAGGGAGTAATGCTTGGATTGAATATGAAAATCAAGCTTAAAACGAAAAAAAAAATAGTTTGCTATTAAAGTATAAATGAAACTTAAAACGAACAGAAATTAAATAAACAATCAATGCGAACAAACATACAATATATATTAATTTAAATGAATAAATAAATCTTAAAACAATTGAAACTTAAATTGAATATGCAAATCAAATTTGAATCGAATAAAAATAACTACAAACAAGAGTTTGTGTATCGCCTCACTGCAGAAGCCTAAAACCTACTGCGTCATTGGCGCTTTACTGAAAACGAATTATATTACAAATGTTTTCTTTTGTTCGTAATATTGAAGATAAATATTAAAATTACAGTAAAAATTTTGAACTGATGAGCTTTCAGCTATTAATATCATTATACATAAAACATTCAGTTTAATTTATTAATTCTTTCCAAGATTGGTCAAGACAAATATAGTTTCACTACAAACAAAATTTGGATACTGCTCCCTTCTTTAACTGTAAAAACCTAAAGCCTTCTGCGTCATTGGCGCTTCACTGAAAAAGAATTACTCGTATATTACAAATTTGTTCTTTTCCAGTTTTTACAGCATTGAAAATGAAAAAAAAATTACAGTGAAAAAAAAAAATCTTGAACTGATGGATCTTTCAACAATTAATATTATCATATATCTAATATTGAATTTGATTTTGTTTATACTTTCTAAGACTGTTCAAGACTCATATAGTTTTCAGTAAGGCGCCAATGACGCAATAGGTTTTAAGCTTCTGCAGTAAGGCGATACCCAAACTCTTGTTTGTAGTTATTTTTATTCGATTCAAACTTGATTTGCATATTCAATTTAAGTTTCTTTTGTTTTAAGATTTATTTATTCATTTACATTAATATATATTGTATGTTTGTTCGCATTGATTGTTTGTTTAATTTCTGTTCGTTTTAAGTTTCATTTATACTTTAATAGCAAACTATTTTTTTTCGTTTTAAGCTTGATTTTCATATTCAATCCAAGCATTACTCGATTTAAGATCGATTTATTCATTTATATTATTACTTGTTGTGTGTTTTTGGCTATGATTGTTTTTTTAATTTCTTTCGTTTTGGGTTTCATTTATTCTTTAATAGTAATTTCTGGTCGTTTTGAGTTTGAATTTTAACAGGTATTTATATCTCCTGAGCCTAAGTTTAAAATGGCCTTTACTTTTCTTTGAAAAACTTATTTTTCGGATTTTTTTTTTTAATTAATTAGAAGAAATAAGCTAGGGCTTATAAGCGAGGCGAACTAAAGTTGCAAGGCCCCAGAGGGTCGACCGCGCGTTTTTTACCTTCACGTACAAACGTGTGGTGGGTGGGTGACCGTTTAAGAGTATCTGTAATGGGTTTAGTTAGAAAATGTTCCTGTAGGAAAACTATATCATAATCAAGAAGCTCATCAATAAGAGAATCTTTGTCTTTGGTTCCGTTAATATTAAGCGAAACAAAGCGAAATCTATTGCCACTAGCAATCATTTTTATCCTTACTCAGAGCTTTTTTTAACACTGGGCATCTGAGACTAAAGGAAACATGATTTCCCCCGCAGCTGGCGTAATTCGGGCTTTCAGTGCAAGGATTATCACGCGTGTTACAATGTCCAGCAGTGCACGGTGAACACTTTTGATTAGTCGATGGTTGTGGGCAATTACCGACAATGTGGTTCGGCGATTGACAACGATAACATCTAGGAGGTAATTTCTGGAAAGGTCTAATCTTAAAAGGCTCGTATCCCAAACACAAACCCTGATTTATAGCTTTATTTAAGGCAGCATCGTCTAGAAATTCAAGGCGGAAGGATCTGGAACTTCCAATTTTAGTTGCATCAGCAAGACCGGGAATCATACTAACAAGCTCTGATTTTTGCACAACAGCAGGGACGTTACTCACAATACCAAGCACTTTTTGATTAAGGACATGAGTTGATACATTTAGCTGACTAGTTGCAGCGGCGGCGAGAGAGACGGCTGAGGCTTTATCTCGGGTATGAACTACCCATCTTTTCTTGACAGGATCAGATCTCACACTTACGATACCATCATGACCATCCAGGGTATCAAGGTCTCTTTATGCTCAATAGGATCTTTAAGGTCTTTTTATAGGTCTCAATAGGATCTTCGAGCCAGAATATAATTTGTACTTTACTGAAATAATTCAAATGAATTTACTGAAAACATTGTCAGTTTAATATAGATATGCTGATATTTATTCCTTAAAATCTGAATTAATTTTTGATTTCTTAAAGTTATAAAGGTGAAAACATTTCAAAGAATTTTTTTTCAGTAAAGTACAAATTATATTATGGCTTTTAGAAAGCATAGGGGCTTAGAACCCTACTCATATTAATTTCTGCTCGTTTTGAGTTTGACTCTGTTATTTATTTTAATTTCTGTTTGTTTTGGGTTTCATTTATTTCTTGATACTGATTTGTGGTAGTTGTATTACTTGTATGCTTGGTAGATTATTTTATTCTTTTTTTGTTCATTTTTGGTTTAATGGAGCTCTTTACTTTTTTGTGAAAAACTTATTTTGTAGAAAAAATTTTTTATATTAATTTCTGTTTGTTTTATATGGACATAGTGTTTTTCAGGGAGACAGACTGAGCCTTTTCTAAACTTAAACAACCATCCCTTCCATAAAAACCTTAAATACCCCCTGGGCATAACTTAAAACCCTTGCCACTGATCTCTGAGGTTTGTTTCAATTTCAAAAGCCTTGCTATATGATATTTAGACTATATTGAATAGAATGGCTATCTCAAAATTTCTATTAGATGCATTTCGCGACAATATGGCGTGTGTGTGAGGGGAGGGGGGTAGCTGCCCTCCGATCACTTTGACTTTTAAAAAGAGCACTAGAGCGTCTGATTACCAACCCAATGAGCCACTCCGAAGTTTATATGACCATGTTTTCTATAAAAACCTTATATCCCCAGGGCATAACTTACAACCCTTGCCCTGAGGGCTGGGGGGATTCGTTATCCTCAAAGACATAATTTCCAGACCTTTCTGATACGTTGAACAAAATGGCTATCTCAAAATTTTGATTGTAAGTGTTTGGGAAAATGATGGACGAGGGGGGGGGGGCAGGGGCATTTGCCCTCTGATCATTTTCGACTAATAAAAAGGCACTAGTCCTCTCAATTTCCAATCGAATGAGCCCTTTTTGAAAGTTCTATTAAAAAGCTTTCTATAAAATCCTTATATGCCCCAAGGGCATAATTTACGACCCTTGTCCTGAGGGCTATGGGGAAGGGATGTGATCCGTAAAGATATAATTTTTAGACCTTTCACCTACGTCAACCAAAATTGCCATATCACAATGTTGATCGGGAATGTTTGGGGAAATGATGGGCATGGGGGGTGGGAGGCTATCATTCTTCCTCCGATTACTTTCCACTATTAAAAAAGGGCAATAGCCCTCTCAATTTCCAATCGAATGATCCCTTTTTGAACTTCCTACGGCAACGCTTTCCATAAAAACATTGTATGCCCGCAGGGCATAACTTATAACCTTAGCCACGAGGGCTGTGGGGGGGGGGCTGTCATACTCAAAAACAGAGTTTCTGGACCCTTCAACTACGTTCAACAAATGGCTATAACAAAATGTTGATCGGAAGTGTTTGGGGAAATTATGGGAATGGGGGGGCATTTGCCCTCCAATCGCTTTTGACTATTAATAAGGGCACTAGCCCTCTCAGCTCCCAATTGAATGAGCCCTTTTTGAAGTTTCTATGACAATCAATTTCGACTATTAAAAAGAACACTAGCCCTTTCCATTTCCAATCAAATGAGCCCTTTTTAAAGTTTTCTACAACAACGCTTTCTATAAAAACCTTATATACCCACAGGGCATAACTTACAACCCTTACCCTGAGGGTTATGGGGGGGGGTTGTCATCCTCAAAGACCTAATTTATAGAACCGCCAACTACGTTAAAAAATGGCTCTTTTAAAATTTTGATTGGATGTTCTTAGGGAAATGATGGGCGTAAGAGGGGGGTTAGTTGCCCTCCAATCACTTTCTACTATTAAAAAGGGCATAGGCCCTTTGAATTCCTAATTGAATGAGCCCTCTTTGAAGTTTCTACGACAACCCTTTCTATAAAATCCTCATATGCCCCCAGGACATAACTTGCAACTCTTACCCTGAGGGCTGGGGGGGGGTTGTCATCCTCTAAGACCTAATTTCTAGAACTTTCAACTACGTTTAGCAAAATGGCTATATCAAAATTTTGATTGGATACATTTGGGGAAATGGTGGGCGTGAGAGGGGAGTTAGTTTCCCTCCAATCACTTTTAACTATTAAAAAGGGCACTAGCCCATTCAATTTTCAATAAAATGAGCCCTTTTTGAAGGTTTTACAACAATGCTTTCTATAAAAATCATACATGCCCCCGGGACATAACTTATAACCCTTGCCCTGAGGGGTGTGGGGGGTTTGTCATCCTCAAAGATATAATTTCCAGAACTTTCAACTATTTTGAACAAAATGGCAATCTCAAAATTTTGATTGCATGTGTATGGGGATATGGTGGGTGTGATAGGGGGATTAGTTGCCCTTCAATCACTTTTAACTATTAAAAAGGGCACTAGCCCATTCAATTTTCAATAAAATGAGCCCTTTTTGAAGTTTCTACGACAACGCTTTCTATAAAAACCTTATATGCCCCCGGGGCATAACTTTAAACCCTTGCCCTGAGGGCTGGGGGGGGGGTCATCCTCAAATTCTTAATTTCCAGAACTTTCACTACGTTGAAGAAAATGGCTATCTCAAAATTTTGATTGGATGTGTTTGGGGAAATGGTAGGCGTGAGAGGGAGGTTAGTGGCCCTCCATTCACTTTCAACTATTAAAAAGGGCACTAGCCCTTTGAATTTCCAATCGAATGAGCCCTTTTTGAAGTTTCTACGACAACGCTTTCTATTAAAAAAAAATTATATGCCCCCAGGGCATAACTTACAACCTTTGCCCTGAGGGCTGTGGGGGAAGTGTCCTCCTCAAAGACATAATTTCGGGATATTTCAACTACGTTGGGCTATCTCAAAATTTTGATTGGATGTGTTTGGGGAAATGGTGGGCGTGGAAGGAGTGTTAATTGCCTTCCAATCACTTTCGACTATTAAAAAGGGCACAAGCCCTTCCAATTTCCAAGCAAATGAGCCCTTTTCGAAGTTTCTACGACAACTCCTTCGATACAAAGTGCCCTGGTCTATTGAAACCCAAAAATAAGAAATAATACATTGTGCTAACATCGTTCTTTACTTAGGCAGCTATTGCGCTGCTATTATATAGCATATATAATATGGTATTACATTATATAGGCAGTGCTATTGCCCTGCCTATGATTAGGGCTTTGTATGAAAGCATTATTACCTCTGTTAAGATAGGGGGTGACGTTAACAGCTGGTTTGGTTTTGAGTTAGGAATTATACAGTGTTGTGGCCTATCTGCGTTTAAATACATTATTTTGATAGACTTTGTCCTAAGAAACACTTCAAAGGCTATGGGAATGAGAGAGGATGGAATCAATTGGGAAGGTGAAACTCTCCTAGATTTAGGCTTTGCAGGTGGTTTGAGCGTTCTACTTAAATACATTTGCAAAACAAGTGAATTTTTGGAGGTTTCGAGTGTTCAGGGTGCAAGAATTAGTTTGAACGGTAATGACAATAAGACTAAGTCCTCTAGGCTTGGAATAAATGAAGATGAAGAGGTAATGTTGGGTAAGAAGAAGATGAATCAATTCAATTTCAATTTATAACTGGGATTTATTTTACTATATACATAAAAAACAAACAAACAAAATACCCCCAGAAGCAAGCTTGTGCGGGGGTAATCCCTTCTAGACGCATAAAAAATCATAATAACAAAATAAGATCCAAAATAATAACTCTTTTCAATTAATATGAATACAAATACAAGTTCTGCCCTCCAACTCAAAAACTAGTACTAACATACTATACGGAGCCACTCGACAATAATCACGTACCCCCCCCCCTTTTAGCCAATTCATTAAAAATAATAAATTACTAAACAATACGATCTCAATAAACTACGGAACAGCAGCAGGTCATCCACACATTTAAGTTCCACTGGTAAACTATTCCAAGCACTCGGACCGGCATGACGGATAGAAAAAAATGATCTTGTCGCTTGCGGAATCGGTCTTCGAAATTCTTCCAAATTTCTAGTTCCATACTCATGAACATCACCCCCACTCACAAACATTCCCTTAAAACAAACAGGAACACTACCATAAAGATACTTAAACATGAACTGTGTTTTATAAAATTTAAAAAGACCCGATACCGGTAGAATCTTCAGCGTCATAAACTCATTACGAACAGATGATCCTCTATTATCCTTACCAATCAAAAGCCTTATTGCCGAATTTTGTAGTACACGCAGGGGCAGAAGATGCGTTCCAAAGTAGACGACCATACTAAAGAACAATATAATAGATATGGATGTACAATTGAAAAATACAATAATCTTAATATACTAGTTGGGAGAAAATTTTTCAGTTTACGCATAATTCCAACATTACGTGCAAGTTTCATAGACACACAATCAATATGATCTACAAAACTTAAAGTTTCATCAATAATAATCCCCAAATATCTAACACTCCTCTTTCGTGGAATCATTGATGTACCATTACTTAATTTATTCACCCATGGGTAATAACTTGGAGATCTGCTATATATCAATAAACTAGACTTATTACAATTAAGTTTTAACCTATTACTTCTCATCCACCTTTCTATATTCTTAAAACCTTCTCGTAATTGCGACATCAATTCATTCTCAGTCCTACCACATACGGTTAATTTCGTGTCGTCAGCAAACATAACTAGGGCTTTACTAGGTTTAAGTGCCTCTAGAGGAGGTTTAATAATAGTATACAACCCATCAACTGCACTTGACAAATCATTTATATAAATAGAAAACAAAAGTGGGCCTAGGGGTGATCCCTGGGGAACTCCATAATTTATAAATCTACTGTCAGAACGTGCATCATTAACCTCCACAAACATTGACCTTGAATTTAAGAATGATTCTAACAACTTCAAAGCATTTCCCCTAATACCACAATTTTCTAACTTCATTAACAAAATATCATAAGATACAGTGTCGAATGCTTTCGCAATATCCAGAAAAATTGATGCAACTTTAAGGTTATTGTCTAATGCATCATTAACATATGTAGTCAAAAACAACATTGCATGCTCACTAGAATAGCCTTTTCTGAAACCAAATTGATTTTGATAAAAAATAAATTCTTTTCAAGATACTTTTCTAGCCTTATATATACTAGCTTCTCGAAAATTCTAGCAATAACTGGTAGCAGCGAAATGGGACGGTAATTACTTATATCATTTTTATCACCCCCCTTAAATATTGGAACAATCTTCGCTCGTTTCAAACACTTTGGAAACACACCACTTTTAAAACAACCATTTATTAGTGAAACCAGTTGTTTAATAACACATTGTAGAACAAACTTTAGCACTCTTATAGATATTAGATCAACACCTGAAGCTTTATTTTTCATAGCCATTATTACATCTGTTATTTCACTTTCCGTCACTTTAGTCATTAAAATAGAAGTATCACAACTGGGAGGAAGATATTGATCAAAAGTACCATCACTCCTATCACAATAAATAGATCCGGCAACATTATTACCTACACTAGAAAAATAATCACACATCTGATTGGAAAGTTGAACTGGAGTTTGATCTGACTGAAGATTTGGCAACGTAACTCTTCTCTTGCCAATAAGAGGCCTGAGGAGACTCCACGTCTTTGCCGGGTTACCCTCACTCTTTTAAATTCTTTAGCTAAATACTCAATTCTAGCCTTCCTCAATAATTTATTTAAAGCAACATTATACTTACGATAAATTTGCTGGTTAGTATGCTTGCCTCAATTATACTCTTTTATATAATTCATGGCGCCTTTTCATAGATCTAAGAAGACTACTGGTAATCCACGGTTTTCTTGCAGAATCATATTTACTCTTATTTTTTTTTTACGCATCCGGCAATTTTCTCTTAGACTACTACACAATTGATCATACCACTTACAAAATTTAAGATCCGGATCACTTATTGCATTCAAAAACTCCCAATCCATACACTCTAATTCATTCTTAAATCGTACAAGAGAATCCGCGTCCACAGTCGGTACAATTGGGCTACAAAAACTCCCAGCTGTATAATTATGGTCCACTTCAGCAGAAAGAAACACTCCACAGTGGTCTGAAACATCATTTACCAGCACTCCTGGTTTCCAAAAATTCACGTTCGTGAATATATTATCAATTAAACTAGCTGACGTGTTACAAATCCTTGTACAAATATTTATACCTGGGAACAATCCGAAACTAGACATTAAATTTAACAAACTAGTAGTTGCACGATTACTAAGTACCATCATATCTATGTTAAAATCACCCGCTATGAAACTTGGGCAACCTGATACATTCAACATTTCCAATTGCTGCTCCAATAACTCTAAAAAACTCTATCTCTGAAGCAGAAGGCGGCTTATACAAAATAAGAACCAAAAACTTGGATCCATTTCTACTTATTTCCAACACCATTGACTCAAAAATCATTTCACGATAAATGCAAATATCCTGTCTAGTCTTAACTGCAAAACCTGATTTAATATAAACTGCTAATCCTCCATGCTGTCGAGTCTCCCTATTCCTATTAATAAATTCATAACCATTAATATCTAACAAAGACGAATTATCGTTCCGAAGCCATGTCTCAGTCAACGCCACCACATCAAAATTCGGATCCGAACACAATTCTGAAATATAATGTAGAGAACTATTTAACCCCCGGCAGTTTAGATGTAATATATGCAGAGTTTGTGGCCCCCGCCGCGTCACATAATCCTTAAGATCACTTGCAAATACATACTTAGAATTTTCCAAACAAACCTGATTATTTCCATCTCCATCAAACTCTCGATTTAATGTCTCATTCATTCGATCCGCAAACTTTACGTGACTATTCTCAAGCAGCGCCAGTCTCTCTTTATTTAATACCATTATCAAATTTCAACGCACATTGTAGGGCAGAACTTGTACTCAGCAACAAAAATCCCAAATATTCAATCATATAACGGAACGAAAGTAATATAAAAAAACAAAAGAAACATAGAAAAAACCAAAATAACGAAAAGACACAACGAAAACATGCTTATTGTCAAAACACATACTTTTTAATACTCTGGTATGTTAACTTCAGGGAACCTGATTATTAACTTCATCATAACATAATATTCACTTATTATATTTCACTAGCAAACAGACTAAGGGAAATTTCATCTAATATCATTTCAGAACGCCACTCCACTACCTCTAGCGCCTCTCCGACCAGCTTGGATACGCCCACTGCTAGTCGCCATTTCACCATCTTGGGATTAATAAGCTCCTGTACAAATTCACCAGCATTGTACTTTGTAACTGAGCCATCTGGACGCCTTATGAACAAGCAGGGGGGCACGGACTTAGAGACCCAACTTTCTATGCCGCGTTCACGTAGCTTCATGCGAGTCAAGATCAGCTTTTTTCGTGCTTCTCGAACACATTGCGGAGCATCATCTGATATATAAATATTCTGAAAACCACAAATAGACTTTCCTTGCAGTTTCCTCGCGTTCTTCAGCAGTAGTAATTTAGAGCTTTTCGAAAATAAGTCAACTTTCAAGAATTTCTTATCTGGTTTAAAGTCCAAAATCTTAAATGACGGAACATCATCTAAACCCAGACCCTGCACAACAATCTCCTTGAAAATTGTAGCACCTTCAATTTCATCCTTTGCTTTAATATTCCAAATCAAAATATTGTTTTCTGAAGGCTTGCTTTCTAAATTCATCATTCGTGTCGAGATACTAGTCAACTCGGATCTCAAAAGCTGATTTTCATCAACGAGGACTTTCACTTGATTTGTCATATTCTTATTCTCATTCTCAATTGCAGCAACTTTCGGTTCTAGCGCTGAAACTATCGATATCGAGTCAGTTACTGTAGTTTCTAGGCTTTTAACACGATCCTCAAGGCCTCTGAACCCAGTTGTTAATACATCCAATTTAGAGCTATTTGCAGTAACAATCTCCAAGATTTTGCTGAAATTATCTGATAGACTTTTTAGTTCGTGTCTCTCATTGCTAGATTCCGTGGATTCCTGAGACACATCCAAATTAATCTCTTGCATAGACCCATCTTGTAGACGAACTTTTCTCTTTCTGCCCATTGTGTGTTAAAAAAAAAAAAAAAAAAAAAAAAATGTTCTGTTCCTTCAGTCTCAATTTCACGCAGTCAGACACTTGCTAATCACAAGATGCTCTCGCTCGCCACTGCTAAACTCGTTAATCCACAAAACAGGTTCCCCGAGCATAAAAAGGTCTTACTCGCTTGGGTTCATTTTGATAACTTGCTTAAAAGCAGTGATGCCCAGCAGCATAGGTGTTTCCATGTTTCACTTATTGGGTCAGATACACAGAGAGTCTTTCCTTACTGTTCCAGGTACTAAGGAATCACTCAATTGATAGGTATATAGTTCATAGTTCTATTTCTAAATGCCTACTAAAATTGCAAAGGCCTACCTTAGAATGTGCCAGCCATATGCTCCGGCACTAGAGTTATCGAGTGGGTCCTAACTTAGGCAAATCAACGCTCAGGATGCAGCGTGTTAACACAAATGGTGGTATGAAGTGAGCAATCCCTCGTATTTAAATCAGCTGGATTTTTTCACGAAAAGTTAATTGCGCAATCTAACCAAGTACTTTGGCCTATTTTCTTTTTTGTTACGAGTCAATAACTCCTTTTTTGTTAACTCAGGTAGTCAAGATACGCTAGGCAATTCATTCGGAATCATAATCCTTTGACGAAACCTGAAAACATTGCCAAATCTAAACTAGCTTCACTGAGAATAGAATTCACTGAAAAGCGTACTGGTTAAAAATATCCAATTTAAGAGCAGATGCGTACACTTTGAACTCTGAATCAATCAAGTGGATAGCTTCAATTAACTGAATATTATTATTAGTAAAGATGACGGATGCAATGAAGATGGTAGATGAAGATGTAAAAAGTAGAATAGCCTAATCCCAGGGTTTTATTTCCTCAATTGAAAATTTTTTGGAAGAGTGGGAAGATAAGTCTTCAAATTAAGACTAGAATATTGGTAGCTACGGTATTGACCGTGGTCAATTATCGTTCCAAAGCGTAGGTACTGGGAGGCAGAGGAAGATTTGTTAAATGTTTTCCAGAATAATTGTCTGTGGATAGTTTTTGTGCCCATTTGACTGACCGTATGTCAGACAACCAACTGTATAAGAAATGTGGCTCTATCCCACTTTCCAGAATTATAGTGAAGGAAAGGCTGAGATGGCTAAGACATTCTTACGGATGAAGAATGACATATTGCCAAATACTCTTCTTTTTTGCCATCTATCTGGGGCAAAACGAAAAACAGATCATCCCCAAATTTTGGGGAAGATTTCATAATGAAGGACTTAAAAGGAAAATTGAACTTTTTTGGAGGTGGGTAAAGAGTGAAGATTTGAAATGATTGGAGTGGAGAAGGAGTAGCTGTGTTGGCCTCAGGTGGTTTGGTGCGGCATCGACTTGTTTTAGTAGTAGTATTAGTAATCTAGAACTCCTAGATTCATAATAATTATAATAATTTATCTGTTTAGTGCGATTTCTCCATCTTCTTTGAACATTCTGAAATCTCATCCAGATAGAGCTTGAGTGACGTTCAAAATCTAAATACACTTTTAGGTTTTATATTTATCTGGTTAAGCTGTGTCTTCACATCCATAAGCTAATTGGTTCGTGTCTGTTTTATCTGTGCCTCGAACCCATAAAGATGGTTTTTGAAATTTATTCATGAGAAACTCCATGGCAAAGATCGAGCGGAGAACACAAGTTCCTGTACGGAAGAACTTGCCGCAAGTTTCGCACCACAATTATTTGCTATGCTTGACACTTGAAGCAGTAATTGGTGGGTCTTGGTAACAAAGATTATGTTGTATTTATTGCCGAGTTCTTATATACAGTCTTTAATAAAAGGGTTGTGTGTTAATTTGCTATCGCTCTTAAAACTAGATTATTTTCATGAAATAGTTTATTGTTTAATTAAGTTTCAAACTTCTAAATCAGGCTTTCCTAAACTTCTAAATCTAGATCAGACCTTTCTAAACTGTGGGTCGCGACCCCAAATGGGGTCATGTAGCAAAATATTGGGGTCGCAAGAGATTTTAAAGTCTAATTTTTAAATATTAATGTCAAATATTTATAACATACTACAGGAAAACACATATTGTAAAGTTGATGAATTTTTAAAGACTGATAGTCTAGAATGGAAAAATTGCTGTGGAATATGCACAGATGGTGGAAGAGCGATGACGGGCAAAAACATTCGTTTTAATTAAAGCTACTCATTATGACCATATAACTTTTACTCACTGTCTTATTCACCGAGAGGCCCTTGCAGCAACAAAATTAGCACCATAATTGAACGATGTGCTTCAGAATGCTGTTAAAATTATAAATTTTATTTAAGAGCCATGCCCTTAACAGTCACTTATTTTCAAATCTTTGTAAGGATATGGCTTCCATCTATACAACCTTATTATTACATGCAGAAGTAAGATGGTTGTCAAGAGGTCTAAGTTTAAGAAGGCTATTATTATTTAAAGACGGAATTGAAATATTCTTAACCGAATGAAAATTTGAACTTGCTGCTTTTCTTCAAAACGACATATGGCTATCCAAGCTGTGTTATTTCTCGGATATCTTTGCGAAATTAAACGATCTCAACTTGTCTCTTCAAGGAAAACATTGTGATATATTTACTTGCAATGACAAAATTGAAAGTTTATTGAAAAGATTAAAATTTGGAAAGATAGGATAGAAAAAAAAATTGTTCTAAATATTTTCCAGTGTCGACAATTTTATAACGGAGAGAAATCATTGTAAAAATTTTATTGTAAAAATTATTGTAGATCACTTAAAAGCGCTAGAAACCTAGTTCCGTACATATTTTGTATTAAATATTGATTTCAAAAAGGTAGCTTGGATTCAAAATCCGTTTTTGTATTGATTTAACTGAGATTGATCACACGCCACTTAAAGCCTAAAGCAGATATCAACTAGCTAACGTTACCCTGAAGGTAAAAACTGAAGCAAAACTAAGCTATAGCATAAATTGTGCGTTGTTATAGTAGGCATAAATAAGAAAGTATAAACTATAATGGTGAGAAAATAATGAACGAGCTAAATAACTGCTTAAGTTAAAATTTAGTGAAGAATTAATCCCGGTCAGTTCTTTAAAAGCGTCTTCATTATTCTTTGACAGAATAAAACAAACAAATATAAATATAGACAAATGAAGTAACACTTTTATTTCTTTTTTTCTTGCTTCTAAAAAAAATAAAAAAATAATAAAAGCAAATAAACCTTCCCCTAGACTTTAGTTCCTCCAACGTCATCCAAGGCGCATAGAGCATCATCAAGTCTACTATGCTTTCGTAATGTCCTTACAGTCCAGAATCCAAGGCGTAGGTGCTTTTTCGCAGTCATAAAATCATTCTGTGGGCATGCGGTGTTTGTCATCATTGTGAAGTCCGGGTTATCTATCACTGATGTTTCTGTAACCATTAATTTAACCAGGGAATGGGTGATTAGCCCATAGCTCCAAAGCAAATAAAGTGACATTATTATTTTTATTTTTTTTTCTTAAAAAAAGAATAAAGATAAGCAGATCAGCTAACATTTCTATATCTATTTTTGTTGCTAAAAATAAATAAATACATGTAAATCAGGTGATATTTCTTTTTTTTTCTTTGCAAATAAAAAATAAATAAATACAATTAAATCAGGTAATATTTCTGTTTTGTTTTCTTTTCAGAAATAAATATAAATAGAACCTAACCATTTTTCTAATGTCAGGTTACTTTATTTGAAAGCGGATCTCTGTAGGAAGAAAGGAAATTTTACCTGTTTCCTTTATCCAGCGCTCAAAATAAAGTATAATACGTCCCCCTTTTTTGCATTACCCAACCTGTTTTTAAACCTTTTGCTACAAGGAACGTTATGTTTGCTGATCAGACTAATGGAAGGAAAAAGAATTACGACCTGTCTCTCTTCGTCCCTCTTGAGATGTATAAAAAGGACTGCTGTTAAAAGCATATCAGATTTCCTAATTGGTTTTTCGTAAATGGGCTTTCTTTCAGTTGTGGGCTTTTTATTTAGCAAAAACTCCTTTTACACTTTGACCTTTCGGAATATACTGTTTTAACAGCTTATATCAAATTATACGCGATTTTCCTACATCTTCTTAAATTTTCCTTTCTGTATATTTATCAAACGAAATTTTCTGTGGCGGGTAGACCAAGATTGCTATACGTGACGTTAGTTCCAGAAATATATACCGTAATCTATTGGGGGGAGAACAATTGTGGGGTTGAATTTGAAATTCTAAAATTGTCTGAACCGGTGTACTTTCACACGTGTCTAGCGTACGTGTCTGGCTAGTCTGGCCACGTCCGGTGTCCGGCGTCTGGTGTCAGGTAGTCTCGCTTGTCCATTGTCGTGTCTGTACGCTGTAGTTTGGTGTACATGTATGGCTAGGATTTTACCTACCTTTAAATATAAGCCGTATACAAGGTTGAATCGTGAATTAGAAAAATCAGCACATGATTTTCATGGGATAACTCCAAAAGGAGACTGTTCAGATAAATTTACATTCTGCACAAATATGTTTCTTCGGCATTTTTCTAAGACGTTTTTGCCTAAGTTTAAGTTGTTGATAAGAAAAAGAAATCAATGGCGTTGAAGGCATTTTACATTCCTTAAAATATTTATAAGATGTTGGCTACTTTTGTTTCTAACTTATCTGATGGAAATAATTCTTGACAAAAGGGTATTCAAATGCTGGAAATATATTATTTAAACAGTACAAACTATGATTCTTATGTAAATCTTTCAGTCATTTTAGGTTAAAAGTTCCTTTGATAAGTATCCAATGTTTATGACTCTAAAAATTAAAAAAAAAGAGAAAAGCTTGTCAGATTTCAAAGTAAAAGTTTTCCAGGCTTTTTTCATAATTAATAATCTAGTTTTCTATCTTAACAGCGTCTAGACTAGGTGAAAGATAAATAATTGCTGACTTTCGTTAGTGGAAAAAAGGAGAACTGCTTCTTGTATGACGATGACAAATGGCTTATACCTGAAATGGGAATTGATGAGTATTAATTGGATGTAATGTGAATAAGCCTATAAGCTGTAAGCTTATGACTATATGTAAATATTAGTTATGGATACGACAACGCAGAGTTCAGAGCTAGGCAAAATTTGTTCATATTTATTATTTTCGGTTTTGTCATTATAAAAAGGGACAACGAAAACACCTTGGTACTTCGAAGAACATAATCCTTAGATGAAGAAGAAAGGAAATCCTTAGAAAAAATCTGTAGAAGATTTTTTCTAAGGATTAGAAAGAACAATTTTCCAAGGATTAGAAAGAACAATTCTAAGAATTAGAAAGAACAAAGAAGAAGAAGCAGAAAGAACAATTATTGTTGAAAATTACCAGGTTATGTGGGAAATTATTGACACTTGATATTTAAACAAAGTAGATTGAAAAAATGAGAACTCAAGCGATTTCTCTGGTTTCATTCATCTCCACGGTGGGATCAAGATCAATAAATAAATCCCAATTGAAACTACGGCAAATATATTTTTACTTTGACATATCAGTATTTCTTTTTTGTAGATTAATTATGTTTGTTGCGGATAAATCTTTTCCTTTCTTTTTATCGAATCTTTTAAATTTAGTTTGGAAGATCTAGCGACATGTGTCTAATTCAAGGTGGTTTCCGAAAAGAACTCTTTCTTTAAAATTCCGAGACATCCATGTTTGCTTTGAGTGCAACCTCTGAACCCAGTATTTTTATTTGGAAGTAACATCCAATACTTTGCTGTTGAGAAAGCTCCAGTATTTTAATGCTGTCCTTTTTTAAACAAGGTGAACTCTAATTGACCGTATTCCAGTTAAGCCCTATCTGCCACGGTAAAGACAGTGGTCAAGTACGACCTTGAATCGTGGGCGCTTTCAAAACTTGAGAAAAATATGAAAGATGTTTTTCCGGAAGGGTTGTCCTCCAGAAAACTCCTCATTTGAATAACGTCGAATAGATACTCCTTTGAATAACCGTTTGTCAAACAGTAAGCTGTGCAAAAAGGTGATTTTATTCTAGCACTGCTGAAAAAAAAACTTAAGATGTATTGGTCCCGTTTTGCGGAAGAAGGATTATGTGGTATCAAATTTCGTGTTTTTTAGAAATCATCAGGAAGAAGGAAGAAGGATTATGTGGCATCGAATTTCGTGTTTTTTAGAAATCATCGGGAAGAAGGAAGAAGGATTATGTGGCATCGAATTTCGCGTTTTAGAAATCATGGCCAAACAAAAGTAGGATGTTCTCAAAAGGGTTGGAAACAGGTTCCAAATGGAATTTTAATATAAGGGAGTAAATAATGAAACTCGGAACAGATTAGGATAGAGGAGAAGCCTGTGCGACAGTTGGCCTAAGGTTTCTTTGTGTTGCGATGACTATTAACCCTAGTATTATGAAGATTAATGTCCCCAGTCATTCAAAATTGTTACTTCTTTTGAAACTTTAATTAGTAATCTGGTTGACCGAGTGCAAACTTTGTGCTTGATACTTTGAAAGCTATGAAAAATGATGATTCTTCCCTTTACTTGCGGTGAAGTGTGCTTTCATATTATGAGTTTGTGGTAATTACTGATGATGGCTAGATGATTTAGGAGACTAAACCAAAAATGTGCAAATGGTGCTAGTCTTGTCAGAAATTAATTGCATTATTTCTAAGTAATTGAAAGAATCAATGTTAAAAATGATGAATAATTTATTTGATAAAATTTCTTTTAAAAGTAGGACTAAGTTATAGGCTCGCTTATTGGATAGTAGAAGGAAGAAAATTGCTGTGATTGCATTGTTTATGTTAAAAGGCATTTCTCTTTAACCTAAGCAGCTATAACTTACCTATCCAAAAAGCAGTATTTCCATTCTGTTTAATAGGTAAAAGTTACCTATTAAATTTTGACCGTAATTCATAAATTATTTATTTGACAGACTTTAAAATTACTTATGTTTCTAAAGTATGTAAAGCAATTGGTGCAATGGAGGTCTTATTAATAACAGTGAGGAAAGAATGGAGAAGATCTTTGGAACTACTCTGCAGATGTCTCGATCCGATTTATGGTCAGTCGTGAAATAGATTGAGATAGGGCATTCCACTAGTTTTTGGCAACTGTAATAACCATAGAAATGCAACAGAAACAGTAAATTATTATTTGTTTTTGTGTAATTGAGCAACCCAAATGCAAACTAATAACATGGGCGAACTGCAGCTTGTTTCTCTGAATAGCTGAACGGTAAATCTGCATCAATATTTTTTCCTAGACGCTTTGTATGTAGGGTGTTATGCTTTTTGAAATTATGGTAATATTTACTCCTTAGAGAAGGGTTCCAGGAAGTGGTATTTTTTCTCACCCACGGTTTGGCTGAAATGGTTGAATTCAAAATTTGTTTTTTTTTCTTTAATTGCAAAATGCATACCATGTTTATTAAGCTAAATATTTTTATTAAACCTCTTTTTCTAGTTATTTTTTGCTCCTACGCCTTTTATCATTGGTATTCCCGGAAGCTTTTTCCAAGAGAAAAAATACGTAAGGTAATATTTTCTGTAGTATAAGAAGATAAAATTTATTTCTCAGTTGCTTTGTATTTATTTATCAGCTGCTTTAGAATATACATTGTGTTAGACGTATTTTTGTGTGTCTGAATGTTTCTTAGTCTAAGTCTAAAGCGTCCGAGAGAGACAAGAGTAAATTTGTCTGCTGCTGTTACAAAGTTAAGGGCAGCAAGATGAATTTTCATTAAAACCTTTTTTTTAAAACCTCTAAATTTGATCTGTGGGAACAAAATAGGAAGTTGTTTTTACTCCCCTTGCAGCTAAGACTTTTAAGGTATTTTTATTCGAAAAGTTTTCCTCTTTGTAACTGAGAGCTTTTTTTTTACTTTCTCAAGTAATTGGCCAAAACTAAGTAAGCATCGCTAAAAAGGCCATCACTCGAACAGTCACTGAAGAAACTATACTTTCGTTAGACTCCTCATTTTCAAATATGTCTATTTAAATTTTTTCTTGTTAAGTAAATAAATTGGAAATGTCAGATTCTCCCTGTCTCTTTCTATTGAAATTGGGACATAGAAATGTTATTGCTCCTTGGAGCATACCAATTTCCTTATTTGATTTTCCTGGAGGGACTTTCATTTGACTCATTTCTTATTTTCTTGAAATAAAAATGAATGCAGAAGTTGATTCAATTCTTCAGTTACGATTATTGTTTCTTTCTTCCAAAATCTACCCTTAAGGTAGTTGAGATAATAAGCTATCTCTATTTGCATCGATGTTTAGCATTAAAGTAATCGAAGCTAGTAAACAGTAAACGTGGAAGTTTGAGCTCCTAAGTTATATAACTACAAGGGAGTAGGGCTGATTACCTTCCCCTGGTACTCCTGTGAGTAGCTATAGGCAGAAATAGAGATCTAATACTGTTACTGACAATCACCGTTAGTCACTGGCCGTCTTAGCCAGTGTCTGACCATGAACAAAAGCATGTGAACAGTATACGTTGCCGACATCGGATGGACTGAAGCAAATAATGGCTACCAAGATCATTTGCGGGGGGGGGGTCAATACCCCTTGAGATCCTAAGTGTTGGCCGTGGTGCAAGAAAAATATCTTGAGGAGGAATGCGATGTGGGAGAAAAGTTTTCTTGTTTATACTGGTTCTTAATATCGGTGCCGCTTACCCGCTGATGGCTGGCAACTTTTAGATGACTGCCCCCTCCAGTGTTGCCTATCAAACCCAGATAGAAGCTGGCGGGGGGCGTTCTTGGAAAGGGGAAAACTATATTGGTCACTTTGACATTACCTAAGAAGGTTACTCTGTAAAGGGAAAAAAGACAGGCAAGTCCTAAATCAAATGGCGGCGTCCGAAGGGCCATCAATACCCCAGTGTCCATTATAATAGTAATAATAATACTAGTAACTACAACTGAAACATCACGACCATTTAAATTTATCTGCACAGTTCACCATAGTTTTTTTTTAAGTTTAGTTTTTACATTTACTGATAAATTTAAGTTTGCGACAGTTTTGGGGCTGGATAAACTAACAATAATTACAATTCAATTTTGCTATCACTCCAGAAGTTTTTGTTTGTAACAAATTCACCTCTTAATATTGAGGTCGAGTAAACGGATTACCTGTAGCTTCAGCAGATTATCAAAATCTAATATCCAAAAGTGCTGAAATCCAGAATTTTCATTGGTTTAAAGTTTGTTTTATCGTTAAGACAACAGCCTTCATCTAGCCGTTGTTGAGCTAATAGTAAAAGTTTGCCCGAGTTGAATCCCCAAAACCACTGATCCCATAACATTCAATGGCATAAACTTTGTTTATTGTTATGATGGTTTCTTGAGTTTGAATGGGTGTTGAAACTTATATAGTTAAAGATAAAATTCTGTATATACTAAAGTGAAGGCTGCTATAATCCTTAAAGCTGACTGACTGACTAATTTATTTACAAACTAACCTACTATTAATAGACACCGCTTACAACAACCGTCGAGGGAAGGCAATAAAGTACCTGATAAAAGACGACTGTAATCCTTTCATTCTCAACAGGTTATTCATTCATTAAATAAAAAAAGTAATATAATCTCTCTTACCACAACTTTTTCATAAAAAAAAGTGTTAAACCCCCCAAAAACGGTGTCTTTTTTACTGGTTTAAAATTTCATAAAGAAGAACCAATTAGGTAGACTTTAAGTGGTGGTTCTTTTTACTGATTAAATAAAAAAAACAAGTTTTTTAAACTGAAAGTAAGGAGCGACATTAAAACTTAAAACGAACAGAAATTATTCCGTATATGAAAGGGGCTGTCCCCTCCTCAACGCCTCGCTCTTTACGCTAAAGTTTTTTATCGTTTTAAAAAATAAAGTTGTGAGACAGAGTCAAACTTTAGCGTAAAGAGCGAGGCGTTGAGGAGGGGACAGCCCCTTTCATATACGGAATAATTTCTGTTCGTTTTAAGTTTTAATGTCGCTCCTTACTTTCAGTTTAAAAAACTTGTTTTTTTATTTAATTTCTGATCGTTTTTTAGTTAATGCAGCTTTTATTTGCATAAAAATTTTACTTTTCTTTTGCTAAATGGATGTCTTTACAAATTAACTTACGTAACTAACTTCTATATTCGTATATTTTTCTTCTGGCAAAAAATACAAAGTTGCAGATTTTTGCAGATATGAGCTTGAAACCTATGTAATAGGGTTTTCTGATACGCTGAATCTGACGGTGTGATTTTCATTAAAATTCTTTCACTTGTAGGGGATGTTTCCCCCCTCTTTAAAAAATCGAGTAAATTTTCTCAGGCTCGTAGCCTTTGATGAGTAATACTAAACTTAATAAAATTTATATATTTAGGATCAGCATTATAAACACATTCTTTTGATACATTTATTGACATCAAAATTTCGTTTTTAAAAGTTTCGATAACTATTGAGCCGTATCGCTTGTTTTTTTTATTGTTTTTTTTTATTACGTATATGTTATTACTTATATGAAGGGGTTCTCCCCTTAGTCAATACCACGCTCTTTACGTTAAAAGTTAAAAAAAATTTTGATTCACAAACCCCTGAATCACAAAGGCCGTTTAATTAGAATAGATAGCTCTTTTGAAAGCACTAAAAAAAAACTGTAGCGGAAAGAGCGAGGTATTGACTTGGGAGAGAACCCCCTCACATACGTTATAATTTCTGTTCGTTTTAAGTTCTAATATTCCTTCTTACATTTCAGTTGAAAAAACTTGTTTTTTTTATTTAACTTCTGATCGTTTCTTAAATAATGCTTGGAAATCCGGCGCCCCCTTCATAGAAATGTCCCTTACCCCAAAGAAACATCCTCCACGGAAATATTCTCCAGAGTAATCCCCTCCTCTAGCCCCCCCCCTCCAGAAAAAATCCTTCCCGAAAATGGTTGTATACTTCCCAATAACCAATAAATAATGCTGGCAAGTCCGGCGCCCCCTTCATGGCAATTTCCCTTCCCCCATGAAAACTTCCTTCATGGAAAGATCCTTCCATATAGCCCCCGACCCTCTCCTTCCCCCACCTACCAGAAAAAATCTCCTCTGAAAAAGTCTGTATACTTCCCAATAACCAATACTATATTTTAACATTGAGTAAAGTTCATAACTTTCAGCCCTCCCCCTGGGGGCTTCGAGGGATTAAGTCATCCTAAAAGACATATTTATCATATTTTCGACCATGCTGAACAAAATGGCTATCTCAAAATTTTGATCGGGTGACTTTGGGAAAAAAATGAGCGTGGGAGGGGGCCTAGTTGCCCTCCATTTTTTTTGGTCACTTAAAAAGGGCACTAGAACTTTTAATTTCCGTTCCAATGAGCCCTCCCACGATATTCTAGGACCACTGGGTCGATACGATCACCCCTGGGGAAAAAAAAAAAAAAAAAAACAAACAAACAAACAAACAAATAAACACGCATCCGTGATCTTTCTTCTGGCAAAAAATGGAAAATTCCACATTTTTGTAGATAGGAGCTTGAAACCTCTACAGTAGGGTTCTCTGATACGCTGAATATGATGGTGTGATTTTCATTAAGGTTCTATAACTTTTAGGGGGTCTTTCCCCCTTTTTTCGAAAATCAGCCAAATTTTCTCAGGCGCGTAACTTTTGATGGGTAGCACTAAACTTGATGAAAGTTATATATTTGAAATCAGCATTGAAATCTGATTCTTTTGATATATCTATTGGTATCAAAAACCCGTTTTCTAGAGTTTCGGTTACCATTGAGCCGGGTCGCTCCTTACTTACAGTTCGTTACCACGAACTGTTTGATTTAAAGTTTGAATCAGGCGAACCAATAATGTGGTTTTTCGCTTGCTCTTTTAAACGCACGCTTAAGGAATAATGTAATTGGCCTATGAAAACACGTCACACGTATGAATCAATTAAGCTAAAGTACTACTTTTTACAATGGAACTACAACAAAGTAATCCATCTTTCCCTCTATTCAAATAAAAAAAGGGGTAAAGTGAAATGTTATACTAATGAAGATAATTCACTAATAATTCGTCCTTCCATGCAGTTATTGCGCAAAGAAGGTACTACCGTCTCATGTACTGACTCCTGAGCTTGACAATAGCATTAGCTCCTGTGAACCAACATAGCCTTCTTGGATTTTCTGTAAATGTTTAAAAGTTTTATTAAATCTCACAAACCCTCAACATTTACATACACATCAAATTCCATTTTACTTATAAATAGTCAACCTCAACTTATAAAATTACATAAAAAAAAAACAAGTTTTTTTTTAACTGAAAGTAAGGAGCGACATTAAAACTTAAAACGAACAGAAATTATTCCGTATATGAAAGGGGCTGTCCCCTCCTCAACGCCTCGCTCTTTACGCTAAAGTTTTTTATTTTATTTTAAATAAAGTTGTGTGACAGAGTCAAACTTTAGCGTAAAGAGCGAGGCGTTGAGGAGGGGACAGCCTCTTTCATATACGGAATAATTTCTGTTCGTTTTAAGTTTTAATGTCGGTCCTTACTTTCAGTTAAAAAAAACTTGTTTTTTTTTATTTAATTTCTGAACGTTTTTGAATTAATGCAGCTTTGATTTTGGCTCACTGTACATGAATAATTAGAATGAAATTTGCATATTAATTTTACTTGTTTTGGCTGAATGGCTTTCTCGAAATTTTGTTCTAACGTAACTTACGAATTAACTTACGTAACGAACTTCTATATTTGTATGTTTTTATTACGTATATTAGGGAGTTTACCCCTATTCAATACCTCGCTCTTTACGCTAAAGTTCGAATTTTTTTCGAATCACAAACCCCTGAATTAAAAAGGCCGGTTAATTAGAATAGATAGCTCTTTTGAAAGTACTAAAAAAACTTTAGCGTAAAGGGCGAGGTATTGACCAGGGGGCGAACCCCCTCATATACGTAATAATTTCTATTTGTTTTAAGTTTAATGTTGCTCCTTACTTTCAGTTGAAAAAACTTGTGTTTTTTTTTAGTTCCTGATCGTTTTTTAAATAATGCTGGGAAATCTGGCGTCCCCTTCATAGAAATGTTCCTTCCCCCAAGGAAACATCCTCCATGAAAATATCCTCACCCGTAACCCCCTCCTCCGGCTACCCCCCCCCCCACCAGAAATCCCTCCTGAAACGTGTGCATACTTCCCATTAACCAATACTATATGCAAACGTTGGGCAAAGTTCATAAGTTTTAGCTCTTCCCCTGGGAACTTTGGGGGATTAAATCATCCTCAAAGACATATTTGTTATATCTTCGACTATGCTGAAAAAAATGGCTATCTCAAAATTTTAATTGGGTGACTTTGGGGGAAAAATGATCGTGGGAGGGGGCCAAGTTACTCTCCAATTTTTTTGGTCACTTAAAAGGGCACTAGAACTTTTAATTTTCGTACAGATGAGCCCTCTCACGATATTCTAGGACTACTGGATCGATACGATCACCCCTGAGGAAATAAAAAAAAAAAATAAATAAATAAATAAACACGCATCCGTGATCTTTCTTCTGGCAAAAAATACAAAATTCCACATTTTTGCAGATAGGAGCTTGAAACTTCTATAGTAAGGTTCTCTGATACGCTGAATCTGATGGTGTGATTTTCATTAAAGTTCTATGACTTTTAGGGGCTGTTTCTCCCTTTATTCGAAAATGAGGCAAATTTTCTCAGGTGCGTAACTTTTGATTGGCATAAAAAAAAACTTATGAAACTTATATATTTGAAATCAGCATGAAAATCTGATTCTATTGATGTATCTATTGGTATCAAAATTTCGGTTTTTAGAGTTTTGGTTACAATTGAGCCGGTTACTATTGAGTTTTGGTTATTATTGACCACGAACTGTTTGGTTTAGTTAACTTAGCTTAATGACAAGATACAAATTTACTCCACGCCGACACATTTAATGCTTTATCTCATTTTTGTACAACACAATAAAAAAAATCCTTAAATTCTGGCCGAACAATTGGCAATACGTCAAAGAGAAATAGAAAAAAATGAAATTTGACTAATAACTCTTCTAAATAGCAAACTGTATCTCTACCCTTGCTTAAACGCCGGGAGGAAGCAAAGCATCTAAAAATGATACTTTCTACTGAACTGTCGTATTTTTAGTTTCCAAGTATTTTTAGATTTAGCCGTTTGTGTTTTGTTGTTCTATGAAGGAGGAAGAAATTTTTAGTTTGTTCACTTCAAGGGGGGGGGGAAGGGGTATTTATAGTAAAAATTGCACTTAAAACCCTTGCAAAATCCTGAACTGTTATTTTACGTTGTTCTACTTCTTACATACGACCACGGGGCCCGAGGGGGTGTATCCCACCTCACCCCTTTTTTATTAATTGTTGTAATTATCTTCACAATTTCCAAATAAGATACATATTATCTTTTATTATTTTACCACCCCCCCCCCTCCCCCAACATTTAAAGTCCTATGTGCGCGGCTGTTTGCATCAACTAAACTTGACTTATAAGAAAAGAAGGGAGCACACCAACGTATCTGGCTTTTGCATCCTCTCTCGTGTTGAGCTCGAATCACTAGGAGGGGAATCTGCAAGTTAAAAAACAAGTATTCTCAAACAAATGTAAAGAGTGACATTAAAACTTAAAACGAACAAAAATTATTCCACGTATTGGACGATGTTCCCTCCTCAACCCCTCGCTTTTTGCGTTTAATGAATTTTATATATTAGAAATCAGCATTAAAAGCCAATTATTTTATGTATTAGTTTAAATCAATTTTTTTTTTTGACTTTCGGTTACTATTAGTCTCTCTTTGCTTACAGTTTGTTACCACGAACTGTCTGATAAAGTGAGTTTTACCCAGAATGCCCCCAAATATTTAATACTTATTATTCTCTTTTCAGAATCTCTGCAACATTTGTAAAAACTTCCTCAAATATGCTAGTATTCTAAACGCTCTTAAGACCAATCTTAAATTGACTAAAGCTTTTTAAACGGTGTACACAATATCTCCCAGAAGAAAGAAAGCTCCAGAGAATAATCGTCATTGTCATGTATCTGACATTTTCACACTTCTGAGTTAATTGCCAAGCACTTAATACTGAGCTGCCTTCATATGAATATCAGCTAGGCAATGTGGATCAGAAGAACCAAAGTGCTATTTAAAATACATATCCCTGCTGAATTACTTCAGCAGTGTGGAAATCTCAGTAGTGTGAATAGTAATATACGACTTGAGACATGAGAACGCCGAAATATGATTAGAAACTTCATGACTGACACACCTCCCTGTCAGTCCAACATATTATGACCGAGCCAAGTTGTCATTTACCATCATGTAGAAGCCTGCTAATGTTTTTTAAAATGCAGATGCCAATATATTTTTTTTTTCAGGGAAATGTATTTGTATGTAATTTACTATTATTAAGCTTCTATTTTTCTGACTCAATGCCATCTGGAGATCGCCCATATTTCTATGCGCGCGAAGATGCGCATATTTAACTTATCCGTGAGTTCAGTGCTGCTCTACGCCGCTGGTGAGATACAGTCCTCAAATCGCGAAGATGCGCATATTTAACTTATCCGTGAGTTCAGTGCTGCTCTACGCCGCTGGTGAGATACAGTCCCTCAAATCTACCATCTTAAGCATGATAGGCCTGCTAGACGATGCAACTTTGCCGAACCGAGGGGTTGCGAGGGAAAGGTTTTTGTTCAATGAAAGGCTCCTTGCTCTTACTCATCAACTTCCAATCTCAACTAAAATTGCCCAGCGAGCTCTCAGATGGTTTGGACATCTCCTTCGGATGCCACCAACAGCCCTTGCTAGAATCATATATACATTTTGACCCCACATCCCATGGTCGGTCGTGCCCGAGGGGTAGACCTCCAACCAGGTGGAAGGACAGCCAACAGAAGTTTCTCAACATGGCCGACGTTGCTGCTGACGAGGCCCCCTCTTAGCAGCAGATTGGCCCACCTGGAAGGGGGAAGTTGCTACGCTCTCTAACGCCACAAATCATGCAGCAGGAGCCTTAAGTCCTCTCAAGTCATTTTTCTGAATAAAATATCCTATTACGAGACAGAACATATCAAATGCTTTTTAGTTTAGAACATAATTAGGCAAACTTGTGCCGGACCTTGTAGAACTAACATTAAAGGTAGCCATTATAATTCTGATTATATTTCATAATCTAACGTAAAATAACACTTTGCAGTTCCTGTATTGACTTTCAAAATAAAATAATTGTTTTCAATTACTTATACTTTCTGAAACCTGAGTGGCTAGAATATTTAAATTAATAATAACCAGTTTTGTAGATTTTATATATATTTTTTTTATTTTTTTTAAAAGCTTTCTCATAGATACAGTGAAGTGAAGTTTTGGCCAAAAAAGAAGTAATTAGTGAACATGGTCCCAAGGGCACTAGTTTCCTTACGATTAATAAGCAAGGTTGAGACTAACAAGTTTCTTGTTTAGATTGCCCGAGGATGTTTGGCTTGTTGACTTGGATTCCGGGAAACTTGTTCCATCCATGAAATACGAAGAGGTACCCAAATTCTCCGAACCAGAGTGTGGAATCCTGAGAAATCATTTGAAACAGGTAAATATTGAACATAGGATGATATTTTGATATTTGATGAAACTTGATCTAATTCCATGTTATGGTTTTCATGTCATCTATAAAAAAGAAATGTTTGGCAAAGTTTGATTTTGGGCGCTTTTTTTTAATTATAGAGGTCAGTAAGATGTTAGTAAGAGGATAGTAAGGGTTTGATACTATAAATACTAAACTCTTTGCTTAATAAAAAAAAACTAATTTTATGCATGTTTGCTATTAAAGAACCAAGTAAGAGCTCAGGAAATTTAGATAAAACCTCAAAAAGTTCTTGTAAAAATTTCAAGCAGCATGAATTTTTGTAATCTTTGGACATTTAAATACCCCTTTTCCTTGAAAATTTCGTGTAAATTGAAGGGAAGGGTGATGAAAAGTGTGAGTTCCTTCAGCCTCTCCGCGTGAAACTGTACCTGGACTTTTGTACAAAAATGTTTCGGTAATAATATTTTACCCTTGGAGAAGGGTATCCCTTGAAAAATTTTAATTAAAAACAAATGTATTACGAGATTTGATATCGGACGGTAGTTTCCAAATTTTAAATATTTTGTAAACTATAAATTAAAAACTGAACTATGCACAAAATAAAGACGTGAGATACTAGTGTCTGCATCATTTATTAACCAAATTGACAGATTTAGGGTAAAAAAAAAAAAACATTTTGATTTAACAATACAAGTAACACGTATGTCAATAAAAGTAGCTGTTTAAACCAGTTGCTCCCAGCCTTTTACTATAATTGCACCTTGTCGCACCTCATCCTAAATCACACTCTTGCGTCACATTTAATTATTGTTGATGATTATTGAGAAGGTGGCTTTTTGGGTACAGTGTTCGAACCTCATTTAGCAGAGAATGCACGATTTCTTACGAAAAAATATTTCAAATCCGTACCATCTTAGGTAATTAACTAGAACTTGCCAAAAAAATATCCACAGAAATCTGGACTAAACCCAACTAGAGGTTCATGTAATCCACGTTGGCAGCCTTGATTTAGATTGTGGGTGCATTTTCTTTCTTTTACTGAAAGGTGCAGGAGCACATCGTTCTGGATTTTATTAGTTCTCAAGACGTCAGAGGTGAATATGTATTGGCAATGAAAACCCTATTGACCTTTAATATGGGGAGAGTTTAGAAGGCTGTTATGAACTGTTGCGTTCATAAATAAAAGTTGAGGGCTTAAGAGATCTCAGCTGCCTAATCTACATTTCAACAATGGTTCTTATGCCCAGCCATCCCTATACACCACCCTGTTCCAAAAATATTCCCTGTGTTACAATGGTTTATATCGTGATTCCAACGTCGACAGAATATTTTAAATTTAATTCAATAAATTCAATAAGAAACTTTAGTTTTTATTTCATTTAACTTTAGAGACTTCAGTTGATTCAACAGGGCTTAAATACATTCAAGAAATACATCCAATAATAATGAACAATTAAACAGATTTTCAGTTCGATATTTGAGTTTGAATTTTGAGTTTTAATTGTTTGTTACGATGTTTGTCAGCTTCTAAGTCTTTAATCGCCAAAAATTGGAAAAAATAAAATGATGCTTAAAAATATGACAGTTCGGTTTGCAAGTTTGGCAGTTTGCCACATTTTGACACTTTGGTTTGGTCCAAAAATATTTTAGTAAGAAATGTTCAGAAAGTACGGAAATTCAAAATAGATAATGTACTTTGACTATTTTATTTGTTTTGCTAAAATCTCTTATGCAAAAAAAGCTTTGGGAAGTAATTATATCACTGAATCAAATCGGACATAGAACCAGAATTGAATCAGAAGTAAATATATATCACTGAATCAAATGGTTGGCGAAAGATACTTAAATTTATGTTTTTAAAACATGGAGTAAAATTTATGATTTAGCATAAATTCCAGATTCGATACTGAAGGATGATTTGCAAAAAGAATACCTGGAAATGAACCTTATATAAAAAAAATAATAGTTCCTTGGTCTCTGAGCTTTTCTTCTTTTGAAGCAAAGGGTAGGTTCAAGTCATTTTTGTGGTGTAGAGCAATAATACTAATATTGAGAACAATCATTAAAAGACTTATCATCTTTTCCCACGTGCAAACTAAATAAGGGTGTTTTTACTTTCAATAAAAAGAGAGATATTAGTTAAACTTTATTAGTTTCTTTATTTTTTCTAAAATGACGTGTTCATGCTTTATTAAAGTTGTCTTCAGTTTCTGTCTTCTATGCTCTTAATTTTTTCTCATTTTCTACCTTTCAGGCCATGAAATCGATGGAACAGGTTTGTAAAGTACACTTTTTGCATTAGTTGACATTATTTTTTAGTTCTTTTTATTTTAATGTTATTTTTTAATTCTTTTTATGCGTAGTTTAGTCAAAAACATTTTTTCCTTGCTACCTAGATTTAATGCTGAACTTGTCTGGCTGACTGCATAATTGAGCTGTTCAGGAAGCACATTAGAGACAAATGAATTGTCAGCTCTTAACTTTTTCCATGCACAAGAGTTTTGCCTAAATATACCGATTAAAATTTGTTCATCTTTTAATATGGAATTTTTTTGAATTTCTAAAATCAAGCCATAATGAAATGTGTTTAATCACGTATTAAAATTTCATATAAATAAATAAGTCCCGGGAAAATACTGGGAATTGTTCCATTAGATGATTAGTATATTTAATCAAAACCAGAGACGTGTTTTTCTAATTTTTTCCGTTGTTTTATTAATGAAATTGACTTCTGAGTTGCTCATCCTTCATTCAAGAGCAATGAGGAAACTCATATAATTTGTACAGCCGTGTACACGGAATCAAGAATCGTAACCAGTTTTTTTTTTTTTTTTAGTTTTATGCTGATTTCATGTGTTCTTCCACTTTGAAATGACTTTTAACGTTGGAATTCCATGCTGTAGCTGTAGCCCTTGTTGTCATGCGTGTTGTATCTGGGGCATGGGTGTCAACTTGTGCAAATACACCAATTTAAAACAGAGGCTTCATTGATGGCTTTTAGTGGGGTGGCAGACACGTTATGGCTCGCTGAAATCAGAATTATTCAAGGATTTTTATTGTGCATATTATGGGATTTAAGTTCCATCTCCTTCTTAAAGAGACTCTGTCCCCACCCCCTCCTGTGTGAAGGAGGATTTGCGTATGTTCCACGATCTATGGACTCAAGTTATGCACGTTCTTTTGCATGGCTTGAGCCTTATATTGTGTTGATTTATGTTTAGTTTCATAATAGACCTTCGCACGGGGGGAAAGGGGAGCAAGTACATTTCACATGAGCCCAAAGAGCCCTTCTCTGGGAAACGGTAGTAAAAAATGATTTATTTGAGATAAATATGACAATATTTTGAAAAAATATTCAGACCTTGTCAATCATAACTTTGCCCATTGTTGCTATGGATAGGGGCATATACATGATTTTAGTTGGTTAGGCGTACTATTGAGACCAATAATGGGTAAGAACAACATAAGTAGATTATAAACATATTAAAATCATAGTATTTCGGGGGGCATGTTTGGAAGCACCTGCCTGCATGCTTGGTTTGGATGCATGCTGCCTGCATTAGTTCGGATTAAGAGAAGGGTATTTTTGCGTTGTAAATTTGTTGCAATTACATCTTTTACGTTTTTTAAGTTTACACTTAGAAATTTGTTTATTTATTATGGTTTTTACATAGCTGAGGATTAACTTCATACCAAACAACTTTCCTTCGTGGGACTAATCGCTATTCATTTACTTTTTCAATTTTGCTACAATGGTAAACTTGTGCTCACGATGGCAGCAAATCAGACCCACTGGCAAGTACGGATGCCCAGTGTATGCTGATGCTCCGAAAACGTTACTGGCACCACTCCAAAAATCGAAAATAGGGCTAATAGGGCAGATTTAGTCTTTTCCCACGACTCTCTTTAGCCTGTTAGTGAGAGCTTTGATGTAGCATCGATGGTTGTTATCTACAAGTACTTATATTCAACTCCTTCTCTTAAGCTTTCTCGTATTTTGCTTCTAATTGTTAAACCAACAAGAAAGACACAGAGCTCGGTCTCGTTATCTTGAGGTTGGCAAGCAGAGAATATAGCACTTGAAGAACAACTTCATCCGACGTTGCACGTCTATCTGGAATGATCTTTCTGAGGAAGTTATCGCTTAAAGTTTCCCTGTTGACTCTTTCAAAAGAATATCCAATAGTCATTTAAAAAATTTGATAAAAGACTGGCGGCGAATCAGATATTTAATTATACCTGGTGCCGCGAATTTAGTAATTAGAAAACAATGTGAGACCTTTGGAAAGGTGGTTATATGCACCATTTATTGCAAGTGGTGTTGAGCTCAAAGTAGGCTCTCTGGTCCTTTTTAGTGCAAAGTGTTCTTTTAGTTTATTTTAAGTTTAGCATTATTCAAGATAGGTTTCATTATTTTTCTTCCATTGGCCAAGTGATTTCTGCATAACATTATTTGTCAAAGTATTTATCATGGCACATGTTGCAATATATACATGTCTAGAATTACCAGACAGTGTTCCGGAATGACATGGCGTTACTTATAATCCTATGTCTATAAATCCTTACAACTTATATTCCAGAACCCATTTTTTTTTAATTTTCCTGCTTGAAAATTCATTATTTCTATTTTATTTTCTTTATTATATATATAATTTATATTCATTATATATATTTATTATATTATATATCATTATACATCATTTATAAGGATAGGGCATGCTTGCATCAAACGTTTGCTCAATAAAATTTCCAGTTTTACCGCAATAAGGAGAATGTTATGTAATACACCCCTTAATTTGGTTTTTAGAGGTTATTTTAATGCTCACTTATTCTATCAATACTCAATTTTCCTTATTGTGCTTAGATTTTTTCTCATTGCCTAGTGAAATCCACAAATTGATGTATTTTGATTTACTCTACAACTTAGCTTGTTTAGTTTGATGCTATTAAAATATGGCTGTGAAATATAATTTGCTAGTGGCAAATCTATGGCAAATACATATGGCAAATCTTCAAAAAAGCTAATTAGTAATTATTACCAATCCTTAAGACTTGTCTAATTCAATTTATTTTGCTGTTAAATGATATTATACCTTATTTTCCTTTATCTGATATTGTTTTATCTAATTTACTTTACTTTTAAATTACATCACACCTTTTATACCTTTGGCTAATATTATTTGCTTTTATCCGATACTGCTTCATTTAATTATTTATGCTTAAGCTAATATCATAATTATTGAAGCTAATGCAAATTTTTATTTTGAAGTAGAATTTATGCCTATGCTTAAGAAGTGACGAGCCAAAAAAAGAGGAAAATGTTTTAAGCCACAAAAAAATTACTTTTTTACTTTTGTTCTTGTAATTTAGTTTTCTTGTGTAAATTTTTCTAATGGTGCTGCTTTAGCTTTTTAAGCTTAGTCATTAAATTAACTAAATTAATCAGAACATCAAAAATATCTTGCAAAAAATACAATAACTAGAGCCTGTAAAAGAAGCCTAATTACATATTTGAAAATATTTAAGGATTTACACAAGATCCATTATCAGACGTTCAAGATTCTAAAATCAGATTGCATGGTGAATCCTGAAACATTGAGCTCCTTAATAGTTTAATTTTTACTTTCATGCTGCATAAGCAACCTACTCGGCAGGGCTGGGATTAAAAAAAAGGAAAAAAATCATGGCTAAAAACTGATAAGGCATTCAAGCATTGAAAGCGTCTTCAAACGGTATTGCTGACATCAAATTTTCCAGCTTATCGCCAAATGTGTCAGTGAAAAAAACTTGACGATTTTATGCATATGTTTATTCTAGGCACTGTCTAGCATGTCTTCCACTTTGCCAAAGAAAGACAGAGAACAGCCAGCAAAACAGGAGGACCTGGAGATGTCTTCCAACAGCTTCAATCCGTTCATATTTGGGAATGATGTTGATTCTGTTGATATTGCGACACGTGTTGCCATGGTAAGAAGTGTACAAAATTCTACCCTCAACCCGCTTTTACTTCAAAGCAGGCTTATCTTTTTATTATGGTTAGATCTGTCGATCTTCTTGCCAACTCACTTGTTAGAAAAGACACATGGTTTCTTGCTCTAGATCTTCATGCCGGTCTGGAAGTAACATTTTCTGCAGTCTAATTTTCTCTTGATGTTCACTCTGTCGTCAACACTACAATAATGATACTTAATTGCAGTGTGCTTGTTTCTAATGTTGCTAAGCTCTTACAATCCCATTCATCCTGTTTTTTGGTACTATCTCTATGGTATCAAGAACATTATCCACTGAGTTACTCAAAGAAGATATATTAGTGTGATTGATTGCCCAAAGGTCTCTTTGTTTTCTAGAAAGGATTGCAGCTAAAGAAGATAGCAGCTCAAAAAAGATTTTCCAGACATTTGTCACTGGGCGCAGTCTTAGCTCTCGATGTCCCTGACTATTCCTGCTGGCTTGGTGTATTATAACCAGGTAGTTAGACAGGTTGGGCTATCTACAATGCACGGTGGGAACTAGTGAAATAAATAATAAATGAAAAGGGTTTAAAGCAAGAGGTCTGTTAGAGAAGATCAATGTTCCAAATTATTCGCTTTTATGATTTAATGTATAAGGCTATTTGGATTTGTTTTTATTTTATTTTTAAGGTTCTTTAGAGGTTTGTTTTATATGTCAATTTTTTTAAATAAGTTTTTTTTAATCCCACAAATTTAAATTACAGGCTAAACATTACTTTTTTGTTAGCTATATGCTACGTACAAATAAATTAAAGATATCAATCCTGTTGACCATGGGCGTAGGCAGCATATTGTCTAGGGGGGGGGGGGGGGCAGTCGATAGTGTGATGGAGTTTTATCAACTGCTTTTTCTAAACCATCTGCTTTTTCAGCCATATCTAATGTAAATTTGAAAGTTTAGGGGGGGGGGGGCAGCTGCCCCCCTGCCCCTCCCCCCTCCCTACGCCCATGCTGTTGACTATCAATTTCAAACACCTTTGTCATATATTTTTGTTCTTGTTTAGTGCGTAATCTCCAATAAATTACATTATAATAGTTCATAAACCTGAATTGTGTTTTATAAGTGGATACTTTCGTAGTTTTCTCTATGAATGTTAATTATATACATTAAAAATTATTTTTACAACCTTCATTTCCCAAAACCCTTTCCTCTTACGTTAGTCTTTCATTTAATGTTTCTGGAGATTAGATTTACTTTAAATAACTGGAGATAAATTTGAAATTATAAACAGTGTTTATTTCGAAAACAGCTATAATTTCCTTTTTTTTCAGGTACGGTTTTTAAATTCTCAGAATCTTCTTGCCAACTTTACTGAACACACGAGAACGCTTAGACTCTATCCAAGACCAGTGGTAGCTTTTCAAATTGATAGCTTTTTACGTTCTAGAGGAAAGCTGGGCCCTTTTTTACAAAAACTGTGTAGAACTCAGGCAAGTAAATTTGCTTTTACCGAAAAATTTTCCCATGTTTATTGTTCTCTGGTTCTTTCTTTTATATACTGGAAAGGTACAGTCGATAAAGATTGAAATGGCGTTTTTCCAAAAAAAAAAAAAAAAAGGAAGTGAAATCCAAAAAAATCGGAACACATACACTTTTGGCGGTATTATTGTTCAAATAATGTCTTTAATACAAATTCTCGCTTCCAGCTTGAAGAGGACCAAATTTCTTATTATATGTTTTGTGTTATATATGCTATATGGTATCATATCTTATCAGCGGCGTCATTTAGGGGGGGGGGGCTGGATGGGGCTAAAGACCCACTCTGTTTCTAGAAAGGGCCCTAAATCAGTCGTCACAGTTTCTGTTGATTTGATTTGAAGTGGGAAAAAAATTGTGTAAAAGTGTTTTCAGTTAAAACAAATCCGTTTTTAATACAGCTATACTTCACAAAAATATATTGTGAGCTTCATTCCCAAACATGTTTATTTATTATTCCTATTTCATATATCACGACCCATTTTTATTGCCTTGTTGTTACAACCACTGTGACCAACTTTCATTAAATAAAGTAATAGACCCAGGATCCGAAAAGTTTGGAAGAATAGGAAGATAAGTCTGCAAACCAGATTAGATTATTGGAAGCTACAGTGATGACAGTGGTCAAATATGGCTCTGAAACAAGGGTGCTCCGAAAAGTGGATTAAGATTTGCTAGATGTTTTCCAGAGAAATTGCCTACGGATTGTTCTGGGTACTCGGCTGACTGACCCTATTTCGATCACTAGGCTGTACGAAAAGTGTAGTTCAATGCCGCTTTCTACGGCTATAATGCGAGAAAGGTTGATATGGCTACGGCACGTTTTGTGAATGAGGGATGACAGATGGCCGAAGATTGTCCTCTTTGGCCAACCATCTGGGGCTATAAGGAAAGCAGATCTTCCGCGGTTGGGGTTAGAGGAAGTCATAAAGAAAACTTTAAAGGAAATGGGAACTTCTTGGGAAGGTGTAAAGAGGGAAGCTTTGAATAGATTTGAATGGAGGAGGAGCGTGCGTAGCTGGGTTGGTCTCAGGCGGCTTGGTGCTGCGGTGAATTGTTATTTGTAGTGTTATATCGGTTATGTGATTCTGAAGCAGCAATCCCCTCTATATATACGTATTATGTACTCCATATTTATTTGAGTCTGTTTTTGACTGTGTTCTGACTTTTTTCTGATTCTTCACTGTTTCTGGACTTTGTAAATAAAATATCATTCTGTACCACGGCGGAGTTTTTGCGTTTGATAGACGTATTACTGTTAATAGACACCAGACCTTGTGGGACTTCGCCAATTCCTTGTGCTTTTTCTTCTTTACCTCAGTCAACAAGTTAACTTTTAAATTTGATTTCATTCAAACTGGTTATTTCATGAATTTTGTTTCTTGAATAGTCTTGAAATTTAGCTTCTTGAATTTTGAAAAAATCAAAGAATGAATTTCAGACCAATTACTTTTTTAGATTTCGGAAAAGATAAGAAAGACAAGAAAAAATTCTTGGGCTTGGTTTGAATCAGTTTATAAAAAAAGGTGAGAAAAACATGAAAAAACATAACACGTAAGAGCTATACAAAAACAGCCTGAACGTTGAAGGAAAAACTATGACCTATCAATTGGTGTCAGCTCAAGAAAATTTACGATGGGGGGGGGGGGAGATTTACTGTTCAACATCTAGAGGGAGGTGGAAATTTATTGTTTTTTTCAATTTTTCTTTGAAAATACCAAGCCAGTGTCATGAACGGCTACTTTTCAGGTGGGCAAGCCCGTATTAAAGTAATTGCACCGCATGCAATTACCATTCGCTGCCATGCTCATGGCAGCTAATGGCCCTTCTTGTCCATTCTTCAAGAGCTGTACTGTTTTATCGCGAATAGCATTAAACGCTACCAACTGTTTGTTAATGCTCAGAGAGCCATTGGCATAGTTGTTCTTTAGCTGGAGAAATCATCTACTACAAGATGGGCACGCTAGAATAGATCAGTGAACAAAGTACTGAATAGACACAACTATATTTTGGCTGTTTCATCAATTATCAGAAAATCGTGTGACGAGGAATCGGCAGCTCAGGTCCTCTGACACGCAACCAGACTTCAGACATTTGAATTTATATTTATGCTGTATCTAGCGGAAACATTTTTTGTGCCACAAACTCTGTCTGAGCAGCTGCAGGAGGTAGACCTAGTTTTCTCTAGAACTGCTTTTCTTATTGCAGGTACGTGAGATAAAATTATAGACATACGAACTGACGATGGTTTTGATGAAATCTTTCATAAAGCAAAATAATTTTCTATGTGAGTGCGGCCTCACTGAAGACCTTTGGCAAAATTTTTAGAATTCTGATTTTTCATGTAAAAGACCAAAGCGTGCACAGCAAATAGCTTCATGCTTACCTGATTTTGTAACCATGCCGACTTTTGGAAAAAGTAATCTTGCTGAAGTGAAAAAATCAACTAAAAATGATTTTAGATGGTATCATTTTCTTGTGACAGACAGATTGTGCTCCAAGTTTGAAAGCCGCCTCAGTGCTGAAATGCTCTTCCAATGTTAGAGTCAATCTCTGCGTTAGACGTTGATTCGCCGCACTTTATCAATACTAGAAGCTTACATTGACACAACCCTGTTGGCATCGCAAACGGATCTTGTGAGAAGATGGATAGACTCTTTAGCCAATAAGCCAAAAGATTTCTTTGAACTTCGCGATTCTGAAGGTAATGTTAATAGAGTATTCCGTAGTTTTTAAAATTATGCAACTCTTCATTACTCTGTCTATCAAATTGTAGAGAAATATAAACAGTACGATCATCTCTATTTCTACCATTAGACAAAGCCTGACCAGGATGCTGCTCCAGTGGAGAACATATAAACAAAGGGAAGCATAAGCAACATGAGATTTTTTCATAGTGAGGCACGGAAGTGGCATCGGTATTCACAGCCTGGAGAACAGGAAAAGAAATAAGATGAATCGAGCATCTAGGGGATAAGAAGACGCAATACATTGAAGAGCTAAAAAGGTAAAAGGAAAATAATTTGTCTGGCTGTAATAATGCAAAAGGTAAAACATTCGTTTGAGAACGGAAAGAAAAACAAAGAATGAATTTATAAGGATGATCAAGGTGAAAATAAGTTTTATTTGAACAATGCCACAACGTGATGACATTTGATTAGGAAGTTTGGTGCTTTGCATTGATACTTCAGTTCCATAGCTTGTATCAACTTTTTCTCAAAGGGAAATTATGTGGTTGGCATGAATACAGACTCGCAGCTAAACTAAATTTAGTCACTTCCTTTTTTCACATATGTTTATTGATAAGGGTTTGATTTTTATTGTCTGTAGTACTGAGGAGCTCGTTAAAGAGATAGGAGACAAGGAGATAATCAATCATTAAGGAGATAAGGGCTCTGATATTAAGGTTTGTTTAAATTCTGCAAACAAGGCCGTTAGTGGATCTAGTGAGGGGCTATACCCCCCACCCCCTCTGGCTCCAAACATGCCCTGGACAAAGCAAAGTTTGATTAGCAACTAACAATAAACTTGGTAACTAGAATGATTAAATAATTTTAAATAATCTTAACACAATTCTGAAATATTCCAAGCTTTATACCAAACTTGCACGTAACCCGAAACTGGAAAGATAATGAAAAGAACCGTGATTGTTAACGTAATGAGTCATAAACAAATGCTTTCTGATGAGAAGTTTTATGTAATTTACAAATTCGTGGCAGAAAATTTAAAACAAAAATAACAACAAGCATTACTTTATATTCTTCTTAAAATACAAATACAATTCTTTTAATGTCCTTCAATTTTTTGAAAACTCAATAAGAATTTCACGACAAACAGTTCTTAACAGACGTTTGGCATTTTCTTGGATAGGGCTATTCCACCAGTTATTAGAAGAACAACATAGGTCCTACATCAAATTTTGAAGGACATTTTTATGGCCAAAAAAAAGTATAAAAGAGGAAAAATTCAAGGGAATATTTTTCTTTACCAAGGAGAAATAGGTTTTGATGCTCTGATCCATAGTGCAATATTACTATCTAAAACCACAGATTGTTGTGAAACCTAATAGATAACATGTGCTAAAACTATTAGGTTGCCCCTTTTTGGTAAAACATTTTGTGACCAATTTCAAATAGTCCCGCCATTTCGTGGATTCCTCTCTCAGTATTTATAAAATTTTGGCTATTTCGCTCTTGCAGTGTTGATCAGGAAGTTAGCGCTGTATATACTAAAATTTGATCCAAACCGCACTCTTAGAAATCCTGGATACGCCACTCAGTCAAGTCTTAAAGTCATACCTGTGAGATGGAACAGTAGCAGAAACCCTTTGTTTCTGCTTTCGAAATCATAAATAATGCAGGTTTGCACCATCGTTCAAAGTTGATCGAGGAACTGAGAAATAAACAATGGATAGTTTAAACAAAGGAAATGGGAGGAGCTTTTATACGCACCGAGACTGTAGTAGACAATATTTTTAAGGATGATCGTACTGTTTATATTTTCTACATGGTCTATCACAACGGCTAGAAATGAAAGATTCTCTTATGCACTAATCTTGCTTAAAACTTATTTAAGACCAACAGTGGGTGACGGAAGGCTCAGTGATCTGATGTTGATATTTGGTGAAAAGGCTCTTGTGAAATTGTTGGATTTCAATGCTATGGCTGATATTTTGGAAAAATTAGACCTTGTCGATGCCCAGTGTTGCAATAAAACTGTAAATTACTTTCCAACATAAGTTCTCTTTGTATTCATAAACACTTTTAAATTGCTTCTTACTATTATTAGTCGATTTTTGGAGAGGCCTGTGTTAACCACTGTGAAGCAATATTGTTCTTCAACAAACTGTTAGCCGGCCACTTTAGGGGGTCCATAGAGGTTGGTTAGCCCCCCACCTTAGCTCAAAATGAAATGAAGCCACTGTATGTTATATGTTAAATGTAATTCAAATGTCTTAGATATTACGATAGGAAAAGTGAGACAAAGTCAGATTCTTTTGCTTGGCAAGTAAAAAACAATAGGGATTAGAAAATGAGGAAAAACGGATAGTCTCAAACTAGATAGTTTTGAGGTCTAACATTTTAGTTTTCGTTGCCTTTGCTCAAATTTACAACGAATGGTGATCTGATTGGCATTAGAAAATGCATATGCAGTACTCTAAAAGAAATACGCATGGATTAAGCTGAAAATAACGTTGTTTGGCGAATAATAATTTAAGGTTTCTGTATGACATCTATATTTAGATTGCTAAAAAAATTCTGGCCTCCAGTTATAGAGATCCACACACCTTGCATTAACTGTTCTGCAAACTTTGGTGATATTACAATAAGAAAGCAAAGAGGAAATTTGATTTCCTATAGATGGCAAGATTAGAAAAAGCACACCAGAAAATTGTCTCAATGTGGATCATTTTTAGACCTAAGCATTTAGTTTTCCTTACATTGTCCTCAAATCTACAAAAGAGTGCGTTCTGGTTGTCATTTATGAGAAAAAAAACGCATGATACAACTACTAAACAACTCATCGCAGCACCAAGCCACCTGAAGCCAACAGCTACGCACGCTTCTTCTCCATTCCAGTCTATTCAAAGCCTCTCTCTTTACACCCTCCCAGGAGGTTTCTGTTTCCCTTAAATCTCTCTTTATGACATCCTCCCACCCCAACCACTGACGTCCTGCATCCCTTTAGCCCTAAACGGTAGGCCGAAAAGGAAAATCTTCAGCTATTTGTCATCCTTCATCCGCAGAACGTGCCCTATTCATCTCAACCTTTCTCTCTTTATAGCCCGAGAAAGCAGGATTGTAACACACTTTTCGTACAGTCTACTATTAGAAATTCGGTTAGTCAGCCGGTTATCACGCATGATGATTGCTTAGCTTCATGATATGAAGGTTTTCGCTTTATATATCATGTTATAATCCCCTTCTATATTTCATGCTATATGAAGGTTCTGTATGGAATCTATTTTAAGATTGCCCAAAAACAATTCTGGCTTTCAGTTTGAGAGAACGAAATACCTGGCATTAATTGTTCTTCAGACATAAGCGATACTACATTAAAAAAGCCAAGACAGAATTTCATTTTCTATGGATATTAAGTTGGAAACATCAGCAATAAGAGTTTTTATATGTAATTTGTTCTAAGAATGTCCCCTCAAAAGATTCTAGCTTTCATTTGAATATCTCCACAAATACTTATATTAACATATTAACTTATATTATCAAAATCAATTTGGTTTCAGAAAAGGTTATTCTAGTGAGCATGCAATGTTGTTTTTGACTACATATGTTAATGATGCATTAGACAATAACCTTAAAGTTGCATCAATTTTTCTGGATATTGCGAAAGCATTCGACACTGTATCTTATGATATTTTGTTAATGAAGTTAGAAAATTGTGGTATTAGGGGAAATGCTTTGAAGTTGTTAGAATCATTCTTAAATTCAAGGTCAATGTTTGTGGAGGTTAATGATGCACGTTCTGACAGTAGATTTATAAATTGTGGAGTTCCCCAGGGATCACCCCTAGGCCCACTTTTGTTTTCTATTTATATAAATGATTTGTCAAGTGCAGTTGATGGGTTGTATACTATTATTAAACCTCCTCTAGAGGCACTTAAACCTAGTAAAGCCCTAGTTATGTTTGCTGACGACACGAAATTAACCGTATGTGGTAGGACTGAGAATGAATTGATGTCGCAATTACGAGAAGGTTTTAAGAATATAGAAAGGTGGATGAGAAGTAATAGGTTAAAACTTAATTGTAATAAGTCTAGTTTATTGATATATAGCAGATCTCCAAGTTATTACCCATGGGTGAATAAATTAAGTAATGGTACATCAATGATTCCACGAAAGAGGAGTGTTAGATATTTGGGGATTATTATTGATGAAACTTTAAGTTTTGTAGATCATATTGATTGTGTGTCTATGAAACTTGCACGTAATGTTGGAATTATGCGTAAACTGAAAAATTTTCTCCCAACTAGTATATTAAGATTATTGTATTTTTCAATTGTACATCCATATCTATTATATTGTTCTTTAGTATGGTCGTCTACTTTTGGAACGCATCTTCTGCCCCTGCGTGTACTACAAAATTCGGCAATAAGGCTTTTGATTGGTAAGGATAATAGAGGATCATCTGTTCGTAATGAGTTTATGACGCTGAAGATTCTACCGGTATCGGGTCTTTTTAAATTTTATAAAACACAGTTCATGTTTAAGTATCTTTATGGTAGTGTTCCTGTTTGTTTTAAGGGAATGTTTGTGAGTGGGGGTGATGTTCATGAGTATGGAACTAGAAATTTGGAAGAATTTCGAAGACCGATTCCGCAAGCGACAAGATCATTTTTTTCTATCCGTCATGCCGGTCCGAGTGCTTGGAATAGTTTACCAGTGGAACTTAAATGTGTGGATGACCTGCTGCTGTTCCGTAGTTTATTGAGATCGTATTGTTTAGTAATTTATTATTTTTAATGAATTGGCTAAAAAGGGGGGGGGGTACGTGATTATTGTCGAGTGGCTCCGTATAGTATGTTAGTACTAGTTTTTGAGTTGGAGGGCAGAACTTGTATTTGTATTCATATTAATTGAAAAGAGTTATTATTTTGGATCTTATTTTGTTATTATGATTTTTTATGCGTCTAGAAGGGATTACCCCCGCACAAGCTTGCTTCTGGGGGTATTTTGTTTGTTTGTTTTTTATGTATATAGTAAAATAAATCCCAGTTATAAATTGAAATTGAATTGAACAAGACTTTGAGTATCGGTGATGTTACGCTAGAAACGTTCAGAGCCTTTATTTCCCAGTCAACGACAAGTAAGAAAATTTTTGGAATCAGAAGACCAGAAAGGGCATCAGAATTCAGTCTCTACATGGAACATTTTTCCAAGAATAAAAGATTTTCTCTGTATTTTGATTAAAATGACTATAGTTTACTTGCTGGTCATAAAGAAAAAAAAACGTATGAAAATCGCTTAATTTGAGTGTCTTTGGTTTGAGCATAGAGAATACAAAAGTGAAGAAAATGAAATGAAACTGAATGCTGAATGCTTATTCTATTGCGATTTTTTTTTATTTCTAATCTTAAAATTTGTTAGATCATTAAATGAATTGTTCTAAGAGAACCACTTGCCACAAGGAGTTGTTTTGTCTTTTGCTAACATGAAGCAATTAATTATAATAAATGAAATATATTTATCACTTCTCCTTCCCTCCTCATCTTTTAATTAAATTAAATAAAAAAAAAAACAAGTTTTTTTAACTGAAAGTAAGGAGCGACATTAAAACTTAAAACGAACAGAAATTATTCCGTATATGAAAGGGCTGTCCCCTCCTCAACGCCTCGCTCTTTACGCTAAAGTTTTTTATTGTTTAAAAAAAATAGAGTTGTGAGAAAGTCAAACTTTAGCGTAAAGAGCGAGGCGTTGAGGAGGGGACAGCCCCTTTCATATACGGAATAATTTCTGTTCGTTTTAATTTTTATTGTCGCTTCCTACTTTCAGTTAAAAAAAACTTGTTTTTTTATTTAATTTTTGAACGTTTTTGAATAAATGCCGGTTTTGATCTTGGCTCACCGTACATGAATAATTAAAACTAAATTTTCATATTAATTTACTTTTATTTGGTTAAATGGCTTTCTCGAAACTTGTTTCATTTTATTTACGAACGTTTTTATTAGTAATAAATATACGTAACTTACGAATTAACTTACGTAACGAACTTCTATATTCATATATTTTTAATACGTATATTAGGGGGTTCGCCCCCTAGCTAATACCTTGCTCTTTAAGCGAAAGTTTGAATTTTGTTCCAATTCTTTAAAAATGACCGCTTAATCACAAAGGCCGTTAATTAGAATAAATAGCTCTTATGAAAGTACTAAAAAATCTTTGGCTTAAAGAGTGAGGTATTGACTAGGGGGTGCACCAAATCATATATGTAATATTTTCAGTTCGTTTAAAGTTTTGATGTTGCTGCTGTTGCAGTTGAAAAACTTGTTTTTTATATTTAATTTCTGATCTTTTTTTAAATAATGCTGGGAAGTCCGGCGTCCCCTTCATAGCAATGTCCCTTCCCCCATAAAAACTTCCTTCATGGAAAGATCATCCCATATAACCCCCGACCCACCCACCCCCCCCCCCTGCCACCACCAGGAAAAATCTCCCCTGAAAACGTCTGTAATGTATACTTCCCAATAACCAATACTATATGTTAACATTGGGTAAAGTTCATAACTTTTAGCCCTCCTCCCGGAACTTCGGGGGATGAAGTCATCCTAAAAGACATACTTATAATATTTTCGAACATGCTGAGCAAAATGGCTATCTCAAAATTTTGATCAGGTGACTTTGGGAAAAAATGAGCGTGGGAGGCGGCCTAGTTGCCCTCCATTTTTTTGGTCACTTAAAAAGGGCACTAGAACTTTTAATTTCCATTCCAATGAGCCCTCCCACGATATTCTATGACCACTGGGTCGATACGATCACCCTGGGGAAAAAAAACAAAAAAAAACAAATAAACACGCACCCGTGATCTGTTTTCTGGCAAAAAATGCAAAATTCCACATTTTTGTAGATAGGAGCTTGAAACCTCTACAGTAGGGTTCTCTGATACGTGGAATATGATGGTGTGATTTTCATTAAGGTTCTATAACTTTTAGGGGGTCTTTCCCCCTTTTTTCGAAAAATCAGCCAAATTTTCTCAGGCGCGTAATTTTTGATGGGTAGAATTAAACTTGATGAAACTTATATATTTGAAATCAGCATTGAAATCCGATTCTTTTGATGTATCTATTTGTATCAAATACCGTTTTCTAGAGTTTCGGTTACTATTGAGCCGGGTCGCTCCTTACTTACAGTTTGTTACCATTAACTGTTTGAAAACTAGTTTATAAAGATTGAGTAGACTGGTTGATACAGTTTTGGCTCTGAAAGATGTGTATTTATTGGAGTTTTTTTCTGAAATATCTCCCACACAAAATGTTGATAGAACCAAATCTTGAGTAAAAATCACCTGCAGAAGTAACGTGAGATGTACTAAAAGCGTACATCAGCATTAAAATCCAATTCTTTTGATGCATCTATTTGTATCAAAATACCGTTTTCTAGAGTTTCGGTTACCATTGAGCCGGGTCGCTCCTTACTTACAGTTCGTTACCACGAACTGTTTGATGAATATACTTTCAAAATTGATTGCAGGCTATGTAAAATGTATTTACCGTTAGTTTTTCTTAACTTGACTGATCTGATTTTCTTCTTTAGAGAAAGAAACGAATCATAACTTTTCCTTTTTTTCTTAGGCAGTTGAGTATTTTTCTGAATGGTCACTGGTACCAACCAACTTGGCGTTCTTACGAGTTCAGACTGGTGTATTCGATCCCTTAATTGTTGGCGATAAGCCAAAATGGTATGCTCATAACTTGGAACCAATCTTACTGAACATATGGGATGACAACTGTGTCACTCACAAGACTTTGAAGCAATTCATCTGTGTCGATAGCCAACTAACAGGTATATGCCTCTTCTTCTTCTTTTTTCAGTGACTAATTTAAATATTGACGAACATTCCCTCCAAAAAGCATGGGAGACTAAGGAAAAATGAAAAGAATAGCCAGTGCCGTCTACTTTAACCCAAAATAATCAATATGAATTATAATAACGTAATATAATATTATACAAACATATATTTAGGAAAATATATTTTCTTTAAAGACATTACAGTTTCTACTAAATGTCTAGGAAGAAAGGTATTAACAATCCAATTTTTAGGCCAAATTCAGGTTTGTCATTACAGATTAATGGTTTAAAAAAAGCTGCGGTTTACAAATTTAGATAAAAGATGGTTTTATGCAAAATTTTTTTATTATTCACATAAATAATTTTGATGCAAACCATCCAGCAATTTTCTAAATTGAAATGAGTCTATGGATATAACTTGTCTCACAAGTAGTTTTGGATAATTTCATACTAGTATGGTGCTATAGGATTTTTATTTCCTTCAAATTTTCTTTTATTCCATGCCCTCGTGTTTCTAGTGCCAGCCTTCTCTGAAAATTTAATTTTGATTCGAATTAAAAATTTTTTTTGTTACATTTTCCTCTTTTTTTGGTAGTATCTGTATTTTTATTTTCGTTTTGTCGCTAAAAAAAAGAGTCCCAGAAATGTCCCAAAATATCTGATTTGTTATTTATTTTTCATTGTATTCCATGTCCTGCTGTTTTTTAAAACTGTTTCTGTATTCGTTATGGAAAGACAGTGTATTTTTAATAGTTATTTGTGCTAGTTATTTTGGTGTGAAGCTTTATAAGTCTCTTCGTTCTCTTCTAAGCGATACTCTTAAAAATGGAAGCCTTGAAAACAGTTTAAAAGAATCTACTTTATATATTTTTTGAAAAGAAGAAACGATTATTAATTTAAGGGTAATCAAAGGTCAATATTATGCAAATAAGATAATGTAGCTCTAGAAAAGGACAATGCATCTTGACACTCTCATCACCCAAAAAAGGTTGAGTTTTGTTTTAGGCTGTAGTACCAAATTAAGCATTTTCGATAAATTGAAGCTTATCTTTCGGCTCGCTTAAAAAAATATACTCGTATTAGAAGATTTTTATTTTCATTAAAGAGGATGGTTATGCTTGTGAGCCTCTTTTCCTTCTCCTCTTTCCAAAGGAGGTCTTATTAAACTAGCTTTCTTAATTAATCGCCTTAGGGGTCTTTGGAATGGTAATTTCAGTTAAAATGTTTTTTTTAATAGCAATAAGAGAGATCACGCCGAAACCGTATCTTTTTCAGCTATTAATTACAAAAATTTTTTCCACAAAATAAGTTTTCCAAAGAAAAGTAAAGAACTCCATTAAACAAAAATGAGCAAAAATACAATCAAATAATCTACCAAGTGTGAAACTACCACAAATCAGCATTGATAAATAAATGAAATCCAGAACGAACAGAAATTACAATAAATAGCCGAGTCAAACTCAAAACGAGCAGAAATTAACATAAGTTGGGCGCAAAACCCCTATGCCTTCCAAAGGCCAGAACAAAATTTGCACTTTACTGAAAAAATATAAATGTTTTTACTTTTATAAATTTAACAAAGATTATTTGGTTTTATTTTTGCTCATTTTTTGTTTAATGGAGTTCTTTACTTTTCTTTGAAAAACTTATTTTGTGAAAAAGTTTTTTTTAACTAATTTCTGTTCGTTTTATATTGACATAGTCTTTTCAGGGAAAAAGAAAATAATACTTTAAATCTTTTCGTTTTTTTAAGACTTATAGTTTTGCCTGCTATTTGTATGCTGGAGAAAAATTTTCAGCAATTTTTAACAACATACACCCTTTTAAAAATCTGGACACAAATAGTACTGTTTAATTTAGTTTCATACCTCCTCTAGTTGACCTGAAATGGAAAACTTGATACCGTTCGCAAAAAAAACTGTTTACTTTATTTGATAGCTTGGATGCACTTACGCTATTTTGATTTGGTTAAATTTAAAAGCAGAAATAGCCCCGAAAGTTTGAACATAATACCCTTAGGCGTTTTGGGATACTGCTGAGATGCCTTATTGGGAATTAGCATTAACACAGTGCATTTTGATTTAATCTTAAGGCAACATTTAGTTTCTAAACATAATGGGTAAATGGGAGGGTGATTGTGGGAGGGTGGGAGTGGGAGGTGGATTAGTTGCCCTCCAATCACTTTCAACTATTAAAAAGGGCATCAGCCCTTTCTATTTGCAATCAAATGAGCCCTTTTCGAAGTTCCCACGACAACTCCTTTGATACAAAGTGTACTGGTCTAAACAACAACAACAACAAAAAATAATACATTATACCCGCATCGATCTTTGCTATAAAAATGTCAAGCCTTCCAATTACTTTCGACTATTAAAAATGGCACTAGGCCTTTCGATTTCCAATCGAATGAGCCCTTTTTGAAACGAAAACGCTTTCTATAAACACCTTATATGCCCCCACGGCATAAATTACAACCCTTACCCTAAGGTCTGTTATGGTGCTTGTCATCCTCTAAGACCGAATTTACAGAGCTTTCAACTACGTTAAACAAAATGACTATCTCAAAATTTCATTGGATGTGTCTGGGGAAATGGTGGGCGTGAGAGGGGCGGTAGTCGCTCTCAATCACTTTCAAATATTAAAAATGGTCCTAGCCCTTTCAATTTCCAATCAAATGAGCCCATAGGAAGTTTCTACGACAAAAATTTCAATAAAAATCTTATATACCCCCAGGGCATAACTTACAACCCTTGCCCTGAGTGCTGGAGGGGTCTTTCTCAAAGACCTAATTTCCAGAACTTTCTACTACGTTGAACGAAATGGCCATCTGAAAATTTTGATTGGATGTGTATGGAGGAATGGTGGGCGTGAGAGGGGGTTAGTTACCCTCCAATCACTTTCGACTATTACAAAGAGCATTAGCCCTCTCAATTTCCAATTGAATGAGCCCCTTTTCAAGTTTTACGACAACTCTATCTATAAAAACCTTATATGCCCCCAGGGCAGAACTTACAGCCTTTGCCCGTGGGGCTCTGGGGGGGTTTGTCATCCTTAAATAAATAATTTCCAGAACTTTCTACTACGTTGAACAAAATGGCTATCTCTAAACTTTGATTGAATGTTTTTGGGAAATTGTGGGCGTAAGAGGGGGGTTAATTACTCTCCACTCACTTTCGACTATTAAAAAGAGCAATTTCAATGTCCAATCAAATGAGCCCTTTTTGAAATTTGTATAACAACTTTCTATATAAACTTTATATGGCTCCAGGGCATAACTTACAACCCTTGCACTGAGAGCTCTGAGGGGGTTATCATCCTAAAAGACCTAATTTCAAGAACTTTTAACTACGTTGAACAGAATGGATATCTCAAAATTTTGATTTGATGTGTTTGGGAAAATGGTTGGCATGAGAGGGGTGTTAGTCGCTCTCCAATCACATTCAACTATTAAAAAAGGCACTAGCCCTTTCAATTTCCAATTGAATGAGCGCTTTTGAAGTTTCTACGCTTTCAATAAAAACCTTATATGCCCCCAGGGCATAATTTACAACCCTTGCCCTGAGAGCTGTGCGGGGGTTGTCATCCTCAAAGATCTAATTTCCAGAACTTAAAACTACGTTGAATAAAATGGCTATTTCAAAGTTTTGATTAGATGTGTTTGGGGAAAACGGGGGCGTGAGACGCGGGTTAGTTGCCCTCTAATCACTTTCGACTATTAAAAAGGGCACTAGCCCTTTGAATTTCCAATCGAACGAGCCTTTTTGAAGTTTCTATGACGACGCCTTCTATAAAACCTTATATGCCCCCAGGGCATAACTTACAACCCTTGCTCTAAGGGCTCTGGGGGGCTGTCCTCGTCAAAAACATAATTTCTGTCTGGAAATCAACTACGCTGTACAAAATGGTTATCTCAAAATTTTGATTGGATGTGTTTTGGGAAATGGTGGGCGTGGAAGGGGTGTTAGTAGCCTTCCAATCACTTTTGAATATTAAAAGGGCACAAGCCACTCCAATTTCCATTGAATGAGCCCTTTTCGAAGTTTCTACGACAACTTCTTTGATACGAAGTGCCCTGTTCTAAAGGAAAAATTAATAAATAATACATTGTGCCAACATCGTTCTTATATGCCCCCAGGGCATAACTTAAAACCCTTGCCCTGAGGGTTGTGGGGGAGTGTCCTCCTCAAAAGTATATTTTCTATCTGGAAATCAACTACGCTGAACACAATGGCTATCTCAAAATTTTGATTGGATGTGTTTGGGGGAATGATAGGCGTGAGGGGGGGGGGCTAGTTGCCCTCCAGTCACTATCGACTATTAAAAAGGGCAATAGCCACTCCAACTTCCAATTTAATTAGCCCTTTTCGAAGTTTCTACGACAACTCCTTCGATACGAAGTGCCCTGGTATGGAAAAAAATACATTGTGCCAACATCGTTCTTTACGATCTTGAATGGCAGAATGATCGCGCTGTCTATGATTTATACAACAACTTTCTATATAAACCTTATATCCCCCCAGAGCATAAATTACAACCCTTGCACTGAGGGTTCTGAGGGGTTATAATAGGCAGCGCGCTAGCGCTGCCTAAGTAAAGAACGATGTGGGCATAATGAGTTTTTTTTTTTGGGTGTTTTCTCCATACTCAAGCACTTCGTATCGAAGGAGTTGTCGTAGAAACTTCGAAAAGGGCTCATTCGATTGGAAATTAGAGTGGCTAGTGCCCTTTTAATAGTCGAAAGTGATTGGATGACAACTAGCCTCCCCCCCCACGCCCATCATTCCCCCAAACACATCCATCAAAATTTTGAGATAGCTATTCTGTTCAGCGTAGTTGATTTCCAGATAGAAAATATGTTTTTGAGGAGGACACTCCCCCACAACCCTCAGGGCAAGGGTTTTAAGTTATGCCCTCGGGGCATATAAGGTTTTTATAGAAGGCGTTGTCGTAGAAACTTCAAAACAGGCTCATTCGATTTGAAATTGAAAGGGCTAGTACCCTTTTTAATAGTGAAAAACGTACCCTTTTTTAACCCAAAACGAACAGAAATTACAATAAATAACCGAGTCAAACTCAAAACGAGCAGAAATTAACATAAGTTGGGCGCAAAAGCCCTGTGCCTTCCCAAGGCCAGAACAAAATTTGTACTTTACCGAAAAAATACAAATGAATGTGTATTGTCAGTTTAAAGTACATATACTGATATTTAGTAATCAAATGCTAATATTATTTGATTTATTAAAGTTATAAAAGTAAAAAACATTTATATTTTTCAGTAAAGTACAAATTTTGTTCTGGCCTTGGGAAGGCATAGGGGTTTTGCGCCCAACTTGTGTTAACTTCTGCTCGTTTTGAGTTTGACTCGGTTATTTATTGTAATTTCTGTTCCTTTTGGGTTTCATTATTATCGATGCTGATTTGTGGTAGTTACACACTTGGCAGATATTTGATTTTATTTTTGCTCTTTTTTTGTTTAATGGAGTTCTTTACTTTTCTTTGAAAAACTTATTTTGTAGAAAAAGTTTTTTTAATTAATCATCCTAAAAGACGCAATTTCCAGAACTTTCAACTACGTTGAACAAATGGATATCTCAAAACTTTGATTGGATGCGTTTGGGAAAATAGTAGGCGTGAGAGGAGCGTTAGTCGCTATCCAATCACTTTCAACTATTAAACAGGCACTAGTCCTTTCAATTTCCAATTCAATGAGCCCTTTTGAAGTTTCTACGACAACACTTTCAATAAAACTTCATATGCCCCCCAGGGCATAACTTGGAACCCTTGCCCTGAGGGCTGTGGAGAGAGGGGTTATCATCCTTAAAGACCTAATTTCCATAACTTTCAACTCCGTTTAATAACATGGCTATCTAAAAATTTTTATTGGATTTGTTTGGGGAACATATTTTCTGTTGGAAATCAACTACGCTGAACAAAATGGCTATCTCAAAATTTTGATTGGATGCTGTTTGCGGAAATGATGGGTGTGGATTGGGCTAGTTGCCCTGCAATTACTTTTGACTATTAAAAAGGGCACTAGCCACTCCAATTTCAAATCGAATGAGTCCTTTTCGAAGTTTCTACGACAACTCCTTCGATACGAAGTGCCGGGTATGAAGAAAAAAAAAAATAAATAATACATTGTGCCAACATCGTTCTTTACTTAGGCAGCGCTATTGCGCTGCCTATGATTCCGAGTGGTAAAATGATAATTTTTCTACAAAACGAGAATCTTTTATACTTTCTCTTTGGCTAATTGTCACTTTTCATTTTTTTTGTCAATGTTGCCTCATTTTACGTTAAAGGCGTTGCAAGCTCCTGTCAAAACCTCGGTATAAAATAGTTAGAGTAGCGTTTAGCATTCTAATTTGTCATTGTTACAGATGAAAGCGGGTCTGATACTGACGACAGTGACAATTCCGGGTCTCATGGAACAGATATATTGTCAGATGTGCCTTCTTCAGATCTTTCAGCTGGTAAGAACATGAAAGTCAAAGATCTTAGATTACTGTTGCCGCTAACTAAAAGCTACTTTAACAAATATCCTTAAACAAATATCCTTTTAACAAATAACCTTATTTTGGTATGTTTTAGAAGAGAGATGAAGAATAGAATAACCGCATAATCATTCATGCACATTCTCCCCACGGGGAATTTAAATCGTCTTGATTTCCATGTGTAGTTTTATCCAAAGCTGGCGTCTAGCAACATAAATGTCTTTGATCAAAGTCAACTATAATTATTTTTTTTCAATTTTGAAAAAAGTGAGCCACTTAGTAAGCCACTTTTGTACTTCAGCTCTTGCATAATTTATAAATCATTTGTTTTGATCTTTTAAAAACTAGATTTTTTTTATACATCTGTAAGCTAGCGCTTGAAAAAAACTATATAGAAAATGAATTGAAAGAGGTATAAGATATTTCGGAAGTTTAGATGGCGTTGAGTTAAAAAAAAGCGAATTCAATTCAATTCAATTTATTTATAACCTGTTAAAACAAAAAAGGGAGCAGATCCCCTAAATGATAGAGTACAACATAAGGGGTAGAAATTAAATGACAGAGTACAAATGAATATATAATATATGGATATGTATTCAGGTCATCTTTAATATAAAGAGACTTCTGCCCCCTTCAATACCTTGCTCTCTACGCTTAAATTTGTTTTCTTTGTAACCACACATCAAGAATAAAGGCTAATTTTGGTGCATTTGTCTTGGAAAACAAAATAAAGCCTTTCTAAGTACAACCGGAAACGCTCTACGAAAAATTTGCTTTTATATTGAAAAGCCGCTGTTTCCTGGGGATGGGAGCTATGTTACCTCTGTACCCATGTTGACTGCTTAGTCCAAAGCTATTCCTCCAAATTTTGATAGCTTAGTGACTAACTCCCTCTTGGTATTGATCTGAAGGGCCTCTTGACAAAAGTTTGGGCTTAAAATTTACTTGGGTCCAGGCTTAAAATATTGTTCTAAAATGCACTTTTGAGACAGTTAGGGCATATAGATAGCTTTCCGTTAGGCCATATACCGTTAGGACAGTTAGGACAGTTTCTGTTAGGACAGTTAGGACAGTTTCCGTTAAGACAGTTAGGACAGTTTCCGTTAGGACAGTTATACCGTTTCCGTTAGGACAGTTAAGCCATATACCTTTCTGTTAGTTCTAGATTGATTGTTAGTATTCCAATTCTCTGTTCTTTTCTAAATAATTTGAAGTCTCTCATAGCTAATTCTTCTCCTCAGATCATTGGACTTTGTGACACATTTCTTTACAAGGGCAATGATATGCTTTTAGATATTTCTGGATATAATTTTGAGTTTCTAAATAGATTGGAGAGTAAAGAGGTGGCTTAGAATTTTATATTGGTGATTACCGGGATTGTACTTTGCGCAGTGATCTGTGTTAACATTTGCATGGAACTTTTGAGTCTATTTTTGAAATTTTGATTGGCAACAAGATAACTATTATTGCAGAAATATACCGTACACCAAGTGGGTCGACTCCTTCTTTCCTAGGAGTTTTTGACAAGTTTATGCTGTTAGTTCCATAGAAATATGCAGAAGTAATTGTGACGCTGCCCTTTTAGGACGTTTCAATATTCACCTGTTAAAAACTTCATCTAGAACTTCTTATGACTTTTATCCTCTGCTTTATCCTGCTTTTATATGCTTTATCCCGTGCCCATTGGATGAATGCAGCTCTTCTTAAGAGTACAAAAAGACAGGCTTATTTGTGGAAGGCATTTAAGTCCTTTAAACCTCATCATCATCTTGAAAAGTATAAAAAATATAGAAATTTATTGAACTCCTTAATTCGTAAAGCTACGTGTCTACTCCCAGATGCTCTTCAAATTTGGCAAGAATATGAGACAAACCTGGCAAATTATAAGCACAGTTCGTCATCCTGATTCTAAAAGAGATAACTTGCCAAACAAATTAATTTCTAAAGGGGTAGTAATAACTAATAGTAAGGTCATAATAGATGAATTTTGCTCTTACTTTGCATCCACCGGACCAAGTTCCTGCCAAGGCTTTAAAGTTTATATTACCCTCTATTCTATCTCATCTCACCATTCTTGTGACCTGTTTTATTCCTTATACTCATCAATGATCTTTTCATTGCTGTATCTGCCCCATTGCTAAATCTGTGTCATTGCTTATGGTAACAATACTGGGACAGGGTTGCCAGATTTTTTGTCCATAGAGTGCCCCTGAGCATCCAAGAATGTTTCATTTTTAACTGAAATGTTTTCACCTTGAAATTTCAAAAACTAGAGGTTATTTTTTTACCAGTTGTATTATTGACCATAATGTCACCCGATTTTCCATACTATATTAATTAACATATTTTTAGTTATGCTACTATAGATTTACTTACTTTTAATGCTAGGATTACTCTTCATAATTCTATTTGCATTTGATAATTTAAAATGCTAGAATCTGCAGAATGGATATGACTTATCGTTTTTTTAAGTTGGTTGTTTTTGCAAATGAAATGAAAGAATGATGTTAACATTTGAAATGAGCAGAAACTATCTTGTACATGAAAGGAAAAGGAAATACTACCCTAATAAAACCTTATGTAAGATTTGTAGATTTATTTAAATATCTCAAATTTCCCTTTGAATATTTTGATATTGAAAAACTCCTTTGAACAAATACCGAAGACCAGTAAAAAAAAAAGTACGTTTCTGATTTACACAATGATACAACAATTGTTTTGCAAAAAGAGTTCATGAATAAAATATATTAGTTTTCAATGGTTAATGTTTTTTTCATATTCGGGTAATAATCCTTAACATAGGAAATTTTCCGAGGAACCTGCACTATCAAGTCAGCCGAGTAACTGACATTTAAGCCTCAAAAATATATTGAAATATACAGAATCAAAGTATCCCTGTTTAAACACAGTATCTAGTTTCAGCATCTTCATAGTACAATTACAGCTTCTTATATGATTAATGACTTCTAAGCCATTATATACCAATTTTTATAACAATGAAAAAACCATTTTAATCTATGCTGCTTAAATAGCATAGGTCTGGGAATTAGCAAATATATCTTTCCAGGAGACGAAGACATAGATCTCAATTCCTTTTACAATCCACCAAGAAGGTTACAGCTTCCAGGTGGGTTAGAAATGGACCCTGAATCGAATCAAAGGTAATAATGCTTCATTGTCTAAAGCAATGCTTATTTGCATGCATAGCTAGGTGCCACGTAGATGCATATGAAAGTTTAGCCGGACATGTATATAAGTCCTGCTTTTGAGTGCAGATTAGCATTGTAGTTTCAAAGGCCGGTAGTTTATATTTGTTTACTTAAACATCTAAAACCAATCCCTAAAAATAATTAGGCTTTATTTACTACTAGTTTCTGGTTCTAAAAATATTTAGAAGCCTCCAGAAGAAAAATGAAGCTTTTGTTGTAAAAATTGTACAAAACAATAAAAATCTTTCTTTTACAAGGATTTGTTTTTGTAACAAAAATTAATAATAATAAATCGCAATTTACTAAAGTGACAATAGAACTTTTCTTCTAATATAAGAAAATGTAAAAAAAAATTATACATCTTATTGTTGTTCTTTTATTAGAACATATAGTATATATAATAGGGAAATAAACATTATATAATACATATATATTATAAGTTCTTATATTTATGTTTATATAATATGTTTATTTTATATTTATGCTATATAATATAAATGTTCTTATATTTGTTGTTCTTATATTATTTTGTTCTTATATTATATTAGCGTTTTCTCATAGTTCTTATATATTTTTGCTTTCCTGTAAAATTCATGCTGTGTAATATTACGCCTTTTGAGTTACTACTGAGAAAGTGATAAAAGTGATGACAAAAAGTTAGTAAGGTAAGGATACGGCACTAGACCCTTAAAGTCAAAATGGTGGTGCTGATTTCCGTTTCAAGGCCTTTCAGCCAGGATATGCAATGGGGGGGGGGTTGAGAGACCAGTGCATCCTGTGTTTTCGTACACCCTTCCTGCTTAGTTTAGGTTAGATTAGGTTACATTTGGTTACAAATATCAGAAAGGGTCAAAAACCTAAGCTAACCTAACCAAACCTAATCAAATGAAAAACAAATTTTTGGGTATCTTTATATACCTTTGAAATATTTGATAAAAACTCCAGAAAATTTTGATGGTGTGTGCCAGAGTCCGTTTGGTTAAGTGTTTTTTTATCCAAAATCTCAGCATTTGTCTAAAGTCTGTAGCTCAACTCTTTAATTGTATCCTTTTTTAGTGGTGATGAGAGCATTTCATCGTCATCGTCGCAAAGCTCAATTGGAAATGATGTTGAATCAAAGCCAGAAGAGGCTCTACCTCTAGAGGTCTGTTCTATTTGTTTTTCATTCTTACTCATGAAAGATGGAGTTTTTTTTTAGAACTATTGAATTTCTCAAAAAAGAGAAACGCATTTTAACGCTTAGAAAATGTTATCAATGCTAATAGTAACTGAGAATAATTGACAATTATGGGCGCTAGAAAAAAAGTATCAACCAATTGTTTGGTCAGTTATCTTTTCTTCTTTTTTTATAGTTTTTGGAAATGTATAAAAATAGAACATGGAAGTATGCAGATAATGAACTTTGCTTTCTTCCATGAAGTATCATACAGATAATTCCGGAAGAAACCTTCACCATCAAGCCTTGGTAGTTTGACTGATCCCGCGTAAAAAATTACTGACTGCTATTGCTACATTGTACCTTCATTTCCGTTATATCATTGATATCAAACAGTTCGTGGTAACGAACTGTAAGTAAGGATGGACCCGGCTCAATAGTATCCGAAACTCTAAAAAGAGGAATTTCGATACCAATAGATAGATCAAAAGAATCAAATTTTTATGGTGATTTCAAATATACAAGTTTCACCAAGTTTAGTCGTACCCATCAAAATCTAATCAAGCTTCTATCTGCAAAAATGTGGCATTTTTTATTTTTTGCAAGAAGAAAGATCACGGATGCGTGTTTATTTGTTTTTTGTTTTTTTTTTCCAGGGCTAGTCGTATCGGCCTAGTGGTCCTAGAATATCGCGAGAGGGCTCATTCGAACGGAAATTAAAAGTTCCAGTGCTCTTTTTAAGTGGCCGAAACAATGCAGGGCAACTAGGCTCTCTCCCACGCTTTTTTTTCCCAAAGTCCACCGATCATAATTTTGAGATAGCCATTTTGTTCAGCATTGTCGAAAATATGATTCCATGGAGGAATAATTCTTCTTTCCATGGAGGAAGTTTTCATGGAATAAGGGACATTGATATGAAGGGGGCACCAGATTTTCAACATCAAAACTTAAAACGAACATAAACTATTACGTATATGATTGGGTCAATACATCGCTCTTTACGCTAAAGTTTTGAGCTATTTATTCTAATTAACGGCCTTTGTGATTTAGGGGTCATTCTTAAGCAATTGGAAAAAAATTCGAACTTTAGCGTAAGGAGTGAGGTATTGACTAGGGGGACGAACCCCCCTTATATGCGTAATAAAATATACGAATATAGAAGTTTGTTATGCAAGTTGATTCGTACGTTACGTATATTTATTACTAATATTAACGTTCGTAAATAAAATTAAACAACTTTCAAGAAAGCCATTTAGCCAGAAAAGTAAAATTAATATGCAAATTTCGTTTTAATTATTCATGTACGGTGAGCCAAAATCAAAAGATGCATTAATTTAAAACGTTCAGAAATGAAATTAAAAAAACAGTTTTTTAACTGAAGTAAGGAGCGACATTAAAACTTAAAACGAACAGAAATTATTCCGTATGTGAAAGGGACTGTTCCCTCTTCAACGCCTCGCTCTTTACGCTAAGTGTTTTATTGTTTTAAAAATAAAGTCGTGAGACAGAGTCAAACTTTAACGTAAAGAGCGAGCGTTTAGGAGGGGACAGTCCCTTTCATATACGGAATAATTTCTATTTGTTTCAAATTTTAACGTCACTCCTTACTTTCAGTTCAAAAAAACTTTTTTTATTTAATTCAAATAAGGATTTATTACTTCAGATTTTTGCAGCAGCTATAATACCCCCATTTATATAATATATAAATATAACCCCAGGTATTTCGTTATATAAATATAATGCCCCCAATTGCTCAGTATTAGCTTTATACCTTTTTCTGTGTAAGCTAAAAAGGAATTTTCTTTTATAGCAGCAACCCAACCACTGGACAAGAATCCAGTGAATTTTGGACATAACTCACTGGTCGCTTATTAACGATTTTACAACTATTTTGCCAATATTTGAATATAAAGATATTTCGCTAATTAGAATAGCTCTGTTCTGAAAGATGAACCAATACAAAGTTTTAAAATTGATATAATGAACCCTAAAAGAATATACAATATATTTAAAGAATAAAACAATTACTAAACATTGAAATAAATAAACATTTATATAACATTTGAAAACTCAATTTAGTTCTCAAGTGTTTTTTACTTGTGCTAGAGCTTAATGTCTAGAAACTCGGTGTCGCACGTCGATGGCCTGTCATTAGAGCCGATTTTTACTACAAGAGTCATCACAGGTTTGGAATCGCAAAGTTAAGACAAGTATTTAGTTCCGGCTATTTGGATTAAATAGGAAAGAATCGTTAGTAAATCACCGTTGTTTTACCTTATTTACACTCTACATTTGTATTCTTATTTGCTGATAAACCTATTTTGTAATATAGAGTTTTATGGCACTAATAATAATTGTCCCTGCAAGTTTGACCAGCATTGTTTTTTTGTTGTTTTTTTTTTCTTTTTATTTGCGCAAAGCAGACATCGTACAATGGCAACTTTTGATTTTGGTTTCAGAATATTTTGTTTTGGAAACGGTCCCGTTTCATTAGTATCGTCTGGAAGCGCACTACCAAATGATTGCAACTTGCTATAGTAGATTCAATTTAAAATCAACAATCGTCCCATCCAACTTCAGCAAAATTTTCAAAACTTATGCAGCTACTGTCGAAAAATTCCTAGATCGCAGATAATGTGTTTTTTATCTTGATTTTACTTTGCCATCTTATTCCATGTATAACTATGTTTAGTTTAGGGCCTTTAGTTAAGGTACCGTTGTTTTAAAAATATTCCCTTACATTAACTATGACTAGCTGGATTAACACTTACTACCCTTTTATAGAATACCGTTGCTCCGCCGTCTCCGCGTTCAAAAATTCTTGAAAAAGCGGGTAGTTTTTTTGGCCGATCTGACAGCACTACATCAATAAAAGAGCCGAATAATGAATCTCGGACACGGCATGAAAGCATCTCATCTACCCACAGAGTTAGTCAATCTTCACTCTTTGAGCAATTGGCCAATCAGCCAAAGAGCTTGTAAAAGATTCTGGACAAGACAAAATATTGGCTCAGGTAAGATAAATTTAATTCATTATAGACTGTTTAGCAAACGAAAATTATCTTATATTGATAATGAATTTTTTATCATAAATAAAATGTTTACGAAGTGAGCGAATATGCTTAGTGTTTATTTCGCGAGAATAAGCTTGAAAATTTGTCAAAGAAACTAAGCTGCTTCAATAAGAGTTTAATTCAAAAAACTTTTTCCGCAAAATAAGTTTTTCCAAAAAAGTAAAGAGCTCCATTAAACCAAAATTAGAAGAAATAAAGTCAAATAATCTTCCAAGTGTAAAACTACAACAAATCACCATCAATAAATAAATGAAACCCAAAACAAACAGAAATTAAAATAAATAACCGAGACAAGCTCAAAACGAGCAGAAATTAACATGAGTAGGGCTTAAAACCCTCATGCCTTCTCAATACCAGAACATAATTTGCACTTTACTGAGAAAAAAACACAAACAAATGAACGTGGATTGACAGTTGAATATACATATAGTGATATTTGTTCTTTAAAGTCTTAATAATTGTTTATTTATTAAAGTCAAAGCAGTAAAAACATTTAAAACGTATGTTGTTTTCAGTAGAATACAAATTATGTTTTGCTTTTGAGAAGCCATAGGGGTTGACAGCCCTACTCGCTATTCCGCTGACTATGATAAATAGAAAGAAAGAGGTGAAATTATAGAAAATTGACCGAATGAATAGCTTAAACTTACCAAGACACTAAAAATGACCTAGGTAGAATTATTAGTAAGAAGGATAATGTAGGATAATTATTAGTAAGTAAGGATAATTATTAGTAAGTAAATTATAGTAAGAAGTTATAGAAGGATTGTAAAATGTGAAAAGTAAAACAACTAAGACACTGGGAGTTTCTCAAGTTGAAAGAAGTTCAAGAAGTTGAAAGAAAAACAAGTTGAAAGAAGTTTGAATGGATAAGGAGATAGATTTAGGAGGTCGATTACGATATAGGAAGTCATGGTAATGACAGTGCTCTGGCAAAAAATGGTTGAAAAGGTGACGAAGATCGTAAATCTTTTCCAAAAGAATTGTCTAGGGAGAGTCTTATATACACATTAATTAAAAAAACTTTTTCCACAAAATAAGTTTTTCAAAGAAAAGTAAAGAACTCCATTAAACAAAAAATGAGCAAAAATAAAATCAAATAATCTACCAATCCTGAAACTACCACAAATCAGCATCGATAAATAAATGAAACCCAAAACGAACAGAAATTGCAATAAATAACCGATTCAAACTCAAAACGAGCAGAAATTAACATAAGTTGGGCGCAAAACCCCTATGCCTTCCCAATGCCAGAACATTATTCGCACTTTACTGAAAAAAATATAAATGTTATAACTTTAATAAATCAAATAATATTAAGATTTTGATTACTAAATATCAGTATATGTATATTAAACTGACAATGCAAATTCATTTGTATTTTTTAGTAAAGTGCAAATTATGTTCCGGCCTTGGGCAGGCATAGGGGTTTGAGCCCAACTTATGCTAGTTTCTGCTCGTTTTGAGTTTGACCCTCAATACCCTCAGTCGTTCTTGGGATACTGCTGAGATGCCTTATTGGGAATTAGCATTAACACAGTGCATTTTCATTTAATCTTATGGCAACATTTAGTTTTTAAACATAAAGTCAAATGGAGGGTGGGCGTGGGAGGGGGATTAGTTTCCCACCAATCACTTTCGACTATTAAAAAGGGCATCAGCCCTTTCTATTTTCAATCGAATGAGCCTTTTCGAAGTTCCTACGACAACTCCTTTGATACAAAGTGCCCTTGTCTAAATAACAACAACAACAAAAAAATAAATATTTTATCCTCATCGATCTTTACTATAAAAATGTCAAGCCTTTCAATTACTTTCGACTATTAAAAAGGGCAGTAGGCCTTTCGATTCCAATCGAATGAGCCTTTTTCGAGTTTCTACGACAACACTTCCTATAAACACCTTATATGGCCCCAGGGCATAAATTACAACTCTTACCCTAAGGTCTGTGAGGGTGGTTGTCATCCTCTAAGACCTAATTTCCAGAACTTTCAACTACGTTACACAAAATGGCTATCTAAAAATTTGATTGGATTCATCTGGGAAAACGGTGGCGTGAGAGGAGCGTTAGTCTTTCTCCAATCACTTTCAACTATTAAAAAAGGCACTAGCCCTTTCAATTTCCAATCAAATGAGCCCTTTTGAAGTTTCTACGACAACGCTTTCAATAAAAACCTTATATGCCCCCAGGGGATAATTTACAACCCTTGCCCTGAGGGCTGTGGGGAGTGTCCTCCTCAAAACATAATTTCTATCTGGAAATCCAAAACACTGAATAAAATGGCTATCTAAAAATTTTGATTGGATATGTTTGGGGAAAAGGTGGGCGAGAGAGGGGGGCTAGTTGCCCTCAAATCACTTTCGACTATTAAAAAGGGCACTAGACCTTTTAATTTCCAATCGAATGAGCCTTTTTTTCAAGTTTCTACGACAAAGATTTCAATAAAAACTTATATGCCCCCAGGGCATAACTTATAACCCTTGCTCTTAAGACTGTGGGGGGAGTGTCCTGCTCAAAGGAATAATTTCCTGAAATTTAACTGCGTGGAACAAAATGGCTATCTCAAAATTTTGATTGGATGTGTTTGGGGAAATGGTGGGCGTGGAAGGGTGTTAGTTGCCTTCTAATTACTTTCGACTATTAAAAAGGGCACAAGCCATTTCAATTTCTAATCAAATGAGCCCTTTTTGAAGTTTCTACGACAAACGCGTTCTATAAAAACTTTATATGCCCCCAGAGCATAACTTACAACCCTTGTCCTGAGGGCTGTGAGGAGGTTGTCATCCTCAAAGACCTAACTTCCAGAAGTTAAAACTACATTGAACAAAATGGCTATCTCAAAATTTTGATTGGATGTGTTTGGGGGAATGATGGGCGTGGGGGGGGCTAGTTGCCCTCCAATCACTTTCGACTATTAAAAAGGGTACTAGCCCTTTGAATTTCCAATCGAATGAGCCTGTTTTGAAGTTTCTACGACAACGCCTTCTATAAAAACCATATATACCGCCAGGCCATAACTTAAAAACCCTTGCCCTGAGGGTTGTGAGGGATTGTCCTATTCACAAACATATTTTCTATCTGGAAAACAACTACGCTGAACAAAATGGCTATCTCAAAATTTTGATTGGATGTTTTCGGGGGAATGATGGGCGTGGGGGGGGGCTAGTTGCCCTCCAATCACTTTCGTCTATTAAAAAGAGAACTAGCCCTTTGAATTTCCAATCGAATGAGCCTGTTTTGAAGTTTCTACGACAACGCCTTCTATAAAACCTTATATGCCCCCAGGGCATAACTTAAAAACCCTTGCCCTGAGGGCTGTCGGGGAGTGTCCTTCTCAAAAATATATTTTTTATCTGGAAATCAGCAACGCTGAACAAAATGGCTATCTCAAAATTATGATTGGATGTATTTGAGGGAATGATGGGCGTGGGGGGGGGCTAGTTGCCCTCCAATCACTTTCGAATATTAAAAAGGGTACTAGCCCTTTGAATTTCCAATCGAATGAGCCTGTTTTGAAGTTTCTACGACAACGCCTTCTATAAAACCTTATATGCCCCCAGGGCATAACTAAAATCCTTGCCCTGAGGGTTGTGGCGGAGTGTCCTCCTCAAAAACATATTTCTATCTGGAAATCAACTACGCTGAACAAAATGGCTATCTCAAAATTTTGATTGGATGTGTGTGGGGAATGATGGGCGTGGAGGGGGGGGGGCTAGTTTCCCTCCAATCACTTTCGACTATTAAAAAGGGCATTAGCCACTCCCATTTCCAATCGAATGAGCCCTTTTCGAAGTTTCTAGACAACTCCTTCGATACGAAGTGCCCGGGTATGGAGAAAAAAAAACAAAAACACATTGTGCCCACATCGTTCTTTAATTAGAAAGCGCTAGCGCGCTGCCTATGATATGAGCAATTGTATATTAAAAATAAGCTCTACGGAAAATGTAGTTTGATTCTACTATCTTGGCCTGTATGAAAGAAAGGTTGAGACGGCTAAAAATATCAGCCTGTTGGAGAAAACCTGAGTTTAAAAAATGGAAGTAAAAATCATGTCACAAAATTTTTGGGTGAAGAGAAAATACTGTGATATCTATAAATTCAGGTTATGTACCACCGAGATTTTTTTGTTCACAGTTGGTATATTTTGAATCACACCTCTGATGATTCAACCTTGAATAAAACTATCTAGAGCCAAAAGTCGATCTAGAGCGAAAAATGATCTATCCAGAGCCAGAAAAAAATATGTTATTATCGATCCTAGACATATAACTATCTAAAGCCAAAAATCGATCTATCTAGAGGCAGAACAAAAATGTTATTATCGATCCTAGATATATTAGGCATATTTGAAAAAAAATACGTTTTCGAAAGAGTTAAAGAGGCTGAGTCACAAGTTCGGACCTTAAACGTACAGGGATTAGGAGGTAAAGTTGGGGGGCTGCCGCCCCACCAAACCCCCCGCTTTTGCAGCTTCTTTTGTTAGGTTTTTTAAGTCCTGTAGCCCGTAATCAGTTGGTCGTACCAGGTTCATCACATTATAGCTAATCGGTTAAGGAAAAATCTCCTGTAAAAAAATCCAGCAAATAGGCTCAGTACTGTTTCTAATCAAAGAGATGCAATAGGATGTTCTTACGGTAAAAAATTCAAGCAGACTTCGTTCGTGTTGCAAAGCATTTCTTTGCAAGGGAAAAAGCGGGGGTTGAGGGGGGCGGTAGAACCCCAAAATAAAATCTTAACAAAAGAGGTTGCAAAAGCGGGGGGGGGGGGGGGGTTGGGGGGCGGCAGCCCCCCAACTGTACCTCCTAATCCCTGTACGTTTTAAGTTCGAACTTGTGACTCAGCCTCTTTAACTCTTTCGAAAACGTAGTTTTTTTCAAATAATTTCTGCACGTTTTTGTACAGTTTACTACTTATTATTGCTTGACTAACTGTTAGCTGATCGTGTCAGGAGTTTGTGTTGTGGGGGGGGGGGGGGGGGGCTGCCGCCCCCAAACCCCCCGCTTTGGAAGATTCTTGTGTTAAGGCTTTTAATTCCTGAATACTCAAATCAAATGCACAGTAAGATTTTCTTTTTTTCAACTTTTCTTCGAGCATGCGGGTATACGGCGTGTTATCAAAGCAGTGGAGACTTACCTGTAAGCTGAAGGCTGACTGTGATATTCTTCTGGAGACGCCTGTTGAGCCGAAGGAATTAATAGATTGGATTTAAAAAAGAAACTGAGTTTCTTTTTTAAACTTTAATTTAAGAGATACTACTTTAAATTCATATATAAAAGATTTACTCTGACGCGGAATCGAGCCTGGGTCTTCCGCATGACAGACAGGAATAGTGACCACTGTACCATCAGATACTCTTGTTAAATTATTTTTAGTCTCTGCAATCTATTTTCGACGCAAGCAAATACAAAGTAAGATTTTGGTTTTTCGACAAAAAAAAATTCTGGGAAAGAGCTGGAATTTTTGGAAGCTTGCAGTCGGTCTTGTCAGGTTAAGAGGACTATTTTGATCTGATTTAATAATGAAATACTATGCTTCTAGGAATTTCAAAAATTAACATGGGCTCTTACAGGAAAACGAGGTTTTTCGCAAATGTAAATTCGGGGGATAATTTTTTTCGGTCTGAAAAATATCAAAAGGCCTTAACAGGTCGAATTCCGGTTCGAATGAGTCCTCATTCAGCCGGATCCGTTGCCAACTGTGGCCTCTAGGCGTGGCTGATAAAAAAAATAATTTGATGAGCATTAAGTGGCTGTATTTGGTTTTTGGAAAACAGGAAAGGAGTGATTTGATTGAGCTGAAATTTTGAGGATAAGCTCCCAGGCCCTAGGAAAGCTTATCCTCTAAATTTCAGCCCGATCGGACAACGTTAAAGTGGGGCTGTGGTGGGAGGGTCGAAACTTCCGGCCCACTTTTCCCCATGAAGATAAAGTCGGAGGGGGGTGTGTGTGAAATTTTGCATGTTTCTTAGTTTGAGCTCAGGCTACAAAATGCGATCACCGCCGTCTCTCTGCGACCGCTAGGACCGGAAATCGCTTAACATTGTGGTGGGTCGCCTCTTTAAAGAGGCACAAGTGCGCCTCCTTGATAACTATCTAGAGCCAAAAATCGATCTACCTAGAGCCAGAAAAAAAATATTATTATCGATCCTAGATATATAACTATCTAGAGCCAAAAATCGATCTATCTAGAGCCAGAAAAAAAATGTTATTATCGATCCTAGATATATAACTATCTAGAGCCAAAACTTGATCTATCTAGAGCCAGAAAAAAATGTTATTATCGATCCTACGAATATTGCCTATCTACAATTTAACAGGTGAAGCAAATCTCTACAAAATGTTGCACCATTTTTAGCGCACAATAATAAAAAATTCCTCCGTCTCCTATCCTACGTTTAGTTATTGTCTTATTAATCACCCTTTCTCTACATATGTTGCTTAGTAAGACAAAAAATCCTCATTTTTGAAAAACTGGTAACTAAAATGTTTCCAAATGTAAGATAACTAGTTCAGTAGTGAATAAAAAACAGGCCTCCCAATCTTTCAAAGAAGCTGGTTTGCCAGAAGAAAAATATTGTTGTCGTTTTTTTTTAAATACTAGTAGATGCTCTATATTGATAGATTTTTAATAAAAGACCGATAAGAACAACAAAAGCAAACACAGAAAAGGGTTATAAGCCCCCCCCCTCCATCCTAAAAACCAAAAGTATTGTTCAGTAAGCAAGAAAGTATCCCCTTATTAAAAATTAAATGTCAAAGTTAGTTCAGACACATAGTCTGATGATAAGATTAATCGGATAACAACGGCTTGGCCTTGAAAAATATGTTGACTGTTTTATGGTGTTTTGAAGTCAAAAATTGTCTACCTGGCTGTTTTTTTTATCTGTTTTTATATGCAAGCAATCTTTTATTGTTTATCATCAGTTTTGATTAAGGATGTCATTGTGATTTCAAATTTTCCATCATTATAGCATGAACCTTTTGTCATTTTTATCGCCATTTTGCTGCCGGAAAGACCATGTTAACATTGTGTTTGAACCTATCAAGAGTTTAAAGACTCCTTACTAATAACTTAGTTGATTTAAATGTTTGTAAAATTGAAAGTTTCCTAAGATTATAAATTTGCCTTGTCTAAAAGCTCTGGTGTGTCAGTACATATAGTTTAAAACTATTCACCTTCAACCTGTAGCATCTATCCAGATGATCAATTAATCAAATATGGGCAGGTATTTCCAAACCATCCAGAAAAACTATTATGTCTCGTATCCTTCCCCAAGGCAAAGTAGATACCGGTCCCTCCTTATTGAAAACAAATCAGCTCTTTAATAATTCGACCATTAATATTAGCAGCCTGAGTTCAAACTGACGAGAGTCTAAGAAAGGCATGGCTAATTCCACTGTTATTATTTTGTATATTCTTTGTATAATTTCATTGAACATGTCAGTTTGGGCTGTTTTAAAGAATTATACCACCTTTTGAAATTTTGCCATCCCCCTACCCTACTCTCCCCCCCCCCCAAAAAAAGGAAAAAGGTTTCTGAAGTACAAAGTGTTGCAAGTAGTTATTGAAACTCAGTATCATGTTAAATTTAGAGTGTGAGGCCTTACCTTGCAGTGGATAACTGCATCAAGATGATTCTACGTACTTTATGGTGAAAAGTCTCTGGCCAAACTTTACTCTACTTTCTGTGACCATTCTGTCCTGTATAATTCAGGTCTTGCCTCTGTTTTTACAAGTGATTATTCAAACGAAATATTATTATTTCGGCAAATTATTTAAAAATTCATAAATTTCTTCTTTATGTTTCACCTTGGACCAAAAAAGGTTTCTTGTAAGTAATTTACTGGTCCGATATAGTTTCAAAGCTAGAGATATGGCACGGGTTTGGCTTATCCGTAATTATATCCTCAACATTGTCTTTTCATTTTTTATGCTTATGTATTTTTCTCTTTTATTTTTTTCATTGTTCCTCCACCTTTAGGCTCATTAGCATGTGTGGGTTACAAATATATTAATTAACTAATTATGATAGCACTAATAAGTCAATGGCGAGTTTATAACTCATAGATTTAAAAAGTTTCCAAGACTCATCATGTTATTCTTCCTCCTCCACATTACAATCAAACAACATTTTAATAAGAAAAATTTCCAATTTGTACTACCCAATTCCTATTTGCTTACCTTTATCGCTAACAAATCGGCCTTTGGACTTTGGCTTTAGTCCAACCTGATTTTTTAATTTACACCTGATATTTTAAATTATTTATCTGAATTTTTAATTTTAAGCTGACATTTTTTTTTCAAAAACCTCTGTTGCTAATCCTTTGTTAATCCGCCCTCATTTCAACCGCTATATTTTATCTGAAGATCAAGTTGTTTGTTGCAATTATATCATTTCTAAATATAGTCCATGTTTTGAGTCTCTCAAAGCAGTAGACGCATGTGCATCTAGTTATTCTTAAAATCGTTTTTAAATTAGGCTATGTTTATTTATATAAGTGATTAATTAGGCTTTAGTAAGTGATGTAACGTTTTTTAAAGCATTTCTTTATTATTATTATTATTGTTCGGCAGCATAAGGTATTTACGGTGAGATTCTGTTATGCAGTGGATTCTGCTATTCTGTTATGCATTAACAATGAGTTTTGGGTATAATGTCCATTATTGAAAAAAGAAACGTTGAAGACCTAGTCCCAGGAATTGTACCAACCCACTTAGCAAGGCCGTATCCAGGGGGGGGGTTACCCGGTTTGAACCCCTCCCCCCCCCCAAATTTGTGACCGAGTCGAAAATTAGTCGAAAAAACGGTTCTGATCAGCTTACGCAGGATGTTTGACAAAGTCCACGGGAAAAAATCGGGTAACCCCCCCCCCCCCCAGAACAAAAAAATCCTGGATCCGCTCTTGCCACTTAGTTTTTATTACTTTTTTTGGTGGAAATCTTTGTATGTCTTCGGCAAATGTTTATGAATAATATCTTCCAGATTCGGAGTCATGCAAAAGAACGTCTTCAAGAAGTACGTCAACAAAGCGAAGAGGGAATCGCTATCTTTGCTCCTCTAGAACAAGTAAGTTATAAGAGCCTGTACGGCTTTATCCAATAAAGATTATATGTCAGAATAGGGTACAACGGAATTTAAATTCTAAAATATAAACGTTATCTGACATCTAGCATTATTTTGTAATGCCAAATTGTCACAATAGCCGAATAAGTACGCTAGTAGTGAAAAATAAAAAAAAATTATAATTGTACTTCAGGTGATTTAACCCAATGAGGAAGAACGCTAATATTCATTGAATTTAAAAGGGCATTCTAAAGAGATATACAAGATGGGATAAAATTTAGGTTCCTGCTTTCGTTTTAAACTCCTAAGAAACAAAGAATTTGACCATAAATTCCAGCCGTAAATGCCAATTGGCCCTGGGAGAAAGATAGTGATATTACAATATGTAGTGTATTTCATCTGTAGAGGGAAATAGAAGGTAAATTTGAGGTCTTAGCTTCTCATATATGTCCATTTTTTATTATCAAATGATCAATTTTTATCAAAATTTCTCACTGCAATCTAGTTCTTACTTTTTTTTAGGTTCTCAATCTTTTCTTAATTTCTCACGGTACTATTTTAGACAATGGAGCAATGATGATTTTCTTGATAATAACTATAATAAAAAATAACAGTTTTTATAGATTTGAGTTCAAAGCTGATTTCGAGCTTCAGCTTAGTAACTAATTCCGAGTCTTTACTGATTACACCGACATCGAGGAACGGTGGTCTAAACTGAAAATACTGACACTGAAAGGGTGCTGAACGGTGCATGGTCACACCAAAAGGAAGTAAATACTCTTGATCTTGGACAGCTCAATAGAGCTAGTGGGTAAGAAATTACTCTTTCTAAGTGGGACCAAAGAGCACCTAGATCAGGCTCGTAAACTATAAAAAAACTCTGCTCGTAGCAGCAGAGAGAAATACTGGTTAAAAAATGGGTTCTGCTTGTTACTGGTTAAATACTGGTTAAAAAATGGCTTCTGGCTGGTTACCGGTTAAAAAATGGCTTCTGCTGGTTTCTGAATAAATATTGGTTAAAAATATGGCTTCTGCTGGTTACTGGTTAAATACTGGTTAAAAAATGGCTTGTGCTGGTTACTGGTTAAATACTGGTTAAAAAATGGCTTGTGCTGGATACTGGTTAAGAAATGGTTTCTGCTGGTTACTGGTTAAAATGGCTTCCGCTGGTTAATGGTTAAATATTGTTAAACAATGGCTTCTGCTGGTTACTGGTTAAATACTGATTAAATACTGGCTAAAAAATGGCTTCTGCTGGTTACTGGTTAAATACTGATTAAATACTGGTTAAAAATGGCTTCTGCTGGTTATTGCAGCAAACAGCATTATCGCGTAACCCATGGAAAATATTCAAGATACTGATGTATCTTGGGAGACTAGGTGACCCGAAGAAAAGGTAAGTTGCCCATCTCTATAGATTTTCTGAAAGACTTAACAGGCAGCCCTATTCAAGCGAATGAAGCCCGCCTGAAAAGGTGAAATGAACATTTCTCTGAGTTTCTTAATACCACAAAAGCTAAGGGTCTATCTAACTTCCAGAATTTATCAATGGAGCCCAACCAGATGAACCTTCACCATTTGAAATCAGCTGATTCTCAGTGGGAATTGAAAAATATGAGAGTATATTATCGCAGCTAAGATGCTTCCGTCCCCTCTCTAATGCCAACTGCTTGTTGACGTATGGCCAACAAAGACATTTATGAAAGATTTTAAGCTCTCGGTGCTTCTGCCAGCACATAAAAATGCCAACAAAGTCATCTCCTCGAAATACCGAGATATATCACTTATATACTCCGAAATGAAGGTCTTTCGTATAATCAACCTCAACCGTCTCAAGCAGAGGTGGACTGGGTCGAGAGAAAAGGGACAATTGCCCTTTAGGTCGGTCGGTTTTGGGCCGCTTTGGGCCGGTTGTTTTTTCTACTTACAAGAGTGCAGTCGACATAATATTCAACAAAAGATTCCACTTGAAAAATTTTCGGCTGTGTTATTATAAGCCTACGTACAGATTTGGCATAGATACCAGCATTTTACCCTAGGGTACTAGTTGATGGATGGCTATTTTTTGTTGATGGATGGTCGGAAAGTGAATTTGAACCAAGATATAGCGTCCTGGCTTCAATGTCCGCTATATTTTAAAGAAGTCTTGAGAGCTTTACCCTACTTTGGCTGCTCGTGTGTCTGGGTGTTCTTATGTTTGTATTCCATTTTTTAGAACTATATCAAAGAAGCAAACGACATCGACCCAGTTTCAACAGAGGGTGAGCCAACATCGTCAAATACTTAGAGTCTTCTGAACAAGTCAAGCCAGTAGCAAAGGAATCTACGCCATATCTCAACCAAATTGTAAGTGCTGATTCAGATGTGAAGCTAGATGAAGGTGAACCACCTTTGCCAGTGAGCGCGTCTATATCCTACTCTTTACCGCCGAATTTGACACTATATCATAAATTAAATTTCATAATGTCACATCCGTTCCAGCCATCACCACCTCAAACAGAAAAGCCTAGATTTGACTTGGCTTCGATTTACTACCGGAAACTTACCACTGGTTCTGTCTCACAACCCTGGGTTAATCTTGAAACTAGAGAAATGACAGTAGCATATGGCAACCAAGAGAGGCTTGAGCTTTTAACAAGGCTGGGAATAAACAACGAAAACATCCTTGAGGTTATACTATTGCTCTCGAAATATGACGTCCCTCATAAGGAGCATCTGGAAACAGCAATGTATAATAGCAGAAAAGGGAAATTGAACACGGATGCGATCGGAAAATCTGGAAACGTAGCTAAGTGTCAGGGTTCAATCGTCACTTTTCTTTCTATGACGACGGTCAAGAAAGTGATAAGGAGAATTTTGAAACACATGCGGAAAGCTATAGTGAACGAAATCGGCGAAAAAAGGTACAGCATTCAAATGGACACAACTCAGGACGCTGGGGTTGTGGACCAGGCTTCTATCGTGCTAATATATTTTAAAGAAGAAGAAATTCACGAACTGCTCTTTGTTGTCGTACCTGCCCAAGATTCCAGCGGCAAAGCTATGAACGAACATCTTCAAGCGAAGAGCGTGGACTTCAGAGCGAAGGTATAAGTGGGGATTCGCTTGACGGTGCTTCTAACAGGAGGGTCGAATTTAATGGACTTCTTTTTAATATTAAAACCACGTTCCAGACTCGGTTTATATTCGGTACTACAGTCATGTTCTAAACCTTTGCGTCGTTGACTGTTGCAGAGAATCAATTTGGCACCATGAACATAATTTCATGTTTCTTTGCTGAGTCACACAAACAAATGGGCCTGGGGCAACAGCAAGCAGAGAACACAAAAAAAGGACAGTCGAAGCTGAGAAGGCTACAGAAAATCGGTGGAAAACCCGTTGGTGGTCAAAAGAGAAGTCGCTTGTTTGGATATTTTCCAGTTAGGGTTGCCTGTTCTTAGATGCAGTGCACGTTTTGTCCTCCATGGAAAACAGCAGTTCTTTCGACTCAAAACTTCACCTGAATCGGAATCACTGCGGAGTGAACTTAAAGAGTAAAAGACTGTCCTAACCGCTCATTGGCCCTATTTCAAGGTATCTCCAGACAAAAGAATTGGACTTTTTGACGACCTGGAACATGGTTGATAAAGCAAGAAAGGATCTAGAGAGCGTTTCCTTCGAAAGCGTCAAAGAAAATTTCTCAAAGTTCGCACCAAAGGTTCAGGGCCTTCTAGAGACCACTTCATTGTACCTTGAAATTAGCTCAGAGCTGCCAGCTTGTCACGTTGCAAATAAAAAGTGCATACCGAAAGAAACGGCATAAGATTCTTGACCCGAAGATCCAAAACAGCTATTTCGAGTTGAAATGTTCAGGCTACTAATTGACCAATTAGCAACCAGCCTGAAAGAAATATTTCGAGAAAACAAACAATTTATTTCCGGCGTGTATTTCTTGCAGCCCACAACGTTCAGCCTTGTTTGTTGATGTGAAATGCCAGAGTCGGTCCTTAGAAACTTTGCACAGATGGTGAAGATTTCTCATGACAAGCTGAAGTCACAGCTGAAAATCTTTGCCTTAGTTTACAAGAAAATTGTTAGCACAGGTCAAAAAATAGCTGGGATAGGCCTGGTGCAGAATATGACGATGAACTTTTAGCTGAATGTGGAAGGGCTGATGTGCGAGATTCAATTTCTTACAGTTCGGTCAACAGCTGTATAGTTTGCGCGTGTCAGCTATTATTAAGGCTCAATCTGTGCTCGTCAGCTTACGCTTCAATTTTTCTGGCCAACGAATATCTGCTGACGCTTTCGTTTTCTCATGTCAACTGCTAAAGATCCTTCAGCAGACTGAAGTTCATTAAGACAAAATTAAGGACTACAATATCAGATGATCTCTTGGAAGCATTCATGTTGATGTCACGTGAGCGGGAGCTACTGAATTCAGTTCAGTGTGAAGATGTTTCAGAAGACGAGGAAAGAGATCCGAAGACTTTAATATCGCTTTTGTCAGTGCAGTAGTTTTTTCTCTTTTAGTCCAGTTATTTCTTTTGTATCTAATCTAAATATATATATTTTGTGTTGTGGCGGAAAGTCTAAAAACTCTCTGTTGTGTTAAACATCCTTCTGAAGAAGACAAATATCGTGAATTTTCTTTTGCCCAGATTTCTATGATGCAGGACGAAAGCTTAAAATTTTATAGAGTTAAAATACGATTCCGCTCTCCCTTTGTGTAATCCCTGAGAAACACTGAGTGCAACAGATCATCAGGGAGATCTAGCACAAAAAACGATTAGCGGTATCTGTCCTCTTCCTGCTGTAAGCCTTCTTCTTTCTTAGTGGGTTGTACTAATTTGACTGGTGGCGAAAATTTCGAAGCGAATGACGTGGAGCACAATTTCTACTAATTATTCAACGCCATTTCTGATTAAACACGAAAAACACAATAAATTCCTTCTGTAAGGAGAGTCGTAGGTAGGGCCACCTAACCCAAATGGCCCTTTAGCTTTTCGCTTCCGGTCCGCCTCTGGTCTCAAGAATGCCCGAGACAAGCTGATAAAACCAGAGCATGTAGTTTTTAGGCCTGGTAGAGGCTATCAAGAGCTTATTCCCCCCCCACTCTTTTCTTACTACAGAGCGAGAAATTTCACCTGCCTTTTGTCAACGCCTTCATCAAATTCGTGGCCACTTTTTCTTCATTCATCGGGGCTGAGCTTTGAAAGATCATGGTGGAAGACAGTTTCTCAATAGAACTGACTGTGTTACTCCATGGAGCCCATTCGTCTACAGTTACGTGAGTGTGAACTTCTGTTGGAGAAATTGTAGAATTTGACGTCGAGTCAGAGTTTAGGTAGGGCTGCCCCCCTTTCAGCAATCTTCAACTACCTCATAGACTTTATAATGGCAAATTCACTTTGCACCTTCAAAGAATTTGTCGTCAGTCAGAGTGAAAGTAATCCGATTACGCATACAGTACCCTTACATCACGTACGATTAGGGTCTTAGGAGTAGCTTGTTGGCAGAGCTTCAAAAGATGTTTAATGGTGTCTGGCCAAACATGATGTCTGGCCTGTACCTTGAAGAAAGCTGGCCTCACGATAGGCAAAACAAAAACAAAATTCATAAAAGTACACGCCCTAAACCACCCAGATATCCAACTAGAGAGTGAAACAATTGAGATGTCAAAGAGTTCTACTGCCTTGGTTGTGTCGTAAGACCGAATGATGATATAAAAGCTGACTTAAGAGTCTGAGTAGAAAAAGTACGGACTGCATTCGCAAGCGTAAAGGAGTCGATAAAAACCAGACACGAAATAAGTATAAAAGTGAAGATTACGTCTGTGAGGCAACTGTTCGGTCGATCTTGCTGTACGCTTTTGAAAATTTGTTTTTAAAAGTTGATTTTGTATGATTTTTGGAAGTATTCAACCATCACTGCATGGGACAAGTAGTCCGATCCAGGCGATGGTCTCGTATCTCAAACTCAGGTTTGAAGGTTTGCTGCCCTGAAAGATCCCTTTCCACAAGCATTAAACAACAGCAATAGAAATTCTTAAGACATACACTATGACGGCCATCTGGAACCATCCCGGAACATCCTCACTTGCGACCTCCTCTCAATCTGGAAGTGAAGAATGTGTGGCCAAAGAAATAATTTTTGGCAGGCATTCAAGAATGGTCTGTATCCTTGGGCTTCCACCAACACTGGCGTCGTTGAGATAAGGAATTGCCCAAAATTCGTAGAAGAGGCTGCTGCTGCTGACAGATCAAGTCGGACTGCGTCAGTAATCTGGTTGCCCATTGGTAGCGCGTAGAACAGATTTTTTTTTCTGATTCCCCTAAATTGTAAATGTAAGTAAAGTTCTCTATTGTTTACCTTCCTTCAATTGGCAAAGACATCAAGATTAAATTGAACCAAACTGAACTGAGCATTATGTGCGTAGTGAGGTGTCCATTTAAATTTTAACGAACGGTAAGTAGGCCCTTGAGAGTCGCTTTTATGCAATTTGAGAAATTGACATTGAAAGATCATATGTTTGTGTGGAAATCACAAGAAAGCCTGAAAAAGATGTTTCTACTAAAATATCGGGGAGAGGGCGTAATAGGGTGTGCAAATCTGCAGAATATAAATTCAATAACAACGATAAACTAACTGAAGTTAAAAACAAAATATTATGTCCTGGTGGTGGCTGGTCCGATCAGTTTGAATCTATTGAAGCTATGCTCTTTAGGTCATGGAAGTTTGAATGTACGTGGTAATGGACGACTGGGGGAATTGGCCTAGGGGGAGGGCCTTAGATATTTTTTCCCCTGATCAATTTAAAATGTCAATAGAAGGCAGCCCCAACATTGGAGATTTCAATACACAAAAAATCGAAATAAAAGAAAATTGGGAAAAGAGGACCTTAGGTAGGCTATAAAAATACGATAAATAGCCCAAAAGAATGAAATCTAATATCATCATTCCAAGTGTTTAAGGGCCGAAGGCCCATAAACACAATGGATGCGAATGATTCTTTTTCTTCTTTTATTTGTATTTTTATAGTTGGATATTTAATCTCGTTATTTCAGTTTACAATGCAAGGAAGAAAAGCCGCTGGAGATGCCGGAAGAATTGTTCAAGAAGCGTCAAAGTCTACAATTGAAGATCTAAGCAGTGTTGCCAAAAGTTCTCCTTTAGCAGATTTCACCAAAACTGCCACTGCTGCTAGCAAAAAAGGTTTTTTCAAGGTATGCATCCTAAATTTACATATTACAGGATTATCATCTTTGTATTCCTGTAAAGTTAACAAGAAACTAAATTACCTCTTGCACAAAGATTATCTGTGATATCCCGTTAAGGTGTCTCTAGGTCAATGTAAAAACAAAATATATAAATATATATATATATATATATATATATATATATATATATATAGATATATATATATATATATATATATATATATATATAATATATATATATATTATATATATATATATATATATATAATATATATATATATATATATATATATATATATATATATATATATTATATATATATATATATATATATATATATATACTATCGATCTAGGGTCTACTTACAGAACTATATTGCCAAAGTTTTAAATTCAATAATTTTGATAAGATACTATCATTATAATTTGGTACCTAAAACAATGGATGGTGGCAAGTAATCCTTTTTAAAATGAATGACTCGATTTCATCTCAGCTATTTTTCAATCTGTTTTTTTTTTTTTTTTCTCTAAAAGACGAGTTACATTAAGTTTTTTTGGGTATTTGTAACAAAATGTTGGAATATTCAGCGTTTTATTATCACTTTATGCTCCAGTTCACAGGTGAACCAGGCTTAAGAGTGCTGACGGAGAACCATATTATGGAATCAAATATTCATGTGGGGCTATAGGAGACAGATTACGTAGTTGGAGTAAAACTTACTGCTAGAACAATGTCTGAAATGTAAGATCTATGCATAATGGCAAGATTTGGTGAAAATTCAATTTCACTCAGGCAGAAATTTAATGGGAAAAAAGCAATCTAAGAATAATCGAATAGTTGATTTATGCTATTACTATTTCGGTGTCATTTCTGGAATGGAAAGGCTGATAGGCGTATAAAGGGTATCATTATAACAGTCGAAAATTTCTAACTAGAGGTTTACAGAACTGGAAGGCTATTATAACGTCGTTGAGAGACTCTTAATGGCTCATTTCAAAACTCTTTTTGGGGCTATTTCTGGAGTTAAGAAACGGGAAAGTATAGTAAGGGTACCATTATAGTCACCATTGTTGACAACCGTTAACCATAGGTTAAGAAATTCCCCATTGGTATACTCCCCCTCCGAGTTGCCTTAGTAAGAGAAAATTTAAAAACGAGTTTAAAAAAACACCCTATAAAAAGATCTTTTTTTCAAATTTAAAGCCTATTTGGGAATGAGGATAAATATTTTTTATGTTTATGCAAGTGTTAAAATTAAATTACCTAAGCGCATTTTCAGGTATTAAAAAAAAAAAACTTGAAACTTTTATGTGACTTTTTTTTTCATTAGCAGTAGTGAGGCACTGGGAGATTATAGGAGCGCCAAAATGTGTAACCAAGCGAAGTTTTCAATTAGAGTTTTACTTCCCCCGTCCTATCAAGGCGTGTATGAGTTGGACACTGGTTTTGACGTCACATACTGCTCTGCCATTTATGGTGGTAGGGAGGAGGCACTCCCCCCACCCTTGAATTGGATAAATTTTGAGATTTACTCTTATGTTCGTTATAACAGTATTGAATATAACGAAAGTACACTTTCTTATGAGGATATAACTCATAACAAAGTATATGCAGATGACTGCAGAAAACTTGTAACAGTAATGACACGAATTTCTATAAATTGTATTAAAGTTACATCTAAATCTCTTTTAATGTCTTTAAGTTTTGTAAAATATCTGCAAATATATTTCATGTAGGGCAATAATTCATAAATAATTTAATTTTTTGTATCTGCAACCCCTCAAAGATACTAATGGCAGTATACCCCTTGAACTGTATATGTAAAAAAAAATCCGATTTTTTTTCTTGTGAGGAAGGCCAAGTAAAACTATACTCGATGCACTATACCACAGTTCATATAATTATCCAGTATGATCATTCTCTATCTCACCCATTATAAAAACCCGGACCGGGGTGCGAGTGCTCCGGAGAACGTTTTTGCAGATATAAACATAGGCGAAGTCAGATTAGCGGGAATGCAGGTTAGTCTGTTTCCGATTGTTTCCATCAAAGTGCATTGAAACAATCGGAAACAGACTAACCCGCATTCCCGCTAATGCAGAAATAAGTGGGGGGAGCTTTTTGTTCGCACCGAGAACGAAGACCAGAAATGATCTGCGATAAGCTTACTGGTATATTCTGTCTACTGTGCACTATACTAACAGAAACTTGTGATAACTTCATTAGTTTCTTTGCGTAAGTTAGGAAAGGATATTTTTGGAAGATTCATTGCGTATATTTAAAAATATAAAAACAAAAAAAATATTTTGAAAAAAAAGTTTTTCTGATGAATGTAAACAACGGAGTTGAAAATAAATAAGAATAGTTAAAATTCTATAAGCATAGGGAAATATCTTTGGTCAGTTTATTTGAACTAGTTTTGCAGATATATGTTGCAAAAACGAGGAAGCAATAGTTTTCCTTCATTTTAATTTTCAATTTCGCTCTTAACCAGAATTAAAAAAAAAATATTTTAAAAGCCACCATCATGCTATACTTATTAAATATCATCAACCTCATTAGTAATATCATAATATTGTATTGCCACCTTTGTTTTCTGTGTGATGTTAGATGATAGTAGAATGTTTAAAGAAGAATTTGCTCAGCTTCGGTGTCTTATTATTTGTCTATGGTTGGTAATCTTTGAAGATTAAAGTTGCATATAATCAAAGCTGCAGGGAAGACAATGGCTCTTCTCCAAAGGGGATCACCCATAAAACTGTTGGCTTATAGATATTAGGGTACTAAAATATGAGATATGAGATACCAAGGGTATATGGATATAGGTATATGAGATATAAGGGTATATAGATATGAGGTACCAAGCAACGAATTAAGACTTAAAAGCTCATGTTGCATTTGACTCTAGTAGCAAATTCTTAATAGGATATCAGATTGAACTCCTCACTCCCAATGATGGAGCTAAAACCCTAGCTCATAACCCAAACGACACTTAATTGATATCCGGTAAGTCCTTTTGACAACATAAATGACAAGAATGCAGTCCTTCCATTGATAAGATCAGATCGAGCTCAGAATCCTGAAGCCGTAATTGTAGCAATCAATCTGTTTTACTTGAATTTTGCCAGTGCGCCTTTCCATTACACTGCGAAGAGACTTTGAAAATCTTACGCTCCGTCCCATAGAGATAGAATGAAATGATGACTTTGGAAACGAACAACAAAGAGCCTAGGTATTAGGGCACTCCAAGTTTTGTTAGGATAAAACGTCTCCTTCTGGTATATGCTCTGATGGCAATAATTTAGAGAACCCCTTCCTGCTCCTCACTGATATTGATTTGCTCAGGAACTTTTGAAAGTGTAAAAGGAACTAAATATGTTAATTATGTATGACATATGACACTACATCATGGTAATTAGAATTTATAAACCCCTACTCCTGACAGGGATTGGCTTAGACAGAGGCCTCCAAAAGCCATGATTAGTACACTAGGTCTTACCTTTCATCACATTATCTTAACCTCCTTTTGTAGAACTAGAAGACTAGTTTTTGTTCCCCATCAATTTTGGTCGAGGTTTGACAACACCTCTGTACACATGCTGAACATAAAATTCCGCAGAATCCAATTCTCTTCCCTTCCCCAACCCATGAGCTGGACTGCAGCCAGGTATTTTTTGTGTCTTAATCTGAGCCCAAGCCCAGAATGAGCCAGGAATTAAGATCTATTTTTTTTTAAATGACTATCGCAAGCACAAATTGACCGAATTTGATTTTATGGTCAATAAACACAGAAAAAAAATTCAATAAAGCTGATCAGGGGGAAAAAAGTATAAAATGCGAAAAAGGCTATCAAAATGTCAAAAAAAATAGAATTTGCTGAATTGAAAGGATATAGACTGAAAGAAAATAGAAGGCCGCTTTAGTCTTTTGACTAAAGTGTCCATCTAATTTTGGGAAACTTAATCTTGTGAGTAGATTCACTTCTAAAACATTACAACTATATGGGCTGAAAGATATAGATCTTTCAGTGAAAAATTTAATTGGGGTAAAAATGAGGATTTTGTTGAAGCAGATCGAGGATGGCAGGGTCAAAGGATGGGGGAGGGAACTGCCTAGACAAAAGGGAAATTTTCTTTGGGCTATGGAGGGCAGTGTTGGCGAAATAAAAGAAATTTTTACTCCCTTTTCCTTAAGGATTTCAGGATTGGCTCTCCGAGGAGGGGAGATATTAGGTACATTACTTTCATTGAAGATAACTCGTAGATATCTTTTAGGACTGTGTCTGTTGTTTGACAATCCTTTGGACAATCCTGCTGTCTGACAATCCATTGGAGATGCTAGGATACCAAATAGGACAGGCGTAATCGAGGACTGGGGGTACACGCGAGGGAATATTCTCAAACAATGCGATTTAAACCATTTAGAAAATTTTGAAGGCTTTTTTTAGAAATTTTTTTCAGAGCTGGAGCAGTTTTTTTTCGTTTTTATATAGTAACTAAAAAAAAAAAAAAACAGAGGAAAATCACTTGAAATTTGTAAAGTTTTGATGATTTATCTTCTTGTTTTACGAGTTCCATAGCTGAAATTGTTTGCAAAAATTTATTCTGTTTACCAGCTATTGACCACTGATCATCAATTTCTAAAGAAAACTACGAAAGCAGTAGTATTGCTTTACAGCCGATTGAAAGGCATAGTAGTTTTTAAAGGCTTGCTTTTGAACGAGGTAGTTACTCTATTATAAGCAATCCTTAACTTTTTTTTTATAATTTGACTATTTTCAATTATTTGTTTTTATTATACATCCTTTATTGGTCTCAGCATGAGTGAAAAGGAATAATTATTTATTTATTGTATAATATTCACGCTGTTTGAAATGACATCTATTTTAGGCGCTAAGCTCTGCTAAAGATGCTGCTGTTGCTAGCCGTACTCAAGCTGTGAAGTCTCTTGGCTCTTTTGGTTCAATTGGATCGCTATCTATCGGTTCTTTAGGCTCCGTTGGTTCAGCAAGCTCCTTGACTTCTAGCACCAACTCAAACAACACTGTAGTTTTGCCAGAACAGCGGAAAAATTTAAGGATTGAAACTGATACTGTGTCTTCTTTCAATGATCAACTACCAAAGTCTGCACCTCCTGTCCCCACAAATCCCTTCCTTCCTGATTTTCCTCCAACCAATCCTTTTCTTGTTGATCAAACCACCAAATTAAGTAAAATTGAAGGAAATATTGTGAAGATACCGTCTCCTTTAAATATTTCCAGGACTCAAATTCCTGAAAATGTGGATGAAAAAGTTAAACTAGAACCACCTAAAAGCCCTCGTCCTGAGGCAATTGCTCTGGCTGGGAAAGAATTTTTCTCTAATGTTGGAACAGAATTGAATGAGTTTGCCACCCAAACAACTAACGTCTTTGGAGATCTCTTAGGTAAGATATGCTATTTTTTGCTCTCTTTATCGTACAAATGGTAAAATTCAGTAAGAGGCAAAGTATTTGGTCCAGCATTA